>OX451365.1:625000-1250000 GCA_949629185.1 Apamea crenata | reverse complement strand
TAAGTGCCAGTATTGAATTGTAATTATCATTGACGAAAGTTGAGATTATATAACACTCCTTTTTAGTTCACCGTCGCGTAAAAATTACAGTTAATTGTCAAATGAAAAACATATTTAAAGTGATATAAAATTAGAATTTCAGATTTAAGTCAAATACAAATAATCAAATCAACCCACTCAATTTGTAAGTGACACTACAAATTAATACAGTTGGGAGAGAAGTGTTCTTGAGTGGAGACCGCAAATCGGCAAACGTAAGGTAAGACGCCCTCAGGCTAGGTGGAGCGACGAAAGACGATCTTCGCAGGGTGGCTGGTAGCAGCTGGATCGGAGTGGCCTAGAATCTAGCTGAATGGAGTTGACAATTTGAGAGGACATATTCAGCAGTGGACTACTACAGGCTGATGACGATGATGATGATGACTACAAATTGACATCCACGAGAACGTTTTTCGATCCATTTGTTTACGTTTTGTTCAGATACTTTTGAAATACACCATACTAAATTACTTAGGTACCTGGAACAGCGTAGCAGTAATCTCCCAAGGTCGGTAAACATTCTCATTCTGAACCACAGGCTCAATGAGAGGCTCCCAGGCATCCACTCGTTCGTTGTAGCAGGAGGCTATGAGGCTGATGGAGGCTGTGCCGTGCAGTTGCTGGGACCAGTCGTGTAGGGACACGTCGGACTTCATCTGGTAGGTAAATAGAACTTAGTTATTGGTTAAATACATACGGCCTTATTGCAAAACGAGGTTTTTCTTCCGTCATGGTTTAAACCATTGAGTCATGTCATGATGGATTTGTGAACTTTATTCCGACCAAGTTAAAGTCAAACCCGAATTTAAGTTGATAATTCTATTCAGAACCCTAGGTTTTTGCCGGCATAAAGTTCAAAAAAAATGGCTGAAAGGCTTGAACTTGGACTAAAGTTAGATCTCTTTCGTATTATGACAAATGAAGTGGTCAGAAAGTTACAATTTTACAGTGTCCGATAGGCACTGTGTAGTTGCACATCATTGAACAGAATTTGCATGACATGATGAAGCCCGAAAAGTTTACCGGTACTTAAACGGAGGTCGTAAAATAAATGTCTGAATCCAAAAAACATACAAATAGAACAAATTAAACAAAACTCACTTTCATCATCAGCACAGGCACCCTGACCGTGTGCTCCATCTCAAACATGACCCTGACACAAGGGACTGACATAATAAACGTTTCCGACGGTCTGACGCTCGGGTACTTCGGCTGCACGTACCCATCCTCAGGGTTTATCATCACGTAAGGAGTCAGCTTCTTGGGAGACCATAGATCTTCGTCCTGCTTCTCGGCCTTCGGGTTGTAGGTGGCAAAGTTGAAAGGTTCCTTCTCGTCAGGGATTGTTAGTTCTGATGTTATTTCTTCGATAATGTCTGTGGGTAGAACAGTTGTGTAAGATAGTTCTTGCATTTACTGTGAGAGATAATCCTTTGACTTAGCCCTAGTACTGGACTTTTAACATACACTGATGGATTTTCATAGCACTGCTAAGGGGCGACCAACTCCAAACGTTCCAACTGTGCGCTTTTTTGACACGCTGGGATGCGCTCTGTTAGATTCTCAATACTGGGTGCAATATCGAGAGTTAAACATCCAGCGCGCAAAAGAAAATCCTCGCGTTAAGAAATCGCTCGTGCGTACGAGGGCTTAGGGAAGTTGAATATGACAGGCCTTTACTCCAATGTAATAGGATGGTCCTAATAGCGAACGGCAAAAAGCTAACACAGGCTGAATGTTTGGTACTCACCCATAACAGTATGAACTGTGGTAGCAGCAACATGCACCTCAATCTCCGAGACCGACATCTTGACCCAAATACCTTCCTCAATATTCTTGAAGGATTTTGAAAACTCTATATCACAAGGCCTCAAAACCAACTGTGGGGGCAGATTCTTCAGTTTTGACTGTAATTTGGACATGATCTGAAGTCCTGCTAATGATACGACGAAAGACTCGCTGTTGGAGTGACAGGAGTAGTCGATGAGGAGTTCTGTTCGGAGGAGGAGGGCGTGACCCTCGGTCTTCGTCAGGTCCGTGAAGAACATGATCTCTGGTTGACGGAACTGGATTGATATTGATAAGCTTTGTTGCTCTTCTGATACCGATGTTGCTGAAAGAAACGCGAGAGAAAAAACAATCAAATATTGGTGTTTTATTCTTAATCAGGTCATTGTATAGATGTATAGATAATTGCACTCTTGTTGTGAACAGACGTGTCGAAGATTTATTAAAATAAATAAATAAACACTTGCTGAATCGTGACCTGGATCTACCAAATATCCGGTAGTAAAACAATCTGTGTCATACGTAGGCATAATAGGTGTAAATTGTTTACTGTGTGAAAATGTGTAGTGATTAAGAAGTACATAACTTTTATCACAATGGCAACCAGTCCCTTCAGCCGGGGTGGCAGATGTGCTCGGAGCCCACCTCCTACACCCGCGCCCGCACCAGCACCAGCACCTGCACCTGAGCCCGCACCCGCACGTCACCCTCAACCGCCCAGCCAAAGAGATGATGTCATGATAGAAGCGATATCGACGCCGGAAATCCAGAACTGGATGTCATCCATTGAGCAGTGCCTAACCGAAGTGTGCTCTATTGCAGCAGAGGGCAAATTAAATATGGAGCAAAAACTGCGTATAAGTACCCTATGCCGAAAAGTTAGTCACGGCACATCGCAGATGGCCGTTCAGTACCAGTCCCTTAAGATGAATGCCGTCCGGGCCCGCACCACTGTCCAAACACTCGAAGACCAAATTGATCTATCGCAGCAACTGCAAGACCTTAAGCTGAAAATCGGAGCTTCAGTGAAACCAGCTACCGGAACTTCCTTTGCTGACATGGTTAAAAAAGGTACCAATAATTATATACAGCCAATAAATTTAAGCTCAGTGGCCATATACCCTAACGACAAACTAAAGTCAAGTGAGGAGACAAAAACACTTGTCCAAAAAATTATATGCCCCGAGCAGATGAAGCTTCAGGTAAGAGGACTTCGTAAGACAAAGAATGGCGGTGTCATTATCAGCACTGAAACAAGGGACGACATTGAGAAGGTGAAAAAATCGATGCAGTCATCAAATTCAGGCCTTACAGTAGACGAGCCCCCAAAAAGGAAGCCTAGAGTAGTGGTTATTGGAGTGCCCTCGTCCATGCAAGAGAAGGAAGTTTTTACTTGTTTGTTCCATCAGAATATAGCCGAGAACCTTCAGGATTGCAGTCTCGAGACCTTTTTGTCCTCCATTAAGTTAAGCCATAAGTCAGGTAAGAAGGATGCTGAGAGCTGTAATTATATAATAGAAGTATCTGCAGACATACGCAAAGCCCTGATATCTAAAGACAGAGTGTTTCTGAATTGGTCGTCATGCCTTGTGAGAGACTTTACTCTAGTCACTCGCTGTTATATGTGCCAGCAGTACGGACATGCGGCCAAATCATGTCGGGAGACCACATATACCTGTGGCCACTGTGGTGATCAGGGTCATTCCATTAAAGAATGCACAAAGAGGGCTGAGGAACCAAAATGCGCTACTTGCTTGCACTTCAAAAAACCCAGCAATCACAAGACAAGTGCCGTTGACTGTCCAGCGAAACTAATGGCTGAAAAGAGGTACATAAATTCTATTGATTATGGAGGCGCCTAAGAGCGCCGTTAGTTACGTATCTTTCTGGCCCTTGTTATTGTTAGTTTTATTGTTATTTTTTATATTTAGTTAAAATTATGATTAATAATTTAATTAATGACATAGATAATTTCTCTGTATCTGAATCCCATGTTTGTGACGTTGAACACTGTAAACAATATCTCTCCTCCTACAACTATACTAGTCCACTAACCATACTAACCCAAAATATTCGCAGTATTTTTAAGAATTTTGACAATTTTTGCATTTTTCTACAACGTCTAGACATAAACTGTGACGTTATTGTCTTAACCGAATGTTGGCTTTCCAAACAATATAACATACCACTAATTCCGGGATATAATATGTATAAAAGTACTATAAATTACAATCAGAACGATGGGGTGATAGTTTACGCAAGAAATCATCTCAATGTGTCTGTCGAGGAACCAAATATGCACGACTGTAACAGATTGTTAGTTAAAATTGGGTCAGAATTAGCAATACTTGCCTTATATCGACCTCCCTCTTTTAGAAATATAAACAATTTTACCGACTCTCTAAACGACACCTTGCAGAACCTATCATCTTTTAAAAATACCATTTTAATTGGAGATATTAATATCAATATTCTTCCAGAAAGTACTGACACATCCGCTGAGGAATACCTTAACCTATGCGCTTTCCATGGTTTGCTTCCCGCTCACACCCTTCCTACACATCAAAGTGGCTCCTGTTTGGACCATATAATATTTAAGTCGAATTTCCCCGCACTTGCCCTTGTAACTAATTCAACAATAACCGATCACAGTGCTAACCTACTTATTTTAAATTGCAAATTACCAAAAGTAGTCACTCGCACAATTTCGCGTTTAAACGTAAATAAACTCGAAGAAGACTTACGTAATATCGAATTTGACCCAGTTTACGATTCTGCTGATCCGCAGTTTTGTATGTTATACTTAATCAAAAATGTACAACATGCAATTCAGAAGAACACTGTCATATCAAGGCTAAAAAACAAAAACTACAATATAAAACCATGGATCACGACAGGACTCATTCGCTGTATGAAAAATAGAGATAAACTGCATATGAAAGCTAAATCCCATCCAGATAATTTAATTTTGCAACTGTCGTATAAACGATATCGTAACTTTTGTAATGATCTTCTAAAAAGAGTAAAAAACAACTACGATAAAACTGCACTAGAAAATGCTGGTACAAATAGTAAAAAAATCTGGAATTTCATTAAAAGTGTAACGTATAACACGAAACAAAATCAGGCTTCTTCAGGTTTATTACAAGCACACTCATCACAGTTAACAACTGCCAACATAGCAAATAATTTCTTTGTTAATGTGGGAAAGTGTTTGGCTGAAAAAGTTCGGGGCCAATCACAATATTTAACAAGAACAACACCATTTACGTGTAGCACTATTTCATCATCCTTTGCATTACTAGACACTGATGAGGCTGAGGTAGAAACGATAATTAAGAGTTTGAAAGACGACTGTGCAGTTGGCTGGGATAACATATCAAATAAAGTTATTAAACAGTTCAGGCACATTTTGGTACCGCCATTAACTTATATTTTCCAAAAATGTTTATCTGCAGGTGTTTTTCCCGAGTGCCTAAAAAAAGCTGTTGTTGTCCCCGTTTATAAATCAGGCAGTAAAGATCAAGTCACAAATTATAGACCTATTTCTTTACTGCCTTCTTTGTCTAAAATATTAGAAAAAATTATAAATAAAAGGCTTTACAAATACTTGGAGGATAAATTAATTTTGTCTCAGCGGCAGTTTGGATTTAGGCCTACAATGTCAACAGACGATGCCGTACACCATCTGACTGACTATCTAGCACAAGAACTTGATAATGGTAACCACACAGTAGGAATCTTCCTGGACCTCGCCAAAGCTTTTGACACGGTTTCTATTCCTATTCTGTTGCACAAACTTGAAACCATAGGTATCAGAGGCACTCAGCTGAAACTATTTAAGAGTTATCTAGAAGATCGTATCCAATGTGTAAGGATTGGAGATGTTCTCAGCGAGGATAAAAAAAACACATCCTTCGGAATTCCCCAAGGAAGTATTTTAGGGCCTACACTATTTTTGATATACATAAACGATCTTTGTAATCTATGTCTAGATCACGGCCAAATTGTTTCTTATGCTGACGACACTGCCCTTCTATTTTCGGCTGACTCAGAAAAAAATGTCTACAAGGTTGCGCAACACGGATTCAATATTGTTAATAAATGGCTTCAACATAATTCACTAACACTAAATGCAGAGAAGACAAATTATATTAAGTTTTCGATGCGCAAACAAACATCAATTGGCACTACCTCGACATTATATGCTCATTATTGCACAATTCCCACAAATAACCAATGTGTTTGTCCTAACATTAAAATGGCAAATACAACAAAATACCTTGGTGTTATAATAGATGAAACACTTTCGTTCAAGCAACATATAGAAGCTTTAAATAATAGAATTCGCAAGTTAATATTTGTTTTTAAAAAGTTACGCTGTATTGCTGATCCAAAAATAGTTAAACAAGTTTACTTTGCTCTATGTCAATCGATTTTAACTTACTGTATTACCACATGGGGTGGAGTGGGTAAAACATTGTTACTAACCATCGAGAGAGCTCAGAGGGCGATTCTCAAAGTGTCTACTTCCCGCCCTTTCCTTTTTCCTACTAACCTCCTATACAAATCTTGTGAAGTATTAACAGTTAGACAGCTATTTATTATGGGCATTGTATTAAAACAACACAAAGCTCTACCCTACAGCACTAGTTATACTAATAAAAGGCGTAAAGATATAGTTTGTCCACAAAATTCTACAAAACATGCTTTTATAGCCAAATTTTATCAGTACCTCGGACCTCTCCTATATAATAGACTAAACTCAAAAGCAAACATTTATTCTCTGAACTATACAAATTGTAAGAGAATCCTCAAGGAGGCTCTCCAAAGTATGTCTTACGAAGAAACAGAGAATTTACTAACTGTGTTAAAGTAATTATAGGTATACAAATATTGTAATTATCAAATTTAGAAACTAGGAGTTATGCTACTCAACATAATTATAATTATTTTTCTATTGTCAACTTTTGATTATTTATTATTTTTTTAAAGACTATTTTAGCTCTTCACGCCTGAAACACAGGATTACCTAGTTCAGGCACGTAAGTCTTAGGAATATAATTTACATTTAAGCAAAACTGTACTAATTTTCATGCCTTACAATTTTTTGAATAAATATATTATTATTATTATTATTATTATTGTTTATGTTATGTCGTCGGTCCGGGTCCGATTCTCAGATCGGGCAAAGTTTTATTGGGTTTTATTGGGTTTTTCCATCAGGAATTTCTCAGTAGGAGTCTGGATTAGTGCCCGGCTGATGGCCCCTATTACATGGGACTTAAACATAACTGGTGAAAGGTGAGTGTACTATAAAGTGATAAAGGTGAGTGTGTGTGAGGTAGGTACATCTATGCCTAGCCCTTTGGGGAAACAGAGGTGATATTATTTTATGCTTTCATCAGCATACATATTAAACGAAAGGTAATCAAGAACCAAAAAACCAACCTGCAGAATAGTATCCGCTGGTAGAATCACTGGAGCTGGGTAGCCTGGCCGCGCGGTTGTTGTTACCAGTCTTTGACGGATGCACATCACCCACGTACCCATGGTTTACAACACCACCTTCCATTGTCTTCTCACCTGCAGAGCCGGAATTAATTCATTTATTAATAACTTATTCATAACTTAAAACCTTGACATATTGTACAGTCAGGGAAATTAACTGTTATCGTCAATTGGCCGTGTCATAGCCATCAGTTGTGAATATACGGATATTTATGTAGCAAATTTTCTTAATAATTCATTTTCTCTTATTTTACGATTCAAATGGCGATAGCAAAAATGCATTGCAAAAATGTAGCGTATGACATCAATGGACAAGTAATGAGCATATGTGACAAAGTCAACGTTTTTGAAAAAATAAACAAAAAACAATCATTTTTTGAATTATACGATTATTGTTGTAATATTTGCCAATTATCGTAAGACACCCAAAATTCTATCCGTAAACATGAAATTTTGCAAGTTTATAACGAGAGTCTTTAGTGTTCAAGGAAGGATCTTAGAAAATTAGTCTCCTAAAAATATTAATTAGGTGATGAACGTTTGTAGAAGTTGGTCTACGTCGATGGGAAATCCCGCGCACGCAGCTTATCTGGATGTGTCTAACCAGGCATAGCATCGAGCAGTGTCCTAGCCAGCTGCAACAAGAAGGGCAGCGCGAGGTTGAACCGCGTGCGGTCCACGCGCACGTCCGCGTGGCGCGCGCGCGCACCCGTCACGCGCAGGGACGCGTCGATGAGCGGCGGCCGCCGCACCGAGATGCACGCGTCCTCCGCGTCCGCGCTCGTGCCGCCTTGCGACTGGAAGATCCTGCGGGGTGAGACAATTTAAACTTAGAAAAAGTAGGAGGTTACTAAAAAGAAGAACTTCATTTTAAGATAACCAATGGGTACTTCAGCAGTTTCTATGGTGGAATGATAAGTAAAATCTACTATATAAAAATCTTAAATTCTTTTACTGACAGACAAGGCACAGCCCAAACCGCGGGGTGTAAAAGCATGATTATTTGGACAAGAGTTCTTTACTCGTAGGTATAGTTGAGGACGAAAGAAGTATTTTTGAAAATTCATCCCCTAAAGTGGTGAATTCATATTTTTACATTTCTATGGGTGAATTAGTGAATGGAATTTTGTATGGCAGTTCGAATTTTTTTCGTATGAGGAATCCCATCGGGCACACGACTCGTATGATAAAAGAAGGGAAGACGGTGAAGGTATTCTATGCTGAGGTTGAGATGAGAGATCTTTAACTGCATCCTTCCTAGCAAGTAACTAAGTGTCACCTCGATTTCAAATTTCTGCATACCTCCTCCTCCATCAACCTCGGTTCATATTTCTATTTTGTCACATCTCACTCACCTCTTAATAACAATTCCAGGATCCGGTCTGATATCCTCAACGAGCAAGCTCTGCAGACTAGCCTTAACCTCCAGACTTCCATCGGAGCAGTACTCCATCTGCAGCATGGCTTCTCCAGCAGTCAGCTTCGCTAGTCCATGGTTCAGGTCTCTGACTGGAGAACTGAGGACCTCGTCCATGTCTGAGAACAGTTTTAGTTCTATGCCGTCTAGGATGAACCTGGAAATTTAAAGTTTAAATTAAGATGTTGCTTGGAAACAAATCTATGCAAAGTCAAATTAAATTAGATAGCAAAACCCCGCAGACGTGATGGATATCGATACCTAATGACGATAAAACAAACTAAAAACTATTAATTTCAAGTAACTACAGCTGCCGAGTCTTCTTTCTACTTGAAATTATAAGTTAAGGAAAATCTTTTTTATCGTCATTAGATATCGATACTAACCACATTTGTAAAGTTTCGCTAACTAATTTAATTCGACCGTGTATTTTTACGTAGTTACAGAAATTGAGTGAATTATTTGTTTGGAATTGCTGTGTAGTCAACCACAAGTCCATGGTTATAGTTGATAACTTGGCAATGACAGCTTGTATTATTTCGTATCAGTAAAGGCTGTTCTACATATAGTTCTTATAAAATCTTATACCGCAGTTGATAGTACGCATGATATTCTAATTTACTTTCGTTTTTTCCGAACCTCACCTTACGACAGCTTCCTTTCTGATCGGTTCTCCTTGGGCGAAGAAAGCTTGTAGTTTCTTGACTGATGTGTCTGAAGTAGCTGTCTCAACCGGAGAACCTGGAACTATGCTTCCTATGAATAACAAAATGCTATATCAGTAATGAAACATATTATCATCAGGGATTTTACAATAAAAAAACAATGGCTAAGGAAACAAATCAGTGAACACCATCTTTAAAATTGAATACTACATTACACTCAAGAGTTTGTAGGGAACGTAGCAGGTGATAAACGTTTAAAACCTTACCTAAACCTGCGTTAAAAAATATTTTAAACAATGATAAATGATTTTATAATTTCTGTTAGAAGGTTTAGACAAACCTTTTTACACGTCAATTATATTTGTACGTCTCTAAGAAGAAACACCAAAACAAACTCAGAGGTCAAAGTCTGTTTTTGGGCTGTCCAGACAGCTACAGTGTCTGTATTCATGAAAAATATAGCTAGCATAAGTTGATAGCAATTTCATACCAATATAATGTCCCTCGCTCAAGTTATCAGTCCACACGGCCAGCATAGTGGCCAGGTCCTTCTGTCCCACGTTGAGGAGTACAGTATCGACCGCCACGTCGGCCTCGCATGCCAGCAGCTCGCGGTACAAGTTGATGCTGACCAGTTGTTGGTAGGAGACGGCGCGCTTCATGTCGCAGCGCACGGAGACTGGCTCGAGGATTGGTTCCTGAAAAATGATGGTAGAGGTTATAGGAACAGTGTTTTACTTCCATTTGAATTTTATAAACAACATCGCAAGAATCTGATAGACAATTTTTGAATCCTCTAAGTCTTTTGATTGCTTCTACCATGTCAAGACTATTCTCAAGAGAACTCCGAAATTATCGATAAGCTGGTTGTTGTCACAGTGTCTATTTTTGATAGTGTTCTGTTGGTTTGATATAACAAGTCATTAAAAAAAATTTTCAACGCTAAGGTCAAGAATACCACAAGGTTCTATACTAGATCCATTTCTAATGCGATTCAAATGGAACTGCCTAAAGAATAGCTCGTATTAAAATCATCACAAACCTGTACTTCCAAAGTGCCAGACAGGGTCATGACGGCTCTAGAGAAGGTAATGTTGACCAGTTTGATCAGAATATTGTCAATGATCGCGTTCTGTATAGGACTGGTCGGTTCGTGGCCAGTATTCAGCTGCTTGAAGAAGTTCTCAATCAGAAGATCACCTGCAAAAGACGCAAATAACTTAAGCTTCTCTTGATCAATTTGAATAGATATGTTAATCATTCAAACTTTGTTATTACAGGAGAAAAATTATAACATATTATTATGTATAGTGTACATACCCATATTGAGAACCAGTAGATTTGGTGAGGATGGCTTCTGTGGCAGTAACAGTACAGGAGCATGGATCTAAAATGTGAGAGGGTATAGTTATGAGAACGAATGTATATAAATAAAAGAACAGATTATGTAAGAGTGTCAAGTAGTTATTATAATGAAGAGCAGTTTTGCCAAGTTCTGAGATAAAATGCTGGGTCTACTTAGAACAGACTCGATTACCTATCTAGGAATAGAGCTAACTCTAGGTGGTGGTAAAAGTGTAGAAAGAACGGATGTGTACCTCAATAACAAGGTTGAGTCGTGTGCTGCACGTGCGCGCACCCTGCGCGTGGCGCTCGGCGGCGCGCTCGGCGGCCTGCGCGGCCTCTGCTGTCACAGAGCTCGGGATCAGCGGCTCCAGCAGTTGCTAAACACGAATAATTGACTATAGAGAATAGCTGACCTAAATTAGACACTTGGCTTTATTGTTACGTGCGAATAAAAATACGAGACCACAATGTGCAACACTGTGCTAAAATGTCAAGTACTATTTAGGAAATTAGCACTTGGCACAAACAACGTTACATGACAATGTGCAGATATGGGCAATCACCAACTTCCAAAACGAGTCAAAGGGGACACAATAGAACAAGATTACAGCTGATCGATTCTGTAAAATTCTTTCTGTAAGATACTGTGAAAAGTTAGGTGAAGCGAGCTTAGAGGGAGCTGTCAATAGTGTCAATCCCTAGCATTAGTTGGAATGACGGCTCACTCCATGGTCACTTCACCTAAGTTTTCACGGTGAGATGGTTACAGAACCGCACTGCTGGTTACAACTTCGGCTTACAATTCCTAGGATTTAAATGTTACCTTTCCAATTAAAACTTTTGAACAGAATAAGAATAAGTTATTTTGCCAGAAACATGGAATCACATTGCAGAAGTTCAGCAGTCTCACCGTATAATCGGTATGCAAAATTGATTCATTTACAATTGATAAAATTTAAAATTTCATTATTATTATTCACATGTCATTAATTAATTTAGCAATATTATTAATACAATAAGTCATTTCTTAAATACAAAAATTGATCCATATCCTCCAATACAAAAAAAAGTATTTATTATTTACTTGTCTTGAATTCGTCAATATTATAAAAATATTTTTCAATAAGCCATTTTAGTATTTTATTAAAAACTAGCTTCTAGCGGAAAGGATAAGAAGTATGTCCTTCCCCAGGATGCCATCTATCTCTTTGGCATCTGCTGGCAGGCAATTTTATCGAAATCCGTTCAGTGATTTAGGCGTGAAAATGTAACATACCTACAGACAGAATATATAATTTTATATAGTACCTACCTATAGCTGTTGCCCGCGACTTCGTCCACGTTTCCGCCGTTTTTCGTAAAAAAAAGTAGCCTATGTCCTTCCTCACGGTTCAGTGGTTTTGATGTAACAGACAGATTAACTTTCGTATTTTATTAGGGAAATATAATATGTCAATCTACAATACTGTTGAAAAATATCGCAATACGGAACCGCACAATATTATTGTTAATAGCTGTACCCGCGACTCCGTCAGCGTGTAACTCCTTGTGTGTTATTAAGTTAATGTATTGGTAATATTGTTTAGATCACGTTCACATGAGGCTTAAGTACCTATAGAAGGGGTAGCGGGATCGTCCGAAAGGGTTACCGCTGCCCTGGAACATAAAGGGCTAATGAAGGAACACGGGTGGGTTTTAGTCAGTAAGAGTCTGACACTCCCTTCCGCTCTACCCAGAGCTGGAGGGGTCATTTGATGATTTCCCATCCAGAAAAAAAAAAAAAATGTACCTATAGAACGAAAATACTTCAGCGCAAAGCTTCCGGGTAAACTATGTTGAAAGTTGACCCGTCCGGCACGTGAACATAAAGATTTCTAGAACTGCTAACCCGGGAAAGAGCGACGTACAATTGACCATGCGAGAAACAACTGACACCGAGATCTACTCCAGCAACACGAAAAGTTTGCCCTTGAGCCTTATTAACTGTCATTGCATAACACACCGATACTGGGAATTGCGTTCTTTTAAATTGGAATGGAAAATTATTTGGTATTATGGGAATTCTGGGAATAAAGACGGTTTCTCCTGCACCGCAACCTGTTAAAATTTGAGCCTCGATTATATTTTGTTGCAACTGGGTTACTTTTAGCCGAGTTCCACTGCAAAGTTGTGGTGGTCTTAAATTTCGGAGCAGAATAATCGGAATGCCAATTTTTAAACAAATTTCATGAGAAGGAAGTCCGGGCATATTTAAAGAATTTAAAAATTCTATCGGGTAATTAGTGGCTTCTTGTTCATCGACCATTCTATTTATTGAACTATAAACTTTGCTTTCCCCCTGTATATTCGACAGTATTTTGTTATTAATCTCAAATGCCTGGTCATTGCGAGGAGTTAAAATGGATCTTTCGCATAGCCAAGAATTGTCCCTATTTAATATATTTGTTACGTCACCGTAAACCGACGATATAAGATGTGGTTGGGATTGCACTATACAACATAACTCAGGCGTCAGAATAAGTTTTCCTTGGTGTAGTTGTGGATAGGTACCTTCACCAATCTTTAATAATGTATCAGAAAATTGACGATCATCCGGGTTATCTCCAGTTCTCACTCGCATGTTTATAGTCAAATGCACCGACTGTATATCACGCCACAAATAAGAGCTTTTCAGGCAAGCCCTAACCTCATCAGCTCGGATTCCCCGTGGTATTACCGGTAAGGTCTGTCGGAAATCACCACAAAATAAAACCGTGATGCCGCCCATTGGTCGATCATTTTGTCTTATATCCCTTAAAGTTCTGTCTACCGCTTCTACTCCTTTTCGATGGGCCATCGTACATTCATCCCATATGATTAAATTACACTCACGTAATACCTTAGCTTTGTCGCTATTTCTTGAAATACTACAGGTTGGACTTTCCGTGCGATCTAAATCAATTGGTATTTTAAACATAGTGTGAGCAGTTTTACCTCCTGGTAGCAATGTTGCAGCTATACCTGATGAAGCTACGGCAAGAGCAATTTTACGCTGATTTCGAACATAAACTAATATTAATTTAGTCAAAAAGGTTTTCCCAGTTCCTCCAGGTGCATCTAAAAACCATATTGTTCCCAAATTATTCTGAACACTCTCGCACACGCGATCATAGACTGAACGTTGTTCTGCAGTCATCATTGGGACAGCGTGATTCAGTATTCACGCGCGATGGCTTATTATTAGCGTATTTCATGTATAACTTTGGTGTTTCTATACCGATTTCTATGATTCTTTTTAATGGAATAGTTAATAATGTTAACTTTTTTAATTAAGAATGACTGAGAGTGTTATAAATGTAAGAGTAGACAAATATAATCAGAAAGCTTCGAACTGCTAAGCTATCGGGAGTTACACGTGTTATTGTGAGTCAA
This sequence comes from Apamea crenata, assembly GCA_949629185.1. Lineage (NCBI taxonomy): Eukaryota > Metazoa > Arthropoda > Insecta > Lepidoptera > Noctuidae > Apamea > Apamea crenata. The sequence continues at coordinate 1,235,822 of OX451365.1, read as the reverse complement.
CCATAAAAGATAGACGTATGCTGTCGTGGGATATTTTTTATATAATTTTAAGGAGAACATTTCCGTCATACATGATTTCTGTGTAGCTTTAACCATTAAGGTTGCACACGCGACGGAAGCGTAAAAAATGGAGTAACTTCTCCCGTTTTCCCTACATTTCCCTTCACTGCTCTGCTCCTATTGATTGTAGCGTGATGAAAAGTATACTATAACCAGCTCAGAAGTATGAAAAATAATTGTGCCAAGTTTCATTAAAATCCGTCGAGTAGTTTTTGTTTCTATAACGGTTATACAGACAGACAGACAGACAGACAAAAATTTTACTGATTGCATTTTTGGCATCAGTATCGATCCCTAATCACCCCCTGATAGTTATTTTGGAAATATGTTTCATGTACAGAATTGACCTCTCTACAGATTTATTATAAGTATAGATTTGGATCGTTGTGTATCCACAGTATTTTTTTTATATAATGCGGTGGACGTTGCCGGTGTTTGTAACTTAGTGGGGTCTCTTGATCTTTTATTATCCTTTGTTTTCATAAATAGATCTGCATGTTTCTTAACAAAAGTAGCAATTTCAAAATGTAAAGGGAAGTTACAGTTAGTACATTAAGTTTCTTAAAGAGAGGTTTACATGTATCGATTGGCCCAGCACCACATATTGCTCTTGCACATTTTTTCTGCGATATAAAGACCTTGTTAATATGTGTTGCGTTACCTCAGATTAGGATTCCGTATCTATTAAGTACTGAACCTTCGTAGCCATGATTGGCCATTAGAGGAGTCTTCTCACTTGCTAGCTTCCTAATCTTTTTTAGAGCAAACACAAATCGATTTACTCTAGTGCAGACGTTCCTTGAGCCTTCCAGTTACAGTGCATATCGAGGATTATACCCAGAAATTTTGATTTTGGTTTTCAAAACCTTTAAATGATATTTTTTGTAGATTTTTTGCTTTGTTGATATTAACACTGAGGTGGTTCTGTTCTAACCATTTAGTTATACCGTCAATTGTTTTTACAATTAATAAATTATTTAAGCCGTCGTAAGGCACAACTACGGATATGTCACCAGCAAACAATGTACATTTATGGTTCAGTATTTATTATTATAATACAAAAAATAACAAGAGGTTACAGCTTACAACAAACTTAATATAGTAACATTTTTATTTCTCGGCATTGTAAAATAAAAACTATCTGTACGTATATCTAAATAATTCTTCGTCATCATCAACCTACCTGCAGATGATGCATGACACAACAGAACATGACGACATGCAGCCTGCCCACGTACACGCGCAGCTCGCCGTCCGCCTTCATGGACTGCTCGGCGCTCGCGCCGGCGCCGTACACCCGCGCGGCCGCGCGCACGTATTTCATCTCCAGCACTTTGTCTTCATCGGGCCATACCAGCTGGAGAACAAAGAAGGAGCTCTTTAGAATCCTGATCTGACTGTTACATGGAGAGTTTGTCTATCTGTCTTCCACAACCCAGTTACTGTAACTAATTCTACATTTTCACTCACCTTAGGATACAGAGTAGCCTCAGTTAGGTCATCGATGTGCAGCGAGCTGAGATACAACTTGAAGATCATGCGGTCGTTGGCTCTGAACACGCAGTCACTCTCCAGAGAACCTAGTCGCATCTCCAGCACTGGGTTGTCTAAGTGACAAAGCTTTACTGCAACTGATGATGCTCTGGAATGAATATACAAACTCATCAAATACTGTAGTTGTTCGAGGGACAACCCGTGAACCTAATGAGATTTCTCATCAGCAAAAAAACTTTCAACCCATATTTAACCACTATAGGGGATGAATTTAAAAAAATTCTGGTCAATGCTGCACAATACTCCTTATATACTATGGTTATATAAGGAGCTTGTGTGAACTTTCATGTTTCTAGGCCGTGTGTTGTCTGTAAGTGAATTTAAGATTTTATATACTAGATGAAAACGGAACAGTCTACAACCATGACGTTGATCCTACAAGTAACTATAAAGTAGTAGCACCAATCCCTTCAATGACCTTACCTGACAGAGTAGCTGAATTTGGTAGCACCCGGTGGCACAGGTGGGTCGGCTTCAGGCTGCATCATATAGTCCCACAGAGACATCGACCTTGGCAGTACCGCACTCTTCAAGTTTATCGAGTGTCGGTTTTGGATCCTAGAAACATGACGCAGATTAAAAAGGGATTTGGAATATGAGGAAAATCTTTAAATAGCGTGTCTAAAACCGATATCAGACGGTTGACTTTTCGTTAATTTTGGCCTTTCATTGTTTCATGTTTCTTGTTACTGCTACATTGTCGCGAACGGGAACTACACTTCGCGCGCTCTCTGTTAACGAGACGTTGAGCGGTGTACGAGAGAGAGCGCGAGAAGTAAACCAATCCAAGTAAACCAATCCAAGTGTTGGCTGTCGGTACTATGCATCTTTCACTCGCCTACCGAATGATCGAAACATGAAATGAAAGGAGCCGATAAACGTTCATCCCTTTATAACACCGTCGGTATCGATTGAACGTGTAATAAAACAAAAATGAACCTTCACTCTAGTGAACCATTTGCTTGAGTGAAGCGTCTGATACAGGCTTAAAGAAGTTTTCAAAACGTAAAATAGCAGTTTTTTAGTGACGCGTTGACGCATTTCGCTCGAGTGTATTTGATTTACCTACCTTTGGGTGTAGCTACTTACTTTTCACTAATATACTGCAGGTATTTTAGCAGTGTGGGTAGTGCATCTGCATGTAGCAGTAATGCCACGTATCCTACGTCTGCTACCAATGCCTGTTCCACACTGTGGAAGTGCGAGCGGAATTCCGGACAGTCTGCACGCACCTGCACAAATACATGTTTAAAAGGTTATTTAGGCTAGTGCCCTTTTACCATCAGCTATACTCTGATACAGCACTAATGGATGCCAATGTATGTTTTATGTACCTAATTTAGATGAAAGAAGATGGTAAGGATCACCAGTCTGGAGCTAGTGATCATGTCTAAGAAATAACAAACAATATTATGATTTCAATCAATCTGAAAGTTTTAAGATGAGATGAATAGAAGTTTGAAGGTTTTTTTAACAATGCATACAGAAAAGTGATATCATGGGAATGTAAGTACCAGTACCATCACTATGTTCAACTCGTTCTTTTAATCACCCAAGGGGACTGTAAACATCCATCGTTCTTACCTTCCTATACAACAAATTAAACAGCTCCCCAGAACTGGTGATCAGCTCCAGATACTGTCCACTGCTGCTGTGATGCTGCTTGTCAGTCAGTAGCACCTGGCTGACGGACAACTGAACAGCTGGTCCGAACTCCATCAGCGCCACGTCCAGACAGACTTTCGTGATGCTCAGCATTATATATGGCTTCTCCGTTTGCTCCGAGGAACGGGATAGGTTGATTACGATTTCGCCTGAAAACCAGAAGCGTGTGAAGCTACAGATGACTTAGAAATATGGATACAGGTTGGCAGGGACAGAGGCATGATGCAAGACCCCCCTTGCGTAAAAAAAATCTCAATACCCACGAGGTCAACATGATTTTTTTTTTTAATAACCTACTAAAAATTTCAACTTGGTTCAAAATCATGTACTGAATCCATGGTTACAGTTTGCGCATCGATGTCCCTGTTACTCTGTATAATTTGAATAAAACCAAAAATATCAGTGAAGTTTTATTTTAGTTTTTTATGTCAGCAACAGGGTGTAGTATTTGTAAATACCTGCAGCAACAATAAATAAATAATATTATATTCAAAATTAAATTAGACTACCGAATTGTGTAATCAAAAATCATCTTTGTTACATTTGACTCACACAGTTTCTGAAAGCCTTATCCACTCTCTTATCACTTTGCTATCAAATATAACGTGTCTAACGAAATTTTCAAAAAATAAAGAGGCTAATTAGAACCGTGCACCTAGCTTCTGACGTTTTATAAGTGCCTATGTAGGTTTATGTGGAATAAAATATTTTGGTTTTGAGGCATTTAAGAAAAGCATTATGAAAGTTGGCAACGTCCAACGTGGCTCCACCTCCTATCCCTGCCCTTTGTGCCCCAAAACGTGCAGCCAAAGTGACTCGGCGCTGCCACCGATGGAAGTGGCAAAGTTTTGGGCTAACAAAATACCTGTCGAAAATAATAACTCATTCTTTTAGCTTAAATCGTCAACATCAGTTTGCATTAAACAGATTATTTCCTGATCAACCACTTCATCAGCTAGGTAAACGTTTTGTCCCATCTTCTTGTTCTTTTCGAGTCGATGGAGACTCACCCACAATGAACCTAAGCAGCGTGTTGATGTTGTTGCTAGGCGACACGTTGTCGTCGAAGCCGGGCAGGTCCACGCTCCTGGCGTACACCTCCATGTCCTCGTCGCTGTGCTCGGACGCTGCGGATGCTTGCTGTGCTGCTTGGAAGCCGAGCTTCGCTGTTGCTACGTCGAAAGTAGTTTCTGCTGCCCTGAAGTGGAGTTAAGTTTAGTACAAGCCGTACGCTCGATGGAATTTCCCATCGGCAAAAATTACGAACTTTCATTCCCTGTTTATTCCCTTAGTTTGGAGTCACCTTTTAATCAAGGAATTGCTTGTGGTAGGAGATTCGCTCAGTTTCGACGTAAATTGCGTTTAAAAATTCAGCACTAGCTTTTAAGGATGTTTTGCAAATTATACCTTATTAAACCTTTCAATTACCTGGATACCTATATACTAAGGCGGATGACACACTACAACGCGCCACGTGACAGAGCGCGGGAAATGGAGCCAAATTCTCCGCGCGGAAACGCGTTTTTATAGAATTTGTATATGTACAAAATTAGGAGCGGAGGCGTATTATTTGCACCCAGTCGCGTGACGCATTGTAGTGTGTGATCCACCTAACCGGATAAAGCTATCACTAAGATATTTATTCTCTGTCAATTTTATACCAATCACAAAACCGTAATTTTAACTCACCTGCTTCTACTCAAATAGGCCGCGACAATCTTCTGCCTCAAATTCATAAGATCCTGGTACTCCGGATCAGCCGTCACTCTATCTATGCTCAGCAATTCTGCAAGCTCTGGTTCCTCCACCGCCTCAGTGTAGTCTCCAGAGTCCATGAAGGAGACGGGCACGGTATTAGGAACAGGTACCGGCAAGTTGTCGATGTAGTCCAGGAGGTTGCCGATGATTCGGTCTGATAGGTTCAGCTTGAAGCTTGAGAGGGATATGTTTAGCTTGTACCTAGTGATGGAGAAAATTAGTTTTAATACTCTCTGCGTTCAACTTAAGCTTTAACTACTTACGGCTGGTACCGTAAACATCAAATTAAAGGTCGCTGGTGAATATTTGGTAACCTGCCATTTTATCTTATAAAGTTCAAACTAAACTAGGATAAAAATGTCAACTAAACAGGTCAGGATAAAGGATCAATATGTATTTTATTGTTTATTTTATAAAATTAAAAATAACATCAGTTTGCGTACAGCCGGAGTCACACTTCAACTTTATCTCGTGTGTCAAAATATGTCGATTAGTTTTGAGGTAATGAGGGATCAGATGAACGAACATACAAACATAGTCTGTCAAAATCATAACTCCATTTCGGCTTTCCCGTAGTCGGGTAAAAAACTGATGAGCCGTGAGAAATAAAATCATTTGTCCACTCAAAATAAATTGTATCATAACAGATGTCGGACAGACTACTAACTTGGGCAGCAGCTTGTAGTCCTTCTTGATGCTGTTAGAGAACACCACCTGCATCTTGATCCTGGGCACCAGGTGCAGCTCCGAGTCCGCGTGGCGCCGGGACTCGCGCCACGTGTCCGTCCACTCGCTGAACAGGATCTGAGAGGACCAAATAGTAGTGTGTATATTGAATAGCTCAGTAGCATTCATTTTTAATTAATTTAAACTGCAAGCATTTGTTGTTTTCCATTTAAAAATTGAAGTTCTCCTGCTGTTACTACTATACTATAATTATCTGACACTATAATACAGTTACAGCATAGAAAGGAGTTGGTTCTTTTTCTGATCCTCTGAGTCACAGAGTTAAGGGCTAAGTTTAGTGATTTTAATAGTCGGTCGTGCGTGTCTCTTTAAAGTCCAGTACGTTCCAATCGCATCAGAGGCACGCGAGATGCACATGGCTTTATGGTCTTATTTCGTGAACTTAGATTAGCATGTATGACGTGTCTATTATTTCCTCCGTTGCTTTCTTACCTGACAGGAGCATTCGGCATGCAGTCTGTCGTACAGTCTCTCCTCCAGTTCCATGCACGTAGCGTCCTCTAGCGTCAGATTGGAAGGTTGCAAATCTGATTTGACTATAATGCGGCTGATGTCCAGGACCATGACGCGACCGGACCTGTGAAGAAGAAGACCGCCATTACTGCTGAGTGCTGACTCCCAGTATCGTCGCGGTAGTCGTAAAACCAACCCTTAAAAACCTTATCCATGGAAAAAAGATGTCGGAGAAACGTAATTAGAAATACAATTCCGTACTTAACTTTACAGAAATAGCTGTTTGAATGTTCACCCTGGTAATAAATAATACAGTTATGCCAGAGGACAATAAAATTAGTGTTACGGTTGAATCAACAGATGTTATTTCTGCGCTGAACACAATAGTACAATATAACAAATTTAATTAAGGGCTGATTGTTCCAACGCCAGATAATTTTATTCATGGAATAATTTTGAAATTTTGACAGTTATTTCATACAAAAACTGTTAAACGTCAATTTTATTCCTCGAATAAAAGTTATCTGACGACGGAAAAATCAGCCCTAAGTAAAGTGTTTAGAACCACTCGATATCTCGCGTTAGCAATCAACTAGATTCTGACTAACTTTCCCCGACACATGATACAGATATGCCAACTTTCATGGTGGTCGTTTATCAACATCATAATATACCAGCGTCCATTTTTGTAGTTCCAATATTATTTTTTCAAGAGCTTTTTAACAAGGTTTTCCAGATTAACCAAGCGGCTAGAGCGAGTCAGTTCCCTAAATGTTTCGGGGTTGCTGCAAAGAATTTAGAAGATGCTTTTGCCAAGCAGATGGATAGTGTCGGCCAAATAAATAACAATCCTTACTTATGCACACATCCATACTCCGGTACCACAACACAGGGTCCCTTGACGTCTACGTTGAGATGGAACACCTTCCTCCTGCTGATGGCATACGCCAGCACTGACTTGCTAATGGCACCGGCTTTAAGCACAGCGCCTGACACTTCCCCGGCCAGTTCCTCGGCCGTCATCGAGTGGGTTTGGAAGAAGTTGATGAGTTCCGTGAAGGAGTGCTGAGGAGGTGACAGATTTTTTTAAATAATGTAGCAATTTGGGCGGGCTTAAGCATTAAAAAAAATATCTATCTTCGAAGCAAATTGACAAATATTAAAATGAGTCCAACCTCAATGTAGACCAATTCCACAGGTTCCATCAGACAGCACAGTCCATAATCAGCTTCGTTGCTGCAAGGGTTCTTCTCCAGGTCTATCGCCAGGAGATTGGGGCTGGTGACTCCAACTCCTCGCTCCGGAGTCAGGAGGGGAACTAGGTCACCATCTGACGTTACTCCTTCAATAACCACGCTTTCTGCTCGGGCTGATAACTGTAAAAATGTATTAGATTTTGTAAATTAAAAACAATCGGTTATAGTAATTTTGCCGGTTAGGTTTCTTCTGAACATTGTTACGAAATAAGGAGTTGCGTTGCGATTTATAAATGCACAAAAGTTTGACATTCAGAAGAATATGGGATGCAGGAGCGAGCAGAGTGAGTTCAAAAATTTTAACACACCGCCTTGTGTAGGTAAGGTATTGTTTTGACCATTACCGTGTGAATATCGATGACCATATAAGTAATTATCAGTTCGTTAATTAGTAACATTCTACCTTGTATGCTTTAGCTGAAGGTCTGGTCTCCAGAGAAGCCAGGAACTGAGTCAACGTCACCACCAGAACCTCCTTGCTTCTATTCATCAGTGTCAGTGAACAGTTCGCCAGCGTCAGGTTTATTTTGTGTTCTGAAATTATTTCAAATGATGTACACTTCTTGAATGATCACATATTTTGTAAGAATGTGGAAAATCCGGCAAACTAATGCTGCACTTATTTGTGTAGAATAATTTTCAGGTGAAATCAAGCACATCCTCACACTTCGTTCTTCCCAGATGGAGGGTATCCATAAGGACTTCCAAACGAAAAAAAAGGTAATATCAAGCATAATATGCTTGATATATTACCTTTTTTTTCGTTTAAAGATTATGATAAAATATTTCATATTATGAAATATTTTATCATAATCTTTAAAAGTGGCCAGACATCGTAAATCAAAAAATAAATGAAAATCAAAGTAATTTATTTAGATTAGGTTGATAACGTGCTGAGAATCAGTAGTTATATGTCGTCAGTTCCACTTTTGGCCACTGGTTCAGTTAAGTTTGTGGCGCTGACGTGGCGGCCGACTGCGGAAGATGGAACCGCCACTCAGCGCGTGCGGGAAAAAAAGCCACGCCCATCGAACACCTATTTATGATTTTCAAGATAGGGCCGTTGAAATTACATAATATGACAGTCCCGCCGAAACGTCCGCCCTTCACCACTTCCTAGTGCTTTAGGTTTTTAGGAGAAAAATACGTTGTGTGGCCTTTGCGCCTGTGCTAAATAAATGTATTTTATTTCTTTCATTCTAAATGGTACTCACCAATATACTGCTTCGACTTATCCTTTTGCGGTGCGCCCTCCACATAGCCGATGAGCTCACAAACCTTCTTCTTCTCAGGACTGGACAGATGGCTCCACAGAGTCTTGCTCCTCTCGGTCTTAACGCACAGCTCCACGTGGTTCTTCGGCAATTCGGGTTCGTTCTCAGTTGGAGTGCTTGTTGGCTTCCACCAGTCAAACTCGGTCTCTACCACTTCTATGCGCTCAGGTTCTTGGGCGAGTAGCTAGAAAATATTTTTTATCATTAAAGCATGAGCTGGACTCCTTTGTGGTCTCAATCAGCCCTAGATAAAGAGAAGTGGAAGGAGAGTAGGGAGATATTTGCCATCAAGTGGGAAAATCTTGACTAATAATAATAAAGCAAGATTTGGCAAGGATTGACTGCCACACATGCGCTGCTGGCACATAAAGCAGCTACATAATTATTTATTTAACCGTTTATGTATACTCATATATAAACAGACAAGAAGAAAAAAAAACTGACCCCCATCAGAAACGAAGTTCCTTACGCGATACTCGCACGCACACACACTCGTATATAATAAAAAGGGACACAGAGAGAAAAAGAAAGTGTGAAATTAAAACAAATAAAATTTTCGCAGTCGCCAACTCGGGTTTCCATTTCATTAACGGCTATAGCACCCTCGAAAACCATGAGACAACACAACAACAACAACAAAGCGCCAAAATCATATTTCTACTCGTTTACTCCTACCGCAAGCTGCGTTAAAGAACTTCGTTCCAATAAAATACGTACAAACGCTACTACTTAGTATAAAGACTTCAGTGGATAGCCACTACCAACCGGATTAAAACCGGAATTTATCCCAGTAACAAAATTTGATAAACATAGAAACAAAGAAAAACACTCACTTCAAATTTCGCTTGCTCCCTCGCTATAATCACCGACACGATCGGCAGGCTGTCCTCACACTTCTGAAGGTCCAGCTTCAGCTCAATATCATTAGGACTCCTCAGAGTACTCTTGTAAATCTGTTTGTACACATTGTAGTTCTCTCTGTGCTTTTTAATGGCTGCCCAGGTGTAGGGTCTGACTCTCTGTTCCACTACTACGTTGAAGGCGTATATCCACCATTTTTTTATGTTCTTGGAGAGAGGTATTCCTGGGTGGAGGTGACGGTATTTTCTGGAATGAAGTTAGTGGCTATAGTTGTTTGGATATGATATGGATGGTATAAATAATTACTCCACCGTCATCAGCATATAGCAGTCTACTGGAAGGACATAAGCCCCTCTTTTTGTAGGCCATTTAACACGTTCCTTGGATAATCAATAACAAGTTTATTGACCATAAGTTTAGGTTACAGTACACCGGTAATACATCTCATCTTCTTCATCTCATCTCTTGTGCTTACAGCCACTCAGCGTAGATCGTTGTTCGACAGCCTCTTATCATACTTTTGCCGATTTATGTACTTAATTTTTCTATTACCTCAAAAATACCTAAAAAGTTGTATCCTCACCTATTCAGCTTAATCCTGTCAAAAGAAGCCAACAGGTTATTTATTGACAGGTACTGTCGCCGGGACAGCTGCAGCGCACTATCCTGGAGGACTGCATCCAACAGAAGACGAGGAACGCGTGCCTCACCGGAACGATTGATTAATACCTTCACTTTGCAAGTTACTGGTTTCAGTACTGAAAGAGAACGGTTTGTTAATATACACTGTTAGTTACAGGGTGGGAGGGTGGCAAAGACATCAATGTGCAACCTGTTATCATGGATTCAGTATATGATTCTGGACCCCGTTGCGTTGAAATTTTTCGTCGGTTACGTAAAAAAAATATGCTGTGAAGGTAATATTGTAGGTATTGCACTTTTCTTTAAAACAGCAGTTTTTTTTTTTGGTTACCGGCTAAAAATTTTATCCAGCATCAGGCACTAGTTATCTGGCATTTTTTCTGAACTGGGCCTTTTTGCTACAGTCGTGAGACACAATTTCAGACAACACTTTTATACTTTGCAGAATATTTTGTGTGCCTTGTAGTCTTTGTTTGTCTTTATTTCAATCAGCCTAAAAATCCACTCACAAAATTCAAAGTCCTCATGATGCATGGAGAACTTGTCAAGTCCAGTGAGCATGTAATGCTTCCAGTTGTAGTACTGCATCGGCGTGATGTGGGCGGTCTCGTTGTCATCGAGGGCAGTCGCCGTCGGGTTCCAGTAGGCCGACATGGATTCTATGCGCATCATCTGGTACACCGTGGATGCGTTCGCTGGAGTCACTGAGGGTTTCCATTTGCTGGAAGATGGAAGGGTAACATAGATGATGCCACTACTTCAAACCGCAGAAGTGGTGCACTTGATACAAAGAATGAATAGTATCTAGGAACTAAAACTAATGATAGTAATATCAGAGGGGCAATTCTCGTAGCTTTAAGAACGTTCAGTCTGGTGTATCTTATATTTCCCTACATTTTTGACATTAATTGTCACTGAGATGAAATTGCGACGAGATTTTGAACGTTTTGATTACGGGAATTGGCCTTCGGTTAAAGTTAAGAATAGATAACTTTGTTGTGCCCGACAGGATCACATTTAATTTTAAGTTACCACCCAAGTACACATCTTCATCATCTGCCGAGCCTTTTCCCAACTATGTTGGGGTCGGCTTCCAGTCTAACCGGATGCAGCTTAATACCAATATTTTACATGAAGCGACTGCCTATCTGACCTCCACAACCCAGTTAATGGGTAATACGATACCCCTTGGTAAGACTGGTTGTCAGACTTTCGGGCTACTGACGACCCGTAACGACTGTCAAAGATCCACGAATGACAGCCGGGACCAACGGCTTAACGTGCTTTCCGAGGCACGGAGGGGTCTTGTTATGTGAAGATGGTTACCCATCCACGGACCAACCGCGGCAAGCGTAGCTTAACCTGATCTATCGACTCGTGTGGTTGTTATTACTTAGCCACAAGCCCCTCCCAAGTACACAATGGAATGCAATAAATTATTCAGTATAAGCCCAGCCGCAATGATGAATCAGATCAAAACAGAATGGCAATCTCAAAACAACTAACTTACCTATTAGTAGTCTCAATAGACAAGCTTTGAAGACAGAGTCCACACGCGAGAGGCCCATCCTTAGAGCTGATGGAGTCCTCATACCTGATGTGGACATTCCTCACGTAAATCTGGAGATTATTCACAATCGCTGTGAACAAATGCTCGAAGAAGTTCTGAGGACCTTTAAGGACCTCACTTTCGGCTTCCAAGTCTTGGAGAATCTTTCGTTTGGCAGCTCTAGTGAGGCGCCTCTCCCTTTCTGGGTCAAAATGACTGTTGGATATGGCTGGGCCGACTAGAACCAGAACGTCCTCGATGTTGACCACGACAGGCTGGGTGTACAGGCCTGACCATGGTATTTGGAGGCCAATGCGGCCGATTGTGCCGATTTTCACATCTATTGGTAGGTCGAGTTCGTACTGGAAGCATAAATAAACTTTAGTAAATACCACTCTAGTTACATTGAAATATATACAGGGTAATTTTAAATCGTGTTTAGATTGTACATCCATCGCGTCTGCGGAGTTTAGCAAGCCATTTAAAAATACCCCGGCAGCTGCACGTCGTCACTGTGACTAATAGGCTTCCACTTAGCATGATGCTATGCTATGAGAGACCCTCAGCATAGCGCTGATTTTCAGTGGTCACTCGAGAACGACGCGAAGTGTGGAAATCAAGTGAGGTTTAATGATTTGTACAGATTATTTATTTATTTATTTAAGGACAACCAACAAAGCTTACACCATAATACATGCTAAAGATTACGTATTTTTTTACATTTTATAGTGTAGCCCTAATTAAAGGCTGCCACTACGGCATGCACTAAACATAAAGGAGAAAATGCAGTAACAAAACAGGTTTTACATATTATAAGATATATAGATTGATTGTTACATAAATGCAGATACATGATACTTTCAATAAAATCCAACATACAAATACAAATGAAAGCTTACTAAATTTTTACTTAAAATATTAAACACTTTGTTCGACACCAACTGTTAATAGACAAGTTTTTAAATCCTTATGGAAATGAAAAAGACTAAAGAAACTAAAATAAACTAAAAGTAAACTAAAAGTAAACTAAAATATATTTTTCTTCTTTTTTCATTTTTGTGATAATGCCCTATGTAAGGCAGACCTGACTTTACGCAAAGTCAAAAAATTATACATAGGTATTCAATAAAAATAAAATAGCACTTAGTAATAAGCTATACAATGGACGGGATTCCTTACCAAAGCCTCAGGCTTAAGCTTCAAGTCAGTAAGGTTGACATTTCCGGAGAAGATGCCCACGTTGAGGTTCTCGGTGTCCAGGTCCTGGACGTACTTGCCCAGCAGCCGGTTCAGGATGCCGGCGACCGCGCCCTCGAACATGGTGACGGTGGCTGATGATCAGCTGGAAAGAGATGAAGGTATGTTTGTTGATTAAGATTGAAGATACACATATGCAACTTACACCACATTTTTAATTAGCCTGTTGAGTTTGAAACCCGAACAATAGAAAACTTTGAATAGAGATCGTCATCTACCTAGCCTTCTCCGAAATATGTTGGGGTCGGCTTCCAGTCTAACCGGATGCAGCTAAATACTTTACATGAAGCGACTACCTATCTGACCTCCACAAGCCAGTAACTAGATACCCCTCTTGATATGTAAAGATGGTCACCCATCTAAAAACCAACCTCGGCATGCGTAGCTTAACCTGGTCGACGAACGCGCGGCTTATTTTTATTAATCAATGTACCTAAATATTATAGACCCAGGTTTAAAACTTCGAGCCATTTTTTATTTCGAAATCAATACTGACAAAAAAGTCCTAAATTACAAAAAATTACGTTAAATCCGGGTCTTACGTTGTCCATTTATAACTCGTTCTGTAATGAGACACATGTAAGTCATGTAACGGGATAGTGTTTAAAACTCGCCAGGCAATCCCGAAACATGCACGTCACTACGTAAAGAAACAATCATAGTTATAGAACTTCAGCGAAGAACATTACCCATCGAAGAAGTTAGTTATCTTAGAACTTAGAAGTATCTAGTTAATTAAGTTTGTGTAGTTATTGTCCTCTACGAACACAAGTTCTCTATGTAGCACCTCGACATACCTACATAGCGATAAGAAACATCATTCGATCGATTCGTTACCTAGGGATTCCCCTGAACATTATTTCTATAAACGTCTAGGAGCTAGCATGGTAATTGCCTAACAGACTGTCAGTAGCAATGAGTTTCATTTTGACAGTTCAACAACATTCATTGCGTTATTTACGTTGTTGAGCAGACAAATTTTCAAACTTATGAAGCAATGGATTAGCAATATCCTTCAAAATGATTCAGATTGATATTGATAGTGTGTTATACAATTAGTGTGCTGTACAGCTTGGCAATGACTGCCTAATAAACCAACTGAGCAGTGGTGGCTCAATGGTTACGGCCGGCGGCTCCGACTTAGGAGTCGTAGGTACGTACCCAGGCGCTTTACTTTGTGTAAACTACAGCTCTCAAAACGGTAAAGGAAAACATCATGAGGAAACCGGGACGTCCTAGAATAAAACATTCGAAGACATGTGACATCTACCAACCCGCGCTGGGCCCGCGTGGTGGATTATAGCTCACTTCCTCTCGAGGCCTGGTGTCCCGCAGTGGGAAACTTAAAGGCTGATTATTTAAATCAACTGAAAGTCATGACGCACTGGTTCCGAAGTACCCATTCTCTCATAATTATCCCTGTACCTTCCGAATGAAAGAGAAAAGTTAACACTTTGCGGGAACTTTCTTTTGTGTCTCGTTTAATGTCCTTCAATGGGTTAATTATCTACCTAATCTTTAAAAATCTATAAGTTTTTAAATTTTAAAATCAGTAGTTTCGGAGATGGTTGGAGGAATGGTAAATTTTTATCTACATATGAGTATTTTCTTAAATAACGGTAGAACATTTTTTTAAATAAAAAAAAAAAAATATTGAGACCCTCACAGCCAGCCCTTTCATTATCATATCATTTCATTAATATGTCACGCGGTATAGTAATCAATTTTAATTTTCTAATTTGCCCTCCAAAAGTAACACTAACGTGTCTGGGTCGCATAAGTGCATATGTGTACTAAACAACTTAATCGGTTTAACATATACCTACGATGCAAATTGCGTGTGACAGACGGACAGTCAGATAGCCACACGAGTGATCCTATAGGGGTTCCGTTTTTTCATTCGGAAGTAAATATTGCAAAAGGGGAAGAAATCCATGAATAAAATGATAAACTCATCATCATCACTTATTAGCTGTACGCCAACTTGGAAGCCTAGTCCCTACGTCCTTCAACGAAGATACTGGCCCATATAAATTCGGAACTTCGGATTGAACCCTATACCCGACTAATTAACTTATTCGGATGGGTATAACACATCGGGAGTAGTGACAGCTGTCAAATCGTGGTGTCATTCATTCTTAGCTCGGCCACCAAACAATAAAGTTGTGTCCGTAGATTCGGTGCAGGAATCGCCCGTAACTTTGACGGGTACTACTGATTTTGCTCTTAGGAAATAGACCTCCACACCACATAATATTCAACTATTAGAAAATCATCCGCCCTTGTTGCCCTCAATAAGTTTAATCGTGGCTGCAATCACGGCTTCGACGGACTTCCAGCACCAAATGTCATCAATGAATAAGTTATTGGCAGTACCCTACTCAGTAACAGGGTGCTGCATAACTTATTCAGGCATTGTTAGAAAAATGTTACGTAAAACAATACTACATCTACACACGCAGACATCAGCTTTATACGTTTGATACGTCGCGTCTACGAATTTCCATACAAGTCTCCAAAATTGTTTTGCCAAAAGTTCTTATGTAACCTAATCACTCCTCCACATTTTCCTGGTCAGAACCCGTGTATAGGTAGGTACTGTAGAGATTATATAGCCTTTTTGTTGCTTAAATGCAAACATTTATGAATACTTTGAAAAATAGATGGCAGAGATATGAGACATACATACTTCTTCTATACCCACTAATATTATAAAGAGGTAAAATTTGTTTGTTTGTATGTACGGGCTAATTTCCGGAACTACTAATGAAAAAATCTGTTTGCATTTATGATAGCCCAATTCTTGAGGAAGGCTACAGGCTAGATATAACATCACGCTAGGATCCTAATGCGCCGAGCAAAAAGAAAAAAAAATCAGAAATAATGCTAAGTGAAAACGAAGTACAAGCGCACGCAGGCGATGCGATGCGAAATGCATGCAAATTTTACGCAGATGAAGTTGCGGACGGAAGCTAGTAGATTTATAAAAAAAAATATAGAAAAAACAGTAGGCGTCAGATTTGGCAGACAAGACAGGAGAACCGATAAAAATGTAATAACATAGAACCATCCGCTAGGAATAATTATTGAAGTAATATGATAAGTGGTTTTATTTACTCGCATCATCTTTAACTCAATCATATCTATCTGTAAACAAGATGTATAGAAGATGAAGTCGGTTAAAAAAGGCATGCTGAGTGCTGACCCGACCCTAATCGCGTAATCCACCACGGTTAAAAATCATACTAGAATTTAATTTACAATGTGCCCTTTACTTGAACATAATAATGTAACTAGCAGACCCGGAAAACGTTGTTTTGCCATATACATTATTTCTAGGATATATATATATCTTTTTGTATGAAAAATAGATGCTGGCCGATTCTCAGACCTACCCGATATGCACACAAAATTTCTCCGTTTCGGAGGAGTTTGGTAACAAACATTGCGACACGAGAATTTTATACATTAGAAGTAACAGCTGACTACTTTCCCTCGTATCGTAAGTTGCAACGAAACACTTTATTATTCGGAATCGATGCGGTCGACTATTTTAAGAACGGTTGGCGGTACCAATACACCACTGGGTAGGGTACTCATTAAGTACCTAGAAGTGGAATTCAAAGACAGAATAAATCGAACAAAATATTTCGTGGTATTGACATATTAGAGATTTGGCCGAGAGTCTGAGTCAAGGGGTATCGTATTATCCAGTAACTGGGTTGTGAAGGTCAGATAGGCAGTCTCTCCATGTGTTCAGCTGAATCTGGCTTGACTGGAAGACGACCCGAACATTATTGGGAAAAGGCTAGGCAGATGATGATGATTGACATATTTAAAGATTGCTACCTATCGAAGTCAAAGATTTTGGTGCACTCATGCCAAATGCAAGTTGAACTGTGCCGAAAAATTGTAAGGTCTTAAGCACTGTCCAACGAATCATCAGACACTATGTTATGTGATCACTGGACAGGAAAAGAGTAAGTATACCAATTTTCATTAAGACCAATTTCGTCAAAACTGTTGAGATCGAGTTTTGGCGATAGACACTGAGAAATATGTTGGCAACCTGCTTAAAGACTACTGTTCCAAACAATACATACGTATAGGGATGCTGCCAAAACCCCTTTCCCCCTATCTCCATTAGTCCTTGATTTAATTCCCAAGATATTAGACATCACTTCAGATTAGCATGTCGATGAGTGTATAGTCTGTTCCAAAGTATCTGATAAAAATATAAACCAGTGGATCAGAAAACGTACGTGCGGATGCCAATTTGTAGTGCCACTCACAAATTGTGTGCTTTGGTTAGATTTCTTGAAAACTTAAAACCGAAATTCTTATTAAAATATATTTTTCATTTGACAATTGAGGTAAAAATTTTATAACCTCGCTTTTCGTTGATGATTTTTCAATTAAGTACAATTTATGTTATTCGGAAAAAGTAGTGATATATCTAAAGTTGAAACCTTGTAAATGCAGATGAATGTGTTACTAATTCCATTTAGTGAGTGAACGCGTAAGCCCACGAATTTAACCTGAACAGAGTTTGTTTACACTTTCATCATATACTTTTGAAACAGACTATAGTTATGTGAGTATACTGTAAGTCCGTACTGAAGGACTAGTGATATATGCTCGGTTGCACTAAGTTAGTTTCAAGAGCAATCTGCGATAAGACATGACATTGACGAGCGTAGTTCAGTCATGCACAAGGAAATGCGTGCACGTTCAGTAATATTCAGAGCTCCATTTATTAATAAAAGTATTAACTAGAGATAAAGAGCAGAATTTTAAATGATATCATGACAAAGGGTGTATGTAGAAGATTTATTAACTGTGCCATCGTACAGTCACGAGCAAAAGTATGTATACACTCGGCTTTATTCAAAAGCGATTTACTCCTTTATTTTTTAATGAAATTTTATGTTGTTACGAACATAGCAATTTGGAACCCATAGGTTTACGTAATGTGTCGTATTCTTCGTTGCATTCGTTATTTCACGAAAAAATCGCAATTAAAAGTTGCCAAGTGTTGACATATTGGTGCTCGTGACTGTACGCCTTTTACACGATACCTATGTAGGTAGGTTTTTTTTTCTGATGTAACCACCAGAAACAAGAGAGAAGGTAACGCTCCCATTATGTATCAATCAAGGTATAGTTCCCACGGCTGGGAAGACACAGGCAGGTCTCTTCTCTGTGAGAGAGAGTGAGCTGTAATCCACCACCAAAATGCGCAACTTAGGTGAAGTAAGCTGTCGTTGGTGGCAATCTTCAGGTGAAATGAGAGTTAGCTTCACCTAAGTTTTCACGGTGACATTTTTACAGAATAGACCGACTGCAGCAGTTCGAGACCACGACACACGACAACACGAAACAACCAATACAGCTTATGCAATAAACCTATGTCTGCCAACAAATTGCTTTGTGGTTTGGTAAAGGTAATAATTTCAGTATTTAAAAAAAAATTAGGGAAGTCCCCGAATAAACACGTTTCCGTAAAAAAAAATTCAAACAATCTAGGACCTGTCACATTCACCGTTCAATAATTAAAATAAACACTAGATTTACCTCAGGTCCTGGCGTGGATATGTCTTAACACGGAGAAGGCAGGCGTACGATTCGCGCGTCTCTAACAATAACAAAATCGATATCTCCGATTGGTCGGCGAGCTAGTAAACAACGCGGACACGCTTGCTCTAGTAAACGTATATTAATTCGTTATCGACACTTTATCTCGAGATAACATATCTCCGGATTTATCGATGCGTTGTATGACGTGTGTCTAATGCTGTGTTTAGCGATGTCTGACAAAGGAGAGAAATGGGTTGAAAAGTTTAAAAACGTGCCGCCTCGCTAGAAGGATTATGTGACTATTTGGGGGTGGTAAAGGGTCTATTGAATCCACCCTAACATAACCCATTACTTTAAAAAATATCATGTATGAAGGATTTATTTGGGCTGCCCTTGACTTCGATCACGCCTGATAGAACGCGATGGATGAGGCATATGATGGAACGAGCGCGAAGATGCCTGTTCACTCATCTTTGAAGCTTTGAAGGCAGACGGGTTAAATGTGGGTGCCAAATTATATAATAAATTACCGAAATACATCACAGAATCCAAATTCATAACCACTTTCAAAAGAACTACTCAAACAGCACATCATAAAAAAATCATATTCCCTACAATAATCTCAACCCCTCCCTCTAGCGAGGCGATACTTTTCTAAGCCCAACCCTACCTAGCCTGAGGCCAATTCTCGTAATTTTAAGAACGTTCACAGTCTGCTCTAAGTCTCAATCTTTCAAAAATACTTCTAACATCCCTACATTTTTGACAAGTTTTTGACATATTGTCGCTGAGAGGAGATTGTGACTGGATTTTGAACGTTTTTAATTACGGGGATTGGCCTTCCGTTAGAATTGCAGTGTCACAAGTTCACAACTGCAAATATAAATTCGTTTTTATACGAAGAACACGAAGAACTAGAAGTAGCAACTTTTTTTTTTCTCTATATTTATTTAGGGACATTTATAATCGCAATGCGTATGTCAGTCCCATCGTACCCCAAATACACATTTCTCATATCTGGGCCATGAACCCAAACAGACTCTTCGCATCATCGCCATTTGGTTGAGCCAGGATTTTATGGAATGTGCCTACTTAAAGTCTGTTCAACCTCAAGACCCTAAGCCCTTAACAAATAATTTCTACCAGACTCGTACCGAACACAGTCCATCAATAAGTGGTGTAAGTCTTCAACAACTCCGCACTCCACAAGTAGCAACTTGATCAAAGCTACTGCGACTGTCAGTACCTATGTTACACATTTCGTTAGAGACCTCCCGCTTTTCGGAAATTGGTATCTTATCGTCGTATCGTATTTGTGGCCAGCTTAAAGTCATTCTTGTTTATTTTTTTATTTTGATTTTTTCACCATTCAGGGAGGGATATGAGGGATTTTCCACTTTTTTCGAACATTTTTTGACTTTCAGATTTCACAAAAAAAAAAAAACTTAATCTAGCCCTGTGTAACAAAATCGGTCAATGTCCAATTTTTTGGGTAAAAATCTACTGTGGAACGTAAGATTAGACCCACTGGCACCACAAATCTCTAAACACAATTAACGCTTAACGAATTTAAAACATCGACAGCGACGGACTCAAGTTATAAAGATGTTTAGTTGATGGCGTCGTCAGTGGCAGCGCAGAGCAGAGTACAGGATAGGATTATTATCATTTTAATAAATACTAGCTTCTGCCCGCGACTTCGTCCAATTATATAATCAGCCTTTAATGTTCCCACTGCTGGGACACAGGCCTCCTCTCGGTGAGAGGAAGTGGGCCGTAATCTACCACGAAAAGCTTAAAAATCACACTGGAATTGAATTTACAATGTGCCCTTTGAACATATTTATAATGTACCTAAAGTAACAGCTGTCTACTTTCCCTCGTATCGTAAGTTGCAACGAAACACTTTATTATTCGGAATCGATGCGGTCGACTATTTTAAGAACGGTTGGCGGTACCAATACACCACTAGGTACTCATTACCTACTGAAGTGGACTTCAAAGGCAGAATAAATCGAACAAAATGACATATTATTAGAGATTAGGCGGAGAGTCTGAGTCAAGGGGTATCAGGTCATACTTCCTTTGACTACGTTGCCCTCCTACACATAGTTTAAAATGTAACCCAATTTTAAAATGTACAACCTAACATACATGTTCTGTCAAAAAAAATTCTACTGCTAGGATACAGGATACAGGCCTCCTCTGGGTGAGAGGAAGGAGTGGGCCGTAATCCACCCCGCGGGCCCAGTGCGGGTTGGCAGATGTCACAAATCTTCGAAGTTTTGGTTTTGGGACATGCCGGTTTCCTCAGTATGTTTTCCTTCACCGTTTAGAGTGTGGTGGTGATGAAATAATTTACACAAAGTAAAACGCCTGTCTGGGTTCGAACCTACGACCTACAACTCAATTTCTTATTCCTCCGACTCTGCATCACCTGCCCCCATTATCCCTTTGTTTTCGGTTGGCGTTCTATCCGACTTTTTTTCCTTTTGCCCAACTCCTAAACTATGACCAGCGTGATGTTAAACCGCCTTCCTCAAGAATTAGGCTTTCTAATGCAATTTTTTTTTCCGACTGGTGATTCCAGAGATCAGCGCCTTTAAACAAACAAACAAACTCTTCAGCTTTACTATTAGTATTAGTAAGTATATAGATAGATTAGTATAGATATAACCTACCTATCTCCTTTTCCTTAAAACATGAAAAGGGAAAACTCATCTGATCCAATCCATCGTTAAAATCAGACGGGTAAAGCTTCACAAAGAATTTTCGGATTGATCAAAAAGGATTTGCGTTGCCTTGCCAGAAAGTAACTCCTTTCATGAAATCCTCAAATAGATGCTTATTTTTATTTAAGAAATACATAAGTACCTGTCGAACTATAAATAAGTAGCTGATGTGGGTAAATTGTACATAATTATAGCAAACGAAATAGTATCGACTTCTGAAAAACTTTCTAAGCCCCCAAACGTAGGCGTTCTAAGCCCACTCAACACACACACTGCGTAACACACTTTCAATCGCAATCTGAATAATTTTGAAGGATATTCCTAATCCATTGCTTCATATGTTCCAAAAATTTATCTGCTCAACAACATAGATAACGCAATGAATGTAGTTGAACTGTCAAAATGCCATTGATACTGTTAGTGGATTGCATAATTACCCCGATGACTAAGAGGATGTGAAAGTAGCCAGTCACTGGGTTGTGCAGGTCAGATAGGCAGTCCTTCCAAGTAATATACGTATTCAGCTGCTTTGATGCCGACCTCAACTTTGTTGGGCAGGCAGACTTTTTTTTTCAACCTGTATTGTACCACTGCTGGGCAAAGATCTCCTCTATAACCTTGCACTGTTCCCTATACGCAGCCTTCTCCGGCCAATCTACTTCTAAAGGTTTATCCACACATATCAGGGCCGTGTCCGGGACGTGGATGGACCGTGATCCGTCAGGGGCTCAAAAAAATATCGGTGTATACATTTTATATGAACTCTTTCGCACACGTCCGTGACGTCCGGGACGGTGACGAAGCTTCAGTGTCTGCCTTGTGTGTGCCACGGCCCTGTCACGTCCCAGACAAAGCCCTGATATGTGCGGATAGACCATGAGTCGTCACGCCAGGGTCTGTAGGTCTTGCAGGCGGCATATAATAAGAATATAAATTTATTTATTATTTCATTTACTGTGCAATTCGACGGCACGGTTGGCGCAGTGGTTAAGCGATTGACTGCTGTGCTGCGTGTCGCGGGTTCGATTCCCGCACGGAACAAATATTTGTACGACCTACAATTAGTTGTTCCGGGTCTGGCTGTTTGTGTATGTGAGTTTATATGTCTGTAAACGCACCCACGACACAGGAGAAATTCTCAGTGTAGGGCAACGATTAAAAAAAAAAATTCACTCCAATCCACTGCTGGAAATAGGCCTTTCTGCCAGGCTGCGCCACAACACCAAGTCCTCCGCCTTTCGCTTCTAGCTGTCCCAGTCACCTTCTTAAGGTCGTCGGTCCATCTAGCTGGGGGGCGTCCCACAATACCTAGATACGCTTGCCCATACGCGGTCTCCACTCCAGGACTCGTCTGCTCCACCGGCCATCGGGCCTTCGACAAACATGGCCAGCCCACTGCCACTTCAGTTTGCTTACTCTGCAAGCTATGTCGGTTACTCCGGTTCTTTTCCGGATAATTTTATCCCTGATTTTATTCCTCAAAGAAACTCCGAGCATAGCCTGCTCCATAGCGCGCTATGGTCCACAGTGCACTATGGAGCAGGCTACGCTCGGAGTTCCCGACTGTCAGTGTCCACGTTTCGGCACCGTAGGTCACAACGGTTTACTTACTGATAACCCTAAGGCTCTCACAAGTGTAGAGCTAGAGAGTAATCATCAATTATTATTATTATTATTAATTCATTTATTTCAGACAATGTCCATATTCCTAAACTATTACAAATTAAAATCAAAATAAAACATTAAAAAAAAAAAAGTATTTGATTATTATTACAAACATTATAATAATTAAAAATAGGTACCGTGACCATGCATTGTAGACCCATGTTTGCTTTGGCTGGAATCGTTCAGTTAGGGCTAAACAATTCCAGCAACTGAGCGTAGAACGACTGCTCGCTCGCTTTTGCTCGCGGCTTCACCCGCGTGGCTGTCGGAAAATATCCCACGGGAACGTACTACCGCGATTTAACGTACAGACGCCAGCACATCAAGCTACTACAATCTGTCAAATTTCTTCAATACATTTTCAACTTTATCGCTAAAGCAGGTTCTAGGTTTAAGGTTGATTGGGAAAATTTGACAGTTTCGGGTAGCTTGATGAGCTGGCGTCTGTACTATAAATTAATCCAGGTAAACAATGTATTAATTCCGTAATACATTGTTTTCATAATACAACTCTATTGGTAAAGCTCCAAGTCGGCAGGATATTTTCCGACATCTTTAAAAATTGTAGATCTTCCTCATGAGTCACTCGGTCCATTGGTGAACCGTATGAAAATCCGTTCGGCATTTTTTTAGTTTATCGCGTTCAGACAGACAAACAGACGCGGCGGAGGGACTATGTTTAATAATAGGTAGATACGCAGTGATATATTCTATTGGTCGTCCTGACCTTGTGTCAAGCCGTAATAAAATAAGCCGTAGTATAATTTCTTCACTACTACTATTGATTCGACGTAAGTGGAATTGGTAAGGGAATAAATTGCTAACCTATCTTACCTACCATGAACAGTCAGAGAAATTAACGGTACCTATATCAAATTATATTATCTTAATGAGTTGACATTGAAATTTTTCTTGTAGTTTGTAATTTTTAGTTATGTTGTTAATTTTTAAATGTGATACTTGTATCATGTTAAATTATTTCTAATCTTAAATCCTTAAATTCATAATGAGTTGACATTGAAAATGTTATTGTAGGTAATTTTAGTTGAGTTATATTGTTATTATTATTTTTTCTTATGTCTTAAGTACTTGTATTTTGAATGTTGTTTGCTTTAAATCATTTTTTTTTTATCATATGGAACGATTTCAAACACAATGTAAATTGTTTGTGAAGAAATAAAAAAAAAAAAAAAAAAAAAAATTGACACCAACCAGTGAACTGCATCGCGAGTGGACCTGTTGTTTTTTCTTTATTTTATTTTTTTGTAATTTGATTCCCAAGTTTTTAAGAATTAACTATTTTAGTTTGTGTTCGAAGACTCGGTACCTCTCTTACCATCTTGTGGAGGTGCCCATAAGCGGCTGGCGCCATCATTGAAACTGTATAGCTTCGTCCCTCTCGTCCTTTGGTAAGTCGTAAGCTTGTTATAGAAACTAACAGTTCAAGAACAAACTTAAGAAATTTAGAAAAAGTCAACTGTTTGACTGGGGTTTGAACCCGCGACTCGTCGTGCACAGGGGCCGCTAACCGCGCCCGTTACCACAAGACCAGACGTTGGTGAGAGGCGCCGCGCGAAATTCTTGACCAGTATCGGCACAAAGCAAAACAAAAATCCTTTTGTTTATATTATTACTGGTCGATTGCGTATTCATAAATCATGATCCGGTCTCCTACCACATCTTCTTCCTCTCCAAATCTGACAAGTGTCACCGGAAAGGAAACGAATGTTTCACAAAGAAAGAGAAAAGAGCCGGAATCTGAAATAACAAACGCTATTTGTGACCTCACCCAAGCTATGAACAAAAGATTAGACGAGTTACGAAGCTATTTCGACTGCGCCATGTCAAAGATATCTGATGATATTACGTCCATCAAAACTGATCTGGCCACTGTTACTCAAGTTACTACTGATATAAAAAGTGAGATTAATTCTTTGAGATCTGAGCACGTAAAATTAGAGTTGCACGTAACCGCGCTAGATAGCAAACATGACGCTTTAGTGCAAGATTTTGCTTCCATGCAAGAATCGCTTCAGTTTACGTCAGGGCAGCAAGACGACTTAAAGAAACAGATCGATTTAATCAGTAAACAGTCTACGAGTACAGAAGTTCTAAATAATACAATAATAGAGTTGGAGGCGAAAATCGATACACTCGAACAACAGGCTCGACAATGCAACCTAGAGTTATGTAACATCCCCGAAAAGCGCGCTGAAAATTTGATTACGCTTATGGAGACTATTAGTGCGAAGATAAATTGTTCATTGAGCCAAAAAGACATCATTGCCATTCACCGTGTACCGCATGCACAAAAACAGAACACTAAGCCAAAAAATATTATTGTTAAGCTTAGTTCGCGTATACTAAGAGATAATCTCCTGAGTGCATTTCGACGAGCAAAGGGTTTGAAAACTGATCAAATTGCAATATCCGGAATACCACAACCTATCTACATGAATGAACACCTGACATTAAAGAATAAGCAGTTGTTTCGAGCAAGCCGTGAAGCTGCCAGCAAAAATAAATTTAAATTCGTGTGGGTCAAGCATGCTACCATACTCGTGCGAGAGAGTGATGGTGAATCAGCAATTGCCATACGATCCCCTCAAGACATCCTTAAAATTAAGCCAGGTGCTTCAAAGCATGATTAATTATTTCATTTCCCACTTTTACAAATCTTATAAAAAATATCCTAATGTCCTATTTATTGTAAATTGTAAGATCAGCATTAATGATGTTTTTTCATATTTACCCCGCATGAGTCCCGGTGTATTTTACAGTTCAAATTATTTATTATATTTCAAAAGTTGTTTTCTAATTACTGTGTGGTCGTATCTGTTACTGCATAGTGTCATATTACTTTTAATTCTTTGTTTTAACTTAATTAGTCTAAACTGTAGTTGCAAGTTAAAAAAACAAGGTCATGGGTTGAGGCTTTTCAATTACATTAAACTACATTCTATTGGATCTCACTCATATACTAATGGATAACTTGATCATTTATTATCAGAATTGTAGGGGTATGCGGACTAAGCTCAATATCTTATATATGAATATATTATCAAATTGTTATGATATTATAATATTGACAGAAACTTGGCTTACTCCACAAATATTTGCTAATGAGTTTTTGGACGACCGCTACATAGTCCATAGATGTGATCGTGACCGTATTGCGACTAACAAAAAGGAGGGTGGTGGAGTTCTTGTGGCCGTAATGAAAGACTTACAATCCACCCTTGTACCATTTGATCTGCCAACTACTCCTCACATTGAACACGTTCTTATACAACTTCCAGGTACTAATAATAATAGCAAATGTGTCATTAGTGTCGCATATATTCCCCCTAAATCCTCCGAGGAAACATACCTATCTCATTATGACCTTCTGCATAAAACATTAGATAGACTTAAGACAAACATATTTTATCTGTTTGGTGATTACAACCTGCCTGATATACGCTGGCTTCCAGATCATAACGGCAACGCTGCAGCCCTACACTGTAATGGAAATAACTCACTGAGCGAACATATGTGTAACTTCTTGTCACTACTCAACGCCGCGCAGTTTAACAACATCTTAAACCATAATGGTCGTACTTTAGATTTATTAATAAGCAACACAAACTGCATTACATCCATACCGACATGTACATTATTACCTATTGATGATCATCACCCTCCCTTCTATACCACAATCGCCTACAAAAGTAAAAATAAAAAAATCGTACAAGCGAAAACATTAAAATATAATTATTTTAAAGCAGATTATGAACAAATTAACCACGAATTGTGTAAAATTGACTGGGATCATACCTTAACTGGGCTGTCAGTAGAGCAGTGCGTTAGCATATTCTATGATATTGTCTTCGGTTCTATTAAAAACCACACTCCCACAAGCCATTCTAAACCTTCAAGATTCCCAGTTTGGTTCTCCAAATCACTCATACGCATATTCAATAACAAAAATAAAGCCTGGATTAAATGGAAAACGTATAATAACCTGTCAGATTACGAGCAGTTTTCTTTTCTCAGACAGAGATTCCAAACAGAATGCAAAAGAAATTATACTAAGTTTATAAATGGTGTCGAGGACAATATTAAAAAAAATGTTAAGAATTTGTGGAGTTATGTTGCTAATCGCAAAGCCAATGCTGGTATACCAGCCACTGCATTTTACAAAAATCAAAGTTCTAATGACCCAAATGCGATCTGTAATATGTTCTCAAACTATTTTCAGTCGGTCTATGAAGCTACCACTTTTAATAGAAGTAAATGGTTACCCCCCGAAACGTGTGCGGATAATTGTGTAATTATTAACCGCATAGTTTTTAGTCCGGATCAGGTATTGCAAGCCTTAAAGGCATTAGATATAACAAAAGGCCCAGGCCCAGACGGATTACCAGCTTGCTTTATTAAAAAAACAGCCAATAGTATATATATTCCACTACACATTATTTATAATAAATGTATTACTGAGGGAACATTTCCTGAAGTTTGGAAACGAGCCAATATAACCCCTGTACATAAAACAGGTTCTAAACACGATGTCGAAAACTACCGCCCTATCTCTATCCTGTCTGCCTTATCCAAGATTTTCGAGAGACTTGTACACACAGCAATATACCCAACAATTCATAACATTATTCTTACTCAACAACATGGATTTGTTAGAAAAAGATCCACCGTTACAAATCTACTAGCCTTTACAGATTATTTGTTTAATAATATGGATCAACAGGTAGAAGTAGATGCTGTGTACACAGACTTTCGGAAAGCTTTTGATAAGGTGGATCACGAGCTGCTTCTCAAAAAGTTAGCGTATAATGGCATACGTGGAGATCTACTTCGCTGGTTTGCATCATATGTAACAAACAGGTCGCAAAGAGTTGTGATCAAGGGCTATCGGTCTAATTCCGTCAACGTCTCTTCTGGTGTGCCGCAGGGCTCTATTTTAGGCCCTCTTCTTTTTGTTATTTTTATCAATGACGTTTGGAGTTGTTTCGTACATTCAAAATTTTTGCTGTATGCAGATGACCTTAAAATTTACAGAACTATTCGAAACCATGCTGACTCTTTGTTACTTCAAGAGGACCTTAATCGATTTTCTGTTTACTGTGTAGAAAACAAAATCCAATTAAGTACATCTAAATGTGTATGTATTACATTTACCAAGAACAAAAATATTATAAGGAGCACTTACGCATTAGATAACGCTGCACTGCATAGAGTCATGTCAGTGAAGGATCTTGGAATACTATTGGATACTAAACTTCACCTTGATCAGCATATTCAAAAAATTGTTAACAACGCTTATCGGATGTATGGTTTTGTTATGAGATCTACTACTGAATTTAAGCGCGTAGATACCTACATACATTTGTACAAGTCACTAATTAGGTCACAACTCGAATACGCTGTAATAATCTGGAATCCTCTTTATCAAAAATACATAGACAGCTTAGAAAATGTCCAGCGTAAATTCCTCAAAGCCCTACATTATCGGTGTCGTCATGACTTGTTTCCCCCTAATTTACGCCAAAAGAATGTTGAACTGTTGAACTTAAAGTCTAGACGCCTTATCCTAGAAACTATGTTTCTCTATGACTTGTGTAATAACAGATATGATTGCATAGATCTTACTAATAAGTTAAGTTACGTTGTTCCGAGAACTGTCATTGGACGACAGGTGCGCGCACGTCCGCTTTTTGCCGTTTCCTACTGTCGCACCAACGCTGGAGTTCGCGCACCTCTTCGTCGTATTGCTAATAATTTTAACACTGTGTTCACAAATTTGGATTTGTTTACATTGTCTTCTAATAAGTTTAGAAGCTCATTGATAAAATTAATTAGTGACTTAGATTTTTAGTTGTTTTGATTTGTTCTTTCTCTATTATTGTAAAATTGTGTTTATCTTTTCTTTTCATTTAAAAATAATCTTAAGATTTTGCCTTTTAAGTTTCACTCGTGTGCAAATGGTTCCATAATAATTTTGTAGTATTTAAGATGTGGATAACGTCGTGAGCTACACATATGTAACGTCTTTTTTTCCTACTACATGTTTATTACGATGTTTGTGTAACTGTTTGTTTTCCCGAATTAAATAAATAAATAAATAAATAAATAGACACCCTACATCAATTTGCCGTGTAATTAGCCATTTCGTACAACTGTCAAAGAATAAGGTCCATTTATGTTACAGGTGCTGTTGGTAGTCAATTTGTTTACCTATCAATTACATAACTAGTTAATTACCCTGAGTTTATATGTTATAGGGGCTGATTTTACCATAGTCAGATTACTTTTATCCGTGGAATAAAATTGACATCTGCCATCTTGATTACCTGTGATTCAGCCTTTTTAAATTATTTTTAATCAAAAACATTGTTCACACTTGGTCAGAAAGTCGTAATTAAAACATTTGAACAATCCGTGAAATCTCTTATTGAAATCCCCATTACTTCATTTTGACTCTCGGTCTATAGCGGAACGAGTGGGAAATAAAAAGTTCCAATCGTCACCACTGGGGAGGAACGAAACTTTTTTTTCCCATTCGTACCCAGTGGGGACGACGAGGTGGGGACGATCGGGAATAAACGGCCAGTTCTAGTATGAAATTCTAGTTCTATGTATAAAATTTTGGTGGAATGCGACTTAAATAATTTAAAATAGGTACTCTACGTATGTACCTGTACCTATACATGAAACATCGTCACCGACTGCTTTTGTGATTCCGAAAAGTAAGGAAAACACGAGTGGTCCTTTTAGGTTTAGCGTAATCCGATTGTCCATCACTGAAGGAATCCTGCCTTTTTACGACGTGCCTACTGATATGAAACAATTTAATCCGAGATTTAGGACCGAATCGTAAGGTGGAGCTTGTTAAAGGTGTCCGAAATTCTTAGTTCATCTTTCCCATATTTTGATATAGCAACCCGCTTCGCACAGTTTTAGCACTTGACAGAACATTGAGATTTCTTTATTTTAAGTAAGTTAATAATGAATCTTTATTATACACATTAAGCTTCCGGGTTAAATCCTCTAAATGACGGTGAAAACCACATCAATTTCCGTTTTCGGGAAGTTTAGAACACCGCCCGGAACAACGTGGTTACACAGACAGACACGAAAAACGACTTTAGTTCATCAGTTCAGCATTGGTGGCCCAGTGGTAACGGCCGAGACTTACTAATCGTCCGGTCTTGGGTTCGAACCTAAGCAGGCGCTTTACTTTGGGTAAATTATTTCATCCTTACTGCTCTCAAAACGGTGAAGGAAAACATCGTGAGGAAACTGACATGTCGAACCAAAAATTCTAAGGCATGTGACATCTACCAATCCCACTCAGGCCCACTCCCTCTCACTGAAAGAGCCCAGGCCTTCTCTCAGTACTTAGTAGTAAGCAGAACATTATCAGCCCACAATGTTTTATGGGTTTATAATGTTCTGCTTACTACCAAGGTGTCTTCCAAGCATCTTAAAATGACATATTATCTTGCCAGCTTACACCACAAATCACTAAATACGTTCAGCGATAAACGGATTTAAAACATCGTTTAATTTGATGATTTTTTGTGGTTTCATCGACCGCAGTTATTGTAGGCAC
Organism: Apamea crenata; assembly: GCA_949629185.1. Taxonomy (NCBI): domain Eukaryota; kingdom Metazoa; phylum Arthropoda; class Insecta; order Lepidoptera; family Noctuidae; genus Apamea; species Apamea crenata. The sequence continues at coordinate 1,205,166 of OX451365.1, read as the reverse complement.
TTGAAATATCAGTTTCCTTTTTTGTTGTAAACTTCACAGACGATAAAAAATAAGAAAACAGTTTTTCTCAACTCATAATTCAAGTAACAACAAACAGCGGTCTTTGACCTCCCAAAAAATACAGTAAGAAAACCTTTTTATTTTATCGTGCTTAAATATCGATACCCATCGCGTCTGCGGAATTTATCCAGCCAATATATGATAACCGTGTATTATGCGTATATTTCTCCGGATAGTAGCTTGTCTCAATTCCTGCACGTCCTTCCTATCTAGACCTCGGATGCCAGCCTCGGACCTTCAATACGCGACCTGTTTACTCCAAGACCAAGGCAAGCAATATTGCCCTCGAATTAACTTAGTTTCCAACATGCTAGTTATTAAATAATATCTGAATAGATGTATCATGTATAGTACGGGCAGTGGCGTTAGTTTGAACAATTTATTTTAAAACGGCTGAAAATCATAACAACAATAGTTTGCCCCTATAACATAAGAGATCTGCAGGGTAATTGCGTACCTAACACACTATCAGTAGTAATGGGTTTCATTTTGACAGTTCAACTACATTCATTGCGTTATTTACGTGGTTGAGCAGACACATTTTTCGAACATATGAAGCAATGGATTAGCAATATACTTCAAAATGTTTCAGATTGAGATTGATATTAGTGATGAGATTGAGATTGATTGGTATTAGTCGTAATTAAATGGTCTTATGGAACGATTTTTGGGACATCTGGGACAACGAGGTTTCATCTTCCACCCAAAAAAAAAAATCAGCTGCATGAAAGGGAGGGGAACTTATTACGAGCAAGTATGTCAGTTGCGTAAATAAATAATTATGATTTTGCGAGATCCAGGAAAACATCATGAGGAGACCGGGACCGGCATGTCCTAGAACCAAAAATTTGAAGACGTGCAACGTCTACCGACCCGCACTGGTCCCGCGTGGTGGATTACGGCCCAGTCTCTCTCACCGAGACGAGGCCTGTATCCCAGCAGTAGAAAATTGATTTACTGAATAGGTATGTATGTTATGTTGTAGATTTTAAAATTGGGTTACATTTTAAACTATGTGTAGTAGTGCAACGTAGTCAGAGGAACTATGACCTTAATTTTAAAGTTAAATAAAACTGCATACTGTGTTATTGAAATATCTCTAAACCTTTAAGTAAGTACTTTACATAGACTACGAAACCTTATCCTGGTAAGTGACTAGAGTTTCTACCATTCTAAGAAACGGAATATCTTGAAAACTTACTATTTGTATAGTATAGAACTGTTTTTCCTGCTCCGTCTTATGTAAACGGGAACACTTGTGTCCGGGACTCCGGGAATAATAGCTGTCCCGACGTAATGAGGACAAATTCAAATAGAAACGTATGTACCTTACGTAGGTACCTTACCTATGTAATGTTACGAATATTTTTCTATATTTTTTTCGTAGATTTATCTCGCTTTTTATTTGCCTACATCATTAAGATGCACAGTCGGTGTAAGTTGGAAGAGATTTGTATCGTCAGACTCAAAAATCTTTAAATCATCATTTCAGCCGAAAGACGTCCACTGCTAGACATAGGCCTCCCCCAAGCACCTCCACTTCGGCCGGTTCTATGCTTCTCGCATCCAACGGGTTCCAGCGGCTTTAGCAAGGTCGTCGGTCCACCTTGCGGGAGGCCTTCCAACGCTACGCCAAAGTACATTAATTTAAAGGCAACAACAATGCAATTTACTGTCTGTGGTGCGATTACCAACTTTTTTTATATGAAAATCAATTGCTGTTCGCTCGAACTCGAAGATGGCTCGACCGATTGTGATGAAACTTTGCTAAGTTGTTGTGTGCGCGCCGGAGAAGATTCCTAACAAAACAAAAAAAAAAGAAAAGACATTGCAAAGTATGCCGCATGGCATTAGCTAGTATCAAATAATTTATATTTAAATTCAAAGGGCTCGCCCAAATAAGATAAAATAAGAATATTCGTACAAATTTCATACATGACACGTGTTGATACATAGGGCGATTAGAGTAATGTTCTTTGTCAGATATATGCCTGGCACTTGGAGAATGGACATTGGCAACTTTTCATCCTGGATATTTGTATTAAAAAGTGATGAGAAATACACGCAGACGAGTCGCGGGCAAAAGCTAGCCAGTTAGCAATAAACCCTTTCATACGAACTATATCTATTTGAGAAAGGACTAGTATCTAACCATTATCCGGAAGAAAAAAAAAACATCCGAATTGAGAACCTCTTCCTTTTTTGAAGTCGGTTAAAAGCTACTTGCATTTCTAAACCTCTATTATAATTGCGTAACTATCAATCACAATCTGAATCATTTTGAAAGATATTGCTAATACATTGCTTCATAAAACATGTTCGAAAAAAAATTCTGCTCAACAACGTAAGTACCTAACGCAATGAATGTTGTTGTACTGTCAAACTGAAAACCATTGCTACTGAGAGTCTGTTACGCAACTACCCCGCACCCCGCAGGGCACAGCTCAGATACGGGTTTCCAGTTACAAGTTTGAGAGAGAGTTTACCCGGCGCCATCTAGTTTTAAAAAATTAACAGAAAAAAATAACGTTTTATTGTGTCTTAAATATTTACATTATATAAGCTAACAATAAAATAATGGTATGTACTACATGGAAAAAAATACGCAAAATAATCATAGGGCATCAAAAAATTCGTCCGCATCGCTGTCAACAGGAACAGTGCCTAACAGGCTGGCAGCATTGCCACGTTGTAATGAAATTGTTATTATCTTATAAGTTCTACATACACACTTATCTGACCAAGATTATGTCTGGACTTTAAAAGAGACTGACCACTGAGTTTCTTTCGGCCTTTCTTCAGATAGTCAGATAGATCTAGTTTTTAAAATATGATTGATCTGTAAAAGTGTGTGTTTGTACAAAGCAACTTAGAGAAATAAAATCAAGTATCATTTACACAAATAAACATAATTTCATTTCTGTGATAAACTTTTGACGGCCTTCCGCTAAGATCAAAAACATCTGAAATAAATCTAACATTAGAAAAGGTCTTCCAACAATGGATACTTATAGAAAATAATATAGCCCCACCCTTATAATAACATAGGGATGTCGGGACCTCGGTCCTACCTACATCATATTATTTGAATGAACCGATGTTACTAGGCAGGTACAGTAATATTATGTACCTACCTCAGACTAACCCGATTCCAAGAGATAATAGCTTTTGTAAACAGAGAGCTTGGTCTGTACATTATGTACGGCAACTATTTACTTATGTTGCTTTTCCTCAGTGAATAGGTACTTCTCAATAAAGACAAAGTTGAATTTATTCTTGTTTACCTTGTAGATAACGCTCATTGTGTTTAATGCGATGAAACAAATAAAAGAACTGCAATAAAATGAAATTAATTTCTCTAGATTGTTTGTTACCGATGAGATATTATGTAAACAACCGATCGAACAAGGAACCATAATATTGTATCCACCATAATTATAGGTACAAATCATAGTAGGTATACAATTAATTTTACCAAAACAAAGTAAACATGCAGTCCCAAATCTCTAGGAAAAAAACAAGGTAATCTAAACCATTCTCACAAATATGTAGACAGTAATGATTAAATAACAAGGTAAACAAATAAAAAATTTCAATAAATTCAAAAGTTCAATTTCAAGAAATAGTTTGTGTACATCTTTTTGGGGTTGACTGTACTGTACATAGGATTATTGCTACATTGTATATTGTAGCTATTGGCATAGATCAATATAAACCTGAATGCAAGGAAGTGTAAACTAACCGATAGCGAACTGAAATTCTGGTCAAACATTGTCTGAACATAAATCCGTGTGGCCCCGAGGGCAGTTTGCTTATAGAGCTAAACTATAATGGTAGATTCTATATTTTATGAAAAATAAATAAGTTATTAACAATTTATCCATACTTCCATACTAACATTATAAATGCGAAAGTAACTGTGTCTGGCGGTTACCTATGGGTATACGTGCGCAACACATTTTGATTAAAAATCTAAATCATTTTGAAGTACTTTGATTGCTAAACCATTGCTTCATAATTATGTTCGAATTTATCTGCTCAACAACGTAAATAACACAATGAATGTTGTTGAACTGTCAAAATAAAAGCCATTGTTAATGTTAGTGTGTTACGAAATTACCCGCTGGGTTAGGACATAGGATACTTTTTAGAATTTTAGCCCGGTAATAAATTCCTTTGGGACAACTTCCGAAGCCACATGCAAAAGCTAGTTAACAATAAAAAGTGTCATTGAACAATATAAAAATAATAGTGTCGAGAAGTGTGTTATTAAATACACATACCCTACTCTTAATTAATGCAACAGCAACCAGGTCAAACGACGATTCGATTTATTATTGACGACGACAACAATTTGTCTAGGAGTATACAGAATATGACATTTCGATTCCTTGCCGTTACATGGGTTTCTATAAGATATTGACGTAGTTTGCACGTGGTAAGATTACGCGGGAAATAATAATTAGGTATCATACAGATTGCGGCCCAGTCGCAACTAACTCTCTTAGGAAGTCACAAAGCAACCCAATATACATATTTTAAAACTGAATAAAAGTAGAAATGCTTCTTGTAAAATATCGCTGCATGTAAAGCACGTAAACTTTCAAGTTCAGCTGCCAAGTTTCTTGAAACATTTCTCCAACACAATACTTAAGCAGTTTTATACTAATAAAAATAATGTCCATTAGCGCAGGGAACATCAAGCGAATAACATCACAATTTGGAGCGACCGCCTCACCGACAGACCGAAATTCATTTAAATGCTAATACCTGCCGCCGGCGACGTACTAATGAAGAATAAATACAAACACGCCATCTTGGATTCGGTTTCTTGCGAAAATGGCGCGAAATTCGAAAATAGCCATAAAATCCTTAGGGTTTTATTAAAGTTAAAGGTTGACTTAACGGGCTGACAGCATGAGCATAAGCACATCATCCATCATTATCTTGCCCGTAGGTATCCCAATTTATTTGGAGTCTACGCCACATGACTGGACTTTAAAATATGTACACTGTGACCTCTGAGGTTGTTTCGGCCTTTCTTCTCAGAGTAGTCAGATAGGAAACGCCGACCTCATCTATTTAAAAAAAATATGATTGTAAAAGTGTTTGTACAAATCAACTTACAGAAATAAATTCATTTATCACGCCATGTGTTTTTTTTTTTTCTTCCATACGTCTCTATCTATTATCTATTAGTCGTCATCTCGGTAGTCACCCCCTTTCTAGCCATTTCATTTTTCACACAGTCCATCCATCGTTTCTTTGGTCTTCCCTACTCTTATAGCCATCCACATTCATACACAAAACTGGCCTCACAACATTTTCCCCAGCCTATAATGTTCCCAACTTCCCACTTCTGGCCACACAGGCCTCCTCTCTGTGAGAGGTGCTGACAGTCCACCTGTTTATACAAAACCGCAGAAACAACCCTTGGTGTGGTGACGCAAATGATTTAAACTAGATAAATTATTTCAGTGGCAAAGTTAAAATGCCTCATGTGATTTTACTGGCAGACACCCTTCAAACTGTAATTCCGCTTGGCGGCAGAAACACAAAAGAATAGTCCAGAGTGGTAGTGGCAAACTGGCAACGACGACAGCGACGAGCGCTTATTCAAGGAGCTTTTTCCTTAGGTACCTATATTAGGTACTATAAGATTCTCAACCAAGCTTTCTTTATCGATAACGTTAAGCAAAACTTCTAATCTAATCAGGTGGGCAAAACAGCCTTTCACTCGATTAGAATAACAAAAAAACATAGTTTCAACTAAAAACCTCCGGATTTCTCTATCCGCCTAGCCTTTTCCCAAATATGTTGGGGTCAGCTTCCAGTCCAACCGGATGCAGCCGAATACCAATATTTTACATGAAGCGACTGCCTATCTGACCTCCAAAACCCATGACTGGTTGTCAGAATTTCGGGCTTCTGAACCGTAACGACTGCCAGAGATCCACGAATGACAGCCGGAACTAACGGCTAAACGTGCTTTCCGAGGCACGGAGGGGTCTTGATAATTATGTAAAGATGGTGGTCACCCATCCACGGACCAACCCGGCAAGTGCAGCTTAACCTGATCGATCGACCCGTGAGGCTGTTATTACTTAGCCACAAGCCTCTCCTCCTCACATTTGAAGACACTATCATATTATTATTTACTTAGAAGGCGCAAACTGTATTGTTTGGGCGTACCTACTTATCTTCGATCAAATTCTTTCCCCAGCTTGAGCAACCTAAGTAAGTATATTTAGGACCACTTCGTTGAACCAAATCCTCCCACATAATGTGGCATATTATGAAACTCAGTAAAATTATGTCAGATATACGAATATTGGATACTCAGTAGAAAGGGATCCGAGACGTAATCCACAATGGACTTACCTGAAAGTGACTCCAGATTCAATCAATTATAGGGTTCAGAGGGGATCAGCCATATCCAGAGTCAACATAACACATAAGTAGATATTATTAGTAACACTGAAAGGATTCCCTGAAAACATTTTCAGGGTAACATGTCTAAGGAAATGAAAGTATGTTTCTGTGTAAAGTTCGCCGAAACAAAAACCTATCTTACATATTTATGTAAATAAAACTGAATCACCGAGATGTATGTACGCGCATAACTTCCGATCGACTGCACCAAATCGGATAATTCCTTTTTTTGTGTTTGTTATTGTCAGGATAACGTTTGTATACACAATTATTGGACCCGGTAGGTGTTGCTGCGTTTTCGGGCAGGACGACGTCTTCCGGGTCCGCTAGTTTCAAATAATTTGAAAACTTATTCTAAATTCGCTTGAATGTTCGAATGCAGCTAGAGTCATTTTACTAACGGCCTGCACAAATGAAGATCGACTTTTGCAGACAACCTTTAATGTTTTCCCATTTTTTAGTCTTCTGCTGGAAGACAACAATATATAAACGTAAAACGAAAATTCATTCTAGGAATGATTAAGGATGTTAAAAAGTTATAAATTCAATGGTTGTTTACTTATCATTATATCTAAACCGCGTTCAAGAGCTGTCAGTGTCATCTGATGACACCGACAGTTCTTACACGCGGTTTAAATCTGCTCATCGCATCATGGTGAATTTAGTTCTGAATATGTCGCGCTGCAATGAACGCTATTGGTCAACTTTCACAAATCATATACAGAGTGGCGATTAGGTATCACATTAAATAGTACAGCGGTCATTACAAGTTGTTCAAAGTCTGTTAAAATAATAAAATGTAAATTTCACTAAAAATAGAAGAAAAAAAACAAATAAAATAATTAGCGTAAAAATTGTCATAAAATAAACCATCCTTGATAAAGAGTCACTAGACACGCGTGAGGCAATGGTACTAAGAATTCAACACTTAAACTTTATGTTATTGTTACTAAGTAAATTAAGTTTAATGTTGTTAGGTAAATACTGAAACGAAAAAAAGGTCCCACGACTAAAATGTTAATTGTTATTAATTCTTTTAATTGTGTATGTTTAATATACGTGGTTCCAATTAATGTGATAACCTACTTAATCGCCACACTGTAGGTATTACACAATGATAGTTAATATTCATTTCGATTTATCGATTCTTTTCGGTAAGTCAGGTACTAGCTGATCTATTCTATAAAAATCTCATCGTGAAAACTTAGGTGAAGTGAGCTGTCAATACAGCTGTCAATCTGATGGACTGACAACTCATTTCACCAAAGCATTCACGGTGATATATTTACAGAATACACCGCACCGGTGTCAGGTACAAAAACAAAGTATTTCTATTATTTTGATTGTCCCATTCTTTAAGTAAGCCAGTTCCAATCAATGTAGTTACTCTTGTAAGTCCCTTAAGCGACAACGTAATCCGGAATAACGGTCACGTCTTAAAAGCTTGCCGGGGTTGCCAACATTAATGAGTTTTGATGATTTTGTTGGCAACTTTGTTTTTATTTAGATTATTTTCGGCGCGCCTCTGTTCAGCCATGAAGAAATTATCAAGATATCAAAGCGGATTATGTTGCTGTGGTGACACCACTTAAAGACTGTTTTAAAGTTAATGGAATTTGCAAACTCAAACTCAAAGCATTTATTTCAAACCAGCTTCTGCTCGCGACTTCGTCCGCGTGAAATTTCGGCCCCCAACCCACCGCGGCGCCACCTATCGCCCGCCTGCGCTATTACTTCGTTTTCTTAATTATTTTCTTTTTGCTCGACTGCTAAGGGATGTAACGTGATGACAAACCTTCCCCAAGAGTTGGACTATCAAATGCAAAAATAATTTTTCAAATCCGACCGGTACTTCCAGAGATTAGCGCGTTCAAACAAACAAAAAAACATGAAATTAAAATGGAAAATTTTAATTATACATTTTGAGAACGATGTAGAAAAACGTGCATGTTAAAAGCGTATGTACCTAATAACAAAGATTAAAAAAAAAAACAAAATTAAAACAAAATTAAATGTCCCAACTGACGGCGCCCTTCACGAACATGACGTACCTACGGCCTATCTATAGATCAGCACCATTCAGCTCAACCATTTCTAAATTGGGTTGGGCGAATTAATTTTTGGTAGATAATTTAATAGATGGATCGGATATGGATCGCAACATTATTGATCCGCGTGGTGAAAGACAATTCTTAAATGGACAACGCAGAACGCGGAACTACATAAACCTATAGAGTGCCTAGTTAAAATGATGATCTTACACCTCGCAAAAAAAATCTCGGAAGGTTTGCCTGTCTTGGAATAAAAATGGTCTTACTTCATTCTTTATCTCATAATACTGGAACTTCTAAGGTCTGTCGTGCTATCAGTACAGTAAAGTGGTTTTTTGATTTGAAAGTAGAAAAATATCTGTAGGTAAAGGCATACTTTGTACTGGATTATAAAAGGATCGATAATATGACCTTGTAGAGTAATCAATAGTTGTGAATAAACAGCAGTATACGAGTATCTTCACTTCTGTCTACCTCCACGTGAGAGACAATGAAGGCATGAATATTTGTGGAAAATTCAGAAACACAACTTTCTTATCTAGACTTTCTTATCTTCTTTCTTATAAAGACAGTTGCACCATTGTGATAATGCATAATTATGGCCATTTTCCCATGAATAGGAGTTTCCAAATATTTGCTTTAAGCGTCAGGACTTCAATTCAAGGGCAGTTATTAACTAGATATTCAGTGCCACGTAGCATCTTGAACAAAAGCAATATTTATTTGTTCTAGTGAATGAAACGCCCCAAGTTTGTTATTGATAATATAAAAGTCATTATTTACGATGAAGTACTTATGTAAAATAGGTAAGTAGGAGTTTTGTATTGCCAATAACCAATAGACACAACAAATAGTCACGGTAGTTGCCGTGGCCGAAATCGGCATGGGATGTATTATTACTTCATTTATTTCATTGTATGTACAATAACACTATTTCTGGGAAAACAGTTCCTGGAAGGACTTGGGGGAGGTCTTTGCCCAGCATTGGGATAGTACAGGCTAAGAAAAAAAAGTACCTACTAAATTCCATTTTAAGTATATGTAAGTATAGAAAAATAAACACTTTTAAAAACAGTAGTCCATCGGCATCAGCAACAGGGTCCAAGTTTATTATTCTTTTGTTAGTTTCTTTTTTTCAAATAAGTCTGATTTCTGTCTATATAAATATATAGCCGAGTTTGGAAGCTAGAATCTACTTCGCCATTCGGCGCCTACTCTGTTTTACGATTCTCTATGTTCTATAATTTTAACGATGAATGCAGAAGGCCAATTCTCGTAATTTAAAACGTTCAAAATCTAATCGCAGTCTCATCTCGTCGACAAACAATTGTCAAAAATGTAGGGAAATCAGAGGTATTTTTGACAGATTGAGACTGAGATTAGACTGTGAACGTTCTTAAAATTACGAGAATTACCCCTCAGATGAAAGCCAATTGTTCTAGAAGAAAAAACGCAGAAAAGTTAGCTAAGTACTTAGGTAATTCTCGATTATCGGTAATAGAGTTTCCATTTATAGAAGCCGATTTGCGAAATAACAACCATCTTAGAGCTTTTTCAATGTGATTAAAGTGGAAAGCTTTGACCAAAATGAAAATTGGAAAATATTTGTTTTTGATCTGAGGTTTTCACAACTACAGTTGTACCCAGTGCCCGAAGCAAGGAAACTCCTACCGATCGGAACTATCCCTGTGCAAATAAAACAACCATGATCATAGAAACTCCTTATCGAAAGTCACTTACCTAATAGGTATCGATGAAGATCAATGAATTGTCTTTTAATCAATTACCAAATCAGACACTGTTAAGATTAAAGGTCACGAGACACGCGCAATATCACTCGTATACCTACAGGTATATGTAATTGTTATCACATAAACCATTGGGCTATTAATAGACCGAAGGCTGTCATAATCTACGTCTCAAGTTTATTTCATCGATCGATCAGGCTACTGAGAGAGAAAATTAAAATTAAAAAAGTGCGATCAGATTCATCACGGAAAGAGATTAACCATCGACATTTTAAATAGGAATCAAACCTACTTGCTGTAAAATCGCACGAACACGATACAATATTGAGAGTAACAATCAAAAAAACAACATTCTAGGAAATGGTATCGAGTTTTCCACTTACCTAATTTTACATGTTTCTCCAAAATGCACTTGGATTTCCCGTAATTATGGACGCAGTGACGTCAAACAGTTCACGGCACTGGGGAGGGACAGACTGATTTTGACAGGTGTCAGAGAGGGCACCCTGCGGGACGCATGCGCGGGAACCAGTGGAAAATTATGGAGAGGGCGGGAAACCGTGGGTGGGAAGCGCTCGATAAACGAAAGGATATGACGTGGCGCAGGAAATTAAAGCCTCGATTGGAATTGGTTTTAGTTTTATTTGCGAAAGCTTATGATTGTGTTTTATTACTAGTTTTATTTATCAAGCCGCTCTGATCTAGTGGGATCAAATTTTTATTTAAAATAAATTGAAAGGACTCGTAAAAGGCATTTTTATATTCCAATACTATTATAGTTGTTTATCTATATAAATTTCCTATGATTCAGAAGTATTTCTAAGATTATCGATTGGTTTCGTCTCATCGCTAAAAGTTATGTAGAGTCGAGTTTTTCTCAATTTAATTCATGATCAAAGCTTTTAATTTTATCGAAACTTATCGTCGGGGGGTGGGGGTCAGCCAAAATGGTCCATTGTATAGAGAGTGGCGACCATCGCTACAGTGAGCTGGAATATGTTGGCCGTCGTATCACGTGTTGTATTTTATAGAGCCTCGTGTTTCCAGTTTTCCCGGAAAATCATGGAACAAAGTATTATATTGAATTTCAATACTTGTATTTTATAGGGTTTCCGAACTTTACGGTTTAAAAATAAGTAAGTATTTACCGCTCCATTTTTTGCACGTTTGTTTACAGGTTTATTTAGTAAGTTCGATGAAGCTTTTAACAACTATGCAAGAGCATAAAAATATGTATACACTGGATAAACTTCTTATACTAAATTAATTAATATAATAACCTAACTAAAACTATTAACTAAATTAGTAATGTTCGATTCCCGGTTCGATAAATTTATGATGAATATTTTTGCTCTACCATCGTCTTGTCTTATCTTATCACCTTACTGGAGTCATCGGTGTGCTGAGTTTGGTGTCCCGGATAGTAAGCATGCAATTTTGTCATTTCAGATAGTCTTAAGATCCGGTAAACCTACGGTTGCCTAGAAGAACGGTAGCCGCTACATATTATAAGTACATATATTATACAATTTACCGGCGAATGTCGTCGCTGAAACGTTAATTATAAAAGGCCCATGGGGTCCGAGTGCCTACTTTGCCCTAAGCCCAGGTCCGAACCCCACAGGGGGTGCCCTTAGCTTGTAGTCGCTAAGTTTTTAAGTTTTTTAAGCCCTGGCTGGAGGCCTTAATTTATTGAGGCATCTACAGGCAAGCCCGGTTAAGCAGACGACAACTTCATAGGTTGAACTACGAGATATTTATAAAAAATAATAAAAGAGTGCCCACTTGATTTTTTCGAGTTACCAAAGGGTTGGTCGCTTCTTCACGTGATCAGAGGGTTGCCCTATTTTTTGGCCAAAGAACCAGCCCCGCTCGTGGTAATGCTGTCAGCCTTTTGGGTAATTTTCCCTTTAACAGCGATGCGGACCAAATTTTTCGATGCCCTATGCCCTTTTCTATTTAAATACAATCATCTCATCTCCTCCTTTTCTCAACTATTTTGGGGTCGGCTTCCAGTCTAACCGGATGCAGCTTAATACCAGTATTTTACATGGAGCAACTGCCTATCTGACCTCCACAACCCAATTACTGGGTAATACGATACCCCTTGGTAAGGACTGGTTGTCAGATTTTCGGACTTCTGACGACCTGTAACGACTGTCAAATGAATGATAGCCTGGACCAACGGCTTAACGTTCTTTCACGGGCACCCATCCACGGACCAACCGCGGCAAGCGTAGCTTAACCTGGTCGACCGACCCGTGCGGCTACTTAGCCTTATTACTTAGCCACAAGCACCTCGTTTCTATAATACAATCCAGTCGACAAATAGGTAATAAAAAATAAAACAACCATTCCTTTTTCAAATAAGCTTATTTTTAATCACTTTACTGCATTTTTAGGCTGTTCTTGGCGCCAAGAAGCAGGCGTTACAGGATCCAATGGGCACTTGTGTACTGAAGCAGTCGCTAGGACACACTGGGCAGGCAACTGCGTAAGCGCGCGGGTACGAGCACGCCGCCGAGGTGGACCACTGAGATGGGGTTGCGTGCTGAAACACATAAGCAAGAGCCCATGACCAAAATGTTTGCCTCTTTGTTTTGCGACTAAAACCGATAGATTTAACTCTCTGAATCCAAAACCTATATTTTCAGAAACTTTCCGCATCATTTTCAAAAATGTCAAAAAGAAATACCGAACGGTTTCATAGCAATCTGTCTCATGTATCTGAATGGTTGAACGATAGATTTTAGATACTTAGCGAAAACACAATTTTCAGACTCCAGTCGCCTCGCACGTGTCCAGGAGGACATTTGAGAAAATTAAAATATATTATAGCTGAGATCACTCGAGGCTGGGAATGGGGATTACCAGCCTCGAGTGATGCGACTTGCGACCCGGCTCATGTCAAGCGACAGGCGCGCGTGAGTTAAGGAAACTGATCAACAAGGAGTGCAAATATAATATTTGTTTATTAATTTACATTTAAACAAGTTAGACTGCGGTCAGTAGCAGACTGAGAAATTCCTGATAGAAAAACCCAAAAACACTTTGCCCGACCTGGGAATCGAACCCAGGACCTCAAACTCAGCAGTAGCACTTGCGACCACAAGAACAACGCGACAGTCTACTACCACATACTACGTACTACTAGTAGGTACCTACTACTTACTGAAAACTGAAATCCTGAGAAACATAGAGACATGATTTTTAAGACCATGGAAGAACCATCTCACCTTAATAAAGCTACCTAACACACAATGCATGACGTCATAAGCTGGGCAGTTGAGGAAGACCCCCTGTGCCTTTAGCTCCGCGCCCAAACAGGCTGTCTTCAGATGCTGGATCGCAGGCCCCCACTCTGCGTGGTCCTTTCCGAACTGGTCGAAGTAGGCAGCGACCTTCGTCTTGTCTACTGCTGTGCCTTCCAGCCATTTGGATTCACGGAAGATGCAGGTCAGTCTCTCGCACTGGAAGCATGATAGAATAATAATAAGAATAATTAATTTGCAGAAAATATAGGTGTTACCAGTTGTAAATTTTGCAGTGTTTTAATTTACAGTACATATTTTACACCTTTATTATCTTTCGGATTGTGATTGTACGTGTGTTTAGCAATTGGGGTGCTGAACTGCTATTTCAGGATTAAATATTTCACTTGCCTTTTACACAGTCATGTAACACTGAAGATGATGAAGAAAAAAACCGGAATGTTTAGCAATAGGAATATATGTACCTACCTACTAAGACCTGCAGTGCGATTCTGTAACCATCTCACCGTGAAAACTTAGGTGAAGTGAGTTTGGAGTGAGCTGTCATTCCAACTAATGCTAGGGATTGACACTATTGACAGCTCACTCTAAGCTCACTTCACCTAACTTTTCAAAGTGAGATTTTTACAGAATCAATCGGCTGATCTTACTGTGAAAACTTACATAGGTGAAGTGTGCTACCAATAGTGGCATTCTTTAGCATTAGGTGGAATGACAACTCACTTGAAGCTCACTTCACGTAAATGTTACAGAATATACCGGCTGTAGGTGTGATAACTTAATTACCTCTCCTTCGGCACCGGTACATTTGACGGCTACCTCGGGACTAATCACATGAGGAGAGTTGAGACATTGGAAGATCTGCGAAATTGAAACAAACATCATTATAATTATGGCATAATAGGGATACCTTCTTTTCGCATAATGTTTTTTTCTTATTATACATAATTTGGCATAACTATTTTGCTATACTCGTAATAATACTTTGCCATACCTAATTGTTTATGGCACACAGTTTATGTTGACATAATTATCTTGTAGGCTAATTTGTTTTGGCCTAATTTTAATTCGCATAATGTTACTAGGCGTAATGACTATATGGAAAAACGGTCAAGCCCTGCAAATGGCCAGCCTAAATCAGCCGCGGCCCACAGTCCCCGGCAGCCGTGCTAGTCTTGAGTTTGGCGGCGCTCACGGTAACAGTAAGGTAGGGAGTGCGAAGAACCCCCAGGTAACGAATGGCCGCCAAGTGATCTTCGCAGGGTGGCTGGTGGCAGCAGGATGAGAGTTGCCGAGAATCGAGTTGAATGGCGTGCAATTGGAGAGGCCTATGTTCAGCAATGGACTGCGGTAGGCTGAGAATGAATCCCCAAAAAAATTCCTAGAAATACTAATCCATACGCTCATAAATACTCTCAGATTGAATTAGTGTGATTTGATGTTACATTAATAATAATAATAATAATATCCCTGGACATTTCACACAGCACCATTTGTCCCAAGCTAAGCAACCTAATGCTTGTGTTATGGTAACAAGATGGCTGATAAACTACTTATATACATTTTTTTTTGTAAATACATACATATAATAGATAGAAAAACACCCAGACTCGGAACAAATACATGTAGGTCATACAAATATTTGTTCCGTGCGGGAATCGAACCCGCGACACGCAGCGCAGCAGTCAATCGCTTAACCACTGCGCCAACCGTGCCGTCAAAATTGAGTAACTAACTTAAAAAAGAAACTGCGACAAACTCTAAGTGCGACGCGCATCGGTGACTCGCGTCGACGCATAATGTCGCTCGTGCACACACACTAAATAAACGGTTTAGTAAAACTAAAATCTGAATAGTTTTGGATAAGTTACCACATCCGGTGTCTTCGCACAGTAGGTTCCGCCTCCGGGGGCCGCGTAGCAAGCCTGAAAAAAACACAGGTTTCAATAATTATAAATTTTAATATTAATATATTAATTAGGTAAGTACGCAATTTATTAATTAGTAAGGTAGTATTTTGTACTAATTCGAACTCAAACTCAAAGCATTTCTTTCAAACAAACCATTTACAGGTAGGTACTCTTTTAATTATCTTCGTTTTCGCTTTTAATGTTATTTCAGATTTTTGTTTTGCTCGGCTCCTAAGGATCCTAGCGTGATGTTAAGTAGCTTTACTCAAGAAATGGGAATGGGAAAAATGGGAAATGCAAAACGATGTTTTAAATCCGGCTGGTAGTTCCAGAGAAACAAACAAACTCTTCAGCTTGATTATAGACAATAATATACCGATGAGAGCAGAAAGCTTCAAGAGGAGTATTAAAGACGACATTCGTAGAAGGAATACATAGAAAATGCTTTATTCAAAAGAACATTATGTGGTAGGTATTTGTAAGAACTTCATCTTCGGATTCATATAACGTACGTTCCCTAACCCTGTCCAAACTGGAAATTGAACTCTAGGCCCGACAATCGTCAGACACACAAACTCACCTCTCGGCTACTTACGTTATTTTAGTTAGGCAGGTAGAAATTAAGGTATTGTACATTGATTTAAAAAGTATTAGGTATATGTGGTACGCAGCAATATGTCAGTAAATGGTAATGGAATTATTTCATTACCTACAATAATTTTGCCCTAACCACTTGAAATATTCCACAAAGTTACTCATTTCGTACGGTTAAATTGCTGTTTCATTAAAATGTATCTCTTCCTGGAAACTGAAGACATTTTCTCAGTTCTAACTAATGAAAACAAAGTTTAATAAAATAGGTACCTACCTACTATGTAAGGTAAGTAATTTATTATTATTGCTACGACGAATAAAAACAAACTCAACGACAAATTAAATACCTACTGTTTGAAACACTCCATAGTTATATGGAGTGTTTCAAAACATCAGATGAAAGTGTAAACAAACCTTGTTCATTAAATTGCTAAATTCTTACGCAATTACTCACTAAAGGGAATTAGTAATTTATTTATTTATTCACAAGGCAACTACAACAGGCAATAATCACATTAAGTACACGGCTCAAATTATAGGTTTCGACCTGACTATCACCCAAGGCGTAGTCGCACAACATGATCAGCAATAATAATGATAACAACTACAGTAAAAAAAATAAAACTTAATTGATAAAATTACACTACAAGGTATGAGCGTCTGCCCTCCGACACACTTCTACTTACACAGGGAATGTGCCCGAGACCAAACACGCCAGGTTAAGCACATAATTGACACAATGTTACATTATTTGAAGAGAACAGTATTCAAAGCGTTACAAAATTAAAAAGAAAGAGTACATACATACATACAGATACAGAGTACATAATTCATTCATTCATCTGTATTTTGAATCTTTAAGGCCTCTGCCTCGAATTTTGCGGGCAGCGGGGCGGCGGCGGCGGCGGCGCGGCAGCGGGGCGGGCAACGCATATGTTCTCCAAACTAGCGGGCAGATCGTGCGGCACTATATCGGCGTAGTGCTGTGTTCGTGGTTGTGTCGTCGAGATATTTGTTTTTATTCGCGAAGTGAATGTCTGAACGACGGCGACAACGTCTTTTTCATTCAAATTTATTCCTAACGCTCGATTTATTGTGGGCACAAGACTGCAATGCAGACGCGCGGGCGGTCACCGCTTGACTGGAGTGCACCGATCGTTGCCCGCGCCCGCGCCGCTGTATTCGAGGGCCGGTCGATTTGATTATACGCGTAAGATCCTGCCGCTCCCGCGCCGCCGCCGCCGCCGCCGCCCCGCTGCCCGCGAGATTCGAGGCAGAAGCCTAAAAGCATAAAGAGCTAAAAGTCATCGCTTTTTCCACCAACTATTGTAATTGTAACTGACCAAGGTTATAAAATGAACAACAATTGTCAAATGAAATACATCTTTAGGGTGATTTAAAATAGAATGTCAGGTTTAAGTATTCAATTAATCAAATCAAAGCACGCATTCAATTTGTAAGTGAAATTCAAATTCAAAATTCCAATTCAAAATATTTATTTGCCAGTGGCACATTTGGAACAAACTATAGATATAGTCAAATTAAATTAGCTAGCGAAACTGCAGACGTGATGGGATATGCAAACACGATTTAATAAAAACAAAAAGATTAGATTTTCTTGTAAGGAATGAGAAAAACTGCTTTATTTTGTTTTATCATGCTTAGATACATCGATACCCATCACGTCTGTGAAGATCACACAAAAAAAAAACTGATTGATAAACTGATATTATGTTTTTAAACTGATATTTCAATTTCAAGTGACTACACAGCTGACCCCACAAAACAACATCATCAAATTTATTTATTTTTTGTTCATTTATTTTGATCCTGTATAAATTGGTGAAGGTGTCGTAACATTTTAGGCTCCTGTCTAAAATGCCACGCTCCTAGAGAATCGAATAGATTTCTTAACAATGTAGTGGGTTTCATAGGTTCACTTGAAATCTCACTCAAGTCAAGAAGCGACCCGCACTTGTTTGACCCACTGCGTCAGAGGAACAATGAACATCGTTCGAATGTCAATAATAACGACAGTCGTGTTTTCGTGAAGCCCCACTAAACGAGCAATGAACATGGGCCTCCCAATTACTACTCTGCTCCTCCGCCGAATCACAATAGCTCAGTGGCTAATCAATTGGTTGGTAATGGGATGCTACGGACGCCTGTCATGAGTCGCGTGTTCGACCTCTGCACGGGACAGACAGGTATACTCGTAGGTATTAATTTGTGAGGCTATACGCATGAGTAGCTGTGCAACCTATCACATACCTTCTGCCTCAGCACCTAGGACAACCTAGGTGCTGAGCTGAGGTAGCCACAGACCCAGTCGACCGCACGTAGTTGAGATAACACTTTAACCTTGAGCCGGCCTATTGTGGACGGAGTTTCAATAGAACACGAGGCCAGCTCATACTGGCTTGTTACCCCTGATATGCGGCCTACTGTACGCACAGCTACACATCAAGCTATACATAACCAATTTAAGCTGACTTCTGATTGTACGAAAAACCTATACAATGCGAGGTCAGCTAAAACTGGAAATGTATAGCTTGATGTGTAGCCGTGTGTACCTATTATTGTCTGTTCCTAAATTCATCATCATCTGCGTAGCCTTTTCCCAAATATGTTGGGGTCAGCTTCCAGTCTGATCGGATGCAGCTGAGTACCAGTATTTTACATGGAGCGACTGAATTTCAGACCTCCACAGCGTTAGTTACTAGGTAATACGAATCCCCTTGGTAAGACTTGTTGTCAGACTTTCGGGCTTCTGACGACCCGTAACGATTGTCAAAGATCCACGAATGACAGCCGGTACCAACGGTTTAACGGGCTTTCCGAGGCACGGAGGGGTCTTGGTATGTAAAGATGGTCACCCATTAGGACGGACCAACCGCTGCAAGCGTAGCTTAACCTGATCGGACGACCCGTGCGATCGCTATTATTACTTAGCCACAAGCCCCTCCTGTCTGTTCCTAAATTATCTGATGAAAATGTAAACAAGTGGATCAGAAAAGATAGCTGTGGATACAGTGGCGTAGCTGCGTGAGTAGGGACCCCGGTGCGACAAAAAAGTTGGGCTCAATCTAAACTGCAGGTTTAATTTTTTCTAACCAAACCCTCATGATGTCCTCATGGATGTCCTCCGCCCTAGGGGGGTCCAGTCAGACTCTTTTTGACTAAAAACTGCCCCGGTGTTTCATCTCACACCTACGCCGGGGGTCGCGGGAACGTACGATCCTTCTGCAACCCCCTCCTCTGGTCAGGGGGGTGAGGTGTTTGAATCCCCCCGCGACGTCGGCGAGGGGCGCGTGGTGAAGACTACGCACCACCACCTCGGGTCCTGACGTGTGGGGGGCGACGAATGTCCCCGAGCCCGTCGCTCGTGGGCCGGGTGAGTGGACGAGATCTCCCTCTCCCTTTCCGCAGCCTCCAGAAGAAACCACCGCATCCCAGGACTCTTCGCTGCCGACCATCGAGTTGACTACGGCCGGCAGCGACAGGTCACTGCCCATTCGTGAGATGAGGGCACGGCGCGGCTCCTTCCAAGCTCACTCTGCCAGCGTATGCCACGCGTTGTCCTCCCGGCAGTCGACGCAGTGGTGACACCGGGCGTCCGGCTACTTGTTTATGCGACACAGGTACTTCCCGAAGCAACCATGCCCTGAGAGCGCCTGCGTCACCCGAAACAACAGGGAGCCGTGCCTCCTCTCGAGCCAGCGCTCGAGTACTGGCCGAACCGCCTCGATGGTGACGAGGTGTCGCGCTACTGATACAACGACACGAGTACTTTCGCCTCCAGGTCCCAGGGCGGGGATCCGGCCAGTACACAAGCCGCCTCATAGGAGATCGTGCGATACCCCCTGATGACTCTGACGGCCTTCGATCTCTGCGGCTTTCGCAAAACTGCGATGCTACCCGCCGTCAGGTCAGTCGCTCAGATCGGGGCTCCATACAGGGCCATCGATCACACAATCCCCACGTAGAGTCGTCGCTGGGAAGCAGCGTTGATAGCGCCCCAGCCACGCCCAACAACTTGGGCGCCAGCCTCCGGAAGTGGGGGTCGAAATACCACCGGCTGGCGAGCACCAATACCAGGTACTTCATGATAGACTCGACAGCGATTCAAGCTGCTTTGATTTGATTATTTGAATACTTAAACGCAAAATGTTTTTAAAATAAATGTTTTAAATGGTAAACCCTCCATATTGGTGCCCAAGATACAGGCTTGCCTAGTTTGGGGCCAATGTAAAAACTCGTGTAATTTTTTGAGCAATAAAGTCTTATTATTATTATTTATTATTAAAATTCTTATGCCACAGTTTTTCATTTCACAATTGAGTTTCATTTGTTAACACTTTGATCATAAGCTTTTGGAACAGACTATAGTGGCTTCTCGTCAGCACCCCAATTGCGTAACACACTAACAATCTAAATCTGAATCATTTTGAAGGATATTGCTAATCCATTGCTTCATATGTCCGAAAAATGTGTCTGTTTAATAACAACGTAAACAAAGCAGTGAGTGTTGTTGAACTGTCAAAATGAAACCCATTGTTACTGATAGTATGTTACGCTATTACCCCGCTGGTTGTTTTTGTTTGTAAACGCAGCTCCATTAGGTAGGTACGTAGGTAGTGATACCAAAATTCCTTGTGAGGGGGCACCGCGTTTAGAAGATGTTTAGTGACATCATCATAGCTGTGTTGCATGTTTTATTAGCAGACAAGGTCGCTAAGATAGGTCTCACGGCCGAGGTAGCTATTTTTCGGCATCTTTGAGAAAATCTCCTATTTTCAAAAGGCAGCAAGCATCATTTAGATACAACGGTCACCAATATGTTTTTGTCCACTTAAGTGCCATAAAAACAGAACACCACGTCTAGTAGAATACCGCTGTAGCTAGTCACTAACATAAATAAACTATGGATGAGTTCACTGATGTCTCATCTCACAGGATGCTAACAATTACCTACCTAAGTATGTATTTGAATAAATGCTAATTACCCAATTAGAATCTTACGATTTTACGAATTTTACCGAGGGTTCATGTTACCCAGTAACTGGGTTGTGGAAGTCAGATAGGCCGTCGCTCCATTTTAAATACAGGGTATTCAGCTGCATCCGGTTCGACGAGAAGCCGACCCTAACATAGCTGAGAAAAGCTTAGGCAGATTGATTGAGTTACCTACTTAGAATGTTATTTCCTAAGCATCAAGCAGATGTGTACACCTAACAACGTACCTAACACCAAGCTTACTATGATTTACATAGGTACGTACCGCGAATATTTGACAAGATAAACGGAAAAAAACAAAAGAAGATTCTAATGATAGCGCGATTTATTAGGTAAACGGTCACGTTAACGCACTGATGATGATGATGGATCAAATTGACATCCTCTATCACAAACAAGGTCTTTATATTCCGGTTAATTAAGCTCATCAACGATTGAGGGTTATTTATCAATTTATTTGCACAATGTAGGCTAAAACTTAGGAGATAAGAGAGCTAAAGAATAAAGAACTTTGTTAATGTTAGGGATACTGCCGAATATCTCTATGCTCTCATGAAAATAATACGTCTTCACCACTATACTCTTGTACTCCTCAAACGATATCCTGCCTGCACACATTTAAGTAGTTAGGTAAACAAAAGTGGATCCCTTCAAAATCATGGTAAAGAACTTACCGCTACACAAAACGCAATAAAAACACAAAACTTAAACATTTTGACACACGATCGTCCTCGCCAGCTGTAATAAGAACACTGGAGAACAAACGAAACAAGCTCAGATATTAATCAGTAAGGTCGAGTCAGAGGTCGGGATCGAATAATGATAGTGTTCTCATAGTCAACAACCTGTTTTTTGAACCTCTTGGCAACGCTCTGTTAAGGTTCGGTTCGAAGAAAGTTTCTCGATCAATGTTCGATTCAACTTCGAGATTTCTTTCTTTCTTTTCTTTAGTTGGATTAGTACAGTACCTACGCCTGTAGTAAAACTTTGACCCTGAGCTGGCCGAGCCTGGTACGGAGTTTCATTAAAATAACGGCTGCCGCAGACAGGCGCGACGCGACGGTCCGGCGCGATTCTGGTTGAACAATATCCATGAAGTTTTCATAGAAAATATTCTACTACAGTCGTGTCGCATCTGTCTGCGGGAAGCCTTACAAGCCAGCTAGATTTGTTACCATTGACTTATGGAGTACCATACATAAATAGTTTTTTTTCTGTTCCTCTGTCTAATTTCAATGTCGAAATGAAGGCTAGCGCAAGGTGGCTAGGAGTCATCTCATGGACCTAACTCTAGCAGTATCTAGGTACAGACAGGTTTCTACTCAGAAGCACATACCTTACTGTCTCTGGCTTGTGCCTGAGCTTTAGCGTGCTTTAACATAGTCCCAAAACTTAAGGAATTAATACCTAGATGGATATATCTCAATATTTTAAGATTGCATTGTGCTTTGTAAATTGGCCAATATCATTAAACCTAGAAGAAGCCGATCTAGCCGAAACGTTGTATTTCTTCCTTCTCGGGTTGCTAGTCGAGTTGTTAGTTATCAGATATGTCCGCGAGATGGCGCTAGCTACCAGTTTATCAAAGAGACGCGGTATTTTGCAATTATTTTGCGTATTGAAAATTGAAATACAAAAATATAATGTCTTAAACATAAACTTATGACATGAATGAGATGATTGTTGACAAGAGAATTGTTAATTATTTATTATTATCGCAAATGCTTGAATCTCCGCTGAAAACCTGCAGAACCTTAACATTGGTTTTTTTCTACTGCCTTGAGTATTATTATATAGAGTAAAGTATTGATAAATTGTGTTTTTTTTTTTTTTTATTTTACAACAATAAAATAATGATCTTTTGCTTTATTATTTTAGTTTTATTATTGGATATTGGAGCGAATGTTGCATAAACCATTTATATTACAAAAAATATATACCTATTTAAAATAAGCAGATCACCGATATTTAATTTAAACCTAAAATTATAACAGTACATAAAACGTGAAAAATAATAATTTTACCATTTGTACCATTTCATAGCATGCTTCGTAAATTTCATTCATGTAGTATCGTAACGACCTCTGTGGACACTACGAGTAAATGGTGGCAAAGAATACAAAAAGGCCGAGACTGCAAGATAGGCATGAAACTAGTTCCTCATTCCACCGTGTTTTATAAAAGTTTATTTTTAAATCAATTTTAGTAATGCTAAACTGAGATATGATTAAATCATTTTGTGTTTTTTATCTTAACACAAATAGGTACCTATTTCTTAGCGTTTTTTCTGAGTCATGGGAAAATGATTATTGGATTAAACTAGTAGCTATTCAAAATCCACTGGAAACTAAAAAAAATGTAAATAAGAAAAGTCTTAACATATAGGTACATACCATAACAATTATACTAGTATTCCCTGAAGGGATAAGCTGAGGATTTAAATGAACCCTAAGGATATTAATAGAACGGCACGAGAATCAAATTCATATTTCACCAGTTTCTTTCTTAGGTTAAATGTAGGTAATAGGGGGATGAGCCTATTGCCACTAACCGGGCAGAATGCTAGATTACGAACTGTTGAATTGAAAAAATCAGAAATAAGGGATAACCCAAAACCTAGAATAACACCTTTATAAAGCCAGGCGCCCATCACTTGACGTCTATGTTGTTGTGTTTTCGATTTTTATTTATACAATCTTTTACAAAATCATTTATTTATTAGACAGACAGGTTTCTACTCAGAAGCACATACCTTACTGTCTCTGGCTTGTGCCTGAGCTTTAGCGTGCTTTAACATAGTCCCAAAACTTAAGGAATTAATACCTAGATGGATATATCTCAATATTTTAAGATTGCATTGTGCTTTGTAAATTGGCCAATATCATTAAACCTAGAAGAAGCCGATCTAGCCGAAACGTTGTATTTCTTCCTTCTCGGGTTGCTAGTCGAGTTGTTAGTTATCAGATATGTCCGCGAGATGGCGCTAGCTACCAGTTTATCAAAGAGACGCGGTATTTTGCAATTATTTTGCGTATTGAAAATTGAAATACAAAAATATAATGTCTTAAACATAAACTTATGACATGAATGAGATGATTGTTGACAAGAGAATTGTTAATTATTTATTATTATCGCAAATGCTTGAATCTCCGCTGAAAACCTGCAGAACCTTAACATTGGTTTTTTTCTACTGCCTTGAGTATTATTATATAGAGTAAAGTATTGATAAATTGTGTTTTTTTTTTTTTTTATTTTACAACAATAAAATAATGATCTTTTGCTTTATTATTTTAGTTTTATTATTGGATATTGGAGCGAATGTTGCATAAACCATTTATATTACAAAAAATATATACCTATTTAAAATAAGCAGATCACCGATATTTAATTTAAACCTAAAATTATAACAGTACATAAAACGTGAAAAATAATAATTTTACCATTTGTACCATTTCATAGCATGCTTCGTAAATTTCATTCATGTAGTATCGTAACGACCTCTGTGGACACTACGAGTAAATGGTGGCAAAGAATACAAAAAGGCCGAGACTGCAAGATAGGCATGAAACTAGTTCCTCATTCCACCGTGTTTTATAAAAGTTTATTTTTAAATCAATTTTAGTAATGCTAAACTGAGATATGATTAAATCATTTTGTGTTTTTTATCTTAACACAAATAGGTACCTATTTCTTAGCGTTTTTTCTGAGTCATGGGAAAATGATTATTGGATTAAACTAGTAGCTATTCAAAATCCACTGGAAACTAAAAAAAATGTAAATAAGAAAAGTCTTAACATATAGGTACATACCATAACAATTATACTAGTATTCCCTGAAGGGATAAGCTGAGGATTTAAATGAACCCTAAGGATATTAATAGAACGGCACGAGAATCAAATTCATATTTCACCAGTTTCTTTCTTAGGTTAAATGTAGGTAATAGGGGGATGAGCCTATTGCCACTAACCGGGCAGAATGCTAGATTACGAACTGTTGAATTGAAAAAATCAGAAATAAGGGATAACCCAAAACCTAGAATAACACCTTTATAAAGCCAGGCGCCCATCACTTGACGTCTATGTTGTTGTGTTTTCGATTTTTATTTATACAATCTTTTACAAAATCATTTATTTATTACTTATTGTTTTGTTTATGAATTTTCAAAACAAAACAATACCTGCAGCAAAAGAAGCAATTTACAATACTTACAGTATTGACCTTGAAATTTCAAAATTGTATAAACAAAACTTTCAAGGATTCCACGAGACTAATAAATTCGACTTAGTGTGGAGTTCAGTACACAAGTTAAAAAATATTAAAATTATGTTTTCCTTGTAACAATAATGTTAGGAGAAGTTATTTTATTTGTTTTAAGGGAAATATGTAAGAATACTTTATTTAATTAATATAATATGTTATTTCTGAGTTTATTGCTTTGCTTCTTCTAAATTACTCTGAGTTTAATGTCACATCTGCGAGCAGAATATTATCTTTAGTGCTACTCTTTGTTCTGATTGACGTTCCATTCCAAGATGGCAGACATGCCGCTTGAGCCATGATAGTATGGAATCGTAGGATTACGATTTTTAGGTGTGTCTTTCTAAATATCGAACTAGAATGTCTCCCGAATTCTTGACTAATGTCTTATACAAATGTTCTGACGATGTGAAACAACTCGCTCGCGTTAAGTGCGCTAGTTTTAGGTAACGTTTGTGCCGGGACATATGTAATAAAACGGTGATCGAAATTGTGTTTTTCGGTGTGTCGTGTACGATAAGTATTCTGGTTTGATGTTAAATTAAAATGTGGAATATGATGTGCGACGTGATGCCCACTATATCGGAGGACAGTATCAGTCAAAGGAGTTCGCAGTTATCGGGTGAGGATGCGAACTTCGAGCAGTTGATGGTGTCTATGCTCGATGAGCGCGATAAGCTGGTGGAGAGCCTGCGGGAGACGCAGGAGCGCCTGGGGGACTCGGAGGTACGCCTCAAGGAGGTGGAGAAGGAACGGGACTCGCTGCACAGACAGATCGCCGCCAATTTGCCTCAGGTCAGTGACTTGAATGCTAATGCCTAGCTGCTTATGTAAAAGCGGATATTATTTATATTGCAGGTAGTGCTCAATTACGGTTACGATGTAGACATGCTTGGGGTTACGTTCAAGTTCATGTCTGCTATATTTTCTTGTCTTTTTGAATATCCCTTTTCTTGTATTCCTATTTGAACCATGTGGTTCTATATCCTCAAACACAAATACTCTAGGACTTGATTGCTAACAAATAAATCTTCCTTACACCATTAATTATCAAATCCAACAATAGTGCCAGTCTATTGTATAATCAGAGTGAGCCAGACGTCATTGACTGCTCTAGACAATTAGTATTGATGTGCTATTGTTTTTTTTATTGCTCTGTAACAGTGATTATAACATTTGATTAGAAGATTATATCACCAATCTGTCCATTTAATTGTGTATTGACATGTGTGAACTTCCTGCATTGTGACATGTCAGAAAAACTGCATAAGGTTTTGTATTCCTCTTGGATAGAAAAAGCTAATGATAACCTTTTGCATAGCTGTGGTCCTCAAGATAATAAAAAGCTGCTGGATAGTGTTTAAGAACATTATGTTACCTCATGTTTTGCTAGTGTAGTGGCATCTTGTGAGTAAAGGAATGGTTTGGTTACTTATTTTATATTTGGCTGTTTGGTAGAGTCAAATAAAATCATGTATTATTGATTTATAAATTGTCAGTTTCTATCTCAGAATGTTAAGGCATTGATTAACTCATTGACGGACACTAACCGCCCATAGGCGTACAATACAACTTCTATTATGTCTCGTTCAGTGTCCTCCAACCGATTAATAATGCTTTCTAATATTTGCCGGTTAAGTTATATAGAGTAATATTCAAATATAACTTTTATAAAAAAATATTTCAATCATAATGTAACTCATCTTTCTCCTGCCCTTATCCCAATTTATTTGAAGGTAGGTGCAAACATGTGTTTTCTTCCATACTTCTCTATTAGTCGTCATCTCGGTAGTCACCCCATTTCCAACCATATCATCATTCACACAGTCCATCCATAGTTTCTGCTTTTCCCCTAATCTTATAGTAATCATAATTAAACTATTGACTCAAATCAATACAAAGCTGATGTGTTGGTTCTTTATCTTAAATAATGTAGTCTGCAGTGGCAAAGTAACAATGAATATTGCTACTGTGTGGACCGTGTCAAGGAGAGTTGCAGACATAATGCTCAACCAACGGAACAGAATTAAATAAATGTACATTCTGTAACTGAGATGAAGAATTGTATTTATTATGGCCTCGTTTTGTGCTGTCATTTTAAGTATTTGTATTATTTTATTGTTAAAATATTTTGTTTTAAAATATTGAACTTTCTTGATGTACCTACACAAATGGGAAGTCAAAATTTGTACATCTGACATTTTGTCTTTTTAAATACAATACAATATGTAATTAAATATTTTTATTATTATTTAACTGTGACTTTAATGATAATGTATTAAAATTTACTTATTTTGTAAATTGGTTAAAATTACCTTTTACAAATATAAAAAAAAAACTAGACGAGGTTGGTGTTCCTAACCGACTACTCTGAGAAGAAACACCGAAACAAACTCGAGAGTTCAAATTCACTTCTATAACATGTCAAAGGCTTGTTACTAGCAATGGGTTGTTTAATAATCTGATGATATTATAAGATTGATTCTGATCTTGTTTTGTTGTAATAAAAGTTCCTTGATAGTTTCTGCTGGTTTTCCACGAAAGTCTAAAGCAACCACCGATCTTGCCAGTCTTATTTTGCTAGTCCTAAAGCTTTTTAACTCTTGTTATATAGGAGCTCCTTGCACAAGAGCCAGGGCTACACAGATATTTGAGTCTAGTAGTCTAGTGAAAATAAATAAATAATGATATTATATTTGTCACTCAAATGCCAGTCTGCCTGTATCTACATAGAATCCAATGTATTTTCATAAGCAAGCACACTACTTACACACTTACTAGTATTTGTAGTTGTACCCCCAATAGGCATAATAAATACTGGAATATTGTTATTGTTTTAACAATAACTGGAAATAACTAGGTTCTATTCCACCTACTGTGGTTATTGTGGAATAACAATAATATTCCATATTCAGTAGGTATAAATAGTAAATAGTAAATCCATTTATTATTTTAACAAGTAAGTTCACACTATGTGAATAGTCTTTAAGAAGTTGAATGATGAGGTGGAACCAAACTTAGAAATGATTATAGTTCATAAACTAAGCCTAAACATTATTCACATACTAGCTGTGCCCACTACTTCATTTGCTTGGATGTCGGAGAAAAATAATGTTTCTCTTTACTAATTCTCTTTCTAAGTTATTCCTTATAACATCAGCTATCTGCCAGTGAAAGTCCTGTCAATATTGCTCTAGACGTTCGGAGATTAGTCAGAACAAAGAAACAGACAGATAGAAAATAAAAAATGTTTTTTGCTATAAGTACCAATATACTTTCATATGAATTTAGTAAAAAGCTGTTATTTTGACATTACAAACAGACACTTCCATTTCATTTGTTTGTATAGATAGATTGATGTTAGGTCAGGTATCATTCCCATTATACATGTAGATAAAATCTGTGATAGACTGCACACTACATATAAAATTGTCATGGTACTGATAACATAATGTACATAGTAGTATAGTTTGTGATAGTGAACATTCCATGTCTACTCTGGTGACAGAGCCTGAAGTTAACTAATCACCGTTATCAAATCAGTGTTACATTGTAACTGGTCAGCCTGAAACATTTTGATCCTCTTGATATTAGCAGCTTATTTGTGTTGTTACAATGTTAATAGAGCTTTGCATATAATGAACACATGCCATAATTCTGGTTCATTATACTAAAGCTTGGTAGTTACTGTTACTGTCAGCCTGCATAATCCCACTGCTGGGCACAGGCATCTCCCCATGACATCCAGTTCTTTTGATCCGAGGCTAAAATGGACCACTGGTCGTTTGTTTTATCCAGCTCGTCCCGCCATCTTCTTCGGGGTCTGCCGCAACGCCTTTTAGCTGTATCAGAGCTCCACATGATGGTTATTTTGGCCCACAGCTCATTGGGCACACGGCTTGGTAGTATTAAAGAATAACTGCATTATAAATTCAGTTAAAATCTCTTAGAATCTGACTAGTTTCGGTATTTGTGCTACGAAAGCCGGTGAAAAGGCAGATCATAATCATTATCTTGCCCCTTATCCCGATGTATTTGCGGTCACAACATGTCTTTTGAGATCACACGAGGTTTTTATTTTCTCTCATGTTAACGCATTGTTGTTCCTGGCGTCAATACGCAACTGCCTGTTTTCCATCTTGGAAGTAATTGGCCTGTTTTGGCTGTTTTTCATCTTTAACATTAATATCCTAGGGTCTCCCCTGTGCATACTTTTATCCTATGATGTCAAACAAAACCAAATTAAAGTTACCAAAGATCTTCAAAACTTGCTAAACATTTTAGGAGAATGACGTAAACGTCGCCAAAAACAATGTTTTCTCGCCCACGTTTCCCGTTAACATCTGTTGTTATTTGCATCAGTTTGTTTTAATTCAATTTCGATACAAATTAAGCAAGCTTCTTGTCCGTGGCTTTGTACGATGGTCGAAGAAGCTGTGCGCCAAAGTTTCGGCTTCAAGTTTAAGATGGCTTATCTCGGGAACAGCTTTTTACGCCGTGTTGTAGTAGTTATTTCGTTTCAGCAGATTAGCGCGTTAACATTAAAAGGTAAACAATTAAACATGACCACTAAGACCGCATCATTCTCGTAGACCGCGCCTTTAAACGGGTTTTTTATCATCATAGAATAGGTACTTTTATGCACTAAAAACCTGTCACCTACCAAGTAGATTGTTTGTTGCAGGTCGAATATGCTGCCTATCCTCTTCTTCGCATGATCTCTTTAACATGAACGACAGATGACTAGGTGATAATTCTAGGTATTAAACGATAGACCGTAAAATAATAATAATACCAGCCTATTACTATCCCACAGCAGGACAAAGGCTCTTCTCATGCAGAGAAGGCATGAGCATTGATCACCACGCTTGCTCATGACGGATTGACGATTTCAGACCTCTATTAATTATAAATCCAAGTTTCCTCACGATGTTTTCCATCACCGATGTCAGTGATGTCTAAGATAAACTTAGAAAGTAATAAAGACAAATATTACATTCTAGGTGATCTCATCACTAGTCAAGCGTGGTCACTGCATCATCTCCCCCATGATCGATCATTGAAGCGCTATGAAATTCTCACTCATCACTGTATAGTCCAGAACTCCAGA
The DNA here is from genome assembly GCA_949629185.1 of Apamea crenata. Taxonomy (NCBI): domain Eukaryota; kingdom Metazoa; phylum Arthropoda; class Insecta; order Lepidoptera; family Noctuidae; genus Apamea; species Apamea crenata. Next base: position 1,174,716 of record OX451365.1, on the reverse strand, counting down.
CCAATCGATTTCACTCCCAGTTATCTGAAAAACTGTTAAAAATAGGAGTGGCGTTACACTTTTATTATCATTAAACAACTTAACATGTTTCAAATGGGTTATCGTTGCAATCCTGGGTTATAAAAATATTGGCTGTTCGAATATGGTAACAGAGTTCGTGTGATTTCTAAGACGTGTTCCGGGATTCTTTTTCCAGATGTGCCAATTCCACATCTAATGATAGCGTTCCGATTTGCACGGATCCTGCCCGTAGAGTGACGAGGTCGGTTACATTTGTCAGGAACTCGTGTTCCGTTAAACAATGAATATCGCCTTCAAGAAGACACTTATCCGCTTCGGTCCGAATATCGCGCGGAACACCCACCAACATCATCGACTTCCGCCTTTTTAACTAGAGCCAGGGACGGGACTCCTTAAATAATACAAAAACCATGAAAAATTACGACCTCATACTACCTTTATTTAAATGCAATTTACGGCCATGTCAAATGATCCATCACTTACGACTGCCGAAATTTTTAAGGGACCCCGCACTCGCATCAAAAATTCGCTCAGTCTTTTTATATTCGCCCAAATAATTGTGTTGAGTTTATACGTAGTAATTTGCGTAGGGAATGACTAGAGTTTTCCTCGCAGTGATTTATGAATGTATCCGTAGCGCAATTAGGCTGGATTGTCAGCGATTTTGCATGAATTAAGCAAGCCGAAAGTACCTGAAGGTAATTCGGTGGAATTTTTCACTAAAGAATGTTGCGAAGCCGTGAGGGGTTCCAAAATGGAGTGTTATTAACTTTGGAATGTTTTAAAAAGGTTTAAGAAGGTGTCGAGGCGGTAGCAGCTTTGTTTAATGAAGATATTTATGATTATGAGCATAGTTTCGGCTGTGTCATAAAAACTTTTTAACAGCTTTCTGAACTCTATTATTAGCGCTGTCTTGTTGGCGTGAACATGCGCTGTGATTTGTCCCTTATGTTGCTTAATGTATTTCCATCCTTGAATAATACCCAACAGGGCATTACATCATACTAGACCTTTTTTTTTCTTTATAATTATATTCATCATTCATAATTTATTTTTTCTATTTTTATCGTGTTTTCACCTAGTTATATGTGCATGCTGTGGTCTCCTGTAATTGAAGGAGCACACGTAAAATATCCTTTTTTATTATTGTAGATTTATATTGTATACTAGAGGACCCGGACGTCACCTACCGGGTCCAATTGTTTATACAAACCTTGTCCTGACAATAACAAACAAAAAAAAAAGAATTATTATCCAATTTGGTGCAGTCGATCGGAAGTTATGCGCGTACATACATTTCGGTGATTCATTTTTATTTATATAGATAGATAGATGTGTATCCCTTGTTGGGGATCCTAAATAAATAAATTTAAACACAAAATAACAACATTTTAACCCCGCCCTTTCACGACGATCGTAACAAGACTATCTGTTTTATCTCCACTATTTTCTTAAGCATCCCGCCCAACGATCTTCCCCAGAGCTCGCCTACATTCCTGATAACCAATGTCTTCCTAGAATGCCACTACACATTTCCGGAAGCATCTATTTCGGTCAGCAGCGTGGCCGAGTCAAAATATCAATGAACTTCTAATGCCCCCTATATTTAGATCGGAGATAATTTGGAACGCTTTCTACTAATGTCGGTGCCGTCAAACGGTAGCTATTAGTGTGGTTTGGGTTTGATTATATTTTAATTCATCATCACCATCCTCCTGCCCTTATGCCAATTGATTTGGGGTCGGCGCAACATGTCTTTTTAGGGTTCCGTAGCCAAATGGCTAAAACGGAACCCTTATGGATTCGTCATGTCTGTCTGTCCGTCCGTCCATATGTCACAGCCACTTTTTTTCCGAAACTATAAGAACTATACTGTTGAAACTTGGTAAGTAGATGTATTCTGTGAACCGCATTAAGATTTTCACACAAAAATAGAAAAAAAACAATAAATTTTGGGGGTTCCCCATACTTAGAACTGAAACTCAAAAAAGGTTTTTTCATCAAACCCATATACGTGTGGGGTATCTATGGATAGGTCTTCAAAAATGATATGGAGGTTTCTAATATAATTTTTTTCTAAACTGAATAGTTTGTGCGAAAGACACTTCCAAAGTGGTAAAATGTGTCTCCCCCCCTGTAACTTCTAAAATAAGGGAATGATAAAACTAAAAAAAATATATGATGTACATTACCATGTAAACTTCCACCGAAAATTGGTTTGAACGAGATCTAGTAGGTAGTTTTTTTTAATACGTCATAAATCGTAAATTGTAATTGTACGGAACCCTCGGTGCGCGAGTCCGACTCGCACTTGGTCGGTTTTTTTTAATCGTCCATACTTCTCTATTAGTCGCCATCTCGGTAGTCACCCCCTTTCTAACCATATCGTCATTCACACAGTATGATTATATTTTAATGATTGAAAACATACCTAATTTTAGATCATTAGTAAATAATATCGTCCGAATTTAAATGGTGTCTCTGGCGATCTTTGCTCTTCAATCAATCAACTAAGCCTGTTGATCTTTCCCAAGTTGCGAACAACGCCTGTTTCTTTGCTTCCTTTATTTTTTCAGTCGGTTCTGGCGTGTTCATCGCCTGTTAGTTTAGTTACCAGATCCAAACCGTTACCTAATTATTTTTACTAATGAGATAAATGTTTACGGCATCGATGAATAATCGAAAATTAAAAATTTGATTAGTAAAATCGATAATTGAAAGACACCTAATACTTGTGTAACCCAGCTAACGGGAGTTGGACAAGTACCGTTTTGCGTTTAATGGCTTGTGGTTTAGAAACTAATTAGCTAAGCAACAACTGCCTGGCTGCTTTGCGTAATTAGTTTTTTCTGCAAGATCTATCTTGCGTACCAGAATGAGTTACTGAAGCAAACTGAGAAATAATTAAAAAGAATGCTTCGCAGTGGGGTAACGTCGTGGTCGTTAGTCATAATACTGGAATCACATGTATTCAAACATCTGGATTCGAAACAAACATCTGTAGCCCATACAAATAATTGTCGCGATGCCGCATTCGATCTGGCGACCCTGTACCTACAGAAGCGGTTATTCCGCTACCATGCGTGTTAGATATTATTTGCTGATAGAACTAGTCAATAATTGCTTTTTTCTTTGCGTTTGCATAATAAGGCCTTCCTTTCAATTTAATTTAATAAAAGTACGACAAACTAAAAGACAGACTAAGCTGTGAGAAGCGGACGTAATTATTAAACTAAGGTTTCTTTTTGTCATTTCGCGAAAACAAAATTAAATTGTGAGAAATCCAATCTAAACCTGATCAGGCACAGTTAGCTATTTCATAAGTTCACCGTAAATTAAATATAAATATACTCAACAAATTTATTCAATGTAAGAATTACACAAGCTCTGTTTACTCTGCGGGCCCCGTGCAATCGGTGGAAGTTGTGACGTAACCATAAACTAACTCCAACAAACATAAGCCTTCGACACGTTGTTAGGTAAATGATAAAATTCCCCAATTTCAACCCGTCGACCGCTCTGAATTTGACCCAAGTTTCTGTTCCAGGTATGCCAAATATTTGAGCTTGCTCCTTGTAAACTCGTCTTGTCTAACCTGTGTAATTTGTCAATTTACGAGCAAGTATGAATGTTTGACGGTTTTGTTGGCATAAATTTTATTGCTAAACTTTTTAACGTAGAACTCAAAAAAAAGTTAAGATCAGTTAACGTTGTTTTCTTTAAGTTCTCTTACATAACATACTAATGCAGGACTAGCTGTGTTTTCTGCGCATCTTTAGAAAACCGGCTATGACTATTTACATATCGCACTCTAATGCATGATTTAGCAAATAAATCGCAACATCTGCATCATAATATGTTCCATTATATCTACCTGTACACAACAACACAATCTTCTCATCATAATGACTCAACAACTTCGAATCTTCACCGGACATTGGCCTCAAGCTTTCCCGCCCTTGAACATCATAACCACAATTATACATTTATTTGTTTGGAGCATTTAATAAACACACTGGTAACAAAGTCGATATGAAAACATCCCTATTGGCTTTGAGCCAGTGCGCGTTAGAGCGCGAACGGGCACATAAACTTGTACACAATCCACCATACTCTTTTACACGACGCTGAAGTTTATGGCAGCAGATATTAGGATAAACGGACACGTTATTGTTGGGATTCTGGAGATGTCTCCATGATTGTTTGTGTGTGTTAACACGTCTTTGTGAATACTCGTAAGATCTGTATCTTGGAGCAAGTGTCAGTTGCGCTCGTAGCCAGATGTCAAGCATAGCTTTGGGAGAGCGCTATTCAAACTGAGATCCTTATGTGCTAAAGGCCATAAAGTTGTCGTTAAATAGTTTAGAGCTTCAAGCGTTGATTATTTCAAAGTGGTAATTAAGTTCCCTGTTATATTAGAGTATAAAATATGACCATTTTGTAGACGAGACAAATAATAATCAAAGAGATAAGCGAGCGAGACGAATGCTTTTGTTTATTAAATGAGAGGCAACCCCATTCAGAGCTAGTCGTGCGTTCAGTAGTGAGATAAAAGAACAATGTCTTTGACAACGTTTTTCCTGATAGATAATTGTCCACCAAATAAACGAAAAATATCAGTTGAAACTTGTAATAGATATTAAGACAAGACCTTGTCATCTGCAGCATATTACATCGAAGCAGAATTTGTTCAACTCCAGCAAGGATAAAATCTGCACTACTAACCCTCTTCCAGTATCCGAGCGCCTAAACATTCCGTCTAAATCTTTTCTCAAGTAAATCTGTTTACTCTCTGTACACAACAAGCTGCGCCTGATTTGCAAACAAACGTCAAACGTTTGAACAAGAGGAAAGTAAAATGGTGACGCGGACACAGGAGTGCGTAATGAACTATGCTATGGTAGTGCAGGTAGTTATGTTGTTGTCGTTATTATTATTATTTTATAGTGCACCACCAGGTAGATGAAGGATTCAGTTCTCAGGCGTAACTTGGGAGAATCCATGACGAGTAGTGGTCTTGATCATCAAATTCTACGATTTCGATCTTTATGAAATGTTTGGAATAGATGCCGAAGGTATGTTCCTTCTAGAGCACAAGCCTGGGTGAAGCGTTCATTCAGAAAGGCCCCACTTCTACACTGAATAGGTGACCTACGATGAGTGAGTACTGCTTACCATCAGTGACTAATGGTGACATACTAATTTGCAAACAAAAGAAAGTACCGACGTGGGAGCTTGCGCGTAATGAGTTACATGTTAAAGTAATGGCAGTCGAATGACGTGCAGAGTTCGTCGTTATATTGCGTAATGCAGATTATTAAGAGGAATCTGAATTCGTAGAAAATATTATTAAATGCGGATAGTTCGGTTGTGAAGTTCAAATAGTATTGGGTTTGCCGGAACAGGCCAATTAGGCAATTTTGGGAATTATATGAAAACATTAATTATTGAGGCTCGTAAAACAAGTTTAGTACTACTAAATAAAACTTCCACTTGAAGACCAAAACTATCCTAATGCGTATGGCAAACAAGCCGTCGATGCATCTAATGGTAAGTGGTCACTGCGAACAATGGACATCAGCAATACCAGAGCCATTGCAGATGCGTTGGCATCCCTTACATAAATCCATCTTCATCCAGGTAACCCAGAGGCATTTGACGTCAATCAGAATTTCTTGTGACGTCCGATTTGCAAACAAAAGAAAATGTTGACGCGACCTAAGTGCGTAATGAATTACATGCTTGGAGTAATGGAAGTCGAACTACTTACAGAGTTATTGCATCATTATAGTAATATTACGTAAAGCAACTGTAGTTAGGGGACACAACAATATTGGTTTTCCGCACAAAAACTTTCTTCCACAATACTCAGAAGAAGAATTCGAAGGAAGTGGAACTATTGAAGCAAACGGCTGAACTGCAGAATCAGAAAACACAGTTTTGGTAATGCCTAAAAGGAATATTACTACGTACTTTATTGTCGGGGAAATATTTTACCTAGGACCTATTTACACAGAATTTGTTATGAAATTGTGCGTACACATGTGCTGTTAGTTAGAAACTCTCAAAGTAGATCCCACGTGGATCTCCCTTTCTGAGCGAGCACAGTTCGCAGATCAGTAACGCAGATCTATATGTCGACTGAATAGACTGGCGGATTAGTCGACTTGCGTTCTTAGCCAGAAAGAGGCCTTAGGGTAGCTTCAGCTACATTCGAATATTTGCAGGGGATTTGGACTTCAAAGCCGTCCACTTTGGAAAAGTGAAGATTAAATACTGAAGTGAAGTGGCTGAGAATCTCGAGCTCAACACACAGATGTTTTCACCGCAAAACAAACGAAATATACAAAAACATTGCCAAAAACGTAATTAATTTCCCATTCTACGTTAGAGCTTTTTCCCAGTATTTCAGGCTGTACTTTACCTTTCCCAGTAAAGCCATATCAAAATCCAATTGCCATTTGGTACGATGTCGTAATCATAAGTTGAATACCGCTTAACTTCATCCGTGCCCGCATAAGCGGCGCACCGGGATGATTCTACGGTTATGGATCTCTATATGGGATTATTGATTATTGCACTTGCGGATTTTGAGGATTATGGGGATTTATCGTTATTGTTTGCAGATTGAGAAGGTATAGCATATACCTGCCTGACTGACATGACTTAGTTTTACATCGAAAACATATCTTTAGAACAAGAACAAGGATGTCTTCATTGATTGGTATGTTGAGTGCAATACTAAACGTGCGCTTGTGAAATTGGAACATCCTTCGACACTTCGAGTGTTGTTGGCGGTTTTGTGGGTTCTCAAGCAACCTGTTGTCACAATTCGATCCCATCACGATCCTCCAATCAAATTGTCATGGTTCTAGCGGAGCTAATCGCTGTTAGTTCTGGTTGATATTGCATGAAAATCTGTTGGACAATTAACGGGAAATACTAACACGATGCAAGATTGTGCCTAATTTGTCAATTCCCGTTTGTTTTTAATTAGTTTTTAAGACGCAGTAGGCGCTTTCGTAGAACCTGACTAATACCAATTTTTTGTGTCTCGTGTTTTACTATTTCACAAATGAACTCCAGGATTAACATTTATCTTGAAGCCTACTTTGATAGACAAAAATGTCTGCGAAACGTGAAGTTTTATTTGTATTTTCTCTCATATAAAGAACCGTGTTGAATTTTGTTTAGCGATTCTATTTTAGTAATTAGTGAGCCGTGGGCCCGTGATGAGAGAAAATCCAACAGAAATGGTACAAATGTACTAAATTATTTAATGATCCTCTAACTAAACTATTCAAGCTATTAAAACGATTAGGTACTAAAAAGTTTGCTGTAGAAAATGGTGTGACATTAAAATAAGGTTTTGACTTCTGATCCAGTTTTATGGGATCATCATTCACCAATTCCATCTGTTTACACACCGTTTTCTTACCAGAACTAACTGCTAATATTACTTGTGGAGTTGTGACAAATTCTTAGGTTTTAAATCTTCTACGCCAGTAAACAGCAAACTACAAGAAACGGATTTTTGGGCTAGATTTGTCCAGAATAAGTGAAATCTCGTAACGGTTGATAATGCAAACAAATGATATTATGATCGTGAGAAGATACGCATGGCTGGACAATGGTCACCGCTTCAGTAGCACTGTGTTGACATTATTGTTAATGCATGATGTAATTATTGGATAACCATTTTAGAAAACACCGCAGAATATTGAATGAGCGTAGAAACGCTGGCTTTATTTGTGAATGTGGATCTGTCGAAATAAGCTAAGGCTGTACCTGGGTCTGATTTCACTTCTAGATTCACATCTTTGTGCAAATCTGAATGCCCTTAGATGTTACTACTATGATCTGTAAACCTATTAATTATGTTCAAAATTTAAATGACTGAGTTCGGAAGTGCTTGTTCACCATTTTAATCGATCTCCAACTTCAGGGACAATTTTTGTCAACACAAAGTTTATGCAATTATGCTAGGCGTTCTACTAACTTGTCACTAACTCCTTTATTCTGTGTAATACCTTGATACTGCTACCTTTTATGACTTGTACCAAATTCCTAGCTGCGCCCATGTCGCTGCGAACTAATCAGGGCGCGACAGCTTCTTTCATAGCCACTGACGTCCTAGACTAGCCGTGTCCGTAGGTACTTTGATCTGTAAGGGCTGGGCGTTTCTGCGTGCAAAACTTAGGTTTACTCTGCACAAATAAAACTCACATTACATAAATTACATAAATATTATACACGGTAATACTGCATGCGGTAATGTGCATTTACTTAAATAAAGTTGTAAGTTGTTTATGTAGATGATATCATAATCACGTTTATCAAATACAGCTGAGAAATCAAGAGTTTCCCACAAAACATCCGGTGGTATTTTTGTCCACACCATCGTAAAAATGACATTCATATCGTTATTAAAAAATAAATTGCCCTGCTGTCCCGAAAATATTTAGCGCGAGCTCTAAAAACCAAATAAGAATCTAGCTTTTGGACCGTAGCCCACATTTTATGCACATCTGCAATTTTATAACGCCGTAGAATGTGGGAGATTTTATAAGCTACTATTTATTAGTGTTAAATTCTAAAATGATTGCGCATCCAATAAAATTAAGTAGCAGTGAAAGATTACAGGTTAGTACTGATGAAACCTCTAAGATCTCAAATTGTATTAAAAGTATCCCGGCCGCGTCCGTCTACTACGTTTATTCAGATAAGTCTTCAAAACATACCTTATGGATTTTCATGCTGTTTTCATTATTATTTCTCGACGAAGGTGTAGAACGATATAACTGCAGTACTATTTTCTGATCTCAAGCGAAACCGGGGCGAGACCCTTGTGTAAAGCATATTGACGCTAAATCCGTGCCGCTCAAACCTTGCACCATTCGCGTCTAGCAGATAATCAGTGCGCAACGGGCGTTCCCTTTCATACAAACGTTCACTCGGATATTGTTACGCGTTTCAGTCGTCGCAGCAACGCCGTGTTGTGTTAGGTAATGGCAGAACTCAACTACGGTAGCTACGTTAGCAATCTAATTAATTAGTCGAGCTTCGCCATTTACATCAAGGAAACGCGAATTTGCCAATTTCATGATTGCTTCAAAGATTTTAGGTGGTTTCTGATTGCTGGGTTTGTACATTTTCAAGTATGTTATGTTCAAGAGCAGTTTCTGCTTAATAGGAACTGCACCTTCCCAATTTTGTCTTAAGTGTCTTAAAACTCTCATCTTTGTAATAATTATTTCTCAGATTCATATACTACTGCAGCGCGAGCGTTTAGACTCTAGCCGAAATCTAGTTCACCAATAAAATGACGTCTCGTTTCAACGGTTTTATCGAAAACAATGGCTAATGCGGCTTTTATTTCATTAATTTTTTTAGATAAATTGATGAAGAGTTTGCCTTGCATTTCTCATTGTGGCTTAACTTTGTTGTGGAAAAAAGTCCTGCTTCATGCTCTTTGGCATTGAGTGGTTGTGTCCTTTTAATTGGTGTCTTTATATCACATTGAGGATTGAGGCAGGCTTTGTTTTTTATGAAACAATCATAATCATTTCATAATATTATTTTCCTTAAAGTTAAGTAAGCTAAGCCCAAAGCTGCCCAAAGATATCAAGAACAAAGTTACAAAACATTTCATAAATCTCCAAAAGAAAATCTACCCAATATTGTATTTCTTAAAAGCGATTCTTGTTCGGGTAAATAATTGATGTCCTGTATATAGGGTAATGCACCTCTGTGGAACACCATTAAATATGAATTAGATCTGACCCATTACAAAATCAATGTTTCGGGTGCCTTGTTGAATACAAAATACAAAGTTGTCGATCGCGCCAGTTTCTATTTCAGGACTAATCTAATATTACTGGGTAGATTTTGGTACGGTGTTTAACGCTCAAATTGGCTTCATGCATAGGAATGTGTGATACGCCAAGGCTGGTTCAATAAATTCAGTGTTCGCGTATACCCAATGGTATTTAGTTTTCGAACAGTTTTTTGGGTTTGTTTCACGGAATTGTCATTTCTTGACACACAAAATCTGCGTTCATTGCTTCTCATATCTTTATGAATTCTCGTTCCAATAAATCCTTAAAGTTTAGCTAGAAGCTACCCAATTTAGAAACTCGGTAACAGTTGGCAAAGAAATAGATACGATAAATTTTCCAAATAAGACTATTTCAAAATTTATTGCTTTCCCAGCTTTACCTTAATTTACCGATACGGCAGGCTCCGGAATTGAGCCCCAATCTATTTGGAGACTAATTGCCCGATATGAATATCTTACTTCATAACCAATAAGTACTCTAGGTACTTATTTACTGTTACTTTGTAATCGTTGGCTCAATATACCCTTGATAATACTATAAAATATATTTTATTGTTTGATTTTAATACGTAACAACATCAAATATCGATTATCGCTCCTTCAATGCAATGAGGCAAGGTCGTTAGGGTAATCAAAAATCTTGGAAGCAATTTTATACTTTAGGGCATTAAAAAGAATTAGATTTCGTTAACAGTGTCTGGTTCATTTTCTACATGCCGTAATGGTTTTGATGATGAATGGAGTATTATACGAATCTTGTTCTTTGGAATGTCGACGGTCGATGAACCTGTCTCTTTCTCTGACGTCTCCCGAATTTACTTTAGCTGATTAAGTTTTTAATCTGGAAGATGTTTCTCGCTAACGTTGTCGTATTACAGTGATTTGAGATGTAAGGATGTCATTTAGCTGCCTCTCTTTGTTCTTTCGGAAATACGATGTTTAGTTTGATAAAGCACTAACCATTTGCATGTTTTCAGATGCGTTAGAACTTACCACAATATCTTTTAGGCATGTCAAATCGGTATGTAGAATGAACATTGTACTTATTAACCAATTACTAATAATTAATTCCTGAAAACAGAAATCGAGCCTGTTAAACTTGCTTCTCTCTCAACGCCGTTTGTTTTTACCGATTTTGTGCTCATCAAAATTAACGAACCATCGCCAATATCACAGACTCCAACGCTCTCTCCCGGGAGGACATGTACTGATTATGTAACTGATTATCCGGCCATGTGTACCATAAGTAATGACACACGACACTGAAGGGAATTGCTGCCCCAACAATATACGAACTGTATCTGCCTCGACGTTTTCATGAGCGATTTGCTGTGATAAAATTGCACGTGTAACAAAACTGAAAAGGTTTACGAAATTAAAAGTTGGAGGTTTGTTTTTAGAACGAAATAAGCTCTGACGATAGGATCGGAGCTAATTATAAATCTACTACTAAGCTCTCCTGGTGTCTGTTTAATGAGTCAATTAGGTTTTTTTTTTTTTTTTTTTTGTTTATTAATCAAAATAAAATTACAAATCACTGTTGAACAATAAACATACCACACAAACCATCGCGGGTTTAACAGCGGTATGGCCAGACACGGCAACTCGGTGCAGATTAGGTATGTACATAAATATATATCTATTTTGTTTTTTCCTCTAGATCGCGCTGCAATCTAGAAAGTATCTTTTTAAAACCTTTGAACAGGTCTTTGCACTTATTACATTGCATATTTCCACAGGTAAATCATTCATATACGATGGTAGCATGCATTCCCACGTCCGCGCTCCATAAACATTATTTGATTTAGGTTCAATAAATGTGGGTAAGTAGGTCAAACAACGCAACGACTTTAATCTTTCGTATTTACGAATCTTACTTAAATTATGGAAGTTCTCAGTTATAACACGTAAACGTACCTTGTCAAAGACATTTACAATTTGGCAGTGTTTAAATAAACCCGTGTCATTGTCTTGGAATTCATGTTTTATTTTTGTGGGTACAATCGTTTTTAAAATGCGTAACTGTAACTTGTAAATGTCCTCGACGTATGTCTTGTATGTACGCCCGTAGCTACTTAGGCCGTAATCAATAACGGAGTCGGCCAGTGCCAAATACAATGTTCTAAGTGTTCTATAAGGTAGCTTATACTTAAGTATCGATAATTTTACTAATATAGACCTCAGCTTATTACATACATGATCAATGTGCGGCCGCCAGTGGAAATTACTATCTATTATCACACCAAGATACATATGTTGGGTGACCAACTCTAATATCTGGCAACTACACGCTGTGACCGGTCGGTGAAGACACAGATGCTCATGGGCAACGACAGAAGGCACACAAGACGTCGTCAGGTAAGGGGAGTGTATATGCAGAAGTTTGGTTTTTTTTGCATTAGTAACAAGACCGACGTCGTGAGCCCACTTACATAACAGATCGAAGTTACTCTGCATCACTCTCTGTGCCTCACGTATGTCTTTGTGTGCAGCAACCAAACATGTGTCGTCAGCAAATTGGTACACGGAGCCTTCCGTGAAAATGTTACACATGTCGTTCACGTACAGTAAGTATTCGGTCGGCCCGAGAATCGAACCTTGTGCCGTGCCTTTATCGGTTGGAATCATGCTACTCAATGAACCTGAGACATTTACCGACGTGAAGCGGTTTCTGTGGTAGTTTTTAAACCATTCTAAGAATGGTCCCCGTATACCATTTTGCTGTAATTTATTAAACAGTGTCTTATATTCTAAACAGTCAAAAGCTTTGCTAAAGTCAATGAGGACAACAAGTACGTGTTCGCGATTGTTCAGGTACCCGTTGACCTCATTACTAAACTTTGATAAAAGTTGTGAGGTATTTTTGTTTTTTTGAAAGCCGTACTGTTTGTCATTAATTATATCATTTGATATCAAATAATTGTTAATTTCAAGTCCGAGATACCTCTCAATTATCTTATCAATACATGATAGAATAGTTATAGGCCTGTAGTTGTTAACATCTGTGTACGAGCCATTCTTATGGATAGGTCTTACTATTCCAACCTTAAGTTGATCTGGGTACAGCGACGTGGCAATGCATGTGTTAATTAAGTGCGTTATAACGGGGGTAATTTCCTTATATATGTATTTTAGGTCTTTGACTCTGATACCATCGAAACCCGGGCATTTCTTCTCATTTAAGTGTTTTATTATCGTGGATACAGTTTCCTCATTGGCCTTCTGTAATCTCATAGACAAGTTACAATTATTGATATAGGTCTTAACATCTAAAATAGGTGTATTACACTGGAATTTACATGTATTGTTCACATTATCTCTGAACTCAGAAGCAAACTTATTAGACACAATGTTTGGCAGTAGTTTAAAATGTTTTATAATTATGTCATCTATAGATTTATTGATTTTCCCACATAAGTTGTTAATGGTTTCCCATACTTTTTTAGTATTATGAAAGTTGGATTTTACCTCCTTTAAAAAGTAATTATTCTTTACATTATTAATATGCTTGTTTGTTTTGTTTCTGTATTTATTGTATAATAACCTATTAGCCAGATTACTTTGATCTTTAAGCCATATATCTAATAAATGATCTCTTTTTACACACATTTTTTCTATTCTGCTACTTTTCCATTTACATACTTATTTGTCTTTTACCCAGTTTAATTTTGACATTGTATTTACATTTTTCATATACATATGAAAATTTATCCACTATAAAACATAAAATATCTTTAGGGTTATCGTAATCTAAGGCCAAGCTCCAGTCAATATCACTCAATTCACTTTGCAATTTACTCTTATCAAATCTGTTTATGATTTTATATTGACTAGCTTTGTTTACATATGTATTGTCGACTAGCGCGCAACCGGTTATGAAGTGATCGGCCAGCGCATTCTTTATAACAGCTGTTTGTACGGCGCGGCAGTCGACACTACGTATAAATATATGATCTATACATGATTTTGTTATGCACTCACCTCGCTTATCTATTCGAGTAAACTGGTTTATTCCGGAATCAAGACCCATTTCACAGAGGCTGTTTAAATAAAGTTTAGTTAGCGGAGTTTTTTGTTTTAAATCGATATTCATATCGCCCAGCAGAACGACATTGTTTTTTGGTGAAATTTTATTAATTTGACTACGCAACTCCTCGATGAACAGGGTCTTATTTGTATCAGGTGGTCTGTACACGGCACACAAACTAATCGTTGAACCATAGTCCGTATTTAGCTCGCCGGTTATACACTCGAAGTTATGTGTTCGCGAAGGTAGTCTGGTGAAGCAAATGCTCTTGTGCACATATACGATAACTCCGCCTCCCTTCTTAGAATCACGCAACTGAGTATTCATGTCGTAATCCACAAGCTCGAACAATGATTTAGTCCTGTCAGATATGTTTGCCTCGGTGATGATGACCAGGTGAATAGTTTGAGGGCAGTTCATGATAATGTATTCTAGTTGAGAGAAATTCTTCAGCATTGATCTGATATTTACGTGAAGCATTGTTATTGAGTTGTATATATCTGGTAATTCATCTGTGTATTCATTCCAATGTGTGTATGTATTTTCAATTATGTTATCATATGTGTCATCCATTTTTGATGTTTATTAGATTGGTAAGGGGGAAACTAATTTATGTCACTGGCGCTTCATGTGTCCTGATTATTTTTCAATTCAGAGACGAGCTTCTGTAAATCCTTCTCGGATCGAATATTGTAGGTTTTTCCCTTTTCGTCCCTTTTTACTAATATTTGTCCGTTCTTGCACCATACGAATTTACATATATTTGTTCCTTTCAGAGCAGACTTCGTTGCCCAGAGTAGGTAGGCCGTTGTGGGTGATAAACTTTCTCTGAGGTATATTTTGCTATCCTCACCACAACCTAGGTCTATTCCAGTAATGTTTTGAGTCTTTGAGACTTGCAGCCATGTATCCCGACAGCCCTCCTTAAGGGTCACGATAATTACGGGGGGGGCTTTTCCTGTTTTGGCTTCAGGTCGGTTTCTTTTTTTTCTATGCGTGGTGATGACGTCATCGGATTTTAGTTTTAATTTAGTACATAGGTTTTCCATGACACTATCTACGTCTTCCGTTTCGGCTACCCCACAAATATCAATGTTGTTGGCTAATTGGCTTTGTTCAATTGCGTTAAGTTTTTGTTCCACTACATCATTTTTAAGTTCGAGGTTTTTATATTTGTTTTTCAGCTCAATATTCTGGTTTTCGACTAATTTTATTTTGTTTTCATACCCATTTATCTTTTGTTCATACTCATCAATTTTGTCTGAATAGAACTGTAGGGTACTTTGCAACTCTTCTTTTATTATGTCGCGTACCTCTCGCCGTATATCACTGAGAATGCGTTGGGTTATGTTGGTATCCAAAAGGTTCTCCGTATCGGTGATGTCTTCGTCATCAACGTCGGGCAAGATACAGGATAGACGTTTGGGTTTGGCATTACCCACACATGAACGACATCTCCAATCAACGGCGTCCGTTGAGTATAATACGTTTAATTGGTCTGCTGTTATTGAAGCACATGATGCATGAATCCATTTACTGCACTTGGAACACTGTATACCCGGACTTTTTTTCGTCACCAGTTTCCCGCACTTAGCACATTTCACCATGTTGATGAATAGGTCGGTGCGTAGGCGTCGTAAGTAAAGTTCAAGTTATTATTGCACGCGCAGGTAATTAAGCGGTTTACGTCTTATTGGTTTCGCACCGAGCGCGCGACTATTATTGTGTATTGTAGGTAGTGGCTATTCCAGTAAGTAACCTGTTGCTTCATCAAAGCTGTGTAGCTACTAGACTATCTATTTTAAGAAATGTTATTACTATGTAAATCAAAGTCGAGGAGGACCACAACCTATAAGATAATTTACCAAATCATTTTTATAATATGACTTCCATAAATTAGTATATCTAATTGGAAAACCCACCTTATGTTTACTATGGGCTCGTTTATTTAGTTATCTTATATCTTGAGTTCGTTTTGAGTAATTTAGAGATGTTTATTATGTACACAAAACGTATTTTACCGCCCGTATCGATTGTATACAAAATTCTAATTTGTTTAATGGAATTCCTTCACAAGTTTCAGTACTAAAACGCCTTCGCCAAAAGTATTTTAGTTCATTAGTAAGAATATTTACTAAAACTATTCATCAAGGACGAATTTTATTCATTGCGAGGGAAATGAGGCTCAATTTACCATTTCGACATTTTGGCGCCCAACCGGGACCATTTTCAAATCATTATTTTGCATGTAATGATAGCAGTAACTGAAAATAAATATGTAAGACGTCCACAGCTAGAAGCCAAAAAGTAATATTACTTGTGTAACAAGAAAAATATTACTAAAGTAAGATAAATTTTATTTTCGCCCTCTGAGTTAGAAGAGCAAAGGTCATCCCGTTGCTATGATGGTAATTGAGCTACGCCGAGTTGCTAAGTTAAATGCTTTGTTATTTCAAGTACTAAATAACATCAATTAAACCCAATTGGTTTCTTCTTTGCTCAATTAAAATACTACTTTCATTCTACTTTTACAAACAATTTAACCCGATACTCAAGAGTAAGTTCACAAAATCACCAACAAGTAGGTGGTTCTTGCTTATGGTTAAATAAATTTATTTCTCAATAAGAAATTACAAAGTTTTCACTTACTTGAGAACATTTTTAAAGCTTAAATACTTATAAGAATAAGAACTTTGACACACAAACCAAGCAGCTATTATTATATTCTTTACAACAAAATCATTTACGCAACAACATTTCACCTTGCACACAAATAACATTAACGGATACAAAACTTAAAAATTTTCAATCTACCCGCAAAAGAAACTATTACCGGGGTCGCAAATATTCATAGCAGTTATGGAATGCGAACCTGGTGCCACAACAAAGCAACGCAACAGTAGGGCAAGTCTATTTATGGTAATAATTTTTGATCATTTAGAATGTGATTTTTTAATTTCGTTTTGAAAATATTAAACGAGTTCGCATTCTTTACCTTTTTAGGTAGTTTATTATATTGTTGTACTCCCGCAAAAATAATTGTTTTCTCGCCATTGACTGTTCGCACTCGCGGTAGCAAAATGTGATCCTTCCTACGACTGCTACGATTATGTACTTGATGTATTTTAATGAAGTGTATTTGTGAGTGAATGGACTTGTTTAGAATTTTTCTTATGATTATGCGGGTACAGTATGCGTGAAGTTGTTTAATACTCATGAGTTTCGCCTCCCTGTAAATGTTAATTGTGGGTGTAAGGTAATTATAATGGAATAATAGTTTTATAATTTTATTTTGAGCGATCTGTAGGTCCTTTAGGTTAGTTTTTGGCGCGTTACCCCATATTTCAATTAGGAACATCAGATGCGGTTTCACTAACGAGTTGTAAATGGTCTGGCGCACTCGATGGGGAAGACAATGAACAACATTACGCAATGAGCCCAAAAGTGAGGATAGCTTGGATCTGATGTGATCAATTTGTATTTTCCAGTTTAACTGATAGTCCACTCTTAGCCCAAGGTATTATTCGTACTTTTTTTGCTGTATTATTTAATTATCAATGGTCAAGGGGGGCGTATTTTTTTATTTTTGGGTTTAAAAATGACATAACTAGTCTTAGCAGCATTAATGGTAAGTAGGTTTGGGTGGAACCAAATAGATAATGTGTTTAAATCTTCCTGCGCTTGGTTGATCATATCGGTAATCGAAGTGCCATAGTAAAAAAGACAGGTATCATCAGCATAAAGGGAAACGTGTCCGTGTCGTTGCTTTCATTATTAAAATATGATTCTTTACCCATGACCATGAGTAATAAGGACTGATTAGATCCGTTAACGAGCCTTTGATTCTTTTATGCCTTTTGATTATTCGACAAACAAGTCAGACTTTTAATGTAAAAATATACTTGATTATTTTTTAACCAGTGCGCAAAATGTAACCATGAATTCAAAATATAATTCAAAAGCGTAAAACTTTTTCATCAGAATCTTATGCTGAATTCATGGTTGCAGTTTGCGCACAGGTTACAATTTTTTTCCTGTATGTCAGTTTAAAACAACAGCATGAAACTTATCACCTCAATATCAAACTTGTCGGCAAAAATCAATAATTTGCAAAGTTGTATTCCTTTGAACTGAGAAGCGATTTAATTTAATTTCTCGAGGCAACGCTTTGGCTGGAACACCACCTACTCGTGCCGTATTGAACACGTAAGTGAATCAAGACATTTTGCAGTGTTCGGAAATATGTTTGCCAAGGTTTTTGGATACCTCGACGTATTGGTAAAATTATTGGCTCGGAAAGACTGCAATCCTTGTAGATTTCTATATGAGACCTTGTTGGCACTTATAAAACATGCTTCCACATGGTCACATGGGCGTGTCAGTGTAATTCTATCTTGTCATGAATTTCACGTAATGCTTCTATTTGTTCCTCTAATCAGCAAGAATTCACTTCACAGAAAACCCGAATCACACCAAAACGTAGCTTAAGATTCCTTCATTTCGAATCCTGACGGTAAAACGCCTCAGACATAATAAATGCCTTGCCTTAAAATACTTGAAGACGAGCTTCTTTATAAGAATACGGCTAAAAGCTATAAATAAAACAAATACAACATTCCTTTTGGTACAATATGGGCATGGTCACGTTTTTAGAGCGGTATTTGCATATTATGTTAGAATAGTATTGAAGATTAAACTTATTGGTGTGGTCGGAGGATGTCGGGCTAAAGGGGATTTTTTCTGTTCGAAAAAATGTAGTTATGAAGAATATCTTGGTAATGGTATTTTTCCTAGAATTTTGACGGCAATATTAATAACGAGGATAAAGTTTTGAGAAAGACGAATTTCTGAAACATACTACACGTTGTACAACTTTTAAAATGATTGTTGTAGCAGAAAAATGTTAGTGTGTAGAAGTCGGTCTTTCAGGCGAAAACTCAAAGTAAAGTCTGCAAAGTAGACAGCTCGACAGTCGGGCGGTTTCCATGACAACAGCCATAATAATGATCGCCAGTTCACAGGTGAAAGCTTCATTTGAATTCAAATCAGGCATAGGTAACTATTCACAAACATAAACACCAATTTTCCGCCGTAACTAATAAGATTCACGAACTGTACCGTAAGCTGTATTCACGGTGATTGTAATTGATAGAGGGTTCCGCAGCTTCATCAATCAAACGTTTTATAGAACGTCCCGCCGTAATTAGGGGCTTTCTCCAGATTCCTAAAGTTTTTGTTACAAGCTCAATATGAAAAATCGAGTTGAGATTTTATGGGCTCAAGTAATATATTGTCGGGTGTTCTTGGGCGGTTCAGCTCTTCAAATAAAGCTGTTATTATAAAAGTACTTGATTAATCTTTCGTGGGTTAACTGGTGTTTATTTCTCATGCTTTGAATTTGATCATTTATATTGATATAAACGACCATAAAATACACTGCACCTATAATTGTGATAAAACAGGTTGTTCTAGGAGGGTGCCTACACAAGCAACGTGACAAGTTGTATGGTGGGTGTACCCGCAACTGGGCTCAGCTTAACATAAATGCTAAGACCTTTGACTTGACACTTGACACCTACTTATGGACATTATTAACCTATATTTTATTATTTAAGTTAGAAACGGAGCAGTGCACAGTGGTGGCGGTGGCGTGGGGTAACGGCTGCAACTTACGAGTTGTAGGTCGTCGAGTCGAACCCAGCCAAGCGCTTTACTTTGTACAAAGTTATTTCATCACCACTCCTCTCAAAACGGTGAACGAAAACATCGCGAGGAAACCGGCATGTGCTAGAACAAAAAATTGGAAGACGTGTCTTCTACCAACCTACCGCGTGATGGTTTACGGCCCAGTCCCTCTCATAGAGTGCAGACCAATGTCCCAGCAGTAGGAACCTCATAGGCTGATTATATAAGTTAGAAGCGATAAAGAAATAAACGTAAATGAAGCAAAAGTAGCATGTAACGATCGTATCGATCAATCGATCGGTGGCGTTCTGTAGTTTCTGCCTGCCCCCATGGGAAGGAGAAGGAGTTAGAAATTATTTATACAGAATATAAAAGGATCTCACAACAACCGATAATGATTAGATAAAAACTGGCACGCCATTGATTGCGAATCAATACAGTTATCACCTTCGAAGTTTCGTGAATTAATAAAATAAAAAATTATATTGAGTCTAATTTAATTGTGGCGCTCCTAAAATTTTATTATCTCAACTCGTCAAAAAAACAAGTAAATAGGTTTTATTACAGTGAAACGGTTGTATTTCTGTTTTGTTGTATAATAAAATTGGGGGCTTCAAGTTATGCGCGGGTGAAAACGTTTTGTAATAGACTAACAAGAATTGTTAATTTGTCTGGGAAACGTTGTTTTCAACAGAAGCAGTCATTAATTATTAATAGCGACGACAATGAGTACTCGGTACTCTACCCGGGCAGAGGCTGTGTTTTTCAAGTTAAATTGTGGGCAAGTTATTCAGAATTGAAAATTGTAAAGGTCTTGTTTTCTTCAAGAGCTTTACAATTTCCGAGAATTCCATATCCCTCTACTCTATTTTCTTCTGAATGAGCTAAGCTGTAGCGGAAACCCACAATTGCAAGAAACTCGTGTCCGTAAACTAGTTCAATTATTTATTATATAAGGCTTCGTCTCTAAGTTACAATAAAAAATCATTCTTCATTAACACCGTCTCGCCTACCTTTCATAAAAAATTCTCCTTAAGTAATCATTTTGTACGTCAATTTATAAAATTTTCGGAGTACCCACCAAAGAGGCTTGGTCCAAATTCGCAGGTCCCACAGCTCGTTTAGGGCAGAGGGCAGTTTTCACAAACCCTCTGGCCGCTGTATTATGTAAAGGAAACACTCAGCACGGCCTCCCCGAAGTATTTACAGGCTGTTTTTGTTTAGATTTATTCATGTTCATCGTATGCCGCGGCTTCATGCCGTTATGTTGTCAATTTTCCTAATTATGTAGTGTCGGGCTAGATACTGAGCGGATGGGCAGGAAATTATGTTGGAAGCTGAGCTAATAGACTATTCCTGTTGCTATTTTCTGTGACACATGATTGAATAATGTGACTGTTTGGCGCGGGTATTGTTCGTTATCCTTTGTTTTTGGAATTGGCGTCGTTCGGCTAAAAAGATTCTTCTAGAAGTAATTCTTAGCAGGCTTGAAATCCATTCGTTTATTGCTTTAAAACTTGACCGTATTTGATCTTATCGACCTTGTACTTGACCTAATTTTTATTCAGTTGTCATTCACTTCTACTTTTCATTTTTCGACAGGTTTTACAGCAATATTCACTGATCTAAATATCAAACAAAATCAATCCCAATATATCTAGGTTATCAGATAATGCAGGTTGGAAAATATTACGATGCACTTTTGATAGTAAATTCGAAGATGAGATAAACGTTCCGTGAATAAGATAGAATCGTTTACGGATGTCTAGATAAATATAAACTATCAAAATGAGATAAAGTGCAGTAATGTCATTACCTGGCCTACACCCTGGCCAATAAACAAACAGTTCAGGGAAATAGTAAGACACGTGGATTGCATTTACTCTGTCTACGTTGACGATATGCTGTGTCCAAGTCCAGATGAAGGCATCCATACCCTTTGCTGTCTTTACTTTAGTATTTCTAGAAGCTTGTTTTTTGACGATGAAGTTTTATTTTCTGCTTCGGTTTGCTTTTGGATTTGGTATTATCAATTCTTGGATGATTAACAACGTGTAGGGTGGAGGCAGTTATGACTGTGGAGTCCAAGCACTTGTGCAAAGTGGTGTAGTGCAGTGAGATAAACTCGATGTACAGTTGTCCAGCTGATTCCCAAATTGATCAACACGTCGCATCACACATGTTAAGGATTAAACCCATAATGGATCTTAAAACATCGTTAAGATAGCTCGAACGATCACTCTGTTCGAATTAATTAAGAGGATCACAATGATCTGTGGAGTTAATTATTGATGACCCAAATGTAATATAATAATATCCCTGGACATTTCACACAGCACCATTTGTCCCAAGCTAAGCAACCTAATGCTTGTGTTATGGTAACAAGATGGCTGATAAACTACTTATATAGAATTTTTTTTGTTGTAAATACATACATATTATAGATAGAAAAACACCCAGACTCGGAACAAATACATGTAGGTCATACAAATATTTGTTCCGTGCGGGAATCGAACCTGCGACACGCAGCGCAGCAGTCAATCGCTTAACCACTGCGCCAACCGTGCCGTCAAATAAATAATCCTTACATATAAACTCGTGAATTAATTCAAACCAGCCTACCTACTCGGGTGTTACAGAATCAAGTTTTTAAGACCTATCCTTTTCTAGACCTAGCTTACTATATTTGTATTTCAATAAAAATATATCAATGCCGCCGGTTATAATCGTGTGGGGCTCTCCGTAGGGCCGACGTTGATATAAATAGCCTGGTCGATACTCACTCCAGACTCGATGCTCGAAATCAGACCTAAATGCGTGGTACATCAGTCTGCTTACTTTGGAGACTAAATACTTTGTTACGCCACAGGATAAAAGAATCCAGTAGGTCGATATGACTAGTAATTTTTGTTGAATATTGATTTACTGTCTGGATCTACTGCGTGGTTTTTAACAAGCTGTAGAGCAAAGACTGAAAGGTTGTGTTGAACTCGGTTGGTGATGGGACGGAATGTGAAAGATGATATGGCTAATAGCGAATGAAGAGGACTAAGAGAGAAGTATGGAAGAAGCCGACGGCCGGTATTGCGCGGACCCCAAATAAATTGGCATAAGATCAAGAGAAGGATGATAGTGCATGCCAAAGTTCGTAGATACTTTTTTCCCATGGATATTTTAGGCTTTATTTCTAACAGACGAGCAGTAGCAGAATCTACTGTACCATTAAGTACCTAATCAGTGATCAATATAATCTTTGTGATTATTAATGTGAGCATTAGAAGTTTAATAATCTAGAGAACTGCTGCAGCCTGCAATAAAGAATGATGAATTATATGATGAACTGCGTGTATTCTGTAATTCATCATTCTTTATACTAGTATCCAGGATGAAAAGTAGCATAAGTCCTTCTCCAGGCTACATATCTGCCCAATTTCACAACAATGGGTTCAGTAGTTTAAGCGTCAAAAGGTAACAGACTTTTCAAATATTACGCTCGCACTTATAATATTAGTATGGATCTTACCTATTACTTACAGACTGAACCCTGACGAAGCAGCTCAATTAATTTCGTCTCTATCTTAAGAGATATGTGGAAATGATAGTAAAAATCCCGACAGGCTGACATTATCACTCAATGTTATAATTAAAACGATCATTACAGGCTTTTCTTAAATTTTCCAATAGTTGTAAGTAGGTGGGTATTGCAAAGAATGTCCAGAGAAACATTGTTAATCTAACATAAATTCTAGACACTTAAAATTCTAAATTGAAAATTCTAAATACATGGATTTTTACAAGAAATCTGAAAAGTTTACAATTTTAAATGACACGTATAGTAGAGGACGTAATAATTAAAGTGTAGTTACGTTAGTAACAGGGGCAGATAATGACTTGTTAACAGTCACTAATTGACGGTAGTTTTACGTTAATTCTTTATTTCGTTAGGAATTAATAGCAGCCCTGGTTCCGTTTAGCCTAAATTGTCTCAAAATCACCTAATTTAACTTGACCAAGCACAAATTAAACACTAAATGGGTGTGTAGGTAATCTTTGGTCCTTGTTTAGACAATAAAATTAATAACAAAGCTGTAACAGTAAGACTTTACTAGCGACCCGCTGCTTCGCATGATTATTACGACTTGACAATAAAAAACATCGAGATATCTTTACTATGATTTATGTGTAAGTTATTATTAATGCATTATACATAATA
The DNA here is from genome assembly GCA_949629185.1 of Apamea crenata. Classification (NCBI taxonomy): domain Eukaryota; kingdom Metazoa; phylum Arthropoda; class Insecta; order Lepidoptera; family Noctuidae; genus Apamea; species Apamea crenata. The sequence goes on along the minus strand of OX451365.1, from coordinate 1,150,932 downwards.
TAAACCTTCCGGAATAAATTATGTGATCAAAAGCTGTTGCGTACTGTAGTATGCAAGAGGATATCGGAAAGTGACACCGGGGGTTAAAAGTTGTGTGGAAATCGGTTGTCATGGTATGGGCATGTGAGGCGGAGGAATGGGGAAAATGTCGTCACAAAAGTTGTAAGGATGTGGATATAATTATATACGAGTAGGCGAAGACCAGAGAAACGATGGATGGACTGTGTAAAAGATTATATGGCTAGAAAGGGAGTATAACGGGATGACGACTAATAAAGATGGAAGAAAAAGAACATAGGCAACACTTTTTATTTTATCCACAAAACAATGATTTACGGATACTTATACCTACCTATAATTTCATTTTTATCTTTTCAGTCTTTTTTTTGGCATAAACGTTGCAATCTTGTTGGATACATGAATACCGCGATTAATAAACATAAAACAAGATGTTTTTTTTTTAACAAAAGGAAATTTTGAGGCGTTTCTTGGCCAAAATTGGTCATTTGCCTTTTTCTCTCATGGATCTCAAAAGTAATTGCAATGTTAATGTATGCATATTGTTATTGTACTTTTCCTGTATACCACACACACACAATAACACTAGGTATTCAAACATTAGCAACACACTCATAATAATAATTGTCCAGCACGATTGTGTACACAGTTATCAACAGAGTGTGATTTAATTACTTCAATTAATCATGTCGAGTTTTTAACGGTACCACCAACCCATAAAATGAGAACACTAGAAGGACCATTGTAGAGATCTCCTTTCATTGTAGGTAGGTTATAAAGTAATTTCAAATCACTGTCATAGCTTATCACACTTTTAATTTGGTTCGTCCAGACATATTCCCCTTTATTCATAAACGTTGCTTAAAGTTAAGCAGTGATTAGCGACTGTTTAACCATACATTTTTAACGTTTATACATTACTTAACTTTAGTCATCGTTTATGAATAAACCCCAATATTCATATATTTTTTTAGTGGTAATGGCCGCGACTTACGTGCTGTAGGTCATAGGTTCGAACCCAAGCAGGAAGTTTACCTTGAGTAAATTATTTTCATCACCACTGCTCTCAAAACGGTAGACACGGTCTCTCAATTCGTAGACATGTGACAGCCGCCAACCTGCACTGGGTCCGCGTGGTGGATTATGGCCCACTCCCTCTCAAAAAGATTATGGACATATTATTCATTAGACGTTCTGTCGATGAGTTGATGATGCTGATGCTACCTCTATATTACCACTGCACACGTGAAGGTGCGCAAACGGCAAAAGAACGTAGGTATTGTATAAAATGGCTCTACTGTATTCCTCCATTCTGTGGCTAACTTTGATGTGAGTTCACCATTATCTGCAACATCAGCGTGAAATATTGGGAGGAAGTTTTGTTTTGGCGTGTTTTAAGTGCGCAGTACTTAAGGTGCTTTGTTGTACGTATTACGCAATGTGTTAGAATGAGAATTTGCTCTTGGAACGTTTGAAGGACGAAGAGTAAAACTTTCACAGAATTATTACAGGGCAGGGAACGAAGTGGTTGCTGTCGAGGAAAAATTAAATACTTACCAGTAAAAGGATCCATGCGTAATCAGCCTATAACGTTCCCACTGCGGGGATACAGGCCTCCTTTCTATGAAAGAGAATGGACCGTAATCCACAACGCGGCCCCAGTGAGGGTTGGTAAAACTTCTTCGAATTTTTGGTCCTAGGACATGCCGGTTTCCTCGCGACTTTTGCCTTCACCGAAAAAGCATCCGGTTTATTAATATTTATCCGGAGACAGGGGTCTTAAAAACGTTTCTGTAACATGTCGGCTTCTTCTCAAAAAACTTTTAAAGACCGGCCTGCTACTTTATTTAACTAAACCGCAAAAGCTAACCTCACCTTTGGAAATACCTCTTACTAAGCTATCTAACCCCTAATCCTTAGAAGCGTAGTCACCCAAAAACCCATAACGTAAAAAACCGTCACAATAATAGCATGAATGAGTTGGTCCCACGGTGTCGTGTAGAACCGGTCGCGGCGACCTTGTCAAGGCGAACGGGTTACATATCGCACCTTGCCGAGGAATGTTAATAGGCGTCTCTATTTGGTGACTGCGTTAGAACGGTGAAGGGACTAATAGAACAGATGTTTTGTCTCATCTGTGAAGCGGTTTTGATTGGCTAATGGGATTTGTAATTGAGAATTTGTTGGGAAATGGAGAAGAAAATGATTGATTTCTACGTCTGATTCTGCGTATATGCCATGATAAATGTTTTTTTTTTCTTTCTGTAAGTAGGTTTCTAGTTTCTGTATCAAGTTTAAAAAAATATGATATGCCATGAGATAGAAACATGGTTAAAAATGTGCAAAATTTGACTTTATCAAGGGATAAAGTCAAATCGAAATAATTTATTTCAGGTAGGACACTTTAAAGGACTCTTTTAAACAGTTTCTCAATAGCTAATGCGAAAACGGTCTAGAAGTTTTAACGCTTATTACATCTTATAGCTTTTTTAAGGTTTTCGGATTATCGCACAGTCTGCAGTGATCACATTAACTAGAACACAGCTTTCTAGTCTCTTCGGAGGCTTTAATTTGGGAATGGTGTGATTCCTTATCTTACAAAAGAGATCTTGCTTGGTACTCGTTTTGCTGCTTCAAAACTTGACCTAAATACCTATGTATCTTAATTTAACATACATGCTCATGAAATCCATACATTTGTAATTAGTATTCGAAGAATTTTGTTCTTAATTACTTACTGAACACAAACGGTGAGCATTGCACGCACATAAGATTTTGCAAACGTAATCAAGATCACTCTTTGCAAGCAAACAAGAAACATTAATTATTCATTAGTTTAAAGGTGCTAGTTTTAATTTTGCATAGAACGAGGCCACTGCATTCCTCAATCATTGCATTCCTGTTATTGTGTTTTAAGATATTGATAAGGTCAAGAAAAAATGTCTTAGAAATTCTAATAGCTAGATAATGAGGCTGGGTCGTGGCAGGCCACGTAGGAGATGGTGGGACGAGCTGGATAGGTTCCTTTAAAACTTGAATTGGGCCGCGAAAGATGGAAGGAGTGGAGGGAGTAGGACAGCTAAGGCTGGTAAAAATACAAGGTGAATCCACCACGGCACAGGAAACAACGTCATGTCATCATTAAGTCATCAAAAGCGTTTATTTCAATTAAACCATTTACTGGCACTTTTGAATTGTCAAAGAGTCGATCTGTTAGTCAGAAAGTATAAGCTAGTTGACCATACCAAAACGTGAGCCAAACCTTCTCTATGGAGAATAACGGGCAAGGAACTCTAATGCACTCTTTTAAACCAAGATATTACAATATCCTGGGTACATTATATATTATTATAAAGTTATGAAATGGAACAGTTATATAGTCAGTTAAAGAGTACAGATAGACATACAGATATATCCTATTCACATCAAACTCAATTTATTTGTACAAGCGTACCGCGAAATACACTTACATTGCGTGTACCGAAATACTGATTGAATCATCGAGAACTCAATTTTGGAAATACACGTGTTTCAACGACGTCATTCAAGCCCAACCAGCTGTATGTGGCCTATATTAGCCTCAATTGGATGGTCAAAAGTTATCCAAGTAGTACAATGTCTCAAGGTACCTGGAAATAATTCCCCCGATATACTACTGACACTGATAAGTAAACACTGCTTTGGTGGCTTATGAAGTTTTGAAATGATTGATGTCATTTTTCTAAGAGCAAAAATACAGTACTTTTTGGATGGCAGTTTCTCGAGATAGTCTCGAGTCTAGACAAGTTGTCTGAACATCACTATTAGTAGCTAACATAATTCTAGTCACTGATTGGTCCTAGTATATTTCGTCATGTCCAAAAAACTACATACACATATCACATCCATTACCACACCACTTTGCAATGCCACCAAAAACTTACCGCACAATCAATTTATGATCTCCACATAAAGGCAGTAATCAATATTCTGTGCCCCCATTCGACTTTTAAATGTGTCCTGCATGTTATGCTTCACCTAATACTTCACCTTGACAGCTTATACTAGTATTAAATAGAGTAGTAAATAGAAGAGAAATACAGAAGGACCAATATAAAGTGGCGGAAGAAAACTGGATGCCTAACGAAACGTAAAAGCCAATGAAGTGAGTAGGATCGGAGCTCTTTCATTTTTCTTATCGATGTTGGATGCACTGGAACCTGATTTTGTATTTGATAGCATATTATGTGTTTTCTTTGATTACATTTGCTATTAGGCAGGTGTCCTGTGTTGTCGCCACGACTCACCACAACGATCAGCATGCCACTATGTAGATCGAGACAACTATATGTGGTAGGTGAAGGTGGAGTTTCCGATGACCATATAATAGAAAATGCTTTTCGCCTGACGAGTTCATCAAAGATGTATTATGAATCTGTTCATGAAATGCATATCTATCACCAGCAACTCGCATATGTTTGTTTTTCTAAACAGGCCTTCTGAATCTCCTCACATCATGATTGTACAGAGCCCATTAGCCAGCATACGGGCACTCAGCGAAAATTTAAACGCATTTGCCAGTCGGCTGTGCGGTTATATCTAGTGACCGTAACGTTGTAAATAACTAATGTGTTCTCTGAAGGATGGGGCATGGCGGCGGAGAGGCGGCGAGAGGCCCAAAATTGTGCTGAAAGTGGGTACTTGAAAATTTTCAGGCTTATTGAACAGTGGGTAACATTTTTGCTGCTAGGTTTTGTTGGGGAAATCGTTTCTGGAAATGAAAAAGTTCCTGTCTCTTCTAATGATTTTTGTCAGGAAATCGGTGATTCATTAATTTGCACGCTTAAGCTTTTCACCCACACACATAATATGTACATAAAAAATGTTCTCAATTGTCAAAATGTGGCTTTACCTTTTAACAAAATTACAATGAATTAATTATTTACTTTCACATATTTAGTAAGCGTACAGTAGAGCATTGAAATTAAAACTTTTTCCAATAAACCATCCACATGGTTAAACGATTGCTTATTGAAGTGAATAGCTTTAACTACCCTCCCGCGTTTATCCTCCATGCGGCACAGTTAGCAGATTAGTTGAGAACTTGAGACTCGGGACTGAGCTACGTTTAGAGCAGCTAATTACTTATGAATTTATTATAGCAAGTTGATAGCTGAGAGATGACCCAGTGGAAACGGCCGCGACTTACGAGTTGTAAGTCGTAGGTTCGAACCCTGACAGGCGCTTTACTTTGTGTAAATTATTTCATCGCCACCACACTCTAAACCGTTTAGGAAAACATCGTGAGGAAACCAGTATGTCCTAGAACCAAAAAATCGAAGATAAGTGACATCTACCAACCCGCACTGGGCCCTCGTAGTGGATTATGACCCACTCCGTCTCACAGAGAGGAGGCCTGTGTCCCAGCCGTGGGAACATTATAGACTGAGTATGCTAAGCTGTTAGCTCGCTTCAAGGTTTATGGGACAATGTCTCACAAGTCACATAATATGCGGATATTGTGATAGTAATGTATGATATCTGCTCATGTGGTTTTCATGAAATCTTGGTCGATGTAAGTTTTTGGCCGACTGACAAAATCATTGCTTGCGTAGCAGACTACGTCTAGCCACTTTTGAGACAAGCCTTCCTTTACTGTAATGCTTCTAGATTCTATGTATATTCACACTTAATTCATATTCATCAACTTTAACTAAATAGAAATTAACTGGCAATTAAAACCCGGTGGGCAGGCCATGTGCAAAATGTAAAAAAGCTGTTAAATATAACCTCGGTACGAAGTCTGGGCGCTTTCGGGTCTAACACATGTCTACCTCTGCGCCCACACGAGCTTTATATTGAAGGGCAATTTTAAGTTTCAAGTTCTCAAAGCTTTCAGCCAAGTTTTTAGTACCTACAAGTTCTGCCTTGTGGTTCTATTTTTAGAATCTTTTGTTGGTCCAATCAAAAGACAGGCTAATTATAACGTCACATCCGAGACTAATAAAAATACTTCTTTCAGCAAACAAAAAACAGTCCGAGGAAAGTGCAAATTGTAAAAAGATGCTAAATATAATCTCGATGGGCGAACTCTGCCCAGCCGTAAGCTTCTACACAGATGTCTTCGCTCACTCCTATTTTAGCTTTAATTCCCTTTTAAAGTAGGTCATTTCTGGCCAAGTTGAACACTCCTGGCGTTCTGTTTGCCAAATTATTAATTTATGAAACGGATTATTTATGTTCCTTTTGCCAAACTGATTTATACTGACTTGACTGTCTCTGGTTTGCTGGGATACTGCAGTGGCTTGGTTATTGTCAATGGTCATAACTTGAGCTACTTGTCACGTGTGACAAGTTATATTGACGTGTCCTTTATTTGAAATGACGTTTATAATAGCTGCGTTTGATATACATTTTGGCAGGTCTACAGTTCGAGCTGACTCACAGGCTTTACCTCTCAGTGAAATTATGGAGCTGATAAAGTAATATGTGAAGGTGTCGATTTGATCCTATCGTATATAAAAAATAGGATATATTTATCTGAATTTCCGAAAGAAAGTCCTCCAAAAAGTACCAGAATACCCGCATTTTAAAGTAAATTCTCACAAGTTTAATTTTCTCGTTCATAAAGTATAGGGTTTATCGGCCACATACACTTTCGCAAACGTTGTGAAAGTCAGTTGAGAAGAACTGGTTACTTGTGCGTTAAGTTACATGTATTGTAATTTCTAAACCTAAAACCTGATAGACTTGACTACAAAGGTCCAAGCATATTTTGGAAGTAATTTAAGTTCAACATTCCTTTCTTTGGTATTGTTCGTCGAATCGTCGAGCTCCTTAAGTTTTGAGTTGAGCTGCACTGATTTCTGACAAATGCGTGCACTGACTGGACAGGTCCTCTCAATCTGTGTGGTTCTTTCCTCAAAAGACCATCTCAGACATCGACCTGCATGGTCTTCATATGATCTGACCAAGATTATGTCTGGACTTTAAAAGAGACTGTGACCTCTGAGTTTGTTTCGGCCTTTCTTCTCAGAGTAGTCAGATAGGAAACGCCGACCTCATCTAGTTTTAAAATATGATTGACGTGTAAAAGTGTTTGTACAAACCTACTTACAAAATAAAATCATTTATCATTTATCATTTATCATTTATCATTTATCATTGCCAAAGGCAGGAATGTCTCGAAGGGTCTTCAGTGATAATCTTAGCCTGTTCAACAACTGTGATAAATCATTCCTTAATACAAGCATACTCATCCTAATTGGGGTTAACATCAAAGGCATGAAACAGTTAATTAACAGATTTTCTTTTATGACAAGATCTACCGTTCCGAAAAAAGATTCTTTTGGTTTTACTGAACGAGTAACGTTGCCACATTTATTTAGACGCGAGATGCTAACAGGATCATGAAATTTCTTAATATTGGATATGCTCGCGTTACTCCACTAATTCTCCTGGTGATAAGCGATGATACAGTCGATACTAGAGCACTAATTTGACTAATATATTGCTTACAATACATCATTATCGGGTAAAATGATATGGGTATGGGAAAGGAGGTGACTACTGAGATGACGACTAATAGAGAAGGATATAGAAGAAGGAGATACGCTTAGCTGACCCCAAATAAATTGGGATAGCATAATCAGCCTATAACGTTCCCACTGCTGGCAACCAGGCCTCCTCTCTAGGAGAAGAAGTGGGCCGTAATCCACCACGCCCAGCGCGGGTTGGTAGATGTCACATGTCTTCGAATTTTTGGTCTTAAGACTGGTTTCCTCGCGATGTTTTTCTTCACCGTTTTGAGAGCAGTGGTGATGAAATAATTAAACACTAAGTAAAGCGCCTGGGTTCGAGTCTACGACATACAACTCGTAAGTCGTGGCCGTTACCACTGGGCCACCACGACTCTATAATAGAAATAAGGGCAAGAGAATGATGAATAGCTTATCATCGGGCCACAACACGCTAACATGGCGACGAAAATGGGGGTGTTCATAAAGAAGACTGTTCTATTATATTTAATATTCATCCTACTTATGGGCCTCAAACTTTGCCTCATAGAATCCCCTGCGACCAACTGATCAGCTAATTTGTATACGCAGTTCAAGCTTGTTATGCTGTTTGTTTGTTTCTGTACCATGTTATACTTTTTATGCACAAACTTGGGCGTTTTGTAAATGTTTGTGTTTTGATCGTGTTTTCACGGTTAACGAGCGTTTGTTGTGTTTGAGTCGTGTAAGGAAAATGTTATTTTATAAAATTAAATAAAAGTAGATAATATTCGAATAAAGGTGCCGTGTTTTGGGAATATATGTATGTGTGAATTGTCTATGGTTTTATCTAGGTTTGTATAATTGACACTAACTTGAAAATTGATAAAGGGAAGTACTGAAGTGTTATAGAAAAGCCTTAGAAAACTAATGCGTCCTTCAAAGACACCTCGATGATTACCTAGTTTGCCATATTATAACAAAGCCCTATCATTGTCGTATTCTCGATCCAATTATCTAAAACCATTCTCTCTTCAATACTCATAATCACCAAACTCATCTTATTCAAACGAACGTCTTCACAATTCTGCGACTCCGTTGTTCTAACTCGGAACTGGTTTCATCCGACGCGATCCGCCGTAATCCGGTTATATCCGGCCGGCGGATATAGGACGTCATAGAAGAAAGTGCAAAAGGCTCACTTTTAGTAATATTTAATGAGGAACATTGTTAAGTACATCTAATAATCTAGTGACGACACGACTCGGATAGGTACCACGCGCTTTGGCGAACATGCCTTTGTTGGCGTGACTGAGATTAGTTTATCAATACAGGAGGATATAAAATTCTCACCTGCTGTTATCGAATTCGCGTTAAAAATACGTATTTTAGAGCGTTATCTGTCGTTGAATCATCTGCAGTATTAGTAAAGGCAACCCTTTCCACCAGTTCACGTTAGCTGATATTGTAGCTATCAATTAGCTTATTTCTCGGTTTTGATGCATCGCGATGTCGTGTACTGTATCAAGTTAACTTTCTCTACTTATCTATTTTGTGTATTGTTCGCCGGTTAAGTTAATCGTTGCCGAAGTAAATGGCTTTTAACAATCGACGCCGAACTGTAAACAGGGATACGGTTTATTGGATAATTGACTTTATTTTTGTTCTCGCCTGTCCGGTTCTGGGAAAGAGAGAAGTTTACAGTGCAATAGTGCTGGGAGGTGTTTTATTGTCAGAGTAACTTAGATGTATTGCCCCGTGGCTTGTCAGAGTAATCGGTTCAACAGTTATCGCTTACCGAGTGTCCACATGGTGGATGTATGTATGTTGTTAGCTCTTCTGTAACTTTTATCTCATACATCTGTTCCATCATTTCTTTACTTACTATTATGGCTATAGTGAAACTAACAGAGGGCCCGTATTTTTAAGAATGTTCTGACTCAATCTGCCCAAAATACCTCTACATTTTTGACAAGTTTTTGACATTGAATATCGCTGAGATGAGATTGCGACTTGAATTTAAAACGTTTTTTTAAGTACGAGAATTGGCTTTTAGGTGTTTTACTGCTGCCATTCCTACGCCTTGTCCTTAGTAATGCTCGTTTCCTGTACAAAAAAACGAATCGTTTTGCTTACCAATGGTAGCATTTTTTATTGCCAAATTAGGAATATAAATGATGCGTAAGCTAATTTTACCTTACTACGAGTACTATGCAAAGCTATGAGGAATTTGTATCATTATTGGTAAAGATAGAAGAGTCTTCATTTTATCCAACAATAATCCGTAAATTATAGGAATCAGCCATAAATCCGTGGAAAGATAATCTCCCATTGTTGTTGATGCGAGCCAGGCCAGCAGCATCAATCTGAAGGACCATCATCAGGTCAGAAGATCAACGATGGGTTTATTTGGCTACGTTCTCAGAGTCTCACTTATATCTGTCTATCTATACCAACAATGAACCTGAAGAGTTTGTTAGACTGTTTGTTTGAACGCGCTAATCTCTGGATTTGATAGTCCAATTCTTGATGAAGGCTATTTCATATTACACTACACACTTAGGAAACGAGCAAAAAAAAAATAAGTAAGAAAGAATACTACGTTTTAAAGAGAACCTTCATCTTTTCACTTCTCCGATTTCAAAGTGATCAAACCTTACTCCCGCCTCTAATTATTGTACACCACAAAAATACATAACAAAAAAATAGATCGAATACTAAAAATATACAATGGTTATTTAACAACGGTTATTTAAATCAATTCAAATATCAAGTGCAAAGTGTCACACAACCGAGTTCCCCGTATTGTAGTCAGTACGGAACCCGCAAATAGCCAAGCCATTTGTCGTGATATCGCATTGTGATCACAATTGTGTCAATGAGCACCCCAATTACCCATTCTCCACAATTGGTTTATCTCGTGGGATCACAAACATCTTGAGGTGCAGGAGATCATTTGTTATTGAGAATATATGACGACGGTCTCGCAGGTCAGGTCCGATTATTCAATCATGGTAATAAAATATACTTGGGTTGTTTGTTGTCCTTTTTCTGGCATCCGGCACCACTCGAAGTCTGCGTCTTCGATGTGTTCTGTGTATTTGACTTGTTCTATCGTCTGCTTCTTCATTTGATTTATTATTAATATGTTATCCCATGTTCCAATACATTATCGCAGGATGGTTAAAAAATGTCATCATCATTCTCCTGCCCTTATCCCAATTTATTGTATGTCTATTTCTTCCATACTTCTCTATTAATTTTCATTCCGGTAGTCACTCCCTTTCTAGCCATATCATCTGCCACCAGTCCATCCATCGTTTATCCTTCACCTACTCGTATAGCTATTGATTATTTAAAACTTGCCTGACGACCTTTTCCTCATTTCTCCGCATCACATGCCCATACCATGACAACGATTTCCACACAACTTTTCAGTCACCGGTGTCTCTTTTAGACTTAGTCTTATAAACTAAACTAATTCTCATGGTTAATAAATGCGACATCAAATATAGTTATAGAACTAATGTTATAGTGGTCAATGACTCTTTTTGAGACTGATTCCGTTAAAGAATTATATGATTTCTACTAACTTAGTTTTATATGATAAATTTTCACGTTAGCACGTATCTTTTCTATATTTATGTGTATCCTGTAGGATTCTATGTAATAAACTAATCAACCGTTGTCTCGGCTCCTATTACATTCCTATACAATTTTCTACGTGACTTCGTTCTGTTTCACCCTTGCTTCACTTCTTCGCCTTAGATTCGTTCGCTACCTCCACCTAGTGGCTAACGCAGGAACTGTTGTCGAAAGCAACAGGGTGTCGTTCAGCAACAGGGTAGTTTGTCTCGACTCAGCGTCTCCGCCCTCGTTTTAGTTCCACTACCCTCTGATAGATGGCGTTACTAGTACCATTTTATCATTGGTTTCTAGTCTTGCTGTGTAAATATGATATGAACATGATATTTTTGTCGCAGTGGTATTTTGTTAGTATTTAAAAGTAATTTAATCAAGATCATTGATTTTGTTCTAAATAAATATTTAAAAATGCATTTAAAGTTGCTAAAGTTTGTTTGACGTCGCTCTAAAGTCTATAAAATAGTTTTTTTTGCAGTATAAGATAATCCTGAACGATTGTTAATTATATTTTACGCAAAGATTACAAAATTGCAACAATAAATCAAGCATGTTTACAATCAAGCGCAAAAAGCTGCTAATCATGCCATCAACAATCTTAAAACACCTCATTTTCATACAATAATTTCTTACTCTCCCATTATTGCATCATTTTCCATACAATAGCGATTAGTTCCCAAGATATGTTTACATGCGTCCGTCATCGCCTGCTCCTCGTAAAATGCATTATAATTATGACGTCATTGGCAGTTACGAGTACTTACGAGCCAGTTATTATAAACAATGCTGGCAGATGGCGCGTGGGGTGTGACGTCAGAGGTGTAATGTTAGGTTTTAGTGCCGATGAATCTGGGCTAGACAACCAGGTTTTTCGCAGCTGTTAGTTCCAGAATTCGAAACTAGATGGCGTTAGCTGTAACACTGGGCGTGAAAGCTTACTTTGATTTTCACGTATTCGCTTCCTCGTGAGCGTTAAGTGTTATTTAATGAAGCTTTGTTTACTATAGCAGCCATTGATTTTTGGTGGGGATCTGAGACGACCTTTCTTTAATTTTACTTCTAGTTTAAAAACAACGGCTGTCCAATGCCTGTTTTTTAAAGTTATGTACCTACGCCTTTAATTTGTCTATGCATTAGCAGTAATACCTTTTCTAATTACTATTGTAAGGCAATGTTGAATGTATAGGTATGTAATACCTACAGTATTAAATGTGTTTTTGTTCTATCTATTAAATACATACTTAAATAAATAAATAAATCCCTGGACATTTCACACAGCACCATTTGTCCCAAGCTAAGCAACCTAAATAAAAGATTCGCACCTTCAGTAGTGTCCATCAAATTCTGTAGCTTGCAGACAACAGGGCCCGCTGGACAGGATATTAAAAGTACCCCATTTTTTGTGGGACAGCTCCACATTTACACCAGCTCTGGAATATAATAGTTCTTTATTTCCACAGAAAGTAGGTACAAGTTACAGATGTTAACTTTAAAATGATCCTTATACTAACTACCTTAAAACTAAGGCACGCAAACAGTTTTACTTATAATAATAAAAAACGAATTAATATATATTATTAACACATTCAATTAAATCAATATAAGTTTACCATGTCAAGATGAAATTCAGTACATAATTGGAAATAGGCAACACAATACATAATGTCATGTTTGGGCTCACTGTACATATATATAGATAGATAGAGAACATATATTTCTCTTGCGCAATCAACATTGATATACTGTATTCCTGTTTGGGGTGGGGCAACAAAATCCAAATTCATCCAATTGGAGCGAGCACAACGAGCTCTGCTCAAAATAATTCACTTTAAAAAAAGGAGATATTCCACAGAGAACCTCTATAAAATCAGTGATGTACTGTCAGTTAGGAAACTATACATTACTCAAGTTATTTTAAAAAAGCACAAAACCTTACCTTATAATTCGGATATACACTCTAGAAGAAGAAAACACAACATAGTTCAAATACCTTTTACCAAGACCAAATTCGGATCTATGCAATTTAGTAACCGATCAGCTCAATTGTATAACAAATTAAATAAAGACATTTTCATTTATGCAAAATCTTATCATATATGTAAAGAAATGTTGATTGATTGGATAAAACCACTGACATATGAAAATACCGAAGCCCTCTTACAAAACGTAACTTAAAAAGTAGACATACCTACGCGTACATTCACACACACATACTCATACAACCACACATTCATAACACTCATGTACACTCAACAACACATGCACTCTCATGCACACGCCCACACTCATGCACACGCCCACACTCATGCACACGCTCACACTCATGCACACGCTCACACACGTTCACTTAATTATATTTTGTCTTACTACACTCATGTTTACACTATTATTATTATTATTATTATGTACTGTCTTTTATTTTTTGTGTTTTAAGTACCTACTGTTGTGAAGGAGCGGAGTCCTCTAATACAGGCATTATTTGCTTAAATGAGGTTTCCAAACCCAAAATTGTTTGTGTATAACTTTTGGACACAAAATAACGACACAGAATAAAGATTCGCATCCTGAGTATTCCTGAGCTTGTAATTTCTTCGGCACCCATACCTTACAAATCAAAACAGCAATGCTGCCTGGTAACAGAAATAAGAGTACATACCTATGACAATTATTCAAATGAAAGCACATATTTGAATCTAAAATTCGACACCAATGAATCGATTTCTCGGAAAGTGATGATGCGGACATGTTATATTTGTCAATGTTTCCGTGGAAATGCGATGGAAGGGGGTTACGTTTATTGAGTGTTAAGTGTGAACACGTGGCGAGACAGACTTCCATTGAGCTGTTCTTGGAATGAGATGGGTGGTTGGTTGATATGCGCTAGGTGTTGATTGTGTCTTTATTATGCCATGTGTCCAGTAAGACAGTGGTGTTGGCAGAGCTTGATTCTTCAGATTGCATCTTACTATAATAGTTGTGGGTAGAGCTGACATAAAAAAATCTTTGACGTGTCTATACTATCAAGTATCTACATATTTATTTATTTGTTCAGCGTTTTAAATTATTTAAAAATGTCTGAACTCTTACGACGAGCAGTAGAAGTAATTTATTTGTAGCTAAATAAATAACCAAGTTATTTTTTGTTTTTCCAGGTACGTTCCTTACACATTTTCGAGTTTAACGAATCATAATCGTGGTCTAACGCCACAGATCAAAGTAAGTATTCCCATTAAAATCATTAAACACTTTTAAACGTTTACGAAAATAAACAACAAAAAAATCAAAGAATTCAAGTCTAACAAACGTAACGTCTACGTGACAAAGGTAAACACAATTTAAAATATTTAAAAAATCAATAACATTCATTTGGCACACCGCCTGAGGGTCACGGCACTATTTTTGTATGCGCGCACGCATTTAGAGTTCATTCATTCACGGTTTAAATTTAGAACGTGACGTTTCCCGTTGTACTCGGTCAGTTCGTTCGTAGCTGTGGGCGTGTGCGGTTGTCATCCCAACTAATTAGATAGCCGATAAATAATTCGATAAACACAGTTTCCTGCCGTTTAAGGTTGAGTCTATGTTATTTTGGGAATCTTCAGTAATTGGGAGTGAGTTTAAATAGACGATGATAGAATTATAGCACCTAGCTAACCGTTACTGGTAAATATCCGGTGTTACCGTGGAATTTGTAGTTCAATTGGGAATAAAACATTATATCAGCTGTTGAACGACCTACACGCGTCGGGTCAATTGATGGGTCAACAATCTAATATATTACTGTAAGAGATGTGACTTGAGCTGAGCTGATACAATTAGGAATGGCAAAATTGAGATTTATTTGATTTGATTCAGCACGTGTGGAGGATGACAATCATCGCAATTATTACAAATCATAGGAAGGCTTGTAGGTAGTTAGGACAATGCTCAAACCTCAATCTATACTCTATATGTATATGTACTAATAATAAAGCTGAAGAGTTAGTTTGAACGCGCTAATCTCTAGAATTGCCTTTCGGATTTGAAAAATTGTTTTTGCATTTGATCGCCCTATTCTTGAGGAAGGGTATAGGCATAATACATTAACATCACGCTGGGACCCTTAGGTGCCGAGCAAAAAACGAAGTAATTAATAGCACGGGCAGTCGATGCGATGCGACAGGGTAGGTCGGGGGAACAAGAAATTTCAAGCGGACGAAGTCGCGGGCAGAAGCTAGTCCCTATTAAAATCTAACCAATTGACTACTAAAAGGTTTACTTGTGCTAATTCGCGTGTTAGGTCCCGATCCTAGATTAATTCTAGGATAAC
Organism: Apamea crenata; assembly: GCA_949629185.1. Lineage (NCBI taxonomy): Eukaryota > Metazoa > Arthropoda > Insecta > Lepidoptera > Noctuidae > Apamea > Apamea crenata. The sequence continues at coordinate 1,135,488 of OX451365.1, read as the reverse complement.
GGAAAGGACAAACGTGGATCAGCATACGTCGTCAGGACCAGCATCCAATTAACGTGGCATTGAATCTGAGAGCTGTTCGTCACATACTTCGATAGGTACACATGTTACCCGCTATTGAGATCTGGAAGCCGTTAAGCGTAAATCGATTGCCTTCGACACCACACATTTACAGTATTTGCAAACATGGGATATATTTGCATGTGTACATATGCCTATAAAATCTGACGCTATATAACGCTGCAAATTTCCATTTCTGCAAGTCTTCGATTTATTCATTATACTTACACGTTCAACCTATAGGTAATGTTCCCACTGCTGGGACACAGGCCTCCTCAATGAGACGGACTGGGCCAGGCGGGCCCAGTGCGGCTTGGTAGATGTTTCATGTCTTCGAATTTTGGTTCTAGGACATGCCGGTTTCCTCACGATGTTTTCCTTCACCGTTTTGAGAGCAGTGGTGGTTCCTAATTCAGCCATAGATAATGATAAGTCTGTTTGAATTTGCTGTCGTGCAGTGAACAATATCAGCTTTTTGGAATTAAGCTGAGACAGAGAAAAGATTTCAAGTCATCATTTGTGAAAATTTCTTTATGCTCACTTTGCTCTCTTTCTGAACAGTGGACAAAACTGAACCGTCACGTTCAGGTCGGTGACTCTGAATCGCGTATATTCGGCTCCTCGTCGTAAGTTTTCTCTAGTGTGGTCATAATCACACAATACATACCTCTTTTTGTCGTTTGCTACGTTGTTTACTTCAACCTATAATAATCCGATCCTCTACATAAGCCTCTCCCAAATTGCGCCACAAAACCCGCACTTCGGTTTGCGCCAAATTTTTTATGGTTCACAATAAATTCTAACCAACAAACAAGCTGAACATACTTCAGCAACACAAATACAGTCTGACAATAGAATCGGTTGTTCAAACACCAGTTATTATGTGGGTTAGTGCGTGCCCCACCCACTACATGGATAAATGTACGTTTGCCATGTGTGCCAGATGGACGGTGACTATAGTCATAGTTGGATCAGCGCAGAATTCATCGGATATCTGTCTAATTGAGGCCGCGGCTCATGATATTGGCAAGTCGACAAAATTATATGGAACTTGATTAGATTTGATTTGAAATATTCAAATGCGCTGCCTGTATGATTAAGTTCCTCCCTCTATCTATACAAATTAATAAAATTTAAGTGTATGTTTTGAATATCAGCTAGTAAAAAGCAGTTAGTACAGTTATTAGCAGCAGTTAGGTAGTTATTTACAGTTTTTTACTAAATGCATGTGATAGTACCTCATCATCATCTGCCTAGCCTTTTCCCAACTATGTTGGGGTCGGCTTCCAGTCTAACCGGATGCAGCTGAATACCAGTATTTTACATGAAGCGACTGCCTATCTGACCTCCACAACCCAGTTACTGGGTAATACGATACCCCTTGGTAAGATAGTACCTATATACAGTAATTATTATAACAAGAAAACATGTTTTTAAATTATGTGTCTGTTTGCTTGTTCCGGCTAATTTCCGAAAGGGCTGCACCGATTTTGACAAGACTCACTGGCAGATAGCTGATGTTACAAGAAGTAACTAAGGCTAATTTTATTTTTCAAGAAGAATTAGGGTCCCCCGCAAAAAAAAAAACACAAAAAATCTTCCTTTTCAATGAATTCCTAAAATAAAATGTTTATTTGAAATATTATTAATAGCATGACAGGCTCGCGGTTAAATTATAACCGCGCGGATCTATATCGATCGGGAAGCAAGTCATTTAGAATTTATTGACTCATCATCTGCCTAGCCTTTTCCCAACTACGTTGGGTTCGGCTTCCAGTCTAACCGGATGCAGTATTTTACACGGAGCGACTGCCTATCTGACGTCCACAACTCAGTTACTGGGTAATACGATATCCCTTGGTAACACTGGTTGTCTGACTTTCGGGCTTCTGTCTTCCCGAAACGACTGTCAAAGATCCACGAATGTCAGAATTTATGTACTATTATATAGATTTTAATTTCCGTACCAACGAATTTACAAAAGTGTATCCCCCTAAGCTCGACTGACAAGGTTGTCATTTCAAGGAGTCCCCAAATATGTAAGGCGTGTTTAAGAGGCGTTTTCGGGACTTGAATGTATTTTCCCCACTTGTACTTCTTAACATGTCGATGTGTTCCGCACCCACGCGTTTCCTACTTGAACGGTACTTGAGAGCTTCCTAATCTTGACTGACACGCTCCGGCGGCTTTCGGTCAAGGCTGAGGCTTTGGGAGTAGGTTACGTACTTTAGAATTCGACACAACTTGGATGATCTAAACTTCATAGTATCGACTTACGTCTTAGTTCCAGCCAGGTACCTACAATTGCGGGGTAATTCCGTAACACACTGTCAATAGCAATGGGCTTCACTTTGACAGTTCAACAACATTCATTGCGTTATTTACGTTGTTGAGCAGACACATTTTTCGAACATATGAAGTAATGGATTAGCAGTATCCTTGAAAATTATTCAGATTGAGATTGATAGTGTGTTACGCAATTAGGGTGCTGGACTGTTTGTATTATTATCAGACTTAGTTCATTAGCTGAATATTTAATCGCAAATAACTCCCTTCTTAAAAACTAAATGCATTGGATGGGTAGGTATCATAATTGATGCAGTAACGGTTGTGACGAACTTCATATTTATAACTAGGTGCACCCCGCGGTTTCACCCGCATAAGTCTCGATCCCGTGGTAATATCGGAATAAAAATATCCTGTATAAATATAGTATCCTATGTCCTAATCCAGGTTATGGTCTACCCATGTGCCAAATTTCATTCAAATCCGTTCAGTTTTTTTATAGTGAAAGCGTAACAAACAAACGTACAAAAATCTCTTTATAATATGTATTAGCTTAGAAACTCTGTGTTCTTTAAACCGAAAGTCCAAAGATGAATTTGAACTCTTTCAAAATGAGCTATATAATCTATGGCTATTCGAAAGAAGAACTAGTGAGTTAAATGCTAGCCAAGCTGATTCATAAACTAGAAGTGGAACCGCTTGCAACGGCAGAGATACTTTAGTAGACTGGCACGAGAGGCAGATATTAGCCACGCTACTGTAGTTGAGGCACAGACTAGACTTAGATATTCGTACTAGCAACATTGATAGCAATCCTCCAACAAAAGTACTGAAATCAATACTGAACACAGCTAAATGATTCCCCAGTCCCGTCGCCTGATCACCGCTAACAACAAACAGCAATAAGTTCAATACACCTGCTAGTACATGCAATAGCCTGCATTGCGATAAATCTGTCCCCGTTCACAATATGACACAGCCTGCGCTGCCCGACCAAGTGCAGCGCATAAATCAATTGTGCTACCACCAATGTTATGAAATTCGCTGAATATCTTATTAGGCTGTGATGTATTCACAGGTAATCAAAGTATCTCTTGACTTTGAGCTCCAGCTGTTGTGATATAACGTACTAGCTCTTGTCCGCTCTCGCTCGCGAGTAAGTCGGAAATTATCCCACGTGAACCATCCCGGTAGTAGTAGTAGTTTCTGGTTTCTAAGATACAGGTACAGACGCCAGCAGGTCAAGCTACCTGAAACTGTCAAATTTTCCCAATCAACCTTGGACCTTAATGCTTCAGCGATAAAGTTGAAAATCTATTAAAGAAATTTGACAGATTGTAGTAGCTTGATGTGCTGGCGTCTGTACATAAACCTAGTTTAGAAATCAGGGTTTTCATTATGGAAAACTAACTTAAGCCATTTTTAGACCAACATAATGTAAATGCATTTATTGAGAAATAAAGATTTATTATTATTATTACAGTACTACCGGGATAAAAACTAACCTATGTCCTAACCCAGGTCAAGGTCTATCCGTGCGCTAAATTTCATCCAAATTCGTTCAGACGTTTGGGAGTTACCTTCGCATTTATAATATTATAAGTATGAGCTTCTGCCCGCGGCTTCACCAGCGAGAATGTCGTAAATTATTCCACGGGAACGTGCTACCGGGACAAAATGTAAAGGCCCATGTCCTTCCCCAGGATGCCATGTATCTCCTTGCCAAATTTTACCGAAATCCATTCTGTGATTTAGGCGTGAAAAGGTATTAGGTCCGAATTTATAATATTATATTAGTATGGATGGATAAGAAAGTGGGTTGACAGCAACTCGGCGGCGACGCGAACTTGTTTACTATTAAATCGTTTGTCACTGTGACACGCTACCATAACAATTAACCCGTTGAATGCCATAATTACACAATTAAAAAGCCATTGTGTCTCGCGTGGATCTACGTTATATGAAGGTTTAATCACTACTGCACTTTACTGTAGCAGGGCAGTTGTGACCCAGTGGAAACAGCCGTGACTTACGAGTTGTAGGTCGTAGGTTCGAATCCTGACTGGCGCTTTCCCATCCCATCTTCAGCCTTCAGCAGTCCACTGCTGGACATAGGCCTCTCCTATTGCTCGCCATTCAACTCTATTTTCCGCAACTCTCAGGCGCTTTACTTTGTGTCATGTCCTAGAAACAAACATTCTAAGACATGTGGCATCTACCAACCCGCACTGGGCACGCGTGGTGGATTACGGGCCACTCCCTCTCACCGAGAGGAGGCCTGTGTCCCAGCAGTGGGAACATTATTGGCTGATTATGGTACCTTTTACTCTAGTCGCCACTTTTAGGTTAGTTCAGAGGCAAGCTAAAGAGCTTATGTTAACTCTGCAGATTATATTCACAAGGATACGCAAATCATCATCTTTTCCTCTACGGTGGGCTTGGCTTTCAACGTTTCCAGATGTGGCTGTATTTGTCCCGCTTAGCCGAGCAACAAAACAAATATCATCAGTTCGGAGATGTTTTTCTTATCGTGAAACGCCTGAAACATGAGCTTCGACAATATTTTCGCTTTCGAAATAAGAAAAATGGATCTCGGTTGGTTTTATTTATTCAGTTGATTCTAGTTATTTACGTAAGATTATCCGACTATGTCACGTATCGAATTTCTTTTGTAGCATGACGAGATACGCACATTGATTTCTTTATTTTTGTTACTAGTTGTGGTAACAACAAACTATGAACATAACATCACGCCTTGTTTCCCCGATGTATTGGGCAGAAGTGTACCTAAGTGTGTACTCCCACATTTCGCCAGTTATGTTTAAGTCCCATGTCATAGAGGGCGAGCCTATTGCCATCAACCGAGCACAAATCCAGACTCCGGTCTGCTGCTGAGAAATTCTAGATAGAAAACCCCAATAACACTTTGCCCGACCCGAGAATCGAACCCAGGGGGTCTACTCCGGAGTAGTATCGGCCGTTTCCTGCTACGAAGTTACTATTTGGTTCGGTCGGTTCCGATGGTACACTCCTACACTCTTTCGAATATTGACTATGGTCCCGACCCAACTGAGCCGATCCGAACTTTTTTCGCATTTTTCAATAATATTCGGTTCATGTGTCGGTCCGATCCGAACATTCGCACTTAGCACTTCAGAGTAGACCCCCAGGACTCCATGTTCAGCCTTACCGTTTGCACCCCTAGACCAATAAGGCAGTGTCAAGCATAAACATAATCGTTACATAAGGATTATGTGGTGTATTGTTCTACAGCCACTGTTGTCGATAACGGGATTCAGTGCCATGTTATAGGGGACCGGCCTATCGCCATTTAACGAGGGCGATTCCAATCCAGGGTCATATAATTGTAACTCTTTCTAACAGAAAAACACAAGGACCGAGTTTCTTTTCACCGCTATATTCAGGTTATTGTCAAGTTTCCATAAGACCAATATGTGAAATAAACGCTATAACACTACTGTTATAGCGATTGTGTATAATAAACGTGTTAGGTACCTACGTACCCAGTCGTTATTCCAGGGTTTTATTGTTCAACTATTACTTTCCCATAATACAAGCTCAAGTCTAGCTTGGGAATCAGTAGCAGTACCTTTTGTGCAATACATTAATACGATGCATATGTTAGATTACTCTAAGATAAAATTTTTACCATACTAATAATAATTGAGATCGTACCATAACATGCAGAGTGGCCTACATCGATGCGCAAACTGTAACAATTCAGCACATGATTCTAGACATAATTCTTTTTTAATAACCGACGAAAAATTTCATGTATTGAATCAACTGTTACAGGTTGCGCGTCAATATCCCTGCTGACCTTGTGTAACATAACATCACACAGGTGCACGAAGTTAATCTTTAGTTCACCCACATTTCGCCAGTAATATTGAATCATATAGGTAGGTACAAAAACTTATTCATGAATAAAAAAAACTTGTAATAATTAAGCGTTTCTCCCAATTTAAACCCTGCCATTAACTGTACTCATCTCCCATCAAGAAACGAGATAGAGAGGTCGTACGGTCATCGTGTAGTTTCACAGTACATTTGTTTGTCCTGAGGCACTTACGTCGATTTATAGCCGGCCCTTTAGCCGCAGAAGACATGGCTGAAACATACGGAGTAGAATATTTAAAAACATGGTAAAATACAAAATAACAAGAGCAACAAAAAACAAAAAAGGAAAAAAAGAACAATTAAAAAAAAAAAGAGGATTAAGCTTTTACTTTCACTCTTCTAGTCTCTGTACATAATCAGCCTATAATGTTCCCACTGCTGAGACACAGGCTTCCTGTCTGTGAAAGGGAGTGGGCTGTGATCTACCACGCACATCTATCTTTTGGTTCTAGGACATGCCGGAGTTTTCACAATGCTTTCCTTCACCGTTTTGACCGTTAGTTTCTTTATCACTGCTTAAAATTATTTTACCACTTGACTGATTATGCCAGTAGAATACTTGAAATAGTTTGTAATTAATTACGAACTGTTAGAAAGTGCGATTCAATGCCCAATTTAATTTACTCTTGCCCAGTGGCGAAGTGGTGTGTACCTACCGATACATAATAAAAAATAATAGTCCAATACAGATGAAACATGAATAAAACGTTTTATGGCATCCGTAATTGGGGATACATGGCGATCGACGATCAATCCAATATTCCACAACACTAAGAGCATCATCATATTTTGAACGAAAAAAAAACGTAAGAAAAAAACAAACAAACGTCTAAGAAAATAAACGTAACGTAACATAACGTATCGTGTGAGAAATAAATGTATTTCCTTTCGTTCTTTCTTTAAAAATATTTCTTCAAGTTGGGTGGTTGTCTAACTGACGTCAGTTAGATAAAATAGAATATACTTTATTGTAAAACCAAATTGGTTACACAGCAAATTCTTGCTAATTCTATGGGTACAATAGTGGTCTTATCGCTAATTAATTATTTAAATTCTGTAAGTAGGTTTGTACACGTCAATCATATTTTTAAAACTAGATGACGGCTTTTCCTGTCTGACTACTCTGGGAAGCTGGGAAGGGAACCAAACTCAGAGGTCACAGTCTCTTTTAAAGTCCAGACATAGTCTTGGTCGGATAATGTGAGATTGGTCTTTGAAATGGTCTTTTGAACGAAGTAACAGCGATATCTTCCCGACAACCATTGGATGAACTAAACGAACTTAAAATAAGCAAGAACGTTACTCCGTATGTTTTCACACACTTACTGTCAGAAGTCTACATTAATAGGCGAAACTTTCAGCCACTGTCCACTCATCACTTGCAATAAACATTGTTTTTAGAAACTTGTGTAATTAAGAACATGTCTAGTACTTAGTTTTAAAACAAAGAGGTAGTTAATATCTTGTTTAATGGACCATCTGTTTAAAACTACCACACTTTTAGGATTCTTTTGAGCAGTTCGTTATGCCCACCTTTAACTATTAAGTTTTGTAACGAGATACTATCCATTGTTGCGCGGCCCCCGGTTTAGGATAAAAATTTATAAAAAAAATGTGTGCGGTCGGAGGACCCTCGACAAGAACCAATTTCCTTACGCGATACTCGAACGCACAGAGACACTCGTATATTATAATGGAAAGAGAGTGAGAGAAAGTCGCATGGAGGGCATAACGGTGATATCAGTATATCAGTGCTGTGCTCTGGGGCCCCCATAGCACAGAATTATGCTGTGTGGAAGCCACTTATCACAGTCACGACGTGCAGCTACCGACAATTTCTGTTCTGTGTTCGTAATTTTAGAATTATAATGTTAATTTATCTTTTTTATATGCAAGTGTTTCTTTCTTTCTAAGATAATATTTGCCAAAGTAATGTAGACTTTATGCTCCTCTTACAAGTTCTATCCAACCTGTCTTCACTCTATTACATACAGAAACATATTTTCAAATCTAGCGCTTGAAATCTAATAACAAATCTTACCCTTGCATTGTATTGTTTTCGAGATTAAAAAGTGAAAATAAGAGTAGCGGAATAAGAGTCTTGTATCGCGGGGGATAGACGCCTTCCGGAGTCCCCGGTACAGAGCGCCAATCAAAGCAACTGCCTCCGGGCGGCTATTCAATTAGAAATGCCCCTCTACAGTTTTTTGTGGCCTAAGGGGAAGGTGGAAGCGGGGTTTGAGTTTGTTCGTGTCCGGAGATGGAAGCGGGGTTCAACTTTTTTCCTATTACGTAATTATTTTGTTAATTTAGATTACGGTATTAGATTACATTAGTATTAATGAAATGAACTTTTCACTCCTGTTGTTGTAACGGAACTGCGTCACATCGACTCCACTCAGGCTACATCTTCATCTCGGAAAGCCTAAAGTAAATAAATTAAGGCTTCGTGTACACTGTATGTAAAAATAAGTGCCGCGTGTGTGCGATTACTATCCCGTTAGCTCACAAGCGTTATAGAAAATAGATCTAAATCTACGTCTGGAATGTAAACAACTTCAACAAAACAACAAACAAAACAAAACCAATCATAGTTCCTTGTCTGCACATATCTGACTATTGGTGTCATGCTATTATTATGACCTCTCAATGCCTTTCTATTCTATAATTACCACAACTTGATACAGAACTAGGAACCTTTGCGTATACAAAGCATGATGCTTTGTAAACATAAAGGCTGCCTTAGCAGAGAAATCGCTCTAAGCTTATGTTTCGCATCGCCCGCTTACAAAATGCTCTATCAGACGGGCGGGCGCGACGGTCGCGGTGGGTACTGGGTACAGCGGTAGGTAAGTCGGCTCCCACCACATAATACGTCTTTTTGCAAGCCCCGCTCATATTTCCATGTCCAAATGACCCCTTCATTTTCTTTTTAGAATTCCGTTTAATTCCGATGTCAAAAGGGAAAGCAGCAGAATAGATTGTTGATGTTGATTTCATGTTGAACTGTACATATATTAATTAAACAGTTTTTGGTATATTTTATGTTGAATGGGTAATTTACATAAAATAAAACATTCACTACTTCTTGCAGATGTTATGTAAAACTTAATTAACACAAAAATATTTGTTTAATATTTGTTTCTTTAATTTATAATAATTTATACAAACATTTGAACAAAAATTGTTTTACTTCCTGAAAATTTATTAAAGATATATACGCAGGGCAAACGCGACTGGAATAGTAGCTGTGCTCACGCGTCAAACGCCAGTTCAATCTTCAACATGATAGTCAAATCTCTCAGAATTCCCAAGCCAAATCAAAGAAAACACAGTCTTCCTTCCTTGCATACTCGCAGTAAAGTAAAGTAAAAAAACAAACGATTCCCAACCTTCCTACAGCCGTATAAAAGTGTACAGAACAATTTATTTTTATGAGTACACTGGTATCAATAAGGTGTAACACGACGCGCTTGTTTACGAGCGTGGGCGTGCCGGTTGTGGTGTGTTTTGGTGGTTCCTCGCCATGTTAGTGCATGGTTACATGTCGTTGGGCTATACGTTTACTGGGCTGTCACATGCGATAGGTAAATGGGCGGACAAAAGCTGGTGGTATTTGTCGATGTTAAACTAGAATATGGAATTGATGAAAAGGCTAGCCGAGTTGTTGCGGTACGTATATATTTATTACGTACAATATTTTAACGCGTGACGTTTTATAATAACGCTCAGAAAGAATGTTCGTTCAGACTTTTTGGAGTTAAAAACCACAGATTGCATGGCATAACTGGCGACTAGCTCCTGCTTCGCACGGTTTTTCCTACTTGACAAAACAGGGATTTCTTTATTGTATGTACCTAAGTTGAATATGAATGTACCTACCTCCTTTACCTACACATTCCGTAATAAATTTTCTAAATGATGGTGAAAACCGCATCAAAATCCGTTGCGTAATATAGAAGAACAAGGCGCACAAACAGACACGAAAAGCGACATTTCAAGTAAATATTTGGTAGTCTCTCCCTCATTACTTCCTACAAGACCGCTCATATAAAGCGTGCTAATACTCTTATAACCTAGATCCTGAAACTCCTACACCTAGATTGCTGTCCAGAAACGATTGACTTGCTACAACAGACGAGAACCTCGTAAAAGTACAAACTAAGTAGAATACGTTCCTAATTATTTTCCCTCTCCTCCAAGGGCTAAATATTTTCACGGCTGCTGTACATAGACTTTGATAATCTATACTAATAAAAAAGCCGAAGAGTTTGTTTGTGTGTTTGTTGAAGTTTGTTGTGAACTACCAATCGGATTTGAATTTTTTTTTGCAAATAGCAACCCAATACTTGAGGAAGGCTACAGGCTCTTTCACATCACGCCAGGATCCTTTGGAGCTGAGCAAAAACAAGCCAAAAAGAACGCTAAGCGAAAACGAAGTAATAGCGCGGACAGGCGATGCGCAACGACGGGGTTTGTCGGGAGTACAAGGAAGTTCACGTGGACGAAGTCGCGGACAGAAGCTAGTAAAATAATATGAGAAGTTTAGCCCAAGGCTTCCGAAGTTTAGTTAAGCTGATAAGCTTTGATTTTGTTCATCTTTTACGTGGCTTGGATGTTTTTAATACAATGGAGTTTGAAAACTTTTTTCATTCAATTAGCTGTTAAAAAATAAAATAACAGACAATGTAAAAAGTAAAATATACTACCAATCCGCCTTCAGAGTGTGTTAATATCAAATACGCATTAGCGCGTCTTACTTATACCCCCTCAAACTCATGTTTTATCAAAAATGCATTTTGAGAAGCCACTCCTTTTAGGTACCAGTATTTTTTGACGAATAGGAAATAGCCGAACCAAGAATATGGACAGTCAAACCTATTATCATATATTATATAGACCGTCTTGTCTCGACCAAGCATCACGATAAATCATGTACTTTATGATAGCCTCTAGGAGATAGTCTCTAGGAGCCGCCACATATTCAACACATAACGACGTTAGTTTATCTAGTTAAAGTGTGTCTAAGCTTCAAATATTCATCAATATCTTAGTAACACGCTAATATTTCTGGGACCAATATCTTGCCCTAATGTATTCCATAAGCGAACCGTCCTTTTCACTAATCTAAGTAAGTTTGTAACTTGTCAAAGTCGCTGACAGCCAGCAGGACGTCCCCCGAATAGTAAATATTTCATACTTTTTTATTTGAAACTGGATTAGAGGATCTGCGCTCGAATGAGCCCGGTAATGTCTTTCTTTTGTTTTCGTTTGCTCTGCTCGGATGGAGTATGACGTGGATCTGGAATTTTAGATTTATTTTCAGGACTCTGAACTTTTGCAGTCTTTGGCAGAAATAGGTTTGGCAGAAGCTCATGTCAATGGCTAGCTAAAACATTCGTTTATTTAACCATTTATGGAAACACATGTATAAACAGAGGGGCTCTAATAACAGGCGCACGGGTCGATCGATTAGGTTAAGCTACGCTTGTCGCGGTTGGTCCGTGGATGGGTGACCATCTTCACATACAAAGACCCCTCCGTGTCTCGGACGTTAAGCCGTTGGTCCCGGCGGTCATTCGTGGATCTTTACAGTCGTTACGGGTCGTCTGTAGCCCAAATCTGACAACCAGTCTTTCCAAGGAGTTTCGTATACTTAGTAACTTGGTTGTGGAGGTCAGGTAGGCAGTAGCTCCATGTAAAATATTGTTATTCAGCTGCATCCGGTTAGACTGGAAACCGACCCTAACATACATAGTTTGTAAAAGGCTGGGCTGATGATGATATGTATAAAAAGAAAAGAAGAAAGCAACAGAAAAATACGTACAAAGGTGGTGCTTATTTCTAAAGAAATCTCTTCCAGCATAGCATACCGCGCTTACCTTTTACATTTTGTCTTGAGGATATCGCGCTAAGGATTAAAAGGTAAACTCGATTAAACCTTTTCTCTATCTAGTATTTGTTTGGGAACTCCAAGTCTCCAAGAACTCTGTCATTTATAAATAAAGTCTAACGCCAACCTAGATAAACTTTCAGAAGCTGAAACGATTCCCCTTAACAATCAGAGCACCTTCCCTTTAAATGATAAACAGCTTATGAAGAACCCTCGTTACTTAAAGTTTCGCGATCCCAGCCTCCGCTTCTTATTACATCGCGCTGTTATTACGCTTTTTTTTTTACGCCTTCTTTCTCCCCTCGGACAAAGGATTAGATGTTTTCTTTGTAAAATCATTTCTTAGTACGGAAATAGGCGTGGGACGGAGTTAAAGCGGGAACGATATAATTCAATGCTAGTTTTGTTGACCTGGTAAATACTCTGAGATAACTGGTCCAGCTTTTTACAGTTTTGTGGGTTAAAGTAACAAAATTATTTTTTAATTTTCTTTCTATATTCTGGATTAATAAACACAAGTTTTAATACTAACAACGTTGTACGATTCTCCAGATTAGCTGCTACAAGCGTTTATGCGTTAACCCATTATAAATGCAATCTGCAGCTCGCCATACTCGTTAAAATTCATAGTTTGAATTAGAAAACTCATTCTTGTCCCTAACGTGTTTATTACAAGCGGACCCGCAGCATATTGAGTCCAGTATGTTTTTACAATCATTGTGTAAACAGCGTTGGTCCACCGCTTGTTTTCAGACAATTCTTACTTCCTGTGACGGTTAATGAAGCCGGTCAGAAGATTTAAACAAGGATAGTCTTTTTATTCACGACTTAATTAAGTTCTCGGGTTTCTTTCTTATTTTTGTGAAGTTTAAACATGCTGATGACATTTAAAAAGATATAAAATGGAGTCTCGACAAAGAAATGCCTTCACCAAGTAATAAGGAAGCCACGTTTATTTAGAAAGGTGCTCGGAGACCGAATACGGTACATCGAGATTAGACTGCTCGCACAATAGTGAGAGATTGCTAAGAACTGCCGTGGTGAAACATTTCCTTCGTAATACATGCTACATATAACGTTTTCATATTTCAATAAAGCTCAAGTCCAACCAAATGCTCTTACGCCAGGACACTTTAAACGCCCGGGTTCTAAATCATGCCCGGCCCACTGATCTAAAGTCTATACTTACCCGTTCGGCCATTATCGCCTCAAAACTTTGTAATAGTTTCCAAGCCGAACGCTGCACGTAATATGTGGCCACATAAATTGCACACTGCACATAATTCAATTCTCTGAACAAAATTTTGGTCACCGTTAATTTAATTTTACATTTCATTATTGAGAATATCAATTGATTCAATTTATCAAATTAGTTATCGGGCGGGAAGCTGATACTTTTATCTCGCCCCGAATTCAGCAACCCACAAATAAGTAGGAGATCGATTTCCCAGTTCTTGGAATCAGAAAGTACACTTAGTGTAAGGGCTTCGTCAGTCGTCAAGGCTTGACGGGTGATTGATTGCTGCGAATGGGATCAGCAGTGGACGTGATCGACGATTCCTTGTATTCGCACCGAGAGAAAAAATTAAAATCACATTACTAGGCGCTGTTCAGGGTTTAAAAAACCTTAATCTGCGTGCTAGACGATTATGGCTGCGATTTGTTGAGATAACCAAAGAATAGAAACATTTCAGAAAATAATTATCTGCCACAGCCTGGTCGTAATAATCTTTTTTCACGCTTATGAGTGTAATAAAGAAAAGTATTTATAGCGAACTTTCCTCACCAAAAATCTAAAGGAATCGTGAGGCCCAAAACGTCAGCCTCGGGCAAAAACCCGCCATTACATCGCACGACCCCATATCAGAACTTCCCCATACAATCAAGGAATATATGAAATACTGAATCGGATCTTGAATTATGAATATGACTTCATGACTTTAGTACTTTCGAGAACTGCAGTTTTCGATCTTGAAGAGTTAGCTGGTTCCATCTTTATGATAGTAGAGAATTTCATTTCACTGTATCTTGCATTGCATACGGTATATTACTGGTATGGAACTAGGGTGGGTCTGCTGCCTACTTTATCTACTTCTACATAGAGTATCGTACGATATAACAGCTGTTATAAGTTATAGTGGTAATATTATTTAATATATCAGCCGGATTCTGGATAGAAATGAATTAACTTTTCCGAATGCCAAGCGTGGTGAGACTGCTCTGTGCCACATTTTCTACCAGAAAGCTCATGTGTATAGGTGTTACATTTTCGCACAGATATCAGAGGGGCAATTCTCGTAATTTTAAGAACGTTCACAGTCTGATCTCAGTCTCAATCTGTCAAAAATACCTCTAATTTCCCCACTAGTTTTTATACTATTTGCGACTAGTTTTTGAACGTAACTTACGAAAATTGACCTTCGGGTCAATTCCCGTATTTTAAAACGTTCAAAATGTAGTCGTAATCTCATCTCAGCAATGTCAAAAACTTGTCATTCTTTTTTATAAATTAGAGGTAACTTTGACAGATTGAGACTGAGATTAGAATGCGAACCTTCTTTAAAATAAGGAAGATGCCGCTCAGACATGAATTGACAGTAACATTCCTAGAAAAAAGCCGAAACCTATTTTAGAAAGTAATAAATCCGTTGTGCACTACTTAACATTAATTGACTCTGGTCCTTCGAGTCTACTCAAACAAAATGAACACGTCAACATGTTCTACATTTTAAGCTTTAGAAAATGATGTCTCCAATATGTTTCTACCATCACATATCTCGCCACTGCCGATACAGTAATCCTCTCCGAAGGTTTCTGCTCTACGTAAAGCTTTTAGAAGGATTTCACTGGATATGTTTTAGTACGAGTACTTTCCAAAATCCTAGTTGATGTGTTGTCATGTAGGCTGTTACTCCTACTAGGCTTGCTTCTAGTTTTGTAACTGTCAGTTTAAATGTAGGGTACTTGCACTTGTTGTAACGGTCGACTTTACGAGCAGGCTTAAGTGATATTTATTGGATGCTCATACGTCATCTAAAATATTGGGTTGGTGCTTTAAAATGTAGGGTAGCTCGGTAAGATGATATAGTAGGTGTGCTTTTCGCTCTTTTTGTTTATTTGTACGATGCGGGACACTAAACACCCGTTGACGTAGTAAAAAGAAATAATAAAGTTTATTCGGACAGAGTTCGTGAAACACAAAATACAAATAAAATAAAAAGTAAATAACTAAACTTCTATTGTCTCGTTCAGTTTCCTTTAGTAAGTTAAAATATAAAATGGTCAGAATTTGATGTAGGGGATCATTTTATAGTTTTATATAGAGCCACTTTGTCAGTGATTTGAAAACTGGTACAATGTTATCAAACAAAATAGGTAGTAGAATGAATGAAATGAAAGAATGTACATTTTTCTAGAAAATGTACATTCTTTCTTTTTCACTATAAACTTACAAAGTTACCATACACACGAGATTGACGTAAGGTAAAGTAGTTTTCGTCTCAGAAGATTTATATCCTAAAATAGATTTCGCAGTTTATGACATGTTATAAACATAAAATGCTAGAGACACCACAAAAAAGCGCTTTGAAAGTTCCTGCTTTTGACGTTACATTTTTAAACTGGAAAGTTTTGCGGAAATAAAGCTTTTGAACTACTAATACGTACGTTTTCTCGTCTCCAGACGGTTTCAAGGTTTGTGTGCTCGCAATCTAAACGGTAAATAGATAAGACAAACTAAAACGGCGAAGACAGTAGAGATAAAACCTTGGCTTAGTTCTGGCCTAGCCTTGGCCGGGATTGAGCTAGAATGAAACTAATATCCTACCTGTTTCCCTGCCTTATTAAAAAATAAAACCTTAACACGCAACTTTATTTAAGTAATACTTCTCTTAATCCAACATCCACTTAATAACTTCAAGCTCACCTGAAAAATATACGAAAGACTAAGTACACAAAGAGATACTTAATCTTCCCAGCTGAAAGTTTTAATTATCAGCTCGTTAAACTAGAGGCGTTCACTGAACGCATTATTAGCTTCGTTCAGCCATAGGCCTACTGACAACAGAAAACAGAATTGGCAATTTTCGTAATAGTTGACCGTTAGTTAGTCGACCGTTGTAGTCATGTAGCCACAGGATTATAATGTTAACAGTATTTTGATGACAACCCCAACTCGCACACAATATCTGAGGGGCAATTCTCGTAATTTTAAGAAGGTTCACAGTCTGATCTCAGTCTCAATCTGTCAAAAATACCTCTAATTTCCCTACATTTGTGACATGTTTTTGTCGCTGAAATGAGATTGCGACTAGATTTTGAACGTTTTTAATTGCGGGAATTTTGAATGATTGTTAACACAAAAAGTCGATTCTGATAATGTAATGTATTTAACTGTTTTGTTCGTGATGCAAAATGTTAATTAAGTATGAGCCACAAATAAGTTTTTAGTAGAAAAAAAAGGTCTAAACTGCTCGGAATTTTCTCGCAATATAACCGCAACTTAATTTCAATAACATTTTTATGAGTGAAAAAGTTTATTCTCGCGCGTAAGTCAGCCAGCTCGCCCAAAACGTATAAATGGATAACAACACGTGCCTCGAATACTTTATATTTTGACAAATCATCGCACTTATATCGTACGACTGATTCCACATTTTCGGCTGACATGGGAAAAATCGGCTTTCGGCCATTACGTCATATTCGGCGCGACCTTTCGCGTCGCATTGCTACGGTCGAGCTACGCGCGGCTCGTAGCGGTCGCGTAGCAGTGGCTACGAGCGCGTCAGACGCGCTGGCTGAACGCTACGAGACGCTACGAACTCGTAGCGTTTGAACTTGACGTAGCGTATAATATTGTGAAGTAAAGTTTGTGTTTGTTTTTGAAGTGTCGTTTATGAATAAACAAGTGTGTGAAATTATAATTTTAATTCAATTATAAATATTCAATTAATTGGAGCTTATGCTGATAAATTATCCTCATTTAATTAACAATTTATCTGGTTAAAATTTTCATTTATTTCAAATTAGTGTGAGTGTTATCAACATGTGAGAGTGGGCTATGGGTGAGGGCTCACTGCCGGGGGTGTTCTTCTGCGCCGGGGAGAACGGCAACGGTTACAGGCTGTCGGTGCAGGGCATCAGGACGTTGCAGGGCTTCCTCAGGGAGCATGGCGCGGACTGCGTCAGGCAGTTTATGCAGGTATACAAGCATACACTCAGAAAGCGCGCTAAGCGGTTGGTCCTGGCTGTCATTCGTAGATCAGTCGTTTACGGGTGGTCAGAAGCCCGAAAGTCTGACAACCAGTCTTACCATGGAGGGTATTACCAAGTAACTGGGTTCTGGAGGCCAGATAGACAGTCGCTGCATATAAAATACTGGTATTCAGCTGCATCCGGTTAAACTGGAAGCCGACCCCAACACGTTGGGAAAAGGCTAGGCAGATGATGACAAGCATACACTGAGTATTTTAATTGGCAAACTAGCTGCCGTCCCGCCTGATAGTAAGTGGACATCTTTAATAAACCATCGCAGCCATCGCGGTGCGTTGCCATCCCAGAAACAAAGCTGTAATGTCTAATGTGCTTGTAATTATATCGGCTATTAATACTTTTCAAACATCTCGAACTTCTGGCAAACTTTCTATTCTAACAAATCAACATCTAAGAATCAAGCGGTCGTCCCACCAGTTGATTCTTGTGTTCTTGTGTGTTGATTCTTATACTAGAACCATTAGCGCTCAAACTCAAAGCATATATTTTAATTACACCATTTGCAGGCACTTTTGTCAAAGAGTCGATCAGTTAGTCAGAAACTTGACACTAGTTTATTCATTAAATCTAGGCTCTCTGTATACGCTATCTCTATTACGAAACTCAAATACTTACCAGTATTCAAAAAAGTTCTAATTAGAAGGCAGTAAGGTCGTGTAATAACAATAATATTATTGTGCGTTTGTTCTCGCATACTAATGGTAATGGATTTTGGAAGTCGACGACAATTTTCCTTTCTTACTTTGGTCTTATTTCTTTAAGATAACTCTGAAATTATACAACTATGAACATGTATTATTTTAAAATTACAGGTTTATATTTTTTTATTACCTTCTTTTATTTTTGCCATAGTTGAGGTCATAGCAACACCGACAATCACGGTTCGTCAGCGTTGTATAGATCACTACGGAAGCTTGTTCTTTGAAAATTTCAACTGGTTTAAAGTAAAGTGAGTGTCAGAAAGACAGACGGCGCAGGCTTAGTAATTCCCCTTGGCAGTTGCACCCCCTTTGGTTACGGAACCCTAAAAAATCATTCATAACATCTTAAGTCTTCAACTCCCGCCCTTAAATAACCTTATCTCACTTAATGAGTCTACCGCTTTAGAAAAGCAGTACTTACCTACTTACTTCTAACTTAAGCACAACTCCTCAGAGGTCCTGGCACGACCGCGCGGAGTAAACGTAACGTAAATTCCAACGATTTTTTAATCCAAAATACAAATTGTATAGTTAGTCATTTAATTTAGTAGGTACCTATTGTAAATAGTTATCTTACATAAATAAAGGTAAATACAACTATTCTATTCTATTTCCTGAGGAAATCGGCATGTCCTAGAACCAAAAAATCTAAGAAATGTGACATCCCGCACTGGATCCGCGTGGAGGATTATAACCCAGTCCCTCTCACAGAGAGGAGGTCAATGTTCCAGCAGTGGGAACATTATAGGCTGATTATTTATGTATGTATTTTGCGACAAGCACAATTAGTATCACCCATAGATATGAACAAAGTTAAAAAAAAACTAAGGAAATACAACTTGGCAATAAGGGGTTATAGACCCGTCCGACACTCAATCTGAGGGTTGTGTTTGCTATCCAGAACATGGCGCACTTGCTGGAATGTTCCAAATGTCCATATACTTGCACTTTTGAGGATCTAACGCCACTGACGCTACTATTATCGAAAAGAAGAAGAGACTACCTACGTAAGTAAGTTGAGTCCGCGCGTTCGTGCTAGGCCTACTGATCTCCTTGATATTCGCACTGTTGGGTAAGTACTCTCAAGTAAGATGTATTGTCTACACGACGGCTGCCAACTGACGTCGTTTGTTACAAAAGAGGACGCGAACTTCCAAGGATCATTGTTTTATGGCAAATTATGTAGATAGGACCTTCGTAGGTTCGTAATAGCGCAGGTTCACCCTTTTTATCAAGAATCCTAACGGCGGATTTAGTTTTTTCGTTTTTTACCAACTGTTTTTTCTTTAAACGGAAATATGAAATGCTTAGTAACTTTCATAGTTCCGTTTCGGGCCAAATAACAAGTCAAATTCTCTAAAGATCATGAATAGATAAGTTTGAAATATTGTTTCAATATTTCAAACTTATCTATTTAATGTGATAAAATATCTTAGCTACGCAGAAAAGAGACACGCAGTAAATTACACGCTTCTTTCAAAATTCAAATGATTTTATTTCACATAAACCTACATGGGCATTTATGAAACGTCAGAAGCTAGGTGCACGGTTCCAATTGGTCGTTTCGTAGGGAGAAGAGCCGGTAAGAAACTACCGTTACTCTTTAAAATAATTGGCTTTTACAATGTTTTCAACAGTGTTAATAGGTATGGGAGGAAGGTACAGGCCTGTCAACAAGTACCAGTAGGCCAATTCCCGTAATTAAAAATGTTAAAAATCTAGTCCCAATCTCATCACAGCGACAATCAATGTCAAAAATGTTGGGTAATTAGTGGTATTTTTTGACAGATTGAGACCGAGAACAGACAGTGAACGTTCTTAAAATTACAAAGTGAAATATGGTCAACAAATCGAAATATGTACGAGTCATAAGGCAAGGCAAAAACTGCCCATACCTCTTTAATAATTTTTCCAACAGAATTTCCCTCAAATTTTCTTATCCTACCCAAGACACCGGGCACCTAGGTGCTCCTAGTGTCCGGTACCACAAATCTGAGCCGTCTGGAGCCCCATTCATCTTCCCCCTTGATAGCTACCGATATAATTAGTACCCCAGCGCTACCTTTTGATAAATTGCCGAAATGTTTTCACTACGAGTACTAGGTATATTTGAGCTGAGATTTTCCGTGCCTTTGAGGATTATATCGTTTGCATTTTAATTTGTGGATTAGGATATCAAGGCTTCGACATAAATGTTTAGTCGTCCGGGACGTAAATGTAGAATTATGTAAGCTGTCTATTGTGATTATATTTGCGATCGTGGTGAGAATTACACGCCTTTCATCTTGTCATCTGTGCAGTTATGATTATGACTATGTCAGAGAGTGGAGTTCACGCTGAATTTTGGGGTAAATGTATTTGAACTTTTTGACGTTTAAAGTACGACTGTAGTTGAAGGAGCTTACAGCAAGTTAATCACGAATTGACGTTTACAAGTTACAGTATTTTCATATTTATAATCCAGTATCTGTGCCGACCTTAAATAATTTAATTAGGATAAGGAATTGTCCTTATCCTAATGATGATGATGATGATGATGTCATCGATACGCTAAAAAGAGAGAACACGGGTTCTACCTTATTAATATAATCTTTGTACGATTCAGATAAATATTCTGAACGTTAATTATGAACACAATAGTAGACTCGTGTAGAGAAAAACGATTTAATTAAGAACTGGGCAATAAATATAATTTAACATAAATTGTAACTCTTAGGTTAAATTATTGTTATAATCTAATTATTAATTTAGTAGATTCCCATAACTCTTAACATGTTAATCAATTAAAAATAATAAAATTATGTAAAAATCAAATCAATTTATTGCAAAAAAAAATGGAGGTAAGTGGTGTTCGAATAAAATTAAAAGTTTCAACCATGCACCCTGTAAGGGCGGGCACTGCAAAACAAGATTAATTACATTATACCTAAGTTATCGTTATGAGTCGTTACGGGTGGTAAAAGCCCGAAAGTCTAACAACCAGTCTTACCACGGGGTATCCTACCAGTCACTAGGTTATGGAGGTCAGATAGGCAGTCGCTCCATGTATAATACTGGTATTCAGCTGTATCCGATTAGACTGGAAGCCGACCTCAACATAGTTAGGCAAAGGCTAGGCAGATGATATGATGATACCCAAGTTATCCCAGGCGTAAATACTAAAAATTTCGAGCACGCTTTGTTCGCTCTTGCATGATTCCACCCTATTTTTTCCCTACTCTTATTTATTATATCTAATGTAAACCCTTATTCTAAGATACTTCACATAACACACACCAACTAAAAGTGGCTAAAGTTACACTATCTAAACCTAAATTAGTCGGAAGCTGTGTTGATAATTAATTAGCTTTCAGCGTGCACTACAACCACACGACTGACGTTCTCAGATGCATCTCGAGAGCGAAGCTGTGAGCGGTGAGAGCCGAGCGACCGGTGCTCTTATCTGTGAGCGGATTGACTTTGATCTATCGCTGGTTTCTACCAATGTGGATCTGGATTTGGCACGAGTGGGGATAAGAGGATGGTTGTATGGCTACTTTTCGTGATTTTTATTGGGATCAAGTCGTACGTCTCATGGGATTCCATATCAACAAAAATTACGAAGTTGGAACCCTTCATATTCATCTCCTATTAAACCTCCTTTGGGGATTTTTTTTTCAATAATCCTTTCTTAATACTAACCTTCATTGTATAAGGAACTCTAGTGCAAAATTTAATGCTTCTAGACCCAGCCCAGCAGTTGCTGTGCGTTTTATGTCAGTTTTTTTATTTTTTATTAAGTATCTCTACTTATACAATCAGTGGTTTTCTGATGTCAAAGCTTTTGATTCAATAGTACCTTAATATCCACAGTATATCCTAAAACAATCAGTAGCATTCACCTTTAATAATCATCCTACTGTCTTCAAGACTTCAACCAAATTGAATTGGATTAGGCGCAGATTGTAATTACGTTTTCTGAATAAACTTGCTGTAACTGTAAACAGTCCCTTCCAACAACAGTGGTTTTAAAAGCTTGACTCTTTGAATTCTTAACAGACCTTGCAAAACCAAAAAGATTATGCAAAGCTCATCACAACAAATCGAAGTTGAAGACTGGCAAAAATAATGTACCCAAATCCTTTAGCTAAACCAACTTTTCTCCGATCGCTTCCATTATTACTTGTACGTACGTACAATCCTCCACACGTACATGTTAATAATTTGGCATTAACAGCGCCTTTATGTCGTAGCAATAAGAGCGGTTTTGGTAGTTAAATGATAACCACAGGCGGTGTGTGTGGTTCAGAATATACACCATTAATTTTTAATTAGTACAAATACTTAAATGACTTATTGGAGAAGGTCTTGTTATTATTTATGTAAAGTCTCAATAAATAATATTCATAAACAGCAAAGTTATTAGCGTTTATTTATATCCCAAAATCTCAGTCAGCTTATGGATATATTGTACAGGTCATTCATAATAGTATTCATTATTCATATTGTCTCGCTCTCGCGTTCGCGTATCTCGCTCAAACTTGCCCCGCCTCCAACAGCTGTTATTGTAGGTAACATAAACGCGTCTTATCCTCTACGATTACGATTGATAACTAAGAAAATGCAAAATAAAAAGTTCACGATAAATAATAGGCACATCATCAATTCAAACTTTTCCTTCATACCTTAATTGGGCTTAGGACCAACAAAATTACCAACTTTTTTACAATTAAAACAATCTTAAAGCTTTAGCTTTAAATGTAATTTTGGCGTATTTAAAAAGGTTGAATTAGCTGATATTTACAATAATTAGCGTATTTACAAAACTTAAAAAAAACTTACAGGTATTTTAATTCTCCTTCAAAATGTCCACCACCATTATCGATGCAAAGACGGGCACGTTTAATTAAATTGTTTTTTAATGATAAGAGTATGTTTCGCTTACTTTTCACTTGGTCAAATGCGTCCAATATGCGCTGTTTTAATTGTTCGGCACTTGTTGGCTCACTAACGTACACTCGCCGTTTAATTTCACTCCACAAAAAAAAGTCCAAGGGCGTGAGATCAGGTGAGCGTGGAGGCCATGCCACGGGGCCGCCTCGACCAATCCACTGATTCCCGAACTCCTCCGTCAGGTACTCACGCACTGCGCTATGGTAGTGCGGAGGCGCGCCGTCTTGCTGGAACCAGAGGCCTCGTAGGTTGGTTAATGGAATGTCATCTAACATTGAAGACACCATTGTCCGAAGCAAAGTTAAATAACTTTCGCCATTAAGACGCCCCTCAATAAAATAAGGGCCAACGATAGTGTCGTTTAGGATTCCTGCCCAGACATTTACAGAAAACCTGTGTTGAAAGGAGTTCTCCTTTGTTAGCATTGGATTTCGTAATGACCACCAGTGTTCATTGTGTTGGTTAAACAATCCGATACGAGTAAACATACACTCATCGGAGTATAACACATTTGCTTCTGTGTTGTTCAGTATCCACCTGCAGAACGCCATCCTTGGTTCAGTATCCACAGTGGTCAATTCTTGACCCTTTCTGTAATGGTATGGGTGAAATCCAGACGAACTAATGATCCTCCATGCACAGTGCTGGCTAATATTAAAATGAAAAGCTGCGTCATTCGTACTTCGTCGGGGATCTTCTTCAAAGTAGGCCACTACATCGTCGTACAGGTTTTGCGAATACGCCGGTCTTCCACGTCCTTGGCTATGAGCCGGTGCGTGGAAAGATCCATGGTCGATTAAACGCTGGTAAGCATTTACCACAGTCCGAACGTTTGGCTGGCGAACATTTGGATACAGTTCCCTGTACATGCGTACAGCGGCACTCGCGTTCTCACCAGACAAAAAGTACACACGCAACATAGCCGCATACTCCCGAAATGAAAACTGGTAAGCCATCGCGACAGTAAAAATGTAGGTAACAATTTGGGTAAAAGAAGCACGCGCACACTTCCGCTAACAAATTACCACTGTCTGTTTCGTTTGTTGCACTGGATCGCTGGCCGGCTGGCGCGTGGCGGTAGCGCCGGCGCAAAAGGGGGCGTGGCTTGAGCTTAGACGGGAGTTTGCCGGAACTTATGAATTGCGAACTTGCGACCGAAATGGAAAAATACTATGCGTAGTATTTTCTAGTAGCAATTGTTATGAATGATTGATTTAAATATGAGTTTACCAATTATGTTGAATTTTCGTAGACAATTTTGGGATTTCGTTTTTTTGACTTTTGAATACAGAAATATGATCAGTAAAGGGTACGAATAGAGCCCCATTTTTTTGTGTACTAATTAAAAATTAGTCGTGTAGTATGAACATGCCTTAACAAGTGGTAGCTTTTAGTCGTTCGCACTGTGTACACCATGTAGGTACCGATGTTAGTGTGTTTATCAAAAGACTACGTCACATCGATTTTTGTGGCCGTATCGCGTTACGTGAGCCTGCAAACCAATTGGGGACATCGTTTTTATGAAGGGAGTTTGTAGATCTGTTGGGAGGAAGATTGGTTGGATGATGATATTATGTTGTGTTGCTGGATATTGGTTTAATGTTTTGATCATTGAAATGGGAAGTGATTTCCATGAAGACTTTGAATAGTAGCTTTGTTCAAGAGTAAGCGTCAGCAAACGCGGTGCTCAGACAAAATATGTGGTCGCGTTTAGGGTGCTCCGGAATCGGTTGCATGATGGGTCCAACGACTATGATATGCTTAAAAATGATTGTGATTTTGATTACAGTGAGGAGCAATAAGGAGTAGTTTCTCTACTACAAAATTGTGGCAGCTCAGAAATAATACTTATCTTGACATCAAATTGTCTTATCTTAGCTAAGAACCATACCGGTCACATCTGAAACCATGTCAGTTACAGTAGATACTTGAACACAGCTCCAAGAACAACCTTTTATTTCACCTGGTTTAGTTCTGATATCTTTAATATGAACATTCTTTACAACCAATTGTTTGAAGCCAAGCAATAGTGCCATACATATAGCATAATCAGCCGATAATTTTCCCACTACCGGGGCAACTCGATTATGGCCCACTCCCTCCTCAGAGAGAGTCGACCATAATCCACTACGCGGACCCAGTGCGGGTGGTCGGATATCCCATGTCTTCGAATTTTTGGTTCTAGGACATGCCGGTTTCCTCACGATGTTTTCCTTCACCGTTTTGAGAGCAGTGGTGATGAAATTATTTACACAAACTAAAGCGCCTGTCTGGATTCGAACCTACGACCACAATTCGTCAGTCGCGGCCGTTACCACTAGGCCACCACTGCTCTGAGGCCAAGCAAGGGTTGCATACATACACGAACTATTTAATAACTTACCAATTGTTGCATACATTCACGAACTATTATTAAATATGCAAAAAAACAATACCTACCGTCAATTTCTATGAAATCGGGAACATGCATAAAATGGGTACACGGGAATTTATGATTTATTTACGGCACCCGTAGATGTGCGAAGTGTTGGAATACAGCTCTTTCATGTATTATTTAAAAGGGTTCAAAGGTAAAATTGTACCCAAACAAGGTGCAGCTTTTAGATTTTATACTTTGTTTATTTAATAACAAAAAAAAACCAAGTCTCTGTGACCTACGCGGTAATTGCGTAACAAAGTAACGGTAGCAATGGCGTTTATTTTGACAGTTCAACAACATTCATTACGTTATTTAAGTTGTTGAGCAGACACATTTTACGAACATAATATGATATTATAATTCCTCAAAATTATTCAGATTCTGATTAAAAGTGTGTTACGCAATGTGGGTGCGCAATGGAAAAAGAAAATGTTCCAAGCAACGGTTGCATACATACACGTACACAAACTATTTAATAACCTAACCAGGGCAGGAAGATGTTGATGATGTCTTTGTGACCTACATACATATCTCATTTACCTTAACCTTAAGTTTCATGAAAGCTGTTAACAATGTTACTAATTTATTTATTTATTTTGTTACAGGTAAACAGTGCGAAAACCTAGCTGAAGTAGGGTAAAGGTACAATGTTTCTTTAATAATATTCACTTAATTTTGTTAAAACAATGTTGAGAAGAGAGGTTCTTTCAAGGTGAATTTAAACCGGGTATTTATGAACAGGCCAATGAATATTCTCTTATGCCGATCACGTCTTCGTACTTGAAACTACATAGAATATTCCCGAGAAATATTTTCACTAAATAACTTGAAGATTCTGTTACACAATGTACGTGAACGTCGAATTAAAGTATGTGCCTCATTTATTAAAAATCATGGTTATAATTGGACGTCCCTGATTCTAGAACATACGGGCCCCATCACACGTAGCACAACGACAACTGACTGAGAAAATGAATAGTTTATTCCACATTTGGCCGTCAAAATCGACCGTACGTATGGTCGATACCAACCACATCAAGTCCACGTCGCAAGCATCAGCGTGATCGCCCACTAGCGGCCGGCCCATTGCTAACACAAAGCCGGAGTCGATTTGCCTGTCTGTTTACACTAGCGACTACGCAACCACATCGAAATTTTGTAGATACCACAACACAACTGCAAGAAGCTGCAGCGAGACTATTCACACGTAACCACTGCATAATTATTAATAATATGCAACATTTTTTTGCTGCATAGATTTAAAACTCCTTGTCAAGAGTTTTCCGTGATACAAACCTTTTTTCTGGTTAGATTAGTATTCCAAACAATAGGTAAGTTCATGACATAGGGACCAAGAAAAACATAGGTTTTGTTATTCTGAAGAAAGCACCCGTGCCTATCCTACGATTTTCGTCTCTGCAACAACCAACACCAAAATATCCCGATTCGAGTCCCAAGAGATGTTATTGACAAAACCTTCACTTAATATTCTTCGCGTATGAGCCGATGGTATATTGAATAAACCATTTCCTCATATAACATGTAAAGTACTTTCGTTCATACACTGGGTGTAGTGCGGTGCGCGTCACATAATCTACAATTTGTCTATACACCGGATTTTTTGCCTGCCTCAAAACGGTATGCGTATATTTGCCCGTAAGAATGCCCGATATTTTCGATCGTGTAGGTACCCCTATTAATATTTATGAGGAGTCGTAATGGCTTCATATTCATGTGTGAGGGAGAGCACATCAGCGTTGACCTGCGAGTTCTTCAACTGAACTGAACTAAAGGTTGGGGTTCAGTAAACGGGTTGGTTAGTAATGGGATCGCGTGAGTTTGTCACTAACTGTCGAACCCGGGACTTTGTTTCTGTGAAGTTTATTCACTGTAAAACCATTTGAATTTGTTAAAGCTTTAGTAGGTTCTAAGTGAAGGCTTTCAGTCAATTAAAAGTCGGTATAGATAGAACTATATAACATATGCCTGGCTTGTTCACGTAGTTGAGCTTCCTCGTATTTTTGTGGTACAGTTTTCGTAAAGCATTAAGATTTAATAAGCAACTTGAGAATTCCTGAAATTTTCGGCGACAGGAGAATTTTCCTTTTGAGCTTTTTACTGTGGATAAATTCAGAACGAATGTCATGAAATTCATTTTATGAGAACTTATTATCTAAGTAACAAACCATTAGTTAACTCTGCGTTTAATTTGATCGTTAAAATTGTATTCCAATAAAACAATAGAGTTTGCTAGACGGAGATATTCATTAAATTATTTAAGCTAACTTATTATTATTAGTCTTGTCTTAACTAATTAAGACAAGACCTCTTAACTTGCCATTATGCCAATAAAAAATATTTTAGGCTAAGGCCCTTTGTACACACACGTTTTTCTTGCCGTGAAAAACTACGGTTTATTCACCGTGTGTAGGCACGGTCGTCAGTGTTGTATGGATCACTGTGGAAGCTCGTTCTACGGCGCGGTTTATATGGATCACTGTGGAAGCTCGTTCTACGGCGCGGTTTATACGCCGTATTGTTAAAAAACCGTGCCGTGTACAAAGGGGCCTTAGCCTAACTAAAATTAAAAACTGATTTGTAGGAATATCGGTACTCCTCAGCTTACCGCTGAGTTAAACCTAACATTTTATAGGAGGGTAGCAGACGTATTGAAGAGCAGTACTGCCACTCTCTTCTAGTGGATAATAGCACCGTTACGCCATCCATCGCTAACAAAAGAAAGTTTTACTTGGAGTACTCTTCGGTACCTTTAATATAAAGCGTTGTTATTTAGTGGTTATTTAGAAAAAGTTTCTCAGTTTAGACTACTATTAGAGAATATTCTAGCTTTTCTAAAGACATCAGCGTTTTTTGTTCAGTAAAATTATTCTCTTTTACAAAAACGTATTTATAAGCCTCCATTTATTATGCTTTCTCCACAAAAGTATTTCTTGAAAATACTTCCTAAATTGTAGCGGTTCCTCTAAGGACGCCTTGTTCACACAGGAACTTCCTGCGTGGACAAGGAGAGGGAAACAAAAACAATATAAAAAGGCGCTTTTCAATTGATATAACAACTTATAAGTACTTTCAAACTGCGATACGACTTTTTTTACAAGCACATTAATTCGTTTTTAATGTCGATCAGTAAAAATTATATCTATTCGTGTGTATATGTTGCACGCTATTGTTTTATTAACGTGGTTACTCATAATTCGTTGTAATGGCATTTCCTTGTATCAATGCAGTAGTTATGACTTATATGGCAAAAGGTGAATAGAATAATTAATATGATTATACACCCATACATATTGTGTCGTCCACAATATAGGACATCCTCAGAGTTAGGTACTTTCAAGGTAGATTTAAAAGTAAAATACATGAGTAATACCCCAGATAAACATTCAGTTTTCATACCAGTGCCAACAAATAAAAAACATCATATTTGTCAAAGTTTTATTTCTATACGAGCCGGAGAAATCCAATTTGAAACGTTGACCCGAATCTGGAACGTAGAAGGAGTAATATTGTATATTATTTATTTGTTCAGAATTCACATGCTGTTGTAAACAATGCCAGATACAAAGCTTAATATGTAAAATCAAATCAATCATCTCTGTATAGCATATTGAAGGTAACGGAACATTGGTGCCCATGGTAAGACTAAACTGTGTTAAGCTGTCGTTTTTAAGCCAGCGGTGGCCGCCAAGGCCGAAATGACTCAAAAAAATGACGGCATCGGTGTTTTCCTTGACGGTGTCAAAAAGCGCGCTCTACAAGCCGTCATTGCCGTCGTAAGGCGTATTTTGCCGCCTGACTATGCCGAATCATGCCAACCTGAACCAAGGGTTTAACTACAGGGGTCGGCCGTAACTACGGATTTCGTCCATGGGGAGGACTCAAATCCGTAGTTACGGCCAACTTTTTCCTACTTTTCCGTTTCCTACTCCTGATCACTCACGGATATAAGATTAGGTCGGAGCCCGGACTAATAATGAATAATAAAACGATTTGACAGTTGCCCCTACTCGCGATGTGTTTTTCTCCGTCCGAATAATTTAATTTTACACTTGTTTTGACGGATCAGCTACTTTCAGACAAGTCCGCATCTTCGCTGACGGACTTTGAGATTAGACCCCAAGTTTGCATCACTCCTAATGTGACGGTACCACTGTCTTAGGAAACATAAGCTTTATGGGTACAAGATTCAATTACCTACACATTGTAATTTTGAATATTGTATGCACACGTACAGTTCATCGGGTAGAGTACCTACATACATAATAAATTGTCTTGAAATAGTATTGTTTGCTGACCGACTTGGCTGGTTTCGTGTCCTGCTTGGCATGAGCACAGCCTTGAAGTCAGACAGTCTGGAGACTAGATCTAGTTTCCAGTGTGTTAATATTGACCAAAGTTCAATGAATTAGTTTACAGGGGCAATGCCACTTCAAAAAACGACCTTACTTTTCACAATACAAAATTATGCCGTTTGCATTCCCATGCCATAGAATAGACGACAATATTATTATGTGTATATTTTCTCGAAACCCCTGTTTAGTAAGCGTAAAAACACGCTTGCCAAACAGGGATTTCGAGAAAATATCTCTAATTTTGAAAAATACTATGATTTCAAACAGCATAATTTCAAAATTTGAAATTATTTTTAGTTTAAACTCGGATACAGAATGAAACCTGTTTCCAGCGCCATCTGTTGCATAGTTCTCAAACTACGCGCTTGGAACAGAGGCGTTGTATTTCCGCCGTTCTCCGCAAACATTGAAACTAGTTTAGTTATGCCTCTACTTATCCTCGCGAGAGGGATATTGGCGTGAAATTATAATTTTTTGCTAGAAAATTCCGTAGATTATAATCAGCTTGGCCCTTAATAATACTGTAGCAGCCTTATCCTTCTTAAACACTAGTACCTTAAGATGAACTGAACAAATGAGTCCTTTTGTTCTTAAAGTCCACACCTACCCTATTCTCATCTACATAAAATAAACGAATTTTCTGTATTCAGACAACGGGCTGAAGATAGAAATCTTGACTTCCGCACAGACAACTCCCTTCAGCCCAGAAGCCGTTTTTATTTTACGTTTTAAGACTTTCGCTTTCAGTCTGAAAGGGTTAAACCCTTCAGGAATAGGAATTGCTTCAGGGCCCACATCCTAAATCATTTGTTAGGTCTAGCCGGCTGGAATATTGTATAACCTTCGACTTTCGTTTAGATTGTGTACATAAATAATCTTGGATGTTGCCATGTCGTGCGGGCTGCGAAACTTGTCGAACCAAAAAGGCTGTTTGTTGGTTATTTTACGGTATTTGGTATATCTTTTATTTACTTCGGGAAAAATGAAATATACTTGGACACCCTTTTATAATATTTCACACCCATCCACAGACAGACGTCATGACTTATCAAATCCTATCATTCAATGGTGTAGAAATGAAACTTAGCAAATCGGACAATCTATCTATATTAATGATAAAGCTAACGAGTTTGTTTGTTTCTTTGTTTGAACGCGTCAATCTCTGAAATTACAGGAAGGATTTGAAAAAAAAAATGCATTTGATAGTCCACGCTACGACCCTTAGGAGCCGAGCTGAAAGAAAAAAGCCAGAAAGAAAGCTAAGCGAAAACGAAATAAAAGAGCGGGCAGGCGATGCGATGCGATGGGGCGGAGCAGGGTTACAAGAAATATCACGCGGAGTAAGTCGTGGGCAGAAGCTAGTTTAGGTTATGAATATAAGTAATTACGTGCATAAAATATTGTTTGCAACTTTAATCATGGATAATTTACCCAATATTAGTGCTGATCTTTCCTAAGCTATAAACAAGGTAAACCTGACAAATCCTCTATAACCGATTACCCAATTAAACCGACCATAATGCTGTTTTCACTTATCCACGTAATCGCTTTAGCACAGCTTATTACATATTCCTTGTAACCACACAAACAGGTACAGAAGGAACAGTTATAGCAATATTAAATTCGACCAATTAGGAAGATTCGTTTTGTGTAATTTCGGTTACTGATTGGCACATTGACATAATGTTGTAGTAGCGCAGAAGCACACTACTTTACCGTATAATTTGTTAGCTAAAAATGTTTTAAAATTTAGATAGATGTGAGCTGTTGGTAAAATATTTGTTTCCAAATGGAATGCTTACTTTTTGATAGCTTCTGCCCGCGACTTAGCCCTCGTGATATTTGTCGTTCTTCGGTCCCACCGCGTTGCATCGCGTAGCCCGCCCGCGCTACGACTTCGTTTTCGCTCATCGTTCATTTTGCTCGGTTGTTAAGAGTAGCGTGATGTTAAATAGCCTATAACCTTTTATAAGAATTGGGCCATCAAATGCGAAAAGTATCTTGCAAATTCGACTGGTAGTTCCAGAGATTAGCGCGTTCAAAGAAACAAACTCTTTAGCTTTATTACTTAGTATGGATCCGCTTCGGTCATAATAAGCTACATCGCTCTTGCCACACATATTTTGCTTCGTTACATTACCTGAACTTTGTAGGGACGTTGCTCCTTTAAAGAAATATGGTGACAAAGGCCGAGTGAAAAAAAAACTAGGATATGATGCCATCAGTAAATAATAAATAAATAAATATAAAAAAAAAAAAAAAAAAAAAACTTTTTCTTTCTTTCTTTATCATAATATCTGCCTGCGGCTTTACCTCGCTCCTCATTTCCCTCACACTATTTTCTTTTGCTCTAAGTGAAACTTTTCCTCTTACTTTCTCAGGACCTATTACTTACTCTTCCCCATAAATATTAATATACGCTAATAACGGCGCGTCGCCTCTAATCTGCCGCCGCCGATATTTCTCACGCTCCGTCGAAGAGAATGATGAGCCGAATCGATGGCGCTTGGTAATAGTTTGAGGGTAAGCAGCAGTTATAGAGTAGCGCCGGAAGCCTTAGTAGGTTTCAATTATACAGGATGAAATTGAATTCATTGGCATTCTTTTAAGGGGTCATTGTACTCATTATTATGAACAACTTTTACTATGGGACCAAACCTGAAATCGCGAAAAAAAAATCAGCTGTTCCCTACATTTTGACGAGTTATGCGAACATAAATGTAGGGAACAGCTGATTTTTTTTTTCGCGATTTCAGGTTTGGTCCATAGTAAAAGTTGTTCATAATGATGAGTACAATGACCCCTTAAAGGGATGCCAATGAATTTAATTTCATCCTGTATAGTTGGTGTTAATTATGGTAGAGTGTCTGAGGTACCGTGAGGCGGAGGTAGACAGACTTGGGTATGGGTGGGTAAGTTGGGTAAGAGGAATTACGAGACGATGATAAATGCCGACGGTTTTATACTGCCGACAAACTGTCACGCAGTTTGGCAGGTTTATGATATGTGTGCAAGTGTTTGGTCCAAAATAAATTATTTGTATATATGAAAAACTATGAAAGACATGTTGCGCCGTCCCCAAATAAATTAGGATAAGGGCAGGAGAATTATGAAATGAAGAACTCACTGCAACCCGCTCCTCACGGAGAGGAGGCCTGTGTCCCAGCTGTGGGAACACTAGGTTGATTGTGTACTGCAACTTATGTATATTACTGAAGAAAGGGTGACAAACTACACACAGGTAATCGACAATGGGTTTAAATGGAATAAAAATGAGACTTTTTGTGATTATCAAGACAACGATTAATTATTAGTTTTGCTTCCTTTATTATACATTTAATTTAAAAGCATCTTAGAAAAAAAAGCGTTTGAATATAGAGCCATGCCTTAAGTATTTCTTCGATTATATTTAGCTTTAATTAACATCCCACGTTAAGACCTTTAAATTACACAGCACTAAGAAGATAAACATAAATTAAATCCTTTCAACTCCCACATTTCAGTTCATTAAAAAACACAAGCCTATTTCGTAGAAACAGTGGTCCAAACTGCCAAAAGCATCCCTTTACGATACTATTAGCCCACGACAAATATGGTACTTTATCGACAAGTTGTAGGTACCCTCTCTTATGATCGAAACAATGTCTGGCAAACAATGGACGAGAAACTTTATCTCGCACCCTTTTGTTTAACAGCCTCGTAAATATGGATATTATTTCTATTGTGACTATTGAAAGTGAAATGGAGGTAGTTTGTCGAAATATGTCACTTAGGAACGTTGAAGTTTTAGTTGGGTAGGTAGCAGGAAATGGTATGGTACATTCGATTTACTCTGAACGGTTTTCTATGTAATGTACGGGCTTTGAAGCGGAATGAAGTCACCCAATTTGCTTACTCAGAGTTCTTGGAATGCAATGGAAATCTAACTAAAGCCACAAAAACCTCTGCGTTTCGCCGATTGAGTGAAAGTGTAAAATTTCTTATTAATAGCTTTTAATTACCTACTAAACTGACTGCCAGACAGGTAGGCAGAACATTCAGAACGCCACCTGCTACGGTCCTTACATAGTCCTCTTGCTTCGTTTACGATCATTTACCTGGTCATACACGCATGTAGTTTCTACCTATCCCCGTAGGAAGAAGGTGTCAGTTTATGTATGTAAACTGATTGCTTACGCGACTGAATCCTTGCTTATTTTCATTTTTCTTATTTCATTCAAAAAAAATATTTTATTTAACATAAACTAAATTCTCTAATGAAACAATATTTCAAACTTATCTATTTTAATGTGATATAATATCACATTAAAATAGATAAAAATAAAAAAACAGGATTCATTAAAATTAAAAAAAAAAAATCACATAAACCTACATGCACGGTTCTAATTCGTCGTTTCCTATGGAGAAGAGCTGGCAAGAAACTCCACGGTTACTCTTTTAAAAATAATAATTCAACTAAAGACACTGGCACAAGAAAACTGCAAATAACTTGCGATACTAACTTTGTACACTAACACACATACTCTGGTAAGAAACATACATCCAACATTCAAAATCAAAAGTCATTTATTCAAATTAGGCTGAGAATCAGCACTTTTTGAACGTCAAAATTACAAAAGACAGTCCCCTAAAAGCGCCCGCCCTTCACCACTTCCTAGTGCTATCGCTGGGAAGAAGAAGTGGCGCAACAAACTCCCCAGCCAGCCATTACTTACACCAGTCGCGTACCTACCTCAAAATCGAGACGTATCACCTGAAAAGACGTTAAAAATAACTCCTCCTGAGCGCTCACGACTGTCCTGACGTCAAACGGCGTCGCGTTATCACCTCCGAGATTAAGCCCTAGGGAGAAAACATACGTGCCAGACTTTGGAACGGGTAAGTGGGCCATACTGAAGCGATAAGGAGTCTGATCTGTCAGTGATGATCACGGAAAATGTGTTGATCTGACGGTGATGTACCGGGGTATAAATTTAATTTAATGCTGAGTATGATTAGGAATGCTGCATCGTAAAAATTTGTTAGTATAGAGTGGCACTCCGTCGAAGTTTACATAGGCAAATGTAGAGATGTAGGTACACAATGATAAGCAGCATTTGCTTCTAGAGCTTTTGAGTATTTGTTTGTGTTTAACAATAAATGCTTAATTGATTTGGACGCAACGAGTGTCTCAATCTGTCAAAAAAACCTCTAATTTACCTACTTTTTGACAAGTTGTTGGCATTAATTGTGACTGAGGTGAGATTGCGACTTGAATTAGACTGTTTTTAATTACGGGGATAGATCTTCTGATCTACACGAATCCTACTAATATTATAAATGCGAAAGTTTGTTTGGATGTATGGATGTTTGTTACTCTTTCACGCCAAAAGTACTGAACGGATTTGGATGAAATTTGGCACACAGATAGTTTATAACCAGGAATAACACATAGGATACTTTTTATCCCGATATTCCCACGGGATCGAAACTTATGCGGGTGAAACCGCGGGGCGCAGCTAGTTCCTTATAAAAAGTATCCCTTTGAAAAGACAAAACGACGCGCACCCGTACACAACTATGAACCGTATCCTCCTACCATTTCCATTTTTCGTCTCGTCTCTGCCTAGGTACAAATGCGTTGATCCCCTAATCTTCGCTTCACCTGTGACGGTACTACTAATGAAATGGAGCCTTGAAGGACTCTGTAAACTTACCTTAGTAACTGACAAGCGTAGCTCAAGTTATGAGTGATAAGGAAGGATGGAAATTAGGTGTGATGTGCGGAAATATATTCGGATGTGGAAAAGGTGTTGATTTGAATGATGCCTCATAGGTACGTTATTTCCTGTTTGAATATGTTAAGAAGCTATTTCTATGAAATTAGAAAGTAACATTCATCCTACTATCCTATTTCCTACTAATATTATAAACGTGAATGTTTGTATGGATGGATGGATGGATGTTTGTTACTCTTTCACGCAAAAACTACTGAACAGATCTGGATGAAATTTGGCACATAAGTAGATGGTTTATAACCAGGATTAACATATAGGATACTTTTTATCCCGATATTCCCACCGCGAAACCGCGGGGCGCAGCTAGTGATATCAATAAGCGAGTAATATGAAATCTAGATGTCATTGTGTCAATTTCATTACTTTTTTTATTTGATGTAGGTCTGGACCAATCAACATCCTGTCTTAGTCGTGACAGTTGCAAGATTTACTAAAACAGAGCAACTCAATCCAAACTGAAATCTTAAGCAAATTGCATTATTATACTTATTCCTCACAAAAAATACCAACTACAATTTTATTAAAAAATATTTTAAAACCTGGACAGTTTCTTTCAACGTCAGGCGTCGACTGTAAAGTGCAGTTTTTCGTTACAAGCAACCGACCAGCCAAGCTGAAGGCGTCGTGGAAGCTGTCAGAAAAAGCTGAGAGAATCTATTGTTAACTACGCTACACTGTTGGAGTGACGTGACAGAAATATTGCGAGAATGAATGGGAAAGAGTGAAATACAAATTATAGGGTTTTTGTTGAAAAACGTTCTAAACCTAGTCGCAATCTTATTTATTTATTTATCTTGTCTCAGCAACTGACAAAGAATGCCAAAAATGTAGGTAAAATCTAGGTACTTTCGACGGATGCACACTAAGATTAGAGAATTACTCCAGGGAGAGGGCACTGGCTCTTGTAACACAGGTTAACCACCTAGTACAAGTGTCAGAGACTTCACATTATTTGTAACCACTTTTTTATGTAATAATGATAAAGTATAATGATAAAATTATTAAAGAAAAACGGTTTTCTACGGCACATGTAGGTATATAATCTACTAGCAGCGCGCCGCATTTTCACCCGCATAAGATTCGATCCCGTGGTAATATCGGGATAAATTAAGGTATCCTATGTGTAAGCGGTTATAAAGTATAAGTGCCAAATCCGTTCAGTAGTTTTTGCGTGAAAGAATAACAAACATCCATCCATCCATTCTCACAAACTTTCGCGTTTATAATATTAGTAGGATATTAATAAGTAAGAAGTTGGATGTGTAAAAAGGTTTGTAAGTCAAACTAATACTTACAGGCTGATTTCTGCCACCTCTTAGGTTCAGAATAGACTTCATACATAATTCAATGTTGTGTCGGAATTAACTGCAGCAAACAACAAAAACATTCCCAGTATTGACTGATGCAGTACAGCTAGAACAACACTCAACACATGCAACAAATACACGTGTAGCTAATACGTTCCCCTTTGCCAAGGTTCTGCTTATGGCACCTTTTAGCTCCCACAATGCAAGCCCCGACGACGGTAGCATAGGCCAGTGAACCTGTACGTACTAAGACACAATACCACCTTTTTTACCAAAATTGTAAAGGTATAATTAGGACAGGTATGACTGTGTTTGTAGTTTTCTTGACTTCAAAAGTTTGTTTGAGACGTGGCTTATAAGTGAGAGCTTTTCAAAAACTGGGTTTCAGTAATAAAAAATGTTTTCAGGTGGGACTGAAAAGATTTTTTATTACTGAAAATCGTCCATTTGGTTTGGATACAAACGACTTAGAAACTAGTGTTAGTATTTACGTCTACCAGAGATTCCAAACTAACTATACTTATACCCCTTTATTCATAAACGTTGCTTAAAGTTAAGCAGTGATTAGCGACTGTTTAACCATACATTTTTGACGTTTAAACGTTACTTAACTTTAGTCATCGTTTATGAATAAACCCCATTATTACAGTGATGCGTAGGCGTATCCAATGTAGCATTCAGGGTACAGGTAATCTTCTCACATCATAACCATCTCCTAAAACCAAAATAAAACGATCAAAAATTCAAATATTCCCAAAACAGCAAGATGAAAACAAAAGCGTGTATTACAATACGACGTATTTCCATTTCCGAGCACATTTTGTTCTTATTGGCATTACAAACGATCCCTACCCTACCTGAAAAACGCGAACAACAGACGGCCAACACAATAGGATTTCAATTGCCGACAAAAGTTGAGGCCAGGTGGCGGAGACGTCGCGGTTCGATTCCCGACCCGTGCATGTAAATAGACTCATTCGACGCGTCTATAGTTTACAGCGTTGTTTGTGGAGCCTTCATTTCCATACACCTGCGAAATTCCGACAAGAAATATTCTGATGACAGTTTGTGCTTTGCAAGTCGGTGTTTTTGTTTGGTATATTATGTCCCAAGGACTATAATTAACTTCCTTTCATATGTCATCAAGGCGGAAAATATGACAATTATGATAGTCAATGAAATGACAGTGACATGTCAAATGGGATGTCAATTATTTGGTAAAAAAAAATACGTAATGACAGCTTCGTAATTGTTGTTAGAGTATGATCCAAACGAGTTATTGTGGTTCCTCGAGTAGAGTCACCTAGGAAACTTTCATATTATTTCAAATAGAAAATCGGGTGGCAATGCTAATGGTATTATAATTGAGTTAGACGTTGTTGATGTTATTCTTGATTGTTCCGTATTGTTGAAGTTTGCCAAGTTATTTCAACCGCAGGTTTTCTTGGTTTAGTGTTTAAACCGTGGGCTATTTTGAAATGGAAATCAATAAAACATAGATCTATTGGCATGCTTATCACTTTTTCTTATCAGTCTTAATCTACGAAATAATAGATTCAGTTAACATGCGTAATACGACGCATAATAATTTCAAATATTAACATTCATTATTTCACTGAAGCTGTAAGCAACATTTCATAAAAATATTCCTTTTAACAGTTTAGCGAAATTATAATTACTTGCCAAAGCAATGAATCCGCCCATTCTGTCTGAATCCTGACTATCCTGAATACTTGTGAGCCGGTGACGTCATTAGCGAGTCAAAACTGTACCCCCCACCCCTTCCCTCGCACTACTCTTTAGTGTAACTAAGTACTACGGCAGCGTACTACAGTGCACGTTTTTGTGAAGTCTGGTTTAATCCAATCCGAACCAGTTGCGACCCGATTCAACCGCCTCGTTCCGGAGTTGAATGCATTCTGTTCCCGCTTATAATGGAATTTACTCACTGCATTGTTGCTGTAATATTTGTACTCATTATTTTAAACGACTTTTTTCACAGATGTCGCGGAAAGGAAAATGTGTTTTCTTCTTTTCTAATTGTATTTAATTTAACTGTTGTTTGCACATTTTATACGATTCTTTGTTGTCGACAAACATTTCGAATTTCATAACGCACAAAAACTCATAAAGAAATACTCGAACAGTTGAAACGTCAAGAGGTCGAGGCTTTTTTAAATGTTTCCTCCCAAAACGATAAATCTTGGATTTATTACGAACGTTTCCTTCATTTTTGTAAAGTTGGCGTGTTTTACGTATAATTGTATCCTTTGAGGGAAGCCTGATATGCTCGCCACTTCACCAACTCACTTGGATTTCGTATTTGAGAACTTATAAAAAACAGTTGTTACCCTCTACAGTTCTACCGTCGAGAGAAATTACCTTCTTGACACCTGCCAGTTTCGTACAAACGAATACGTGTTTTGCGAATTTGATCTTTATTAATTACAAGAATTGTCGCACTGA
This sequence comes from Apamea crenata, assembly GCA_949629185.1. NCBI lineage: Eukaryota > Metazoa > Arthropoda > Insecta > Lepidoptera > Noctuidae > Apamea > Apamea crenata. Next base: position 1,096,085 of record OX451365.1, on the reverse strand, counting down.
CAAGTGTCAGGAACACATTCTCTCGACTGTCGTCTGAAACAGTTAGTTTCGTACAAAGGCTTTGATTTCAAACTAAATTCTACTACATTAGAGAATGAAAGGCTTAATACGTAGGATAAGCAGGGGGCAATGATGATTAGATAAGATCAAATTGTAGAGTTTTACGTTATCGTTTTAGTAGTCAGGGAAACCTTCCTATTTCCTTAATGTTTTAGGTGCCAGGTGCGGAAGTAGGCAAATTATAATAATCCTAGATTATTAGTTTTTGTCCCCATTAAAGTTTAATCAGTTTGCTTTTGTCGCCACATCTGTGTGGGTATTGTGGGTCTCTAGGGCCTTGTAATCCAAACCAAACGCCAAATTCTGCCAACAAATAATACCTACATGTGAAACGCTAAATCATTATCAAATTAAACTGTAAGTTAACCTGAAACTCAAACAACGTTACAGTGCTAAACTACAATCCTTTCAACTTGTCGGCACATTGTGTAGGGTTGCCACTGTTGTGAAAAACTAAGTTAAAGACATGCAGATTCCGATAGAACCCTAGTTGAATTTAGACTTTGTCAGTAGAGCTAGAGAATATAAACGGGGGCCATTAAAATAATCTCAAAGAGTGACGTTGGCTTTACATTATTTGATGTACTAGTAATGTAATGCCAAGGAATTTAATTGAGCCAATTGACTACTATTTAATCGCAACTATCATTCTTTGACAGTTGTATGAAAAGGCACAGCAAATTGACGTAGTGTGTGATTTTGCGTAACAATTAATTTCCCTGACTGTACATTTGATGCACCCGGAGTCAGTCACCTCCACTACCACGTTGCTAACCCGTTAATATTTTTAACATGACGTGAACATCATGTAAAATAAGTTTACATGAACTTATTTCTAAGCATAACATCACCCTATCAGCCTGAGTTTCAGGGGGCCAAGTTTGTTAATGCAATTGTGTCAGGGTGACCGCTCATTGACACCATAATAGTTGATTTTGACGGTTTTGGTAATGTCCTAATTGAAAGGCGCCATTATGGTTTGCCGATGGCGTGCCAATGACACTCCATTGACATTTTATGGGAGCACACGATCTTCTGGCTGGTAATGGCGTTACTGATATAGTTGTCATAGTGACCAATTGAAAAATTGAAAATTTGGAAGACGGCCCCAGCTGGTTAGTGAAAAAGCTACACAGGCTACTCCATCTTCGGCGAATCGTAAAAGTTTTATCGATCTTTCCCTTGAACTTGCGACTTACGCACTTTAAAAATCTAAAGCCATCCCTAAATTGCCACAGATGCGAGTGCCGACCTAAACTAGATTTATAGCTCTTATGGCAAAGTTGCGCACTAGGCGGCAAGTACATGAAACCGCTATTACGCCGCCCGGTGCGGCCCTACCTTTTGTTTAGCGCTCTGCATATAAAATTGCACCGTTCAGTTATCCGCTAAATGCTGAATTATCTTGGCAGATTGTAGCTGTAATCGGGTTCCGTGGAAACGTACAACGCTTTTGTGTTTAGTTTGGTTCGTTCAATGTGATTGAAATTAAATGAAATTGCTTTGAATGAGGTATTTCATTGTTTTTAAGACCATAATTCATCATTTAAATGATAACTGAACAGTGCCATTTTATATGTCATTCATCTTGTCTGAAAGGATTCTTAAAATGGCGGGTTTTTAACATATTTTATCGATAAATCCGAGCCCTATAGGAGAAATGAATTAAACCCAGCCCACATTATCTTGGAATTTATTCCAGAAATTTCTGCATCAACAGTTTCGTAAAGATCTTCACGAAACACACGAAATTTAATTTTTTTTTTCGTAAAAAATATACTTTCAGGACATTTGCTATTCTAAATTCCACACATTTGTAGTGCTCATATTCTTAAAAGAGTAGCTGAGTAATGCGAAATCTGACGCACTCAGGTAATGAGTAAAATTACCTGTAATGATGCATCAGCTCGGCGTCTATGAATATAATCAGCCATTTCCCATCATTAACTTGTTGGAAATTGCGCAAGAACACGCTAGACTGGTGCACTCATCTTTTTGTGAGAATAACCTGGCTTTATAACGGTAGGATTATTATATTCAAACACTAAGCACCTAGTATTTTGAATACACTGTATGTAGAGTTTAAAATGGTATACTACCATTTAGTTTCTCCTATGAATACCTACTGTCGTCAGGGACCATCATTTCGATGAAGAAACTATTCATTTCCGTGTAATTTAAATAATACTAAATGAATTCCTGGGATATGTTGTGCCGACCAGATATAAATTAGGATAAGGGCAAGAGAATGATGATGATGATGATGATTCCTGGGAATTACGTAGGACAATATTAACTAGATTCGTTATCCACGAAAAACGTTACGCATATAATAATAATAATATCCCTGGACATTTCACACAGCACCATTTTTCCCAAGCTAAGCAACCTAATGCTTGTGTTATGGTAACAAGATGGCTGATAAACTACTTATATACATTTTTCTTTTTTTTTTGTAAATACATACATATTATAGATAGAAAAACACCCAGACTCGGAACAAATACATGTAGGTCATACAAATATTTGTTCCGTGCGGGAATCGAACCCGCGACACGCAGCGCAGCAGTCAATCGCTTAACCACTGCGCATATCAAATAAGTGTAGCTTAGTAAGATTAAGAAACTGCCGCTTTGAAGTCAACAAACTCGACAACATGTTGTTGTCGAGTTTACTTTCTTTTTATATGTTTTGTGTTGTGGATAGTTTTAAGTATTACCAACACTAGTCTATAAGAACATTGTTACTAACAAAATGGACACCATGTTCTAAAATAAAGTATTTATCATTATTATTACAACAAGAGTACAAAAACACCCTCATGTATGGCAACATGAAACAACTGTTGTTACCAAACGCTCGTGCCAAGTGGATACAGGAATGGGGGATAGATACCCAACAAGAGGCAAGTGATCTTTGATATACGATACTGTTGCTCTCACCCATGTGTTCCATATGGAAACTAATTTGGTACTGGAATTTATAATACCTGAAGGCCTATTCTCGTAATTTAAAACGTTCAAAATCTAGTCGCAGTCTCATCTCGGCGACATGTCAAAAACTTGTCAAAATGTAGGGAAATTAGAAGTATTTTTTGACAGATTGAGACTGAGATCAGACTGTGAACGTTCTTAAAATTACGAGAATTGCCCCTCTGATGTCCTAGCTCGTTAGTTCGACGCGGAGCTTCCACGTTTTTAGACTGCAAATTAACGATCCGAGCTGTCCATAATCGATAGTTTTTGCTTTGACATAATTTACATATAATACCTGCGGGGTAATTGCGTAACACGCATACAATGGCAATCGATCGCAATGCCTTTCATTTTGACAGTCCAGCCACGTTCATTGTGTTATTTATGTTGTTGAGCAGACGAATTTTTCAAACCTATGATGTCAAAATCAAAATCAAAAGACGTCATTTATTCAAATTAGGCTGAGAATCAGCACTTTTTGAACGTCAAAATTACAAAAGACAGTCCCCCAAAAACGCCCGCCCTTCACCACTTCCTAGTGCTATTGCTGGGAAGAAGAAGTGGCGCAACAAACTCCCCAGCAGCACAGCTGTCTGTTCAATTTAAAAAATACTTGAATGTATACAATACTAGGTACTTATGTTCGGTAATTAACATTACAAAACCAGAACATAAAATTTAATTATTTGCCATAATATGTCAGCTAGCCACGCCAATATACCAACAAATATAATAAAAACTATACGTACTCAAGCTAAAACATAATTAATTAAAATGTAAATAAAAAAACTTACTACCCAAATAAAAGCCTCCAGGCATAAAGGGCGTGACAGCTTACACATTAATGCATTGCTGGGTTCTGCAGTAAGCTAATTCTGGAGAAGGAACATAAACATTGTCTTGCGTTAAACTAGGGTGACCAACTATTCTTATCGTCTAAGTAGTCGTTGATAGAATAGTATGCCTTTGAACAAAGGTTGGATTTTAGTTGAGCTTTAAACGCATTAAAAGGCAAGTCTAGAAAAGAAGAGGGTATCTTGTTATAAAAGGTTATACCAAGCCCAACAAATGAGTTATGAACCTTATGAAGCCGGTGAAAGGGGGCACGTAGTTTGTCCTTATTTCTAGTGTTAACAGTGTGAATATCACTATTTTTAGTGTACAAGTGTAAATTTTGCCTAATATATAAAATGTTGGCAAGGATGAATTGTGATGCAACCGTGAGAATACCAATATCTTTAAAGAAATCTCTTAGAGAAACTCTGGCACCTAGCTGGTAAATTGCTCGAACAGCTCGCTTTTGAAGGACAAATATATTTTGTATATCAGCGGCTTTGCCCCACAGCAGAATACCGTAGGACATAACGCTGTGAAAATAACTAAAATAGACTAAACGAGCTGTATCAACGTCAGTATATTGTCTTACTTTCCTGACGGCGTAGGCAGCCGAACTGAGCCTTCCTGCTAGACTTGATATATGAGGTCCCCACTGAAGTTTGGCATCTACTGTTAGTCCTAGAAAAATTGCCGAGCCTACAGTTTCAAGCACCTCTTTATCTAAGACGATGTTGGGTCCTAGGTTTCTAACATTCGGTAAGGCGAACTTTACACATTTGGTTTTCTTGGCATTGAGAACTAAGTTATTTGACGTAAACCAATCTGTAACTATTGAGAGTGCACTGTTTACGTCGTCAAAATCTTGTCTATTCCTGTCTACTTTAAAAATAAGAGAGGTATCATCTGCAAACAGTACAACATCACAGATGCCCGTCAAATGGAATGGTAAATCATTAATGTAAACTAAGAACAAGAATGGACCCAGTATTGAGCCTTGCGGAACAGCTAACTGAACTGGTAGCCCGGATGATTTCACACCATTAACATCTACACATTGGACCCTATTATGTAAATACGAAATAATTACGTTGAGAGCTTCGTTTTGGACACCGTAATGACGTAATTTACGCAAAAGCGTGTCATGGTGCACGCAATCAAAGGCTTTGGAGAGATCACAGAAAACTCCAATAGCATTCTGTGATTTCTCCCATGCGTCAAATATGTGTCTCAACAGAGCAACACCCGCATCTGTAGTTGAACGACCTTTTGTAAAGCCATATTGCTCATTATGGAGGAGGCTATTTAAATTAAAATGTCTTAGCAGCTGCTTGAGTATTAACTTTTCAAATATTTTGCTAAATGCAGGTAAGATAGAAATAGGCCTGAAATTGCCAACGTCATTCTTATTACCTGATTTAAATAATGGTATGACTTAACTACTCTTCATGAGGTCAGGAAAAGTTCCTAAATCAACACATTTATTAAAAGTAACAGCTAGATAGGGGGCTACGATGTCTATTATATTACTTATAAGTTTAGTGGAGATGCCCCAATAATCACCGGTGTTTTTAGACTTAAGTGTATTAAAAACATTAACTACATCACGCGGGGTTACATGTTCGAAACTAAATAAGGGACTACATTTAGGTACAATACGATGCAATAGATTAGGAATTTCCTGCAACGCCCTCGGATTGTGATCGAAAGTGTGTTACGCAATTAGGATACAGGAGTGCTAATGCAGGTACCTTTTTCAATGAAAGACTTTTAATATACATATTAAGTACTAGCTTTCGCCCGCGACTTCGTCCGCGTGAAGCAACTTTCTTACATTTTTTTTTTTCGTAAGAACCATCCTCGTTCTTCAAGGATTATTTAAAAAAAATAATTAGCGAAATTGGTTCTGCTGTTCTCGGGATTTGAGCTTAACATCATATTCAGCGATTCATTTTTATATTATAGAGAAGATGAAAGTCGTAAAGGGAGTAGGTACAAACGATTAGAGAAACAACTTGACCGTTGACACACACCACTGAAACAATGTTATTTATGTCAGTGCAGCTGTAGCATACCAATGAGGCTATAACAAGTGCCTCGTGGAGTCCTGCAAGGTTCGATTCCCAAGTCGGAATAAGTTTTATTGGTATTTTCAATTATTTTTTTGCCTGTAGTCTGAATAGAAAACAGAGTTCAGAGTGAAAACGAAAGTATAAAGAAAATCAAAAAGTGAAAGTTTTACTACTATCCCAAAAGAGTCTGAAGCTGGACATAGGCCTGGCCAAACAAAAGTAATGCTAATAGAGCTCGTTTCACCAAAAATACGGTAACAATAATCATAAAAGCTCCAACAAAGCTCTCCTAAACGGCTTTAACTGTATTAATTAATTTATAATTGAACATTTAGGGTTGTGCGCTTGATCCCGCGGGAAGCATACCGGGAATTGAATACAACAGACACTTGTACGCCGTTATGTTCGTGCGTTGTTGCATTGGTAATCAGTTATGTGGCTTTCATTTATTATAACGAATAGCTGAATTCTGGTCAAAACTCATATAATTTGGAATCATCGACCCGACGAAGAAGAAGGGAGTATGACTACAAAAAAAAAGTGCGTCAGACCTGTATCCACCCTGATTGAACACACTTTCAAACTCAATCTGAATGATTTTGAAGGATATTGCTAATCCATTGCCTTATTAATACGTTCGAAAAGTGTGTCTGATTAACAACCTACCTAAATAATTAAATGAATGTAGTTGATATGTCAAAATCAAAGTCAATGCTGTTGTTAGTATGTTCCGAGATTGCCACTAGATGAGACTCCGACAGACCATGGTAGCATGGCACAAAAGGGAGGCTTATACTCAGCAGTGGCTGGAACAAGGCTGATGATGATGAGAATAATCTAAAACTGTTCCTTGATTACTTCCCCTTTCCCTGATTACGATCTAATTGAACTTGGATAAAGGTCTTAGCGACGTTTGTGAAAAGTTTTAAACGAAATTTGTGGAGTTAAACAGTTGTTGTTGAAGGATCTTACGAAGCAGTGGTCCTTTGGGTATAGGGTGAAGAATTGTTTTATTATCAAGTTATTTAATATCATGAAGTAGACGCTCAGACCTGTCTGTAAATAATAATGAAGTGAAAACTTTAAACAAGGGCATAAAGATGCTACTTGTGTGTGGTGGTTTATTCTGTAATATCTCACCGTGAAAACGTAAGTGAGTGAGCTGTCATTCTACCTGATGCCTACGGATTGAAACTATTGACATCTCACCTAAGTTATCACGGTGAGATTTTTACTAGAATAACAATACTGTATTGACAGGCCACTTGACGCTACTGGAATTGACACTATTTACAGCTCACTGCACCTAAGTTTTCACGGTGAGATGTTTTGCAGAATACATCGGCAGTAGATTTCTACATATCATTTAAGTGGGCTATTGAAGCAGTGACTTTATCAATGTTCAGTTTGCGCTACATTCAGCACAAAGTGTTTAACGCTAGCGAATCCAAAATATTGTCAAAGAAAATAATTAATTTATTGAACGCTAACTTTTAATCTAGCCAAGTTGAATCCAATTTAGCCGCGCACATTGCAGAATTTTAATCAGAAATATTTCCAATCGATGGCTAATCAAACTACGTTGTTGTTTTCTTCTCTTTTATTCTCGGTAACTAGTAATAGAATTAAAGTTTGTTGCGATTTTTCAGCTCTGCTATGCTTCAAATTATCAAGCGCTGGTTTCATTGTCGTTTAGTTGTAAGCTTACCTTATACATAGGTGTATTAACGGTAAAAAAAGAAGTGGCCTGTAACACTACAACGGCTCTTTCTTCAAAAGGCACTTCCAGACATGGCTCTGCATTGTAAGGACTCAAATAATAATCTAAATAATATGTTTGGAGTTTAAAAGAGATCACGGCCTCTTAGTTGGTTCCAGCATTTCTTCTCAGGGATCAGTCAGCTAGGAAATAACGGCGCCATCTAGCTTTAAAGTATTGACCAAAATGGTTAAAAGGATCATACGACGTCAAGAAGACACCATACTTGGACGGTTTGGTGACATGAGGACGCTGCCCATCCTCTTAGCCTCATCCCTAACACGTAACAACCCAAAGCCATGGGAAGTTGCGAGGTAACCCCATCACAAGTATCCTTATACCTTACTGGGGCTGCCTCAATGTTGTGCTGTAGAACAATATTGTATGAGAAACAATAAAACCTTTTTTATTTTTTTATTTAAGTAGAAGCGCATTTTCTCAATGAACGTTTGAACGTGACAGCAAATTATTTCACGTGGACAAAACTGTTCCCAGCTAAACGAGAACCATACTAAAGACACATAACAAGCATCCTGGTTTTAGTAAAAGCGTCTAGTGTTACTAACGACGGACATTGTTAATCAAACGTCCACCTAGCTGAGCGCACGAAGATGTCTAGTACATAGCACAGTCAACAGCAGCACCCGTAACACTTTGACCTTGCGTCCTTATGTCGTTGCGATAAGGACCATCTCCGCAGTTTAATGTGTAGTGGACTGTGCCTTTTGCTAATAACACTGTACGTGGTGTATCTTGTTACTGTGCTACACTGCCGGCTCTAGGTGCTAAGGGACGCATTTCTGGGCGCATGCATGAGCATGGCATCTATATTGCCACATGCGACTGACGTCACGCAAAAATCCGGCATCGCGCAAGGAGAGTTTATCCGCCCATCTAGCATAACATAACGTCCCGACATTAATCGGCGGGCAGTAGCCCACCATACATGACACCCATGGTCGGAGAATCCTTCCTTGTCTATGGAGGAAGACTGAACTTTACACCCGGTTCCTCATAAGGAACAGGGTGTAAAGTTCACTCATCCTCCAAAATTGAAGATTTTCAAAATTGTTTTCAGAATACTAACTCTAGAGTTATGCATCTTTAAGCTAGTTAGTTATTTAGTATTCTGAAAAAAAAATTGAAAATCTGCTTAGGTTTTTAGAGTGATTATTTTTTGTACCATTTGAATACAAAGGTACACTGCCAGCTTCTGCTAGAGATAGAGTAGTCATCCTCTGTATATTTTTCAGGTTTTGGTGATCTTAAGCTTAATGTTTGAAACTTTCCCTAAGAAATCCTGGAAACTTTGCCACTATGTGGCTTTGTGTCCGCCAGTAGAAGTACGGCAAACTTACGACGCAACTCTCAAGTGGAGGGTACAGCTTTGGTCTCCTAACAAAGTGGTGATCAGTCACATAACAACGGTTTTGGACACCCGAAAAACGCTGTTTGGACACAGAGCGTTTTTCGGCATCGTAATGTCAAATACTGGTAAAAAATTACAGATTTTCATGACGGTCGTTATAACATGACGGAACCGCTCTCCTAGGAAACCAAAGCTTTACCGTCAGTGTATTTAGACGAGTAAATACGGGTTATGTAACATTTCCCAGCGGCATATCAGTGACATACTAACACCAAGTCATCTAAAGCATCTTGCATTACTAACGACAGCGCTAATCACACGTACTGCAACATATTTATACGTAGCAACATGACGGTACCATCAATCTTGCTCGATGGCTCGTCTTGCCGCCATAGCCTTGCCTTCACAATTTCACTGACAAGCCGATTTATGGTTGTGTGTACTCGTGTTTATGAGTGCTGCGTTTCTTTACATAATTTAAAGTCGGAAGAAAACACCCTGTTGCTGTTTTCTTGAATGATGTTTGAATTGAAAGATGTAATATGTAGATCCTAAATGGTGTATTAGTTTAAATTTGGTATCAGTGTTCCTTGGTACTGTGCCAAATAAACGTTTTATATTTTCTGGCTTTTATATAAAATTAAAGTAATTCGTGTGGTCCCTGTGCGTGCCAGCCTACAGGGTGGCAGGGATTTCAACGCAGGCGGGCTCAGAATCATGTACTGAATCCATGGGAACAGATTGCGCATCCATGTCCCTGCCACCCTGTATACTATAATATTGTCTACCTATGTTAGATTAGAATTAGATGGACTTCATAAGTCAGATGATACCAAGTACATATCTCAAGCAAAACAGGCTTTCATATCACGTATTCAATAAGAAATTGAGAAAAAAATATGTTGTACTGATTTTCATATTTACTGTTACATTATGCGCATCTCATCACCATCTGCCTAGCCTTTTCCCAACTATGTTGGGGTCGGCTTCCAGTCTAACCGGATGCAGCTGAATACCAGTATTTTACATGGAGCGACTACGATACCCCTTGCTAAGACTGATTGTCAGACTTTCGAGCTCCTGACTACCCGTAACGACTGTCAAAGATCCACGAATGACAACCGGGACCAAAGGCTTAACGTGCTTCCCGAGGCACGGAGGGGTCTCGGTATGTAAAGATGGTCACCAATCCACAGACCAACCGCGGCAAGCGTAACTTAACCAGATCGATTGACCTGTGCGGCTGTTATTATTTGGCCACGGGCCACTCCACGTAACATTATGCGCTTCTAATATAGTTTAAGATACTCTGTTGTCACTACTAGGAACTAGCTGCGTCGCCACAGTATCATAAATCACATCTAATCCAATTAAACAACTTCACTTTGTCCCCACTGCAGCGCATTGTTCGTTTTGTTGCCTGCAGTAATAAAACTACTAGAAAGTTACTTAATTTCCATCTAATTATTTTTAGTTGGAGCTCGTATACCGACCAGCTATTAACTATCTTCCTAATGCTCTAATAATTTGTTCATTGTACCATTTCTCTTCTCATATTTTATGAGATAACATTATATTCTTTCGGCCTCCCATAATTTACAAAAGGGTAAACGTTTTTCAATTACAACGTGAGGTAAACCTTTTGTTTTTGACATTACTGTGCCGAAATCAGTATTTATGCCATTTGGAAAGTCATAGAAAACGGTGGGTTCTGAATTATGATTTTAGCTACGCATTAAACCAATTTTTATCGCACTGCTTAGCTTAATACCACAATAAAATGTACTGCTCTTGCTCTTAACTAAAAGTGTTTATTTTAATCCAGTGGTGTTAAGTCTTGAAACGAATGGTCTTTAAACACGTTATATATCATCATCATTCTCTTGCCCCTATCCCAATTTATTTGGGATCGGCGCAACGTCTTCTTGTCTTCTTCCATACTTCTCTATTGGTCGTCATCTCGGTAGTCACTCCCTTTCTAACCCATATCATCTTTCACACAGTCCATCCATCATTTCTTTGAACCCTACTCGTTTAGCCTTCCACATTCATACTCAAAACTTTCCTAAAGACATTTTCCTCATTCCTCCGCATCACATACCCGTACCATGTCAACCAATTTTCAAACAACTTTTCAGGATCCAATGCCACTTACAATTCATTAGAATGAACCTCGATAAAACTACCACCAATTTGAATAGGCACACTGTTATCAGAAGCCCTAACATCCCACATTATGGCTTCTCCCTAATCAGAGTGACTGTTAAAACAAGCCATTTAATAAGGAGTACTATCGGTATCGGTATCTAATCAGCCGAATCCTATAGTGCTTCCGAAAGGAATGGCGGGTGTTGCCATGGCAACCGACTTGTATGTGAATGAGACAGCTGATAAAGGAGAACGTGTAACTAATGTGGGTTTTATACTGCCGTGTTTTTGGTGGCAAAAAAGGTAAAAAGCTGTTTAATAAGTTATAAGACCTCTCAAGAAAAGTTCTGCACTGTTTATTTCTACAAAGACACACTGGGTTGTCCTGCAAACAAAGGTGAACATAACCAAGAAAATATTGTTTTCCTCATAATAATCAGTGTCTCTTTTCTTCAACCTGCGAGGTAATTACGTTACGAGTGTTACGACACAATGTGTATAATGCCATGCATTTTGACAGTTCAACAACATTCATTGCGTTATTTACGTTGTTGAGCAGACGAATTTTTCAATCATATGACGTAATGGATTATGAATTTCCTACGAAATCCTTTGGATTGTGATTGAAAGTGTGTTACGCAATTGGGGTACTGAAGTTATCCAATGCTGGAAGCTAAGCTAAGCATTTTATCTTCTACGTTATTTAACTCACATGCAACATATATTTTTTATGACCACAGTCATAATTATGTCTGCTCTGTCAATAATGTTTTATTTCAATAAATATTAATTTCCATTACATATCGTGTCAATAACGTTGTACGGGAATGTGGGTTAAATCAATTAAACAGTTAATTAATGGCACGACTCACATGACATGTCACATGTCTGATCGTTTGCGCTAATGTCAGAACTGTACCAACTAATATATTTTATAAGGTGTTAGTCCACTTAAATGTCATTATATGCATTTTCATATTGATTCCTAATGTATCTGTGAGTAGAGGTTTTAAGACACTTGGTTAATATTTTAAAACTAAATGGCGCCGGCATTTCTTAGCTGATCGGTCCCTGAGTAGAAATGCCGAAATAAATTCCTTTCTGAAATTCCGAATGACTAATCAAAGCGTGACAAGCTTGACTCCTACCAAACAAACAGGCGCTAGATTGTTACATAGATTTCTGCAACATTTAACGCAAATTAACTGTGCTCACGACTCCGCCTTCTGGTTAATTATCAGGTTTAAAAAGTATATGGTGGTCGGAGTGGATGAGGTTATTGGAGAGATTTCTATTGAGGGTTTAACTTTTATATTTTTGCCACACATTTCACAACTTAATGTTTCCATGTTGGGGCCTCTAGACCAAGCTTAAATCATAAGTGTCAATCTGTCAGGCAGCCACGTTAGTGACAACCCACCACAGAGGTCTGTTAGGACAGAGGAGTTCATACACCGCTATAATTACAAAAACACAAATAGAATTTAAATTAAATATTTTTGTTACAGGTAATTTCCCGATTTTTCCCAACGCACGCAGAAAGAAACTTTGGTGACATGAAGAGTGTTTGGATACTCATCAGTTTCATGACTTTGTAAATATTGGAAAGGTTCCAAAACATCGCACACGTAAGTAAACACTAAAACATGTGCAGTATGTTCAGTGGAAGCTCTTGGAGGCGATGACCGCCGCAGGTCCGACCCTGACCCCGATCAGTTACTGTAACAGGGCTGTCACAAGGGGGAAGAAGAAAAATATCTTATTACTTACTAGCGAAGTTAAATCAAATCAAATCAATTTATTTGCGATAAGTGTTGGTACAATATCGGTCTTAACATATATTACAATATATTAATATTAATGTATTTATGAGTTGTCATTAAAATATTGTTTTATTAACCTGCTACATGCTTAGTTTTGGACCTACATCACACACGAACATTCAATAAGTTTGGGGTTAATTCGTCATAAGTTTGTGTCATTCATTTAAGTTTGAGTTTTAAAAACAAATGACCGCTGCAGGCTGGTAGCTTGTAGTTGCTCAATACAATTTCACAGTCTTTTACATAACCATCATCATTCACATTCTTTAAAAAAGAATGCTTTTAGCAATAAATATAGAAAAGTTCGTCGATCAAAACTTCCGTCGTCCTGTCGTTTGTCGAGAAATCAATTAGTCGCACTAACGTAAGTACGTCGAGCTAATGTGCTTGTCGCACCACTGATGGTTGACATACCGTACTGTTGCCCTGACATTTGTCGGACATTCGTTTTTCGCAACTATGATGCGGAGTCGGATTGTGTTTTAAAAGTTCAACTACACTTTGTATCCTAGATTTTAGTAGCCTTTTCAGGCACAAATTTCTCAAGAAATAAAAATATAAGCAACATTACACGCAATCCTACAGAGCGGCGAAGCAAACGAGATTGTTTTGAGCAAAAAGTACATAACGGAGCAAGTGGAATTGTGCCTCCCTCATCTAATCTTAATACCAAAGTTTTTACGTTGCCAAGATATTCGGACCGGGTACATCCCACTTAGGATTACCGCCTAGTTTTTGTTAAAATTCTTAGATAAGTGTCACTACTAAGTACTAGGTTTAGTTGTACAGATTAAAAGTACAAAATTGTATGCCTAAAGCTGGATTTAATGCTCGACGGACGGTCAGCGCTGACATCGGTCGCGTACTGATTTATATGGACTCGCGCTGGTTGACCGTCGGCGCTACACTATACACGCCCATTTTTTGTAAGCGTCTTCAATACGCGTAACCGACGGTAGGCGACCGACGACGTTAGCGTAACATTAAAGCTAGAGTTCTACAAAATTGATGTAATTTATGAGCACTAATCGTTTTTTCGGCCCGCGAAGATAACGTTAAAAAAATTCAGGAAATATTTTGAAACCCTTTTTGGCAGCCCTGCCCACTGCCCAGTCATGAGGAATGCACTGAACAACATAACCGTACTATACCGGACGTATGCGGACATGTGCCTGCATGCTTTTTGATCCTATCTCATGTCTGAAACAACACACATGCGAGGAAAGTCTTGCACTAGAAATAAACTACCTACTAGCTAAGATTGTACAAATGTAAGAAGGTAATACGAATAAGACTAATAAGCAATAAAGTGCTTATTAGTCTTGGATTGGTGAAACGTAACATGAAATGTAACAGACATGGATAAAAAATTGTTATTGTGTTACATTCCATGTTGCATTGCATACGTTTTTTCTGCAATTTTCACGGTAGAGTCCGTCTCACGAAATAAGTCTCGCAGACGCGGCTGCAGGCTTGCGACGGAATCATAACTCTTTACTTATTTATTTATCTATCTGTGTGCCTGATAGATAAATAAATAAGTAAAGAGTAGTATAAACATTATTTTCACTTTTTTATTTTGTTATTTGTATTTTGTGTTCCACGAACTGGGTCCAAATAAACGTTACTATTTCTTTCTTTATCTCAGCATCATTTTACAGAGACTGGTTAATAAAATGTACAATCAATAGAGGAAGGTGCCCGAAGTAGGAGGGTTGTTGTGGGAATGTTGCTAACTATACAATAATAATTAGTTTCACTAATTGCCGCGGAACTTCTTTCGTGAGACGGACTCTCCGGACAATGATGATATTTTCTCCCACTAAAAAGAAATATTAGTAGGTTGTGCATTCGACAACCTTGTTGCACTAACTGCACTCTACATTACGTGAACACCACGCATGATGCACTAAACCAGGACAGGTGTGGGCGAGTTACATCACCTATCCTGTTTCATCCTCCAATCACGTCTAATATGAAAACAGTTGGACTATCCGGTGTATACTGCGGCACCATTCCCTTCTGTTGTCTTGTCGATGACATAAACATATCTGAATATACATTGTGTCCTTTATTTCCTTTGATCCTCCGATCGTATATAATGCTACACTAGCTGCAGTGTCCCAGTCGATATATCCTTACGTCTGTTCTGACATCATAACACAACACACAATATTTAAGAGAAATATCAATATACATCTTCAACTGTCACAATATAAAAGACTAGTAAAACAATGGCCGCCGAACTGAATCAGCTTACGTGACGGCTGAGGGGTGTACAAATAATTAAATATATTTTTATATATTCGCGGTATTTTCCTGTGGGAAATGCAATACGTCACATTTTCCGATCCATCTGTTGCTTCTCCAATTATATGTATCTCATGTGACACACTCCGACAGGGCCATCGAATATTTGCCTATATAACATTCCAGAATGCCAATTTTTGTCCAATTTATTTGGTAAATCTATGTGAAGAAAATTGCCTTATTTGTGTTGTATTGGTTTTCTTAGAAACAACAAGTATCTATAATATGTTTTCTACCACTACGATCTCACCTTTCTTTCTTATTACAATTCCACCTATAGGTGAATCAATCATTTATAAATTAACCTTTATACCAACCAGCCCTAAGGTATACCTTAGGGCTGGTTGGTATAAAGGTTAATTTATAAATGATTTTATTTCTGTAAGTAGGTTTGTACAAACACTTTTACTTGTCGATCATATTTTAAAATCTAGATGAGGTGGCGTTTCCTATAAGCGAAACAAACTCAGAGTTCACAGTCTCTTTCAAAGTCCCCATATTTCAGACACCTATCTACATGGTCGATGATCTGTTCTGTGAAGACCATGTAGATTGGTGTCTGTAATGGACGTTTGAAAGGAAAGAACCACACAGGTTGAGTGGATGACTAGTCAGTGCACTCATTTGTCAGTAATCGTGCAGCTCAACTCAGAAAAAAAAGTTAAATTGAAGTCAAACTTCCGTTTAGATCCGGTTCTTGTATATAACGCAGATTCACAATTCGTGTTATAGCACACTTTCGTTCCCTACTTTTACACCATATTTATGATGAACCAGCCTCTTTCCCTTTGTTTCCTTCATATAAATTAGGACCCATTAAGTTTGGCAGGCTAAGAATGGTAATAATAGCTTAGGGTAGTTTATTATAGGTATATTTTAAGGGATTAGTTCTCACAACCCATTTTTTACTTTTGTTCGGGAAGTTTTTCCGATACCTTTTTGTTGAATTTTATTCTCATTTTGGACATCATCATTATCATCATTTTCCTGCCCTTGTTCATGTTACTTATTGTCGGCGCAACACGTTTGCTTCTTCCATTCCCCCCTGCGAACCGTCACGCCATCATTCCCTCCCTTCCTCTTCTGATTTTGGACATATGAACAGATAAACTAATTTTCGATTTGTAATAAACTAATCCGCCAGCACATTACATTACCAAACGTTGATTAAAACTAGATCATAAATTAAACTTCAATGCGTTTTCATTAAAGCATACAAAGCCGTTGGTTTAATTAAAACTTTTAGGTCCAATACGCACAGAATTAGGCTCGGCGATAAAACTGGCTATTCTGGTGAATGTAAAAACGTATGTCATAACGAGTAGCAATTAAAGGTAGCTATATAATGGTTCAGTACACTCAGACAAAACAATCTATCTATATCTATAATAATAATAAAGTTGAAGAGTTTGTTTGATTGTTTGAACGCATTAGTCTCTGGAACTACCTGTCGGATTAAAAAAAAATGTTTTTCTGTTCAATTTATTTATTTCAGATAAATTACGAGTACAACCACTATAATCATCCATACATAATTTTGCATTTTATTTTTTTCGATTTTTTTATTTGTTATTTCTTTTTTTTGCATCTAATAGCCTAATTCTTAAAGAAGGCCATTTAACATCATGCTACGACCCTCAGGAGCCGAGCAAAAACAAAAAAAAACGTCAGAAAGAACGCTAAGCGAAAATGAAGTCTTATAGCGCGGGCAGGCGATACGATGCGACGAGGTGGGTCGGAGGGACAAGAAAATTCAAGTAGAGGAAGTCGCGGCCAGAAGCTAGTATTCGATAATTAAGGAGCGTCAGTGAATAACATCGATGGGGAAGGGGAATATGAAAGTAGAGTTATGTCTTATGTCGTTGTTGTCAGCGAACGCGATTAAAAGGGGGTAAAACTGTCACGGTAAATTTATCATTAGGGATTTTATTTAACAAGGCAGCCTTAAAGCTAAGCTTTGTATACAACAAGGACTTACTTTTAAATATGATTATTATTTTAGATATGATATGATCTTGTATGTATGTTTTAGATCGAACGTTCTGCATCGTTCTCACATGCATAATTTTTAACATGAATGATGTAACAAATACTTTAACCATATTATTGTGATTTAAAAGAGTGTCCATGGAGTTTCTTGCCCGTTCATCTCCATAGGTAAGTAGCTACTACGCTTTGGAATGGGCAACTAGCTTCATCTTTTTCTACTGACCGACCCTTGACAATTCAAAAGTGTCTCTAATTGGTTTAGTTGATATAAATAGTTTGAGTTTGATGTAATTTTTTGCCTACTCTTCATCATAAACATACCTCAAGTATCCTGAAAGTAAGTCTTAACAACTCACTCTTTATTCAGTTTTAAGAATTAAAAACCACATAAATAAACCAAACAGTTCACGTAACATAATGAAATATACAAATAAATCATGCAGTTATATGTATATTAACAAATACTC
The DNA here is from genome assembly GCA_949629185.1 of Apamea crenata. NCBI lineage: Eukaryota > Metazoa > Arthropoda > Insecta > Lepidoptera > Noctuidae > Apamea > Apamea crenata. The sequence goes on along the minus strand of OX451365.1, from coordinate 1,078,279 downwards.
CATGACTCGTGAGTCTAAAAAGGAAAATTAATAACCTTACCGGCAGAATAATCGATAACTATTAATTTAGCTGTTCAGCATCGTCACTACAATTGACAGTGGTATAGTTTTTATCGTCCGTTTGTTAGCTGTATCGATAGATAATTATTATTGTGGGTAGACGGGCAGTCCGTCGCATGTCCGCTTAATGTCCGGATGACATATTACGGGCCGCACAAATAGTGAGACACCCCTGGGAACGAGGCAGGGATGTGCAATCACTGGTTGTATTATATTGATATGATTGGGTTAAGGTCGACATTGTGAAGGTGGCACTTCGAATAATTTTTGTAATGATTAGACTTAGTCTTAATAAAAATCATGGATTTATCTACAAACAATCTACAGCGAAAACAGTTAGATTTAGAAGCATGACATTTTGTCACATCATCATTATCCACAGACCGACTTCACCCACTGCTGAGCATAGGCCTCTTTTTTGTGCCAATCTCCACGCTCCTGTGCCAGCCTCATCCAGGTTCTACCCGCAATGGCAACAATATCATCCGCCCATCTCGCCGCGGACGACCGACACTTCGTCTTCCAGTCTTTGGACTCCACTCAGTCACTTCCTTACTCCACCTGCCATCACTGCTTCTTGCCAAGGGTCCTGCCCAACTCCATTTGAGTTCCATTTTTCACAAGAGTTCCTTCTTTAACAAAACTGAAAATTTATTCCCTAAAGGGATAAGGAATGAAACGTTGTCATGGAAGTTCATCATTTTTGCCGATGAGAAATCCCATCGGGAGGAAGGCTTGTACTTGTACTTAATAACTCATTTGTATCATTACCTGTAGTTTTACCCTCAACATTTGTTCCACCCTTAATACTCAAAATGATGGCTTTATGGCAGTTACTTTTAATAACGCCATTCATATTCGGAGAAAGAGGTTGAAAGGGTTTTTTAAAGCCCCGTGGTCACTAAAGATCTATTATAACTACCATCCTAAGCCCCTAACCAATTATAAAAAGGACCATAACCTTGTCAGAAGAACTTTTATCATACCTTTTTAGACTAGATCATCGTGAGTAATATTCGATGTTTCGTCCTCTCCGAAATTCGCGTAAAGATCTTTGCTCCTTAAAGCGGAAATTCGTTTGCAATTGGAGGCGGCTCGTTTGGCATGATTGGCATGGATCAGGACAAGGCCGTGGCGTGTTACAGATAAGAGCACAGCGGTGGGTAAATACGGGCTCATTAACGTTAGATAAAATATATATCTGAGGAGTATACGTAGAACGTATGTACTTTTGTAATGATGTCTAATATGTATGGTGTAGTGTTGAGTCGATCTTTTTGGTACAAAGTCATGAATAGTGCCAATTGCTGCGACTACAGCTTAAAGATTTTTAAAATCTAAATGGTTGTTGAGGTGATTTGTGTGCTCACAAAGCACCTTCAAATCGTCACCTTCTTGTTGCTACAAATTCAAAATATATTCTGTAAAATTCTCACCGCGAAAATTTTGGGGAATTGTGTTTGAAGTTAACTGTCATCCCATCTGATGCTAGGAATTTGCACTATTGACAGCTCACTTCAAGCTCACGTCACCTAAGTTTTCACGGTGAGATTTTACAGAGTAGCACTACAGCAATCAATCAGTGATTCTAATATCTACTTACCATAGTACGCACCAAAACTCTCCCAAATGTGCCACCACCAAGGTTTGACCTGCACTTACGTTACATCTTTCAGACTAAACACACTCCATACCTCAAACATCGGTCCGCAATTTCCTACAACACCTCTAACAGTGAGTGTCCGATCGAACGCACTCCCTGCTCAATGATACGGGACACTCATGTACACACATCCTCACAGTGTCGTGTGCATCGAGTGAACTCCGCCGGGATTCAACGATGTTGTGTTTATTTGAACATGCTGGTTGTAGGATCACTCTCGACCAACGCCCCGCTAAACTTCGGGATGGAATATTGTTGAATATAAGTATTTTGATTTCGGAAGATGTTTTGTATGGAGTTAACATTGTTGGTGGTTCTCGAAGGATCTTCAAGTTTGGAAAAGAAATTGAATGTTTGTTCTGGATTTCCGAAGACGTTCTGTGTTTATTGCGTAATAAATATATTAACCAGCCTGAGTTGTCCCACTGTAGGGCAAAGGCCTTTCTTTGCGAAGTGTTCTAAAAATGTAGCTGTCTATACTAGCAAAAGCATAGTATTATAATAAAAATGCTAGCATAGCAACACGTTAGTTGAAAATAGTCTGGAAAAGTTATACGAAAAATACACCCAGTAATATTCAAGATGACACTACCCGACTTCACTTGAGTGTCAGCTAAAAGCATTGAATACGGTGCAAAATGCGGGCACTTCGTAACTTTGTTGCGTTCTTTCTCTAAAATATACAGACAAATAGCTGCACTATCAGTTACTTTACCTTTCATGCGCTTGTCACATAAAATACAGTATTGACACCACCAGGATTCGATTAACCTCAAACTCTGCAATCGTAAAAATAACTTGAGTCATTCTCGGGAACTCCCAGTGTGAAAGTCGATAACCCAGTTTTGAACATTTCAGTGGTAAATCTTTGAATTGCATTTGGGCGTGCCGTGAGCTGGGGCCTTTCAACGAATGTTCATTAAATGCTGAAACCTCATTACCTTTACGCACGCACGATGTGAAGAATGCTGTCAATGGATGCCTTCGGTACGAGCTGCTGAAATATGGATACGGTAATTTGGGAAATGATTTGCGGATTTGTTTTTGACGATCTTTTACTTAACCAATTTAATTCCTGAAATATGTTTACATGGCGTCCGTCTGTACTAAGGGCGGGGGATGTTTTCTTAAAAGGACAGCCTCTGTAAATACGAAAATAGTATAGCCACGCTTAGGAAAGAAAGTTTTGGTATAATTATTTAGTAAACTTTGTTTTTGTCGAGTCGAAAAAGAAAGGACCCAAGTTCAAAAGAAAACCGATAGATTAAGCAATCATATAAAAAAATGCTTTTGCATGGAAGAAAATAATCGAAGAAATTCAACATTAGGATTTCTTTCGCGAAAAATTGATCCAAATCGCTTTTATCTCGCCACTTTTCAACCGACGTTGATTACGTAATTCTACCAGAATCCCGTCCATCACTTAGTGGCACTTCTTCCCAAAATAAGTGCTGCGGTGGACCTTAAAGACATTATGGACAAGGGGACGAGCACTTAGGGCACTTAATTGCACGAAAGGGGTGCAACCCCCATGGGCACCTAGAAACAGTAGGTGGATGACAGTTTTTGTTACCGGAGAATAAGGAAAAATTGCCCCAATTCGGAAAAGGGGCACCTAGAAACCGTAATATGGGAAACGATATAAGTGCGGTTGAAAACAAAGTTTACATTACAAACTCCCGGTGAAATGAAACGAAATTGTTAAAACTTAATATCAAGCGGTTTTGCGGTGCAAATCCGCAAAATTAACCACACCACAAATACATACTTTTGTGTAATCATATCCCTCAATATATTCGATTAACCAATAAAACAAACCAATACCACATTTAAAAGCTCACGTAACACAACATTTAGCCGGTCCGATAAGACTGCAATGTTTTCGTACGTCACCGAGGGCGGCAAGCCCGTCAGATGGGCGGGAAGAGCGAGCCGACCGCCCGCCTCGCGCGACCCACGCGCCGCGAATAAATACCCTAACCATTGGACCACCGAATTCAATTTTGAAAATAGAATAACGGTTTTATTCTTTTCCATTTTTATTATTCCAGTGACACGTGATTTTCGTGAATTTTAGTGTTGGGATGTGCGTGAGAGTGGAATAGTGATATAAACTAGTGATTCAGTAGTAGATTTGCTCAACCTTTTAATCAAATATTGTGCCAATTGGATTGAACATTTTTATCTCTAGTGGTGCTATATTGTGTTAGCTGTAAAATAGACTGTCTAATCGTGTTATATTGGTTTAATTTAATTGTGCTAAGGTTGTTGTAAACAGATAAATTAGTGGGTAATTGAATATTATTAGGTTTGTAGGCCCAGTCTGGGGATAAAATAACACTAACGAGATGTTTGATGTTGGTCCCACCTGCTGAGAATGACGTAACACACGTTATTTAAATTAATTTTATTAAGTAATAAGCTTAAATGAATCGAAATCGAATAAGCCGATTAGTTCACAATCGGCTCTTTTATTCCGGTTCGTTATTCGTAATTCTCCGTATCTCATGTTAGCTGTTTTCAGACGGATAAGCCAGGATAGGCTTCTACAGCCTACACTTTATAGAGAGCCTGGTCCATTAGATTTTCTCGACTAATAACTAAACTTCATAGCCTACATTATTCAACATTAAGGTTCGAACCGTGTCTGTAGTTCTCAATCTAATCGACAATCCAATCAAGCCGGGATGTCTGTTTCATTAAAACTCTTCATAGAAAGGTCTTGAACATCCAAGCTTGAATCCAATGCTACAATACATCCTAATTGAACAACGCAATTTGCAAGCGTCTTCCTTCGAACTCATACAAATTGTATTTAATTTCCTACCATCTGTAGTACCTCCGTATTTCCTATAGGTACCTCTAGTCGGGTATCCGTCGAGATTAGCAACAGGCACCCATCGGTACCACGGGGTCAATAAGACGGGGTTAACGCACGACATCACACAAATAAGAATTACTACGCAGTTTTCTTTCCTTTTTCCCACTTTTGTATTTTATCTGCTCGACAGTGTAGAAGCCATTTTTCTTGAGATTTCGTAAATGTAGGTAGTTTTGGTGTGAAAGCTTTAATATGGGGGTTGCGTCTGGGAATGTAATAACGTTTGTTCAACCATTGGAATGTGTTTCGTTTGAACTTGAAAGAAATCGGATGTCTTCAGCTTCGTCTTTCAATGATGGGGCGTTATTTTTTAATTACTGATTTCCGATCTACGCTGCTTGGTACGGCCACCGCACCGCATACTTGAAATTATTAAAACCGGCCTTACCACTATAATTTAAAAGCACTGTCAGCCAAAGGCAAATTGTTATCACGGACGTTTAGTTGAATGTACCTACGTCCCTGAAGGGGTCAATTGCAACTGTCAATATTAACGTGATTGATACACTTTGATGCGCAAATTGATCGTCTAACAAATGTAATTAAAATTATTGACAATATTACTAAAATCGCAATTGATCGTTTCGGGGACCCTTAATATTAAGTTTATTCTAGACATACATACACCCAACAATCATCTTGAGTACTACGGCGAGACCAACATTGAATGTCATACCACACCGCCATCTTACACTGAAAAGAAAAGCTAATTAGTCAAGCACATGGACTTATTATAAGTCCATGTTCAAGCATCATCATAGCATAGATATGCCTAGCAATGTCAACTAAACATAGACAGTAACTACCTGCACCCTATCAATCTCAATCTGAATCATACTGATGGATATTGCTAATCCATTGCTTCATATGTTCGAAAAATGTGTCTGCTCAGCAATATAAACAACGGAATGAATGTTGATGAACTGTCAAAATGAAACCTATTGCTACTGATAGGGTATTACGCAATGAGTCCACAGTCCATACAGCTACATTATAATTTGAACATGTCCTTTGACAATTACTGGCCGATGTAACAGTTATATTGATATTGAACCAGTAAAGGTTAGAAATAATTATAAACGCGTGTAAAGTTGTGGACAAACACACGACAAAACGAGTACCTGCCCACGTAATAATTGATTTATGAAACTACCCCTGTGTGCTTTTCATTGTTTCAGGACTTTTTTTGTTGGTTTTATCGTAAGACCTACAGGAAATTGAAATTTGAATAAGCTTTTGTAAAACCCTGTTATTTACATACATATAGTCGTACCTATATGTATGTAAATAACAGGGTTTGACAAAAGCTTTAGCAAAGCCTACCTTTACTAAAACTCTCATATTAATACATTTATGTATATCATGAAAATGTGGTTTATCCCCGAATTTTGAAAGGTCTTGTATCGTAATTTTGCTGTCGTATGCATGCATGTTTCATTCACGCACTGATCGTTGTCCGCTACTTCGTCTGCATGTATTTTGTATTTCATAAGTTTTTATACAAATACAAACATACATACATAAACTCACCCCTTCTTCTTCCCATGGAGGTTTCATTAGAAACAACAGAACACCACCTGCTGACCTGCTACCATTTTTATACAAATATCCAGAACAAAAAGTAGCGTTTGGTCTTCTCCAGGTCTCCGACTGCCCACCTGTCAAATTTCGTTCTGAATGATCAAATGATCGGTCGTTTCATAAGAAGGTAACAGACGAACAGACAGTCTTCCGCATATTAAGTGAGGATTACATATTGTGTACAAGTTATTCAAGCAATCCACGTCACTTGACTACGCACTGCACAGGCGTGATTCGTCCCACTAACAGTCACACATATGTACACACTACCGTCACACTTCCACCATTGCAATATTCAAACTCAATCAACTTTGCCGTTTGAAGCGCAGTCAGCTGAGCAGTCAGTGAGATGCTGTTGGCACAAGACATGGATATTCAGTTGATTATTGTTGTATGAAGATATTGTCTTTGGCAATATATTGTTTTTAATTTTTTTATTCAATCTGTATTGTCCCACTGCTGGGCAAACGTCTTCCCCACAGCTTTCCACTCTTCCCTGTGTGGTCCCCTCTCCGGCCAACACCTCTCAGTCATCACACCAGTGTTACTTTGGACATATGTCATTGGTAAAGCACTAGGAACTGGTAAAGGCCGGGCGTTTTGGGGGACTGCCTTGTGTAATTTTGACGTTTAAAAAGATTTTCAGCCTAGTTTGAATAAATAACTTTTGATTTTAGCATGCAACAATTTCGATTGAAGTCAAAATTTAGCTAATAAATCTAAGGTAATTAAGGAAGGTGATGCCGCAGTAGATTGTCAGCTACTGCTATTTATAAAGCGGCTAAAAAGGTCAGAGTTTTGAAAATTATCGTCATATTTTCATATTTAGGGGAGACAAGGCGCGATGGGGATATCAGTTTTTGTTTTCTTTTGGCTCCCGGTGTGATAATTAATCGGCTGTTACCAAGGCGTGCCCTCCGGATTAATTTTCACTAAAACCCTCGTGTTCAAAATTTCTGATAACATGACATCGTAACTGAAAATTTTACTGGAAGTCCACATTACAGTTCACTGGTTAGCCTTATCTCTAATAGAAATAGTTTCCAAACAACCTTTGGATGGACCAAAGGCATTTTATCTAGACTTTTATTGAAGGTTTCTAAGCTTTCAACTATCAACTTTCAACTAGAACCTTCTGTCTAACATAATACATGCGGTTATAAAACCTCCCTCCCTATCCGTACTTTTATTGCCTCCAAGCGTACTTTATAGCGATATTTAATACCGCCCTTGAGATTGACCGATTTCGTTACGTCAATACCTCCCTATGTTTGTTTGAATGTTAAAAGTATCGGCCAACCCTACTGGAAAACTACGTCGATGTTAATGTTCTTTAGAATACATAAGGTATATGGATAATACTTTAGTCTATGGTATTGATAAGGACCATAATTTTGAATAGTAATCAAACACTATAGGATTGAAAGCACCAAATTATTGGACGAGAACGAAGAGTTTTTACGACACAATAAAAATGAGATGACCTTAAATCTTAAAGCTCCCAACAAGTTTCCTTCGTAGCCTGTTTATTTGTAAACTGCTCAATTTGCAAAATCAAATCAAAATATTTTATTTATGTGAAATAAAATATTTTGATTTGATTACCCTACATAGGCACTTATGTAACGTCAGAAGCTAGGTGCACGGTGCCAATTGGTCGTTTCCTATGGAAAAGAGCCGGTAAACAACTCCACTTTTATAAATAATTGGCTTTTACAATGTGTACATTCAAATTACAGTGTTAACAGGTATGGGAGGACAATGTAGGCCTGTAAACAAGTACCAGGTACTTAACAAAATAAAAAACGGTCTACAAATCTACATAATAACTAGACCTTCATGTAATTATCTTAACGTATTACATTTTTTTTTGCCATTTTCTCGACCTCGAAACGACGTCGAAACATCACGGTCACACCTCCCTCTTTTCTTTCTGAAAGCTATTGTAGATTAGAGCCACGTACAGCGTTGAATTGCTAAGTTTTCTAAAGTGCACTACACACAGGTACATTTATTGTTCCTTACAAAATGGTCACAATACAAATAAAGTCGGTATTTCAAACCATCCACTAGACTCTAGAGCATGTTATCCTTACATTTAAGAAGAAACGTGGTCAAGTGGTCGTTGGCGTTCATTCCATACAAACGCATTCCTCTGTTTTCTCCCCGATTAATGATACTAGAGCAAATATTTTATATTGTTATGGTGATCTACCACTGGCATGTCCCTATGATTGGTTTTTTTGTGTACTTAACTTCAATCTCTAATCTCTGGCTCCTACTTTCCGGGGTGCAGCTGTACCTGTGACGGACAGCCTCGAGCTTCTAGGCATGAAATTGACAGCAAATCTCAATTTCGGCGAAAACATTGAGTCTAAAGCACAAACGGCGGCCAAAATGCTGGGCATCCTGAACAAGGTTAAGCTTCACACCGGGACAGCTTTTAACCCTTTACAAAGCACAAGTCCGATCAGTCCGTATGGGGTACTGCAGTCACCTGTGGGATGGCTCAGCTAAATACCAACTCACCACTTTAGACTCAGTCGAGCGCAGAGCTAAGACGATAAAAAGACGACATTGGCGATAAAAAGCTGGTGGAGGCAAAGCTTCACAGTTTGGCTCACCGGCGAAGTGTTGCCTGTCTGACCGTCTTCTACAGACTGTACCTCGGAGAGTGTGCTCAAGAGCTACATGAGCTCATCCCGCCTTCACCTTTTTACCATCGAGAGTCCAGACGCACTGCGGGATACCACCCCTATTTGGTTAATATACCATATATACGCACTAAGCGCTTCTCATCATCTTTTCTGATGCGCACAGCAAAGGAGTGGAATTGTCTGCCTGCGTCTGCATTCCCGAGTTCATACAACCCTAATCTCTTCAGGGCGAGAGTGAATAGGCTTCTTCTGGGCAAGCTCGTTCCACCGTGGATCTCATCCCTGCCTCTAGGCTGGATTGAGGTGAAGAGTGAGCCCACTGTCAATTAAAAAAAAATTAAAAACTTTTAGAAAAAAATACAGTGGGCCAGGGACGCTCAACCTATTACCGGGATTCGGTACATGATTCTGAACCACATACACTGAATATTTTTTTACGCATCCTTCATCAAGCTTCGATAGTGATCCATACAACACTGACGACCGTGCCTACACACGTTGAATAAACCGCAGTTTTTCACGGCAAGAAAAACATATGTGATCAAAGGGGCCTTAGGTCAGCTTATAGTGGAGTTCGAGGGTAAAAAATGTCGCTATCAACTTATAACAATATCCTCTACTGTTTCTAATAGTTTCAATTACCTCTGCACCAATTAATTCAGCTTAACTCCTCACAGATAATTAGCTTATTAGCCACCCTTGTTTATGTTATCTAATTCGGCACACCTGACTAATTGGGTACTACATAATATGATATCTAAAGCTAACTATTGATTACATTCGCTCATTAGTAGCTACGGTTTACTAAATATCGGCTATGCAATCCATAACGTATCAGAATACATAATAGGCATGCTTATTAATTGGCCATCACTTTAGGTGCAATTAGGAAATAATTATTAAGGTATCCTACGTTTGATTATTGCTGCTAAACGATTATTATAATAGCTAACTTATTTTTGCATTTATATCTGTAATTCATATGGTGTACCTACATAATAAAGAGAGATTCTATTCTTGAGATGTGATAGCGTATAATTCTCAACCTCGAATTATACGACACTTTGAAGTCGTTCTAAAAAGTCTGCCTCTCACTACAATAAACGTTAAACCGACAGAGACGGAATGATACTTAACAGCGACTTAAAATTGAGTTTCATCTGAAAATTCGACCGTCAGAAACCAGGGGTCAGCCATTTATCCGATGCAATCTCCGCCGAGACAAGTCCCAAGATAATTCACTTTAATATCGCTCACCTATCAATCCCGCAGTCCAATTTACTCAACAATAGCTCGGTATTCACTCAACTCCATCGAAAGTCCCACAGCAATTGTTGGAAGCCACACGAATAAGTGTTGAAAATTCAAACGGAATTGAATGCCGTGTGCAATGTTCGGTACAGCCGGCTTCGTCAACTCGTGCGGTTATTCGCAAACAAACTGCTGAATTTACTGCCGCTGTGACTAACACTTGCTACTAGTTGATCGAGTTTTGGATGGATCGTTAAATAGAGGTGCGACAGTCGGTGTAGTGAGATGGTTGGTGTGACTACATGTGGACTTACGTATGTTGAAATTGTCACTGAATTAGTGAAGGTTCTGTTTCATGTTTTCAAGATCAAATGTTAAATTCTGAGAAGATTGAGTTTTCTTTCCAGAGAAAACGTCTTTAGCTTTCGTTATGAATGGATCAGGCATGTTGAGCCGTCCCCCAAACACAAGAAAGTTTACAACCTCTTACTCAAAGCGACTTACGGCAAACAACAACCCTTCAGCCCTTAAATCCTCAAAGATTTAGGCAGTGCTGTAACCCCTAGATAACAATCACAAACAAAAGCCATCTCTATCAATAAAATTGACATAACTAACCACTAATAGTAAGTAATGTGACATAAAACCCGTTACGGCAAGAAGCTCGCCCTCACGGAACTGTTATTAGCATAATAAGTCCCACCCCACGTAACGATGATGGCGCAAGACATCGGAAAAGTTCTCAAACTTTTATTTTACTACCCTCAGATCAACAGATAGGGTGATTGCTTTGTTATCTTACTGATCTTACTTTCTTTCTTTCTTTTCCGGGTGGATATGCTGAAGCACATGAAGCCATTAAATCGTTCCTCACGCATACCGTGTGCTCTTATCACACGCAATGCGTGTTTTTTGTAACAGCGCACAATTTTACGGAGACACACAACAGATTGCACAAGGGAATATCATCCAGATTTCTACAAAGTGACTATGGAGATGCGAACACGTTTTCTATTGTTGCTCTTATGACACACAATTATTACGTTCCCACTTAAAAAAGATAGCCTCTAAACATCATAAAACATTTCAAACCCACAAACAACCGTTTAAAGCTCTCAACAAGTCATCAACATAAGTCAAAGCCGCTGCAACTCAACACCTAATCGATGACCTGAATGCCGACAGCACTCCGTGATCAATTCTATCTAAATCGGTCCATCTGACCACCGCAGATCAATAGCGACCATTACAGCCGACAAATTATTAGGCAATCGGGAGATATGAAGCCACAATGAAGGAGCCTCTAACTAGCGGAATAAACTCATTCGTATCGGAAATTGGTGTAAATGTTGCAGGCTTTCTTGAGGATTTTGTAAGCGTCTTGGGATTTTAGTCGTTGATTTTGTGGAAATCTTGGAAGCTTTTTAAGACATTTTCTGTTAATCCCTTGAGCTTTCTCAACAGTACTTTTGTTTACTCTGTTCTTTAAATTATCCATTAACCAAATTAATTGCGGAAATTACCAATATCGTGTACTGTTTTTTCCAAAAAGTATGTTACGACAATTCGATCAAATTCCGGTCCTGAACCACGACAGACGTTGATTCATAGTGATGAACTGAAAACCGAGCTCTCAGTCCACTAAACCTCGGTCGGCTTGACCACGAACTGGTCGGATGTAACCCCGGCGACATCTCAATCAATAGCGTCCATTAGCTCACGTCAAATCGTGCGCTCATTAATTCAGATCACGTGCGCCAGCCAGTCTCGCTTTCACATGCAAATTGTTCATCGAGCTCTGATGGAATATGGAGCCCTAGTACCTAAGGACCCCATTTTTTCTCATGTATCCGAAAGTTTTAAGTGGAAAAAGTTCATAAGTTGGAAATTAATTATTTTGTGAAGGTAAGTACCTAAGCATTTGGGGCAGTTTTTCTGCGAAAATTGGTACATCTTCAAAAATATTCGCCGTATTTTACCAATTCCTTTCATTTACGAAGTCCTAAAAAACTAATTTTGAAGGTAAAGTTAGAATCAAATATTGAATTACTCTTCTCTCGGCAATCTCTCAAAGGCTTCCATTTTATTGAAGAGAAAACAAGACTTCAAAATAACCAAAGGGTCTATCTAAAAAGTGAAATGTAACAGGGACTTTATGAGTAAATACTCTCTTAGATTTACCGCTTTCATAGTTTATTCAAGCTTTAACAAGCTCACCGCAACACAAGGACATTTATCTCGAGGATTCACCATTACACTAACGAAGCAGTCAGTTTCAGTCTCTATAACAAGACTGCCACTCTGACCTACGAGCAACTCAACGTTCAGAATATTATCATATTGTTCAAAGCACGGTGAACTGGCTAATTTCTAGCTCTTGCATAATATCGTAGTCTAAGAAACGTTCGTTTGTGTTGCTGAGTGAATTTACTGGAGTTAGAATAGCAAATAGTCGGCTGGAAACTCGAGTTTCAAAGAAAAACAAGGCAGTACGCTCAAAATTTATCGCCAGAAAGTCGAATATGGAATAATAAACTAAATTTGTTATGGAAACAACTATTCGATCAATCCCAAAACTGGAAGAGGATCAATCTAACATATGAATTCTGCAAAAACTTCCAACTTGTTATTTCTGTCAGACTTGAAACTTGACCATCGCACTCGAAGTCAAACTCACAACCCATGCATTCAACGTACCAAAACTTTCCCTCTATAATTTAGTTTACAAATCTTCATAAGATTTTCTTGTTTGCCGAAAAACTTTTTGCTGGCGTGATTTAGAATACGAAATGAAGCCAAGGACATCCGGACACCTCCATTGTAGGTCTTGGGAATCCTTTCGTTTGGCCTGTCTAGCTGAGTGCCGTTTTTTGGGACGACACCTTTGTTTGCCTTGCCTAGATAGCTTCAAACGCCTAAAGTTCCAATTTACCTGGCTTTGTTTTTGTTTCCTAGGCCGCAGTTCTCGGGGGCCTAGTCGGCTGAATGAATAGAATTTATGACTTGGCAGTAAATCTTGAAGACAGTGGTTAGAATGTTTTTGTAAGTGGAGGCGGAGGAATTAATGAAGGGCGATAAATGTAGGTCGGTAATTTATGTTTTTCCAAAGGTCCTTTGCTTATATGCCAATGTGTTGCTATATTTTTCGAGAAAAATCCTAAATGGGACTTTATTTTTATCGTAAAAGGCGGTTTTCTTTTACACGGACTAAATCTCCAGCTAATTTGTGACTTAAAAAGTCCTCACGTCCGCGTCCCGTCGTTCAACAATGTAAAATACCTCGTAGTTAGTCCTCGTTTCGTTTCCTAACGTTTACAGAAGCCTGTTACGTAGCTACCAACTTAAAATATACTTTTGCGGTTTGCCTAAAACTTGCCTCGAACCCGCTTGTTATTTTGCACGTGCATGCATTTCTCATTATGCATATTTAACTTTGTAGTTCCAAGTTGAGTGTAGTTTAGCTAATGCTCCTTGTCGGTAACTGACGGCTTGACACCACTTTGTGGTATTATTTATAATGGAAATTGGTTAGCCAACTTTTCTATCACCTACGAAGTTAACTGGTGAGGTCATTTCATTGTTTGAAATTAAAATTCCGCTTTGGCAAACAAAGAATAATAAAACATATAACGAGTTTGTTAACCGCTGACAGTTAATTAAAATTAGTTTTAGGAAATTAACGAAGCATGCTGTCGTCACTAATTAACAATTTTAAGTTTTAACCCTCCCAATAAGCAAACAACTCAAAATGAAACGATTAAAAAAAAATACACCAACTTTTTCTTCATAAAATCTTCCACAAACAGTCCGGCAGACATGCCAGACGTACCGCGAACTATTAGTTGAACATTTTTAATAGCTTCCCCCGCTCTATTGTGAGCCCGTCTATTAGGGGATCACACGACCAAACTTTAATTTAATTTAAAATCCGCGACTCCGTCCGAAGTGAGACGTCTTTAGTATTCCCTTGCAGGGTTGTGGTTTCACGTCCTTTGAGTGAGCAAATTAAGTTTTCTAGCTCTTAAGAAAACGTAGCTATCATGTATATAGACTCTGATATTTTGTTAGCTGGACATAGGTCACATCAGCCTGTAATGTTGGAAAGTCTTCTAATATACTTCATGAAAGCTTGCTAAGGGAGCGCTGGCTGTCGATTGATGCTTCGTCACCGTTTTGTATTATCTACCTGTGTTTACCTTAAAAGCTCTCCCCCACAGGCGCGTTATTATCGGTCGATAATATCGGATGCGTTGCGATATCTGTTTTCACTACATTTTGTATTAGGACGGCCACGAAGTTACACACAGGTGCGATAATAACGACGCAATAGAAGTAGGACGCTAGCGTTCCTTCGTACTGCGATATTCCGATATGAGTTTTGAGAATATTTTGTTTTAGGACGCTTACGATCTTACACACACCTGCTTTAATGACTTAGTAACGTGTAGTGTGGGCGGAGGGCCTGTGGTGTAGGTTACACATACACGTTAGAAATATCGGACAGAAAAATCCAGCTGTGTGGCAAGGAATCGGGACGCATTATCGCAATAACGCATCCGATATTATCGACAGATAATAACGCAGCTGTGGCGGAGTGCCTTTATAGCAGTCTTACTTCAAAAAATGTGACTTTTTCTTTTCTAAAAGCCCAAACCCCTTAAACTTCCAAGCAACATTGTTTACTTCCTATATCTAATGATAGTTCTTTACTCTATCCACAAATTCTATAGTTTAATTTCTTTAAACTGTAAAGGACAAAAGTGCGCGCACCCTTGTAAACTCCGTGTCGTACGTCGACCGCATCATTAATGACCTGAAAACCCTCTTTTACTTGAGCTATGCAATAGAAAGCCATTTTTCCTGTACACTTACATTAATTAAAGGGATGGGGGAAGTTTGTATAAACGTTACTAGTGGAAGATTTTGTATGAGAGATGGATAAAATATAATGGACACCAAGAAAGAAGTAAGTATAGAAGATAGTTTTTTTTTTATTTCTATGATGGGACACACCGAGGCAGTTTATCGGGTTTTAAATATTAAAGAAGGGAAGATATTTGGGATATATGTCATGTTCAGTCGATCCCTTCTGACCTGAAAAGGGCCTGTGATGTCACGAAGTTAACACATGCATGAGTGCTTGGGAATCTAAACTTAGATAATAGATATATTAGTTTGCACATAAGTTTGCTCTATTTCTCATTCTATCATCTCATCATATCTTTAATCTAAATCTCTGCAGCTAGTAATTTATAATGATCAAATAACATAACATCACGCCTATATAATCCCCCGTACAGTTGGGCAGAGGTTTACCTATCACCCACATTTCGCCAATTATGTTTATGTCCTATATAATAGGCCGCGAGCCTAATGCCATCAACCGGGCTCGAATCCAGACTCCAGGGCCCCAAGTCTGCTAATTTACAAATGCTTCAATTGAATCTCAATTGCATCTCGATTGAATAGTTTGGCACATTTGGTAGTCTACTACTTATAAAAGACCAATGGTGTTCCATTGACATACCATCGAACTGCCACTCAATCGCCATTGAACAATTTGCTATTCTGCTCTTCAATCGTGTCACAGTTGTGTCTCGATCTTACAATTATTGGTAGTCTGCTCGTTATTTGACATTTATGTGAATCGTGTCTCAATGACAATCTTACCATTGAAGTACAATTCAACAACAATAGATCGTTACGCGTAGCGTTTAAATTGTTGTATAATTTTAGTAATTTAAAATAAGAATGAGGCCATCATCAAGTTTACGTTGGCGTATTTTGGCTTTAGCCAATTCTAATGAAAGCCTTCGACGACAGCGATAATTAGAATTGGCTCGGCAACTTCGCAAATCCCGAGCTACAATGAGGCTCAGTGTAGATCCGTTTCGTGATTTACCTGAGTCAGAATTTATCAAAACGTTCCGACTCGGAAAAGAACAAGCGAAGGCGCTTTGTGAAAAGTTAACTCCACTTCTTCAACAACAAGGGCGTAAAGATGCAATATAACCTAATTTGAAGGTTAGTAAAGTGGCTGCGCTTCCAGGATGTCTAATAAGCCTTCAATTTATAGGACACTCATATTAGATACCGGGCAGTCCGCCTAAAAGAGTTACACATCTCAGAATGTATTCTGAGACATTATGTATTTATGGAACTATTTATTGCCTCGTAATAATTGCAGTCAACGTATTTGAATTAACTTTTACAAAGATTTTAAGTATTTAATTTGTCATTTTGCAAATACTTATGTACCAACTCGTTTTTTAACTTTTAAAAACTTTTTAAAAGTACTGTTTACGAAAATTGAAAACACAATCAAGTCACTTGACATGACATTTTGACAAGTTGGTTGAATTGAAAGTGACATTTCCGTGACAGCATCAAATTTTTGACTTTGGCAACACAGTCCACGTATTTTAAGTAATGTTTTTTACAACATTTGGTCTTATTCTATCGAGAAGGCATTTCATTATAGCAAATATATTTATTATGAGTCGTAATTCAATCACAGAAATGAAAAAAAACCTTTATTAAAATAAATTATAACTCATTCATTCATTCAGTGTCGCG
Organism: Apamea crenata; assembly: GCA_949629185.1. Taxonomy (NCBI): domain Eukaryota; kingdom Metazoa; phylum Arthropoda; class Insecta; order Lepidoptera; family Noctuidae; genus Apamea; species Apamea crenata. Next base: position 1,061,610 of record OX451365.1, on the reverse strand, counting down.
GTAGATTTTAATAGGCAACACCGCGAAATATTCAACTGACACCATTGCAATCCAATTACGATTCACTATTACAATTCAATTGACATTACATTTAAGTTTTAGCAGAATACGCATTTTGTCACAACGATAATTGAATTATAATTGACTCTCGATTGAATCGTAATAGTGAGACATGTCATTGAAATTAGCAGACTTGGGGCCCAGGTTGCTACTGAGACATTCCAGATGATAGAAAAACCCAATATCACTTTGCCCGACCCGGGAATCGAACCCAGGACCTCATGCTCAGCAGTAGCGGTTGCGACCGCCAGACCAACGAGACAGTTATGGCAGTTAATTATCAAATAATAACTCAATAACCATTACCACGTACCGGAAGACGTAGCGTTCGAAGGCCTCCCACAAGGTGGACTGATGACTTGGTGAAGGCCGCAGGAATCCGCTGGATGCGAGAAGCACAGAACCAGTCGAAGTGGCGGCCTTTGTCGAGCAGTGGACATCTTTCGCCTGAAAAGTCACTCATGATGATGAAATCAATAACTCAAACAGTCAGATCGTTTCGCAGACTTAATTTATCATCAAAGCATAAATATCCTTCGGCTTATTTACTCAACAATAAAACCTTAAATAAATCATAGTTAGGTTTAAGTTTCAGATTCCGTGCAGTATTTTAACAAAGAAGTTGAAAGTTGCAATGCATTTTTCAAGGAATTATTGCCTCGTCCAGACATTGAACCCTCTGCGTTCGTGCGGCTAATCATTCGAGACACGAATTCACGTTTTGCGTTGTGGTTTTTCTTGGTTTGCTGATAAGGTTTTCGTTAATTTGATATGTTGAATTCTCTAATTAAGTTTTAATTTATGAATGGGAATTTAAGTTGGCATTATGTTCAATTCCAATAATATCCAGTCGATTTAAAAGAGTCTGACGTACAACAGATACAATATATTACTATAGACGGCTCGGAAATAATATACATATGTATTCATGGTTCACCCATTACTATGTATATGACGGCAATACAGTGATAATTTGTGGAAGGTATATAAAAATGGCAGCACAAAGATATGACATCGAAGGAACACCAAAACTTTGTGACGAGACAGACATGCGACGCAAAAATTTAAGATGCTGCATCGGCTTCAAAAAGATGTGTCAGTTCTTAGAAGGCAATAATATTAAGGCGAAATGGTATCGTGGTCACGTAGGTTTCGAGGGGGTGAAGCAGACGCGGACAGGTAAGAGGCGCGCGGGGCCCCGCGCTCTGCCGCACTCGGCCGGCAAGCTATAGTCCGACCGCTGTAAGCGCGACCCCCTCTCGTGAACCAAAATACTTCTGCAGAGGGTCGCGCATACGGCGGTCGGACTGTAGCGGCAAGTAACAGTTTTAGTTAGTACTAGTTGCGCAGTAGGTATTTTAAAAAATGTATTTATTTTCTCAAAGTATATACTGAGGACATAATGTATGGTGCAATAAATAAATATAAAATCATATTTTAATTAGGTGCATAACTGCATATGTTACTGTGAAAGCCCGAAATGCGGTAAATCTTAGGATTTACCGGTAAATCCTAAGATTTACCGCAGTTCGGGTTTTTACAGTAACACATACACTAGTATTTTCATTATTATATCTATCTACTTACGAATACTTGCCTACTTATAATAAAATAATATATATTATGGGTTCCTATGACAATCCCAATTAGCTCGCTGTTTGAAAATGAATGGATACTAGTATTAGAGATAGAATCCAAACCAGTGTTATCAAAAACCAGTTTTACCAAAACCCGGTTCTTACACGGGATATTTTTTCTATCACTACCCAAATTTTCATAGGGTGTCCTACCGATGAATATGAACAACAACAACAGCAGATTTTTTTTCGTGGTTTTAGAGTTGGTCCCATAGTAAAAGTTGTTCATATTCATGGGTAGAACACCCAGTGAAAATTGGAGATTGATAAAAAAATTGCCCTGTAGAAATGAAAAATAAACAGGTAAGCATAACAGCTTTAATATATGACGGAGAAGGTATGGGTGTGTCTCGTTATAATCAACCATATTTCAATTACTGTGGATAGTGTTGGTTATTGCGCAATAGAAAAACGGTTTGCAGTTCAAATCAGATTGTAATTTCACGAACAATTTAATCATACACTGTAGGTACACGATACAACCAGATACACAGTAAAATAATTATGTACACAATTAACAAAGTGATTGGACTGAATGTTAACATCGTGTGCCGCATCAGATATAGGTAGCTGTTGTGGTGAGACCGTTCCTGCTCCGTCAGTGTCCAGTGTTTCATGGGTGCTGAAATATTGGAAATATTTTTAAAAATACAACATAAACATAATGTACCTTAAAATTAACCTATTCACTTCAACAACTAACTTCATAGTGGTGGTGCATTTCCGCTACATGCTGCGTAACTTGTAACCTACCTATGAGAATAAAGTCTACCCTCAATGTGCCAAAAGAAATATAAGTAATAAAAAAATACACATGACGTGTTAAGAACCGGTTTTCTTGAAATCCCATTCCCAATATAATAATACCGAAAAAAACGCTACACTACACTATTCAATGAAAAGGACAGGAAAACCGGTATTTAACAAAAACCGTTTTTTTCGATATTTTTATATATTGCGAATGTGATTTCAAGAAAACCGGTACCAGGTAAAAACCGTTTCTTAACACGTCATGTGTATTTTATTATTACTTATATTTCTTTTAGCTCGCTTACATACCTACCTATTATTATTATATCCGTCACGGCTGCGTAATTTCGCTAGCTAATTTAATTTGACCCTGTTTAGTTGTGTAGGTACTAGAGAAAGCTTTTGAACATATTTACAACGTGTTTTTTTTATATCCCACTCTAGGGGTCAATGTACTCATCATTATGAACAACTTTTACTATGGGACCTAACACGAAATCGCGAAAAAAAATCAGCTGTTCCCTACATTTTGAAGAGCTAAGCGAATATAAAATAAAATACTTATAATAGATGATTTTTATTTCGCGATTTTAGGTTTAGTAAAAGTCGTTCATAATTATGAGTACATTGACCCCTAGAGTGGGATATAAAAAAACACGTTGTATTTTCAAAAGCTTTCTCTAGTACCTACACAACTACACAGGGTCAAATTAAATTAGCTAGCGAAACTACGCAGCCGTGATGGATATAATAATAATAGGTAGGTATGTAAGCGAGCTTACTCAAAAAACTTAGGTAATACAGATTGAAGTTGTACTGTGCCCCATCAGATGTTTCTGGTAATTGTGGTGGTGTGACGGCTTTACTCATTCCTTGTGAGTCTGCTGGCAACTCCGCAATGTCAGACTCAGTGTTGATACGAGTTCTGTAAGAACATAATAAACCATATTATGTATAAATAAAGCTATTGGGGTACCTACATGAAAGTTTTAGACCATAATTATCTATCTCTATTGGGCCGTTTACACATTATGCCGGGGCTGCAGCGGCACCGCTGCATCAGTCACCCTTGGATTTGTAAAAACCCCCACACAGGGCGCCGCGGCGGCGGCTGCAAGTTTTGATAAGACCTATCAAAACTCGCCGCAGCCGCGCCGCCGTGTGCAAGGGTTCATACAAATCCAAGGGAAACTTACTAAAACTACGGCATGATGTGTAAAGGGCCTGTCAAAATGAAAGTTGTGTGCTTATACAATACATACGAGTTAGTACGTCAATGTCAAATCTCAAAATTGATATTTTTTGGGATAATAAATAAAAAACTTACCTATTCAGGTTCATCACTTTCAGCTTCTTGAGCTTCAGTCCTGAATATTTTTTTTTTTATTATATTTGTTCATCACTTTAGACTTCAATGTTCGCTTGAGTAGTCGGCGACAACGGACGCAATAAAGTTGTACACGAGTGCTCTCTAAGAGGCGCTGCGGCCGACTGACGGGACTGCGCGAACGGTGGGATGTCGGACTTGCGCGCAATATTATAGTATTATATTGCACGCTTTTTTTATATACTTCTTTTTAAAATTCTAAACCCATAATCCCCTAATATCTTTAATGGTGAACATATAGACGAAATTTTATTGAAATTGCTTGAATTACAATCGAATAAAACCGTTTTTTCTCATAAAATATGCAAATTTTGAGGAAACTTTGCGATTTTTTTGTATCGAGCCAAATTATGTCAATCGTGTTTTGGCCCTCATAATTCACTAAAGAAAATCTTCAATTTTAATAATCATGACAAAAAATCGGCAAATTTAGTAGTTTTTGAGGACAAAAATTGATTTTGCGTGCAGCCGAAATGCGTCAAAATCTTCTTTTGGGACACATTTCGCCTTAAACAACATGTTTTGAGTTATAAATATCTGGCTACTCAGCTAAATTCAGCACGAGATACCTCGTTGTGATAAAAAATATCTGACATCACTTACACATACATAGGTACAGACGCCAGCACATCTAGCTACTACAATCTGTCAAATTTATTTAATAGATTTTCAACTTTATCGCAAAAGCATTAGGTTCAAAGTTGATTGGGAAAATTTGGCAGTTTCGGGTAGGTTGATGTGCTGGCGTCTGTACTTATGCTCATGACTGTAATTTTACGTACGTTTATTATATATTTATTCTGCAAATAAGTTATCAAAAATACTGTGCAGCATTCAATCAAAGCATCTCCTCTGAAAGCTAACTCCGAAGCAAACTAAAATAACATTTCTAACTCCGCTTCATCCACGGACATGATAAATTCCCGGCTTCCGCTTACTTCACAAACTTCATCTTCGCAATCCTATTTGCAGGCCCTTTTTAGCTGTGATTCAGCTCTGTAGGCAATCTATTCCTACACATCTAGCTTGCTTTATGTTTCATTTGACACATAGCATCACGCCTCCAATCCCCGAAGGGTTTGGTAGAGGTGTGCCTATTGTACCCTCACATTCCGCCAGTTATGATTAAGTCCCATATAATAGGTGGTGAGCCTATGGTCACCAACGGAGCACGAAGCCTCCGGGCTGCTATTGAGAAATTCCTGCTGGAAAAACCCAATAACACTACCCGACCTGGGAATCGAACCCAGGACCTTATGCTCAGTAGTAGCGCTTGCGAGATCACTGGACCAACGAGGCACTCGAACAATATGGAAGGATATCCTTGCTAATTGCTCTCCGTGTACGTCACTTGGGTAGTATAGTGTCATAGGTAAGGTAGCCTATTCTCTCTTAGGAGCTCATTTGGTATGCAGACACAGGTTTCAAAGTCTGTGTTGTATCATATGTGGTATTTCGTTTTATCAGCAGAGTGGTCTAGGGTTTTGGTAACTAATGGGAGCCAGTCGTTGCGTTTTATAGAGACTAAGGTAGCCTACCCCAGCCTTTTTCGTAGTATTATGGGATGAAATTTCAGTGTACCCAGACGAAACAGGACGTAAATATTTCACTGGGTCGAACTTCTTTTTTACCCTCAAACAATTTTTTGCTGTAAATAAACGAGCAAAATTTAGTGTCAGACTGTACTCAAGACTCTTTATTTAATCTTTATTTTTTTAATGTGACCGAATGTCAAGGACCTACGGTTTTAGAATCTGTTACAATATCAAGTACCCTATTCCCGTCATCGTGTTGACTGCTCGCCGTAAGTGCTATACCGGTATCGATAGTACTTCCTGCCCTCACCCAGCAATTTTCCACGCCCTTGTTTGATTGATTTCAGAGCTTAAATTAGAGTTTGGAATATCAAGTATGACCTTGGAACCTCCAAAGGTCGACTCTCTTCGGAATAAGAATTAGATTTCTTGTCCCAGAAAATCTCAGTCTATAGTCCGGGTTTGGATTTAATCAGAATAGTTTCATCGTAACAAATTGCTGTAGTGATTTTTCTGATGGAAAATGTTTATTAAGGTGTCAAAATCCTGCGTTTTCTTAACTTGTGTTTCATAGAGACTCAGTACACATCATTATTATTATATGTATTTTTAAGCTTTTCGCATATCTCGGTACCATAGGGTCCCGGACCAACTCGCAGAGGCTCGTTGACCTCTATAAGTAAAGGAAATTTATTATTATGAGTCTGTGTTGTCCCACTGCAGGGCAAGGGCCTCCCTTCCCTCTTTCCACTTCTCCCAGTCTACTGCGATTGTGGGCCAACATACATCAATTACATACCTAATTATTGTATAGTGATTACAGGATCAACAGTTATATCATCTGAAGTCATAGGTAATTCACAAACTTCATTATTTACACGAACTGTCGCTAGACTGTCTGAGGCTAGCTGTCTGTCTAGAACTCATCCAGAGTTAGAACTTCCATGAATTATATTACTGATTGAATGTTATCTATATTTTACGGTATTTTGACTGCCTTCACTGAAACCGCTCATCCAAACATTATGATAATGTTAGACATTACAATGAATGTCTAGAATTTAGAAACCCTATATTCTATTTATATTCTTTTCTCCGAAATATGAACTCAAACCCTTTTCTCGCGTCGGCATGAGCTATGCAAAAACAAACTCCTCTTTAGAATAGCAATGTTGGTAGTAGAGCTGACTACTAAGTATTATGACATGAGGCTCTAAATGTACCCCAAACTTACACTCGAAATGTCACAACTAAACTAGGAGTACAAATACGCGCTAAAATTAGTGATGTGTAATTCCTGTGATAGTGCTGACAGTTGACTCAGTGGGGCGTCTCGACTACATTATTTGAAGTGTGTGACTTGGCAATATTTGTAGTGATATACATATGTTAGCTGTTGACAACTATGTCGCGTGGTATGTGTTTACTGGCACAAAACATGAGATATAAAAAATAGGTGAAACATTTTGAAATGTCAGAGGTTTTCCTGGACACATACCTAGGTATCGTAATCGGTTATGAGAACGCAAATGAGAGAAAAGCTTTGTCGTTTATTGGAACGAAAATGAGAGAAAAGGCTTTGTGTTAGTAATTGCCAATCTATTGTTTCTTCCCTCATAAAAGTGATAGATAGACAGATACCAGCGCTCAAGAAATAATGGCGAGGATACAAACACTTATGCAGGATAAAATGTCACGATCGTAAACAACGTAATAGTTTTTCAAAGCCTTTTGAAGGCTGTAAATAAAACATAAGCCCTCGTGCTCTAAATCATAGTGATGAAAATACACGTCCAAGAATTCTTAATGCCAGACTAACTTCAAATGGGTCATCCCCAAAGTTGTGAGGTATCGTCTATTTCCATCACTAGTAACGTAAAAAGGTCCACTATGCGGGTAGTCTCGTAAAAGAAGAGGATTTAGAAACGGCTCGGTTTCTCTCGTAGGATTGAACTCACTATTTAGAGGATCAGGGAAATGGCTCGCTTAGTGCACTTGTTAGGAGGAGAGAAATTACTTACTACTTACTGAAGCTTCGCTATGTAATAGAAATGGAGTTTGACTTTAGGATAAGTAAAATAAGATTAGATGTTTATAGTTTGGCTCTGGCCGGAAAAACAGTGCCAAGTATACTTTTATTCATATACTGAACTAGCTTCCTCCTGCAACTTCGTCTGCGTAAAATTTGTTGTCCCCCCCTTCCCCGACCTACCCCGTCGCATCGCATTGTCTGCCCGCGCTAGTACTTTTCGCTAAGTGTTCTTTCTGACTTTGTTTCTTTTTGCTCGTCTCCTTAGGGTCCTAGCTTGATGTTTCTCAAGAATTAGGCTTTCAAATGCAAAAATAAGATATCCCACTGGATTAGCTATACTCCTGTGAAAAGAACCAATTCTCCTTAGTAGCCTTACATCTAGAGAAGTGGAAAGAGAGTAGAGAGTCCTTTGCCCTGCCGGGTTTCAATAGTCAGATATCCTTTCCTTAATGCATTGGTTACTACTCGCAACCGGCGTGCGTGTGTGACCAGAAATATGAACGTAAACGAAGCAAAAGGCGCATAAGGATCGAAGCAGGATGCGTTCTGTAGTTTCTGCCTACCCCCATGGGAAGGTGAGAGTTTATGTATCCCCCTTAGCTAGTACATTTGTGGCATCCTTTCAACTTTGTAAAATCAGGTCAGCGATCGCTATGCTAATATAAACAGTAAAAGATAGCACAAAGTGCAAGTTCACTAACTGTAGCGTTCTACTATAAAGTTGCCAACTTTAGCTTAAAGCAAACAAATTACGTATGAGATCTTATTAGTCGTTCAACTAGCGAGCTCGCCTAACTTGATAACTTATAAAAGTGCACATACTGATACTTAAGTAAACTGTTTTTGAGTATTCTTTATGTGCCTTTTAGAGCGAGAGTAACGTAGATGCCGAGATATTAGTTTTGTTAGCAGACATTTTAATGGGAATTCGTGTGAAATGAAGAGTTCATGAGAGCTTTTCCAGTATGATTTAATTCCTCCTAATTTTAGACCAGAAATGATAGTGTGATAACTATACTCCTCCAGACAGTATTTCGGCCATGGCGGCAAATCTAAATGGTGACTAGCCTTCAGCGCGAGAGATACTATAGTGCACAAGGGTGAGTAAACACAGGAGCACTCTCTCTTCCCTCACTTTCAGAGTCCGATGGGACGGCAATCCGTCCAACCAACCAACGGCTTAACGCACTTTCCGAGCCACGGGGGACATATGTGTAACCTGTCGAAACCCTATTTAGTATTGCTTAAGAACCAAATCCTATAGAACGAAATCCAAGTTAATACAATTAAGATGAAAACTTTTTTAATATAACAGTAACTTGTGAAATAGTCTAAAAAGAGCAACTTCTAAATTAAACATTTGAGTACAACAAAACAATAAGAAGAAGATGGCGGGGCGAGCTGGACAAAACAAACGACCAGTGGTCCACTTTAGCCCTGGATTGAAAGAGCTGGAAGTCATGGGGAGAGGCCTTTGCCCAGCACTGGGATGATGCAGGCCGACAGTAACAGTAAAACAATAAACTTTTCACCAAAAACGTTATCATGATAGTTTCATTGCTCTCACTCCTAAGCCCGGTTAAGTTGTCTGAAACTGAAAAGTAAATCCTTGTATCGATCCTGATTGTTGTGCCAAACTATACAGTAAACATTTTTGTAAAGTAGTCGTGCTTATTTCATAAACAAAGTAGTTTTCAGTCCAAATCTTAGCCCATTGAACCGCACTAATCATGAATAATAAAGAAATATTGGTCGTAATATTAGTCGTGGCACTGAGGCTTTTCCCTTTTATTGCGCCATAGTTCAAACACAGTATATTTCTACCTGTAGTTCAAGTTTAATAACGCGTATAGGCGATTACGTGGCATGCAAACAGTAAATAAACTTATTTCAGTAATCAGGCAAAGACCTGTAGCATTGTATAGGAGCTTTTAATTAACCTTTAATGAACTCCTTATTATCTAGAGCAGCTAGCCTCACCACAACAAACCTTAGCTTATTGTATATTCTTCTTATCCGACTTCGAAAAAAGTTGGAACTTCTCAATCCGGTTTTATTTTTTTATTTTAAGTATAATGTCTGTTACCTCAGAAGTCTGTCATTTATATACCGATTTGAAAAATCCTTTTGTTGAAAGAAAGAGTATAATATATATACTCGTACATACTTATAGGGTCGTCCCATATAAATTTGATCGAGTTCTGATGAGTGGTTTTTGAGTAAGGTTCAATAATACGTATTTTTTACATTTAGCTGTTGATGATGTCTATAATAACTTCCTGTCAACTTAGCAAGTGGTACCTACCTACCCGACACAAATTCGTAAACCTTACGAATCTGTGTGTGTAGTACAAGTAAATAGTGAAAAATAAAAACTTTATTATAAAAAAAAAACAACCGGTTTCCTTATTCACAAATAGATCAAGCTATCGCCATAGATTACTAAGGCCCTCTCAATGCCCTGTCCTTCTAAACTATTTCCAAAGTCCACTTTGCTACCATCGTGCACCTCTCAGGCTAATCCTTCAGTGTATATCTCAACTCTCAGCCTAATCCTCGATTGTATACCATAATTCTATTGTCCATCTATTCTAGCAACAACCTCAACAGAATTCACCATCAAATTAATTCTCCGAGTCCTCAAACTTCATCATAAGCCTTCTGTAAGTACGGTCAAGTCAAGATGCACGCTATGTCGCAGCAGGACTCGTCCGCCCAACAGTACCTAGAACTAAAATCTAGCTATAATTTAGTTTATGGTCTTCGCTAGAACTGTGCGTGGTCCCCTAGAGACGCGTAAGTCACATTAAGAGTTAAGTTAGTGCTTTAGAAGTGACGTATTTTGTAATATGCCGTTAAAACTTTGCTGCTTTGTCCTAGGATTAGCTGAAATTATTATCTATTAAATTTAGGTGTAGAAGTCGACTGGTGAAATGGTAGCTGAAAATAATTTATATGTATTCTTTAAATTCTTGCTTTATTTATATGCTATGTGTGTGTGTGCTGTGGCCGCATTTTCGCGTTCCAATTTTTCTATTTGGTTTGGAATGTACGGATATTATTCTAAGTCCTTCTGCAAGCACCAAGCTACATGTCTATGAATTTTATGAAATTCTGTTAGACAGTCTGCTATTAAACGTATGACAGTTGGACTGACATAATATGAAAATGTTTTCCTCTAAGATAACTGCACCTATCGTCCGTGGCCTAACCTTATGCGACTGCTGTCGTGCGAGTACACGATCGTCGCGCTTGTTTATAAGTATATGACGTACTGGCGCGATCAAAGAATTCACGTTTGGACCTCATCTTACTAATATTATAAACGTGAAAGTATGGATGGATGGATGTTTCTAACTCTTTCACGCAAAAACTACTGAACGGATTAGGATGAAATTAGGCACACAGATGGCTTATAACCAGGATTAACATATAGTACTTTTTATCCCGATATTCCCACGGGATCGAAACTTATGCGTGCGGGTGAAACCACGGCGGGGCGCAGCTAGTAATTAATATAAACAATCCCGTAATCACTTATTCGCGCGGCAGTCGCTTTCGGTTAAGACACCGGGTATGATAATCGAAGGTCATACCTACATTACATACGAGTGAAATATCTCCATAACCATTGCAGACTGAGTATGGTGTCACCTTCTGCCGTCTCCCCGCGTTTTATGTGAGCTACGTGACGTCAGGGGCCATCTTTTGTAGCGCGCGATTTATAGGCATACCTTTATGTTTTACTGGCCAAAAGTGCCACTTTCACCACTTTTACCGACTTTATTTTCATTTCTGGACAATTTTTAGGTTTCCTTCGGCACTGTAAAACAAGATGCGTACCTACATAATTTGATTTATGCTCGGTTCCTGTAAACAAAAACGAATCGTTTTGCTTACCAATGGTAGCATTTTTATTGCCAAACTGCACCCTAATTGCGTAACACACGATCAATCGGAATCGGTTTCATTTTGACAGTTCAACAATATTCATTGCGTTATTTACGTTGTTGAGCAGACACAAATGACACGTTTTTTGAACATAATTGAAGCAATGGATTAGTAATATCCTTCAAAATGATTCAGATTGATTTTGATTGTGTGTTACGCAATTAGGGTGCTGGGCATATAAATCTTTCAATAGATTCGTAAGCTAATTTTGCCTGTGATAGCTGCTTTCATATGGGAGGGTCTAAAAACGCTATGGTCTTTGCTTCATTATTGGTAAAGATACAAGAGTCTCAATTTGAACCAATAACGGTCCATAAATTATAGGAATCAGTCATTAGTCTTCATAAAAGTTTTATGCCCTCGAGGAGGAACGTCGGCACATTATAATATTCCCCATTTCACAGTCCCTTTATTCATTAGGTAATAGACCGCTACAATTCACCTGTAACCTTTCCACCTCACAAATCATACTCCACCACACGATCATAACTCAAGATCTAAACAATTCACAGGTAAACCTCACCACCGTAATTTCTAGGATCATCCATTGCTTTTGCTTACCAGTTAGAACAGTCATCTCCTATTGTTCACTTAGATACTGTAACATATAGAGGCTCTAGTACGACTACGAACGCGTGACATAAACGTAACGTAAAATCGGACGATTTTTTAATCGAAAATACAACTTTGTAGCATTCTGCGACAAATACAATTATTTTTCCAACTCGCTTTTAACGCTGTGCACGTCTTCCTACATCGTTCTCACAGTATAATTTCAACATGAGTGATGTAACCAATATGTTGATTTAAAAGAGTGACCGTGGAGGTTCTTGCCCGTTTTCCTACATAGGAACCTACTATGCTTTGGAATGGGCTACTAGCTTCATCTTTCTAACTGACCGACCCCTTGAGCCCACCGACAATTCAAAAGTGCCTGTAATTAGTTTTATTGAAATATAAATACTTTGAGATTAGTATCTCCATAAATATGATATATGCAAAAGGAGTATTTTAAATTTTAACATCTTTGTATTTATGTTACTAACCTTTATAGCACGGATCCGCAGAGTAACCTCTGCGGATTCGTGCTATCCCCTGTGATTACAGTCGTCATGATGACACGGTATGAACTGAAATAGACTTAATTTGTAATGTTTCTAATTGTTATTTTAAGGCTTCTTATGTACGAGTTGGTATAATTTATTTCATTATATAACGTAGTACACAGAGACAGCACAGACGGAAGATTATTAATTACTGCCTGCGCTGTGTTCAATTAACATAACACATCCATTTTTCACCGTACCTGCTTAAAAGGTTGTGTAAGTGAAATGAACGAGCAAAATAACATAAAAATTTGTGTAACATACGATGCAAAGAACTTGAAGTCCAGTTTCCTGTCCACAGTTCATATAAAATACGTTAATTTTATTCGCAGTAAACGTGTATGTTCAACATTAAATTCTACTTCTATAACCACAGTTATAGAAGTAGAATTTAATTTTGAACAAGTATTGTTTCTTGCATCAAGTATTCGTACAATTTGTTGGCATCCCAACCTCCCAGTTCCATGTTGCATACTCACCGGTTTCCGCCACAAATGCGGGCATGCATTTATCGTGTTATGTGAATACAACACACATTACTGCTCACGCTCCCTCTAGCTCTTGCTCTGTCACTCATGTGCCACCATTCAAAGGATGGCTCTATTTGGTAAAAGTTTTGTTAACATACCAAGTCTGAAAATCCGTCTTACATTTCATCTTTTAGCCTCTCCTCGCGAGATGTTCTTCGAGAAATTCTTCTTATGCCAAACGTGACTTCCGTATGTTGGGGGAGCTTTAATATCTGCTAAAACAATGCTTATAATTTCTGGTTCTTATTTCTTTTGTCTAGGTCTCCTTAATTCACATCAATCTGGACTGATGTCATCTTCAAAGTTATAGTAATCCACAGCACTTCGCGTGTGGTGGTGCGGTGCCCTCATGTACAAAACCGTTTTGGTATCGCAATTTTCATATCATTTTAAATTATTCCCAGATTATTCCAATTGTGTATATTGGAACAAAGTTCCTTATTAACACTTCCACCCCTAAAACAAGCTAGGAACCTAAAAAAATAAGCACAGCAGCTTGAGCTGGAGTGTGCAACCGCGCCAGCTCTAATGAACCGATGGCTCGAAGCTTCGAAGGTAATTGTATGGAAAAATTGTGCAATCCGACCCCGACACACCCAGCCCTCGGTTCTCGACTAGTTAGCGAACACTAGGAGAGCCTTGCGAGAAAAAATAGGGGACCCAATTTGACGGCTTTTTCTAGGCACGTAATAAGCTGAGTGTGAAATCTTAGAGTAGGAGTCCTTTTTATAAACGTTCCCAGTCAATCGGAAATGAAATAATCGTTTGCCGCTCAGGCGGTAGGTTTTCAAAATATGAAAACCGAACGTTAGTGGAGAAGAATGGGCAACAAACTCCAGTTAGTATTTTAAAATGTTTTAGCATATTTTGTATTGAGTAACTCTATAATTGTATGTGAAGACGTTGTACCTTGGATAAAATAGTATTGAAAATTAGCAGACACATAAAATTCATGGAAATGTATACCTAACTGCAGAGTTATTATATGAATACTTTATACTAAGGGTCCCCGAAACGATCTATTGAAATTGCAAGTGTCAATGTTTTGTATGTACTGTCAATCGCTTCAATTGCATTTAGTAGACGATCAATTTGCGCATCAATGTCTATCAATCACGTAAAAATTGACAATTGCAATTGATTGTTTCAGGGACTTTTAGTAACGAAATTTCATAACAAAAGCGGACATCACGAACTTAATATCCGAGCTTATATTTTAACCACTTTCTCTTATAAAAAAGAATGTCGAATAACCGGCGAAAAAACAAATAATTAAACGTTACTGTTTACGTTGCGGAAATAAGAAATAATAAAAAACAATTTCCTTTGAACAATTTTCCAAGATGAAAAATGAAAGCGTTTAATAACGCTTGGCATGAGTGTGTATGTTCAAATATTATTGTATTGAGTTGAATCTGGTGCCGAAGGTCGGGTTTGATCTGAAAATGTATTCAAGGGGTTTCACTATTCACCCACTGTTGCATTGAACTTTCATCAGTACCTTATTTTTGATAGGTATAAATATTCAGTTTTATATTCTACTTCTCGAGGCACAGTTTTATCGCACACTTCAATATGGTTAGCAAAGAATAGATCGAAGCTCTTTGAACTCCGTCTTCCTGTATATCTAGACTGACTAGAATTTTCATTGTTTTCGAAGTTCACGATCCGTTGAATACCCCAGACGCATTGCGGTTGTGTACAACTGTACAGCGTTTAGCGACGATATTATAAAACGCGGTAACATTGGGACGTGGGACGGCGTGAATGAGTCCTGCTGCCGTTGTAACTCTTCATAACTGTGTACCCCCGTGATTCTGACGCGATATTACGTTTTCAAAGGACGAAAGTAAAAGTTTATTTTCATAACTGCATAGCTTAATATTCGCTAAGTATGCTGAGAGCTCGCAGACCTAGAATGAGGAGTAGAGATAAGTATATTAAAATAAAATAGAATTAACGACTAACAGTGTTGTGGTTATGGATAAAACTTCATTAACGCCGTTAAACTTCCTCAGCGGTATTAGTTGTTTTAACATCAGCGAGTTTATGCCTTACATCTTCATTTTTCCACACGTATTCTTCACTGTGGTTTTCTTGCATTGTTAACAAAATTTTCTCTCAAACGAAGCTTTATCCTTCGTTTTCATTTTCAGTCATTAATTGTCCTTAGTTATTTGAGAAAATAATTTCCGTCTCGAGCGAAGTGATCGATGTCTTCTCTGTATGAGAAGAGGTATTTGCTTTGCAGTGAGACAATAATAATAATAATAATTTAGGAGCAGTGTCACGCACACCAGACACGAAAATAACAACAGAAAACCTGAAGAGTTCTTAGATACCTTAAAACAAAAACTAGCTCTTAAAGTTCATAGACTCAGAAGATACAAAAAAGCACAACAACGCAAAAACGATAATGCCACATTCGCTACTAATGAAAAAATATTTTATAGAAACCTACACAAACCAGACACCGACACAGATGATGATAATAACACAGACACACATGATCAACCTACTAAAGAACAACTTGAAACATATTGGTCTAGCATTTGGGAAGAACAAGAACAACATAACGACAAAGCAACGTGGATAACAGAAGAAGAAACAAAATGGAGGGCAATAGAAGAAATGGAATTTGTAGAGATTACAGAGGCCGATATCACACACTTAACAGGCAGATTACATAACTGGAAATCTCCTGGTATAGACAAAATACACAATTTTTGGTACAAAAAGTTAACCATCTTATACAAACCCATAGCAAAAAACTTAACAAAAATTATATTAGGACAACAAAATATACCCAATTTTATTGCAACAGGTATAACATACATGTTGCCTAAAACTAAAAATTCACCACAACCTTCCCAATATAGACCAATCACTTGCCTACCCACGATATATAAAATATTAACATCAGCTATAACAATGAAAATTAACTCACACATTGAACACCACAACATAATGGCAGAGGAACAGAAGGGATGCAGGCGGGGCCATATGGGATGCAAAGAGCAGTTAATCATTGATTCTACTATCCATAAACATGCCACCACAAAAAATAGAAATCTTCATTGCACCTACATTGACTATAAAAAAGCTTTCGACAGTGTTCCACATTCTTGGTTAATACAAATACTAGAAATTTATAGGATAAACTCAAAAATAATAGACTTCCTACGAAACATAATGCCACTATGGAAAACCACACTTCAAATAAACTGCAATCACAATAATGTTACAACGCGACAAATATCCATTAAGAAGGGTATCTACCAAGGAGATTCACTGAGTCCCCTATGGTTTTGTCTTGCACTAAATCCTCTATCTCATCTGCTGCAGCGCTGTCGGACCGGATATTGTCTCAAACACACTACAGAACAAACATTAGTCTCACATCTCATTTATATGGATGATATTAAACTATATGCACAAACAGAAAAAGATATGAAGAAACTAGTAGAAACTACAGCAGAGTTTAGCTTAGATATAAACATGCAATTTGGTCTGGATAAATGCAAAACACTTCATATCATGCGTGGCAAGATACGACCCGGCAACTATGTCGTAAACAACACAGACACCATAACAGCAATGGAGCCGACCGACTTATATAAATATTTAGGGTACACGCAACTAAAGGGACTAGATCATGTTAGGATAAAAGAAACACTTACTATAGAATACAAAAGGAGACTTAACGCCATATGTAAAACACAACTTTCTAGTAAAAATCTCATCAAGGCCATTAATACATTTGCCATCCCCATACTAACATACTCATTCGGAGTTATTAAATGGACAAAAACAGACACAGAACAATTAGAACGAACCACACGCACCACTCTTACAAAACATAACAATTTACACCCTAAATCTGCAATAGAAAGGCTTACTATCAAAAGGCAAAACGGAGGGAGAGGCCTAATAGACATCCAGCACCTTTGGCGTAAACAAGTCTGTCGACTAAAAACATTCTTTCAGTCAAAATCTCGCACTAGTAACATTCATAAAGCCATAGTTCAAAATGATTTTAACTACACTCCACTTAACTTAAATGAACAGCTAGATACTCCACAAAATACTAGCGATGACCCGCAGAAACAAAAAATTGAGGACTGGAAGAAAAAGGTACTTCATGGCCGACATCCTCATGACCTAGAACAATCCCATGTAAACCAAGTAGCCTCAAATAAGTTTCTTAAAATAGGCAATTTATTCCCAGAAACTGAAGGATTTATAATTGCGATACAAGACCAGATTATTAACACAAAAAATTATAGAAAATTTATTATCAAAGATCCATCAGTAACAAATGATAAATGTCGCAAGTGTCACATTCAACCAGAAACAATTCAGCACATAATAGGAGCGTGCACAACTCTCACGCAGACAGACTACACCCATAGGCACAATCAGGTAGCAAATGTAATTCACCAAAAATTAGCACTCAAATACACACTCATTCAAGACCCAAACACTCCTTACTACAATTACACACCACAAACTGTCTTAGAAAATGACACACATAAACTTTACTACGACCGCGCCATTCTCACCGACAGGACAATTCACTATAATAGACCGGATATAACCCTACAGGATAAAATAAACAAAGTAACTTACCTAATAGATATTGCCGTTCCCAACACACACAACGTTCAGAAGACAATACGGCACGGTTGGCACAGTGGTTAAGCGATTGACTGCTGCGCTGCGTGTCGCGGGTTCGATTCCCGCACGGAACAAATATTTGTATGACCTACATGTATTTGTTCCGAGTCTGGGTGTTTTCCTATCTATAATATGTATGTATTTACAAAAAAAAAAAAAAAATGTATATAAGTAGTTTATCAGCCATCTTGTTACCATAACACAAGCATTAGGTTGCTTAGCTTGGGACAAATGGTGCTGTGTGAAATGTCCAGGGATATTATTAAAAAAAAAAAAAAAAAAAAAAAAAAACTGAAAAAATTAGTAAATACGTAGAACTCAAAGACGAAGTAACTAGAATATGGCGCCAACAAAAAGTTTACGTGGTCCCTATAGTCCTCTCCACAACAGGCGTCATCCCAAACCACCTTCTCCATAGCCTTAAATTACTCAACTTAAAAGAAAGCTTGTATATCACCCTACAAAAAGCTGCAATATTAAATACATGTCGCATTGTCAGAAAGTTCATGCAAATAGATGAAAACGAAATAGGTCCTCCTCACAACACATAACACACCACACGCTGCATTTACTTGACTTCGGTCCGTAAATGTTGCAAAAACCAGCCAAAGAGCTGAGAAAAAAGAACACTTCCGATAATAATAATAAACATTTAATTCAGACCAGGTCCATAATTTGTTAGTAACAATGTACTTAAAAAACTAATGTTAGTATTGAAACAATAATAGGCTGCTATTTTTAATTCTCCTAGGGAGTTGTTTAATTCTTAACTAAGGTAGGTACTATTAATACTACAACAATTCACTTTCCACTTATTATCCATCACTGTTGAACAAACAGCTCGGCTCTCGACTCTGAACATCGGGACACTCGGGACGCTCGGTACACACTGTCGTAGACCTCGTCTCGATGGCTCGGTGTCCAGTTACTTTTAAAAGCACTCTCCACACTGTTGTTATTTCCATCCTATCCAGCCTTTTTAGACTCCGGTTGCGCTTTATTAAATTTCTGATCCTACTGTTAATATTTTTTAATTATCTTCGTTGAGATTTAACATCAAAGTAAAAAGACTCGGGTTTTGTTCAAAGAGCTTTATCAATATTATGCTATAGTCTCTTTCATCTCAAATACAATTTAACCATTCCGTGAAATAACGAATTTTCATTTTCCTATCGCTTTATACCTAATCGTTTTGGAGATGGAATTTCGTCACAATTTTTTTGTATGCCTACGGAAATTAGGCTTTCGCTATGAGATGAAAATTATAACAATTTACATTATAAAAATAGAGAAGAGCAACAAAATGGCAGGAGTCGTAACATTTAAAACAAACCTCAGGCACACTTTACCGATGAGAATACATACGCTGCTCACAAAAGTTGATTCCTCCCGTTAGCATGACAGACTGACAAGCTGAATAATACAGCTGAACTGGGAATAATAGTGCAGTAGGTGGGTAACAATACAATCGGTACAATTATTTATAATATTGTTGAGATGGTGACTGGAACTCAGGTGCATCCGGTTAGACTGGAAGCCGATCCCAACATACACAGTTGAGATAATGC
The DNA here is from genome assembly GCA_949629185.1 of Apamea crenata. Lineage (NCBI taxonomy): Eukaryota > Metazoa > Arthropoda > Insecta > Lepidoptera > Noctuidae > Apamea > Apamea crenata. Next base: position 1,042,377 of record OX451365.1, on the reverse strand, counting down.
TTGGCAGATGATGATGATTGTTGAGACGGTGACATGGTTATTGGAACATGAACATCATCTCACAAACGTTAATTTAACAGCTAAAGATAACATGGGCTTTGATACCTAAGTCTTCAAAGTTAAATTCAAAGCTGTATCGAGCAAGGGAAACTTGCAGACTACTGCTGAATAATAAAGCAATTACGATAGCACGCGCGGTGCGATGTAGGAACTTCAGTTTTAGATTGCAATACAATTGGTTTAGTGATCTATGTATTCTGGTACATATATATCTATATATATAAAATTCAAAGTCCTGACTGACTGATTTACTGATATATCAACGCACAGCCTAAACCGCTGGTCCTAGAGACATGAAATTTGGAGAGTGTGTTCTTCGTGATGAGTAGGTATCCACTAAGAAAGGGTTTTTCGAAATTCCACCCCTAAGAGGGTGAAATGGAGGGATTTTGTTTGTATGGAAAATCTTATTTCTTGAGTTACTAACCCCTAAAAGGGGATTGGGAGGTTTCAAAGTTTGTATTTTTAGCGCGCGGTCCGATTAACTCGAAACTCAATATTTATACCTACGATGGAAGTAACGAATAATGTGTATCAGGGTTTTTCGAAAATTACCCCTGACGGGCTAAGAAAGGGTAGTCAATTTTACAGGGGCGGATTTTACTGCATGGCTTGATTAACTCGAAAATTAAATTTAATTAATTATAAATAATCTTTGAGTCAAGTTATGAATTCATCCCAAACAATTTTTTTAAATTCCACCCCTGTGGGGGTGAAAAGCGGGGATACAGTTTATATGACAAATCTTCTTCATTAGGTTAATAAACTTGAAACTTTTCAAGAATACTCGCCTAAGTAAGTAATAAAGTTTATCATTATAAGATTTGCAAAACTACCCCTCAAAGAGGGATATAGGGGTGTTGAAGTTTGTGTGGAAGAATTTGAATGCGCGGTCCGATTAACTCGAAACTCAGTATTAATACTTTTGACAGAAAATAATTAATAATAAGTATGTAAAGTTGTCTAAAATTGACCCGTGGCGGGGCAAAAAGGGGTAATTCGATTTTTAAGGGGAGGATATGAACTTGAAACTGCATGTTACATTTTCACACCTAAACCACTGTACTTCTGATTTGGCAAAGAGATAGATGGCATCCTGGGGATGGACATACTTTTTATCCTGGTAGCACGTTCCCGTGGGATAATTTCCGACATCCACGCGGGAGAAGCCGCGGGGAGAAGCTAGTTTAATATATAAATAATGTAAACCACCACAAAATAAACGCACAATTTCAACGTTTTCCAAGTCTCCAAATGGATTTCGAGACTTGGAAAAACTGTCTCAAGTATACTTGCGACTTCATTAACGAGACAAATTTTCATTTTTATATTTGAAATTTTAGTGAGTCAGGTCACCGGAACTGAGATAAAAAATTTCCAGGTAAAGATTCTAAAAATGTGTTCTGACTTATCCTTCCGCCAGTCAGTTTATTTATTGTCGCTCAACTCACTCACCTCGAGTTGAGAAGCAACACACAAATAGGCATGTCTATTTTTGGGACGGAATTTGGTCAAAAATATACCTAGGCCATCCACTACTAGTTCGTCTAACTTTTAAATGATGTCTTCGTCAGATAGAATCGCGTTACGACAATAATATAAAAGCCAACAAGTTTATCTTTTTCCTACAACTAACCAAGCAATTTTCTAAATCCTATGAGCGCTAGGTACCTCGTCTGCACAATGCTTTGACGTGGCCGCTCTGTAAATCCGCTGTATTGCACCCGACTACCCAACCTGTACAGTGTATACCCATTCCTTATTGTTTTCTTTGCCCGTGGTGATTAAACCAGCTTCCATTGAAAACGTATCAGAAACAAGGGGATTATGGCTTCATCTTTCTGAAGACAAAAGGAGGAAAATATCTGCTATAAGAGTATTAAAAATTGCTTTTTTTTTCCTTTAACAGTAGAATATTCATGAATAATGGCTTTAGGGGGAATGTTTATTCTTTTTGGGGTGACATAAAGTGCCTTCGTGAAGATGGGGAAAACAACATGGTTTTGAGACCTCGAATTAGGAAGAACGAACATTGTAAGAACATGAAGTGCTTCCAGTTATTAAAACTAAATTATTACTATAATTATGTGTTTTTTTCTGAGGACTAACTAGACTTGGAAGAATATTTTCTAGGCTCTTTCAAACATTACACCATTTATCATGATCAATGTTTTTTTTTTTTGTCAAGATGAAAATTCATTTTATTTATGTGTTATGTGAGTGTGTTGTGTTGTCAGTGCAATATACTCGGAAAAAGTCACTCCTTTTAAAATCAAGCCAAGTATTTTTCTGCACCCCGAAATTGCCCTTTCCAAACAAACAATCGGCAAACAGCACGCAACAATTTTGACATATCTCATTAATACGGCAGCCGGTTCCTGCCGTTGGTCGTGTCGGGGCCCACTGGGGCCGTTGGGGCTGTAGCTAGTAATTGGCGTGGTTTACGATGCCCTGCCCCCGGTTACACGCTGCACTGGGGTTGGAGTGAACGCTGATAGATACATGTCGGGGTTAAGGCGATTTGTCAAACGGCGCGTAAAGGGGAATTTGAAGGCTTTTGATTTTTGTGTTGGTTTTCTGTGATGTTGGGGTAAATGATTTTTGGTATATTTGTCTTTTTTGTAGACTGTCGATGTACAGTCAACAGCAAAAGTAGATGCAAGCAGAAGCAAGCAGAAGTGATTCAAAAGTAGGTCAGACTCAGTGTCATACTTTTGAATCACTTCGACGCCACACAGTTCTGACGCGAACTCCGTTAATTAGTATTGAATTTCTGATTTTGATCATCTACTTTTGCTGTTGACTGTACCTTCAAATCATATCATAGTTTTCTAGATCGTTCGTGAAATAAGGTCGGAATGGGTGGTATCTAATAATTTTTGTTATCTACCTACATTCATCTGAAAATACATTCTGGAGATTCTAAGCCTTCCAAGTTGGCTCTTAATCTATTGTTATTGGCATTTCCAGATATATCTCCAATTCCAATATTGTATCCTAATTTATAATTGGCATTCCCGATGAGACTTGCCCTCGTAGTTACAGCTACAGACAAACCTTTCAATAAAACATGGCCGCGGTAAGTTGCAGTCGGCACCTGGTTTAGTGGCCGACTGAATTCGATAACGGCTGTCGGTTGTATTGAACCGTCTTACACAACTGTTTCTGTTAGATTGGGGTTTTCACAATGAATTTCAGGTGTCTTAGTGTTATTGTGTTATTAGATTCTGAGAGAATTTTTGGATGTTTTCATATTCTTGCTATCGTTACTTTGTTTATCCTTGTCTGTTGATGTCGGCGAGAACTCTCATTCTCAGGCCTACTTTTCATACAAAAAGAAATAATTAAACTTAATTGCTCACCAGCAGTCACTTTAATAAATCAATTAAGACAAAATTGAATCAGTTCAAAACATTTATTTTGATTGCGTTTCATCTTTACCGTCTATGAAACGTATCTATACATGTCATCAACCCATCATAATTTGGCGCTTAACTTTAGAAACGCAGATAATTAAAATGAGATAAGGAGTACGCGGAAATAGAATGCGAGCACTTATAAGCCTATTAAGTCTTACTAAAACCTTCTTAAATGGTGTAGATAAAAAATTACAGAAACATTAATCATACATAATTCTAAAAGGCAATGAAACTAAACCTCAAACACAAGTGAACCTAAAAACCAAGTGTAAGTGCAGTGTCCATAGATGCTCGTCTAAGAACATTTGCGCGTTGTTAACGCGCACGAGGGATGGTCGCGCGCGATGAAGCGCGGCGGCGGCGCGTGCGCTTGGCTCGGCACGCCCTGCGCGCGCAAGAATGGCGCCGTGTGCGCGTGCCGCGTGCATACTGCACTGCTACAGGTAAATATGGGAATATGGTCTTCCAATAGACGCTTTGAAACACGACACTTGTCAAACAAAGTTCCTAATAGCTTTTGTAAAGGTACTCTTGTCTGGCCGTTTGTCTTAAAAGTTCTTCCACTTATTCTTTGGTGAAAGATTGGGTGGTCTTGTCTATTTTCCATTACTGTAATGAGGATTTCTGAGATACAGTAGGATGCTGATTAACAACACAATGTTTACACATCACGTCTAGTTGTGTGTTCGTTACACAGGTATATCAAGACCGCATGATTCGGTAATATGGACGTTGCTAACCAATTGGCAGAAAAAAATTGAAAAATCGAAACTGATGATACGAAACTACTATGGGCACCTTATCCACACTAGTTTTTGCTATACCTTTTTCAGAAAGCGGTTTTTCTATATAATTTTTGTGATTGAAAGCCTCTCCCTTCAGGTTAAATACTTGAAGATGACGATAAGGTGTTAAACACTTTCGAGGAACCTGAAAGTCTATAATTACACCGCGTATGTAATTAGGTCGGTTCTGAACGCGTGTGTTCCTGTAGAAGGTTGGTACTTCATCGTGAATTAATTTCCCACCTCGAAGTGGGCTGAACGTTCGCTTTTATGCTAATAAGAATGAGAATACAGAGAGAAAAACTTAAATTAAGCGTTTCTATTAACTTTCTTTTTAATTAACAATTTATCTATGTAATTTAATGAAAGGACATCATTCAAGTCGAACTTTAATTTTTGGGTACGAAATGAATGATGTCCTTTGGTAATCAATTTAGCTTTGAATAGATCATTTAATTTTGTGTTTTTGAAACTATGTACATACCTAATACTTGTTTTAATAAATTCATTGCGTTTTTATCTGCGCATAATGACTGCATGCTGTGCGTTCTGTAAGTAACGAGGCGCTTAGACTTATGTTTGCAATCTACTATTGTAAAATAACAGTGTACGCATTGTTGAACAGCCTCATCTATATATAAATGAATCCCTATTTCCCTTGGTCACGCCATAACTTGAGAACGACTTTACCGATTTCTTCCATCTTTTTTTTAAGTTTTATAATACTTTGTAGAAGGTTCTTACGGAATAAAAATTAAGAAAGTTGCTTCACGCGGATTAAGTCGCGGTTAAGCTAGTAATATTATAAATAAGTCTTAAACTTCATTCTTCATATCAATATGCCTAGGCTTTTCTCAACTATTTTGTGGTCGGCTTTTAGTCTCATCTGACCTCCACAGCCCAGGGCTGGGTATCGCGATCGCGACCCCTTTGGTAAGACTGGTTATACTTCATGGTCATGTGTCTTAAATCAAATACGACTTATTCGACACCTGACCTTTTGAAAAGTATGGCACACTTGAGGCATATCGTGATGTATAGTCGGACTTCGCAGCCACTCACCGATTTGATTCAATTTGACGCCGGCGCTGTCGCCAGATAATAGTTAGCTCCGACTATTGCTAACAACTTCTGCACACTTTCCTTGTACAATCTAGTTTTCAATTCTGAGATTTTCACCAAAGTTTGGTCTTATGTGGATGCAATTTAAAATTGTGACTCCACCGGTATGTAAGAATTTGGTTTCGTCGATTGGAAAGATGAACTTTGTAAAGTTATACTTCGTGTGTCAAATCTTCTGGTATTTCTGCTCACACCCATTTGTTTTTCTGCTTTTGGGCACCCAACCTCGTACAATTTTTTTCCATACGACAAATATTATGAACGGAATCGCGAATGAATGCGATGCAGTGTTCTCCCAACCCGATGGGATTAAAAAACATTTTTAACGAAACCAATTATAAAATCATATTTAATTCAGCTGCCGAGGAAATAGTAACCAATCCGATCGCCAGTGGAAGTGCGGACAGACAGACCGACCAGGAATAGATCGCAGCGCGCCACTAAATAAGGAATGCATGTTTCAGTCTAGAATTCAAGCTGGATTTGGAGCTGTAGAGAAATGTGGAGTTCAAGAAACTGGATGAGATTTCCGTTTGCAGTTATAAAAGAGTTAATATTGACTGATTGACTCTGGACGTGTTTATGATTATTCAGAAACTAACAAAAGCCTGTTTACTAGTCATAGATAAACGGTAAACTTTGACAAAATGCCAACCAAACGCTGTGAAAATTAATGCTAAGACACGGCTAAAGGTAGTTTGAGGAATAATAACCGCAATAAATAACCATTGTTAGTTTACTATAACAACAACTCTCAATCTTCAATTAAATTCCAGTTTTCAACCAACCGCGAACCAGTTTATTGAAAATCCATTTCCTCAGCTTATCTCGAAGTATAATTTAACGAACCACAATTGGAACCGCTATAACGCTGACAAAATACACAGTTCCACTTTACAGCCGAGGGCAAAAATGTAAGGACGTATAAGACGTTCAAAATGATCAGAACAACTTAGAAAATTAAAGTACCTACATCTATCTCAATGACGTAAGAGGTGTCTAGGAATCCACACATTAAGAACGTTCACAGTCTGATCTCAGTCTCAATCTTCTCTACATTTTTGATAAATTTTTGACATTGATTGTCGCTGAGATGAGCTTGCCTTCTCTTATTCTGACTAATATTTTTTCCAATTGAGACTCTTTGTTATTCCGATCATTTAGAACGGTTAGCTCCCTATATTTATGACGCCAGCGCCGGCCGCCTTTACAAGCCACATCATCTCGACGTTCATTCCGCTCGAAAGTCGTAAAAACGGATCGCGAACGTTCCGGAAAACCGTTGTGTGTCGAGTGTCATGTTTAATATATATATTTTTTGTTCGTCGTATCGCCGGAAATTGATTCGGTTGAAACTAGCGGGCTGCTAATTGGAACAACTGCCACGATATGTTTGTAGAAGGAAATTGAACTTATGAGGGGAATGTGGGAGCGAGTCTTGGTAGAAAGTGGGTGATATTAACTGTGTGTGTGTTTGGTTAGGTCTGGGAACGTTTTGGCTGTTTGATACACGATTGTAAGCTTTGTGCCGTTTTGAAACGTCTGATTTTGCAACACGTTAAGTGGAATGACAGACAAAATCCTGTTTGCTCGAGTTATTTTTTATTACAGCTCCAAAATGATTGAAACCCTCAGGTTTCAGTTTAAATACAAAACTACTTTAGGTTTGGTATGAGATGACGGTTTAATTGAACTTGTTAGTTGAAGCCTCTCAAGGATAACATTTCATCCTGATTATAATTTTTAGTTAAACATGCAAACTATTCATGTAAGCTGCTTAATTACTAGATGCCTCGCTCTGCAGGATGACGTGTTAATGAAATTCCACCGGCTTCACCGAGGACATGGGTCAGTTGAGTCACCTACGTGGTCTTGACCCGTAACCCGGCACCCTAGCATTATGAAGTCATCTATCAAGATTTGCAGATTTTTACCTGAATGCGGTAAAGCCGGATTTATGATAATGCCTTTTTTGACAAATGCGTTACGATGCGACCGTACGTCATGGAATATGTCGCTTGTGATGGATGACCAAAAAATGAAACCGATGCCTGATATTTCGGGGCGGGAACGTTTTGTTTGAGAGCGGAAACCTACAAACCTCCGTTAGAATGGTCCTTTCTGAACACAGAAACTCGGTGAACTTCCATACTGATAAAGCTGATATCGTAATGACGATTACAGAAGCAATCTCACTTTTAGCAACCCAAACAACGTTAGCAAAGAAATATTACAAGTGCACGTCTCAGCACAAATGCATAATATAACAATCATCTGAAGATACCAAAATCGTTGCGTTAGATACTCGGCTTATTGCTACCTATGAACATGCGTTTCAGGTGTTAGTTCCTGGCGAAGTGCCAGACACATAGTTTTCTACCCAGACACTACTAGAATTTCCAATTGTACCTAGTTTTGAGAAGTACCATCGAGGCTGTATCGCTTACTTAGTTCGCAGCAAGACTTAATAGGTATGTCCGATAAGAGGAAAAAGTTTTGTGTCGAAAGACTCGTACGACAAGTAATTAAAAGTAAATAAAAAGAGCAAGATAAAGTAAGAAGTATATTTCAAAAAGTTCCTTTATATACTAGAATCCCATTTCCTTTAATCCCATATAGATTATCGCAAACGAGCAGAAAACAGCAACATAATAAACAAAACAAAAAATCATCCACTCACTCAATAGATAACCAGTGTTTGCCATCCACAGCCACATGACAAGGACGACAGACAAATGAAAGCGTATAAACAACTCAATAGATCTGTAGGCTGTCAATACAACGCGGCAAAGAGGCGATACCACATCACAGGAGAGTCGGTAGAACAACTGAGAAAGCGCGGTAGAGGACTCCCACTGCAGGGCAACGATTTGGGGAACAATTCCCGTATTTGTAAGAACGTTCGCATTCTAATCTGTCAAAAAAACCCCTAATTTACTTAAATTTTTGACTAGTTTTTGACAATAATAAAATTGTCTCTGAGATAAGATTATGACTTGACTCGTTTTTTAAGGGCGAGAATTTACCTTAAAATCTCCCAAAAGAAAGTTTTTCTGGAATTACTTGTTGGCATTGGGAAGGCAGGAATTTCGAATTTATTATGTTGGTTGTCATAGGATGGATGCTGATCTGTAGCTTCGAAGGTAAATCTTATGACATATGAAGTTAACGCTTTTGAATCATTTGATCATTCATCGGATCTCAGAACTGAGCCTATCAAAATCCACTGTTGCCCATATATTCAATTATGCATGTCTCAGACGGCTGGCAAGAAAATATCTTGCGCGAAGCGTACCTACTGAGTCTATCAGTTGAAAGCTGTCAGGTTTCGCCGCAGGGTGCAAAGTGCGCCGTGGACGATGACACCGCTGGGGGATTGGGAGGAGGTTGGGGGGTACCACCCACCGTGCACTATTACTAGAAATAGGATAAGCAGAATTGGGCCAATGAAGTGCCGATCACTTGCTCAAATGTTTATTGGAGAGGAGGCCGTATTGCTTTTTAAATGGATGGTAGTGCGAATTTGGCGATGTGGTGAAAATGGAATATGAAAAGCCGTTTGCCAAGCATGGAGACCACGGTATTATAGAAATTGATTTAGAATTTACATATTTTAAGTATGGAGTTCCTTAGAAAGCATGAAAAACATAAGGGAGAAAGTAAAGTTCAGTAGAATCTCCTTTATCAACACTACTCGACACACTGTAATAATATCGGCGTCTCTTTCATCTTGTAATCCAACGACAGTTTGTTGTTCAAGATAAGAAGCTACACTCCGATGTTGCTTTTTCATTAGCTATCTCTAACAGAATGCCAACATGGACGACTTCTCACAGAAACACTCACTTTCACTCACACTAGCAATAACATAAAATATAATGACATTTTACTCGCTGGTTTTTGTAAATATTATATTAAAAGCGGCCAAGTGCGAATCGGACTCGAACACCGGTTGCGTACCACCGTACAATACTAATCACGTGTCTAGTAGGTATGGAGGGGACACTACCTCAATTCTAATTTTTTATTTTTTTATTTTATAACGGTTCGAAAGATATATCCCTGTGATAGAGGGACGGACGGACGGAGAAACAGGGTCCCGTTGAGTACGTCACCCTTTGGGTACGGCATCCCTAAAAATGAAAACGTATAATCTCTTTTTACTTCATAAATTAGTAACATCTCGACTTAATCACAACAAGGCAATAAAACAAACCCTTCACCTTTCAATTTCTTAGTTTTTGTATATCTTCGTAGTTCAAAGTCACAGCCTCTGTCCGGTAGTGAATGATTGATAACAAACTAATTATGGTAAACAGTGTTACTAGCGGACAGGTGCTAGCTCTTACACCGCCCCCAAGCTTAGGCATGGCCACTGTTATTATATTCACACACATAATATGTATATATGTGAGGTATATACACAGTTAATTGAATGTCAGTCAGTATATTGAAAGCCTGACTCTGACAGCGTGTTGGCCCAGCACAATAGCTACATTAATTGTCTACATGAAAAGACTTTTAAGGGCAGATAATTACTGAACAAAAATTGGAAACTACCTCTAAAAAGTTCTACGAACAGTTTTCGGTCTGTAATTTTAACGATTTCAAGCTAACTTTTAGATACGACATAATAAGGACCTTCAAAACTTCACGGTTTCGCAAAATCCATGATACTACAGCCCGGCCATTGAGAAAATTCGTTACTGACACTGCCAGTTTCATACAAAGTATTTTGCGAATTTGATCTTTATTAGCTACTAGAATAGTCGCACTGACAGGTGTCAGGAACGCATTCTCTCAACAGCCGGACTGACTCACAATTCTCCACGTTAATATGAAATATGACTACATGAAATACCTTTTCCCCCGCCCCCTCGTCCTCAGCTTTATCTACCGACGTGACTGCAGACTGCAGGCTTTGGCGATATCCTCCTTAATTTACAGCCTTAAGTGTGAAGCCAAGATCGATTTATTAGAAAGATATAACTTAGCTACATTAGATCGGCTGATAACAAGTTTGATCCGGTTAAAAGTGGAGTCAAAGGCTTCGCTGATTAAGTTACTTTCTTGTACCTTGAAGGAGGAGCATGTGGGAGTAAGGTAGGAACTTATATGTAACGGCAAAGATGTTTTTGATGTCGTAAATCTCGGGACACCGATTTGATGGGCTTATGAAGATTGAAGTCTTAAAATAAACGTGTGTCTTTTTTCGGTGCTTATTTTTGAGTATGTTTGAAGTTGGCAGAGTTATAGCAAGTGTAATTTTATAAGTAATCTCAGTGATATTAATAAGATACAGATATATGATATTTTTTTAAATAAAAGATCCGGTCATTGTAATGACCTATATAACTCAAAAGTTTTCATTTGTAATTTTTATTTTTTTATTTGCCGTTAATGTCCCACTTCTGGGCAAAGGCCTCCCTACTCTCTTTCGACCTCACTTTGTCCAGAGCTGCCAAGGAACAATGTTTACTAAAGGAGTCCAGCTCATCCAATTTGTTGTGTTCTACGAGTATCTATCTACATAATTGAGCACAATTCCGATTCACACTACTGTAATCCCCGAATTTATTTAACTCTGCACGACACAGTACTACTACCCTCATCTAAAAAGCCTCGTTGTCAGAACATAAACCACTGTCCAACATGTAGTCTGCAAAGCGATAGAGAATATTTTACTACAGCGTACATTGCAAGCCGACTATAAAAGTGAGACGTGCAGGCACTAAAACATACCTCCATGCACTGTGATCTAGGAAATGCACCCGTTGTTTGTGTGCATTACGATTTTAAACCACTAGTCCACATGACAAATTGGAAGTCGGTCTTATCAGGAGTTAAAAACCTTGAGTTTAACCAATTTCTTCATCAGTTACCGAATTTTGAACATTATTATCAGCTTAGGAGAACCAAATATTGTAGCACTACTTAAAATAAATTGGGACTGTGTGATTAATTTATATGGTTACGATAATATCGATTTATTGATATCCAAGGGATGACTGATCACTGTATAAAAGGATACTAGGTCAAGCCTTTACGGGTCAGAATATTGCTGAAACTGTGGTTAATACAGCACATAGTTAGTGTTCATTATTAAAATATTAAAGACCACCGCTTGGCTGTATAATTCATGAAGATACAAGGGAGATGGTTAATTAACTGCTAGAATATGCGAGGTCTATTTGCCAAGTTTATGTCTACTGCTAAAGGCAGTCCGAAGATCCTTGCCCAGTTAATTTATATCGTGCCTTAAAAAATAAGTAGGGGCTAAAAGATGAGAACTTTAATTTGTAATAAAAACTTGGTTGATAAAACAACAAAACTATTATGAAAAACTTCGCATAAAAACATCATCACCGCTTGCTAGACCCGATTCCTTACTTGTGTTGTGTACGAGTATATCATTTCGAAAAGTTTCGTTGATTACACGAACACTTTTATGGAACTTTGTAATCTGATTGCATACCGCTAAAATAATATCGATATGTGGAAATGAACCCGAGTGCAATACATCTGTTCGAGTACCGCTTGCTGAAAGCGTCGAAATTAATTTATTTTGCACTACAAATAGTATTTAAGGCTGATGAGTTCGTTGGCAGATTATATTTTTCTACTCATCGAACTGCCAATAGTTTCGATTACGCAAGAAAAATTTAATACACCCAGCAAATTCAATTTCAACGACGATTCCCATAATTATTATATGCAAATGTCCAAACGCCCATTAAAAAACAAGGTCTCCAATTTGCATGTTGGAAACTCGAGCAAAGTCGGCCAGAGTCGGAAAAACGTACGATTGAGAGAATTTGTTTTAATGATTTGAACCGCTTCGAAGTTGGAAATCAAAGGTTTGTATTGTGTTTCGATGTGATCTCGTTATGGAGTAAGTCCCAGTGGGGTGCTAGTGGTTTGCAGAGTCCGTCTGCTTTGATGGTGCAGCGCTTTGAAAACTACCGCGAGGCACGTGCCACCAAACATGCCACCACTGACGGAGTATAGTCGACCTTGTAATTGCTACACAACCCTTAGTTTAAATGCCATTTGCACGTCATAAAACGACAAGGTCCGTTTTTCTAGGTGTTTAATAGTTTCAACCCCATTGAAGCTTCAATTTACTGGGAATTGTTGTCAAAAGTGGTCGACATCCGCAATAAATATTGTCATCTCTATCGCTGCAACAAAGTTAATAATTATTACATGAAATATTTCTATAAGATTAAATTCGCTGTTTGGTGGCACCGTCACTATTTGAGCGGATAGACTTTAGTCTGTAAGCCCAGGTGGGGTGCTGGCGTTTCGTTCCGTGTCAGTACCGCGACCTCGTTCATCCCCGAGAGGCTTAAACTTACTTTGCGGTACACCTGTGCCCTGTCTAGACTCGAATCTTCGCAGCCTCCCTCCGATAAAGTGATTTTTACAAGTTCCTTTTACGAGTTCCGTGGATTTAGGTTCACGTTGTTTGATGTATCTTATGATCATAACACATCTTCGGTTGTTATAAATTCTTAAATCAATTTATTTTTGTTGCAATGGATTTTCTGCTGCCACAAGTTATGTTCTCGGATTTGATGGCTTGTTGTCTAAGAGTATCATAAAATATGAAATTGAAAAATGACGACTGTTAGGAGCAAGCGTTATATTATAAGCGCTATATTCGTATAAAAGCACGACCGGCCGAAGGCTTTTAGATGATTGCTTTAGACATTTTCTAACGTTGTTACTTTCTTTTGTCTGCAGGAATTCGCGACTCTCACAAAAGAGCTCAACCAAGCACGGGAACAGCTCCTCGAGAGGGAAGAGGAGATTTCAGAGCTCAAAGCGGAGAGAAACAACACCAGGGTGAGTTACACATACATAAATATACATATGATATGAGATTTATGTAGAAACAGGAGCGGAAAAATGCAGTGGAATTTCGCGCAATCGGTGCCCGCTACAATGTTGTGAAAGTGCCACCTTGGTGGAATAAACGCGATTTAGCGACGTCAACAATCAGCAATGAGAGCATTCGATTGCTATCACATACCAATAATATGTTAAAAGCTCTCAAGATAAACTAGCAATAACTTTCGTTAAGATAATATAAAGCTGCCACAACGACACAGTTGTGCCCTGGTCCGGATGAAGAGTGCACATCACGTAAATAACCTTTAGAGAGCAGGCGAGAAGCCGTTTAGAACACTCGGCCGACCAGACGCGGTGCACTCACCGAGCTTCTTGAACCAATCTCGCCATTTTTATACAGCTTTCACTTTCCAAATATTTTTGCTGAAAAATATTGAGCTTTACGATTTAGTTTTGTTAAAAATGTAACTGTATAGACAATATTAATGACATGATTGGCTCGTAGCATAAGCATCGTAGCAGGTGACGTTCTGTAGTTTCTGCCTTGGCTTGAGTTTATGTATGTATTATTTTCCCACAAAAAACAAATATTTATATATCCTATGGTTGATTGATACCGACCTGGCCGTTTATGCGTATGAGATTTGTATTGCCCACCGTAAGCCCATCCACGATGCAAGTTTCTGACACCGGTCTAGAAACGGCCCAGTGTTCTGAACTTTTAACTTACTTAACTCTTCTTTTCTTAATTAATTACTTAACTCTTCCCACCCATAATCGTAGTTGACAGGCACACGATACGATGAAAGGTCGACCATTTTCATTCATATAATAAACAAGACAAAAGATTTAACAAACGTTGGTTAAAAATATTGAGAAGATTTCTAATTGGGTTTGTTCATAGACGAAGTCATGTTTCGGGGATGTAATACTGCCTGAATAAGATGATACTCAAGATAGTGAATATTCTTAAAGAAATGAAATTACAGTAACAGGCACTCAAGCAGCAATAACGTGCACATAAGTATTCTTTTACGAGCACTTGAACAATGAGTTTTAACTTAGCTCTTGAACACCTGTAGGCATGTATCCCTCTGATCCATCTTGCATTATAGGCGCTGTATACCTACGACTCTCAAACTTGATGACGACTAATAGAGAAGTATGGAAGAAGAAGACATGTTGCCAACCCCCGAATAAATTGGGATAAGAGCAAGAGAGAATGATGATAATACGAATCTCAAAGTTGTTCAATTATCTTACCGTCAAAGACTAGGGTAACCGGTAATCTATTCAACCAATATTCGATCAGAATTCAAATATGGCAACAATATACGACATACGAGTATACTTACCTCAATATCATCTACAAACATGACATTAGAATATTCTCCGATATATCTTAGCGCTCCATATAAAAGGGGCTCCAGCTATTCGCTGAAAGATGTTGATTAATTCACGACGTTCCGCGTCTAGACCACGCCTTGGTGTTAGCTCTCTGGGGCTTTCAGCGCATGATTGAATTCGATGTGCTAACTAGATTAGCGCTTATCACGTCATCCCTTTTAGAAGTGTTTCACCCTACAAGTTTTGCAGTAAAGTGTGTCGAAGGCCTAGCCTAATTCCAAAGTGAAAGGTCCCGTTCTGGATTTAGTTCAGTGGCATAAACTTTACAGCATGAATAGTCTCAACAATTATTTCCGAATTAAAGACAAAATCGGAAACTTTAAGTATACTAGTACTGTTCAATTATTAACGTCTAAAGCAATAGAAATGTAGGTTAAGTCCCTTGCACTTTACAGTTACTGTCCGTAATATCTTTCTCCTATATAATATTCCGCCTATGTTTTTGTATCGTCGCTACGCATGTGGACATAGGCCTATCCAAATATCTCCACAGCAAGAATGCACGTGATGTCTAAACCCCGTCTCCTGTTTATCTCAAAGGCTCCTCGTAGTAAGAGGCGGGTAAGCTGCGATCAGCGACTAATCTCTTTATCTCGCCTATGTCGTTGACCCGGCTTCCTCGGTCAAAATGCCTCCCAGTCGACTCATTTAGTTCTGTCCTGTTTTGCTTTGTATCTTTTGTTATGTTTGCTAATCGACTATTTTGGTGTATGTTTCTATTGTACTGTCGTTCAGTAATATGATCTGAATCGTCGAAAAGACTACAATATTAGTTAAGCCTTCATTGACCCTCTTTTGCTAATCTCGGCTGCCGATTGCGTCCATGATGACATTATCTAAATATTTAATAATAGACAAAATTCTAGTACATACCTACCTATAAGTGGTTTATATTCTTTACTGACACCATGAGTTCCAAAACAAACACAGGATTATACTATATGAACGAAAAAGCCGAATTGATAAACCATTTAATAAACCCAAATTATTTGCATTGTGGATTAAAATAAACTTGTTTCCAATGTTTATTTTGGTGTCCGTTGAAACTTTGCATATTGCAATTGTACGTCAGTTTACCAACTGATATAGATTTAATCCTTCGGTAAAGTTACCATTCAGACTTCTAGGCATGTATTTGAGAATTTACCCGAAACGGCGGCTATTTGAGAGCGGCCGTTAACACGGCGCGGCGCTGTGCTGAATGATATTTTACGGTAAAAATTAATGGAATCACACGTCATTTCACGTCGACAACCCAATGTTAATACTGTTAAAAAATCTAGTATGAAATTGGAAATGTGATGCCAAAATTATACAGTAAAATATATGGTAAAAGAATACATGCAAATTGAGATAAGGGCAGGAGGATGTATATGCTTTGTGTTTCTTTGTTTTTTAATATTCATTTTTTGGATACTTTTGTATAGAATCAAGTTGCTCCAACATATCATACAGATGAGCTGCTGGGGAGTTTGTTGCGCCACTTCTTCTAAAAACACTCTACCTAATCCGTTGACGATATTTATTTAGTTCCATATTCTAAATCAAAATCATTTATTTGCAAAATAAATATGGTAAATAATATGTAGATGTTTTACCGCCTTACACTCACACTTTTTCTTCCCAGCTAAACTTCCTAAGAACTTAAGTAAGTAAGACAGTCGTCTTATGTAATGTTGACGTTCAAAAAGTGCTGATTCCCAGCTTAATTTAAATAAATGACTTGTGATTCTGATTTTGATGATGAGTGAAGAATTATATATTATTTTTATTTTACAGTTATTGCTGGAGCACCTAGAATGCCTGGTCTCAAGACACGAGCGCTCGCTGCGCATGACAGTAGTGAAGCGCCAAGCGGCCGCGCAGTCAGGAGTATCTTCGGAGGTCGAGGTTCTGAAGGCATTGAAGAGCCTCTTCGAACATCACAAGGCATTAGACGAAAAGGTAAGATTACTCATATTCATGAGACACTAGATGACTAGAGGGATCAATATGTGTTTGAAGTTTGAACCGAGTTGGGATTGGATTGTTCAGAATGAGTGTGTACGATGATTTACTAAAAGGCTTCATTCGAGTTTAAGTGGCAAATGCGAAGATTTATTGTCCGAAATAGTAATGAAATTTCTAGTAAATTCATAATATCACATTGTCAATCATTTTCGGACGTACGCTATGCGTTAGTTATCCCGAAAAGCGCTCTGCATTCTCAAGTTTGGACTAGATCAGGACCCCCACCCCACATTCAAATCAAATTGAAAAAACTTTAACACCAAAATCAGCATAAGTTCAATAGTTTCGTCTGGAACTCGAATTGCGTAAAAGAAAAACGGAAACGCTCCACACGTAGCTAAAACTTATCGCCATTACTTATTCCCAATTTCCCTAGCAATAGAAAACGTTTTTCTCTCGGAGATGTGTTTCCAAACAAAGTTATTTCTACAAATGTAGGGTATTTCTGTAGTAACGTGTCTGTGTCGGTACCTAGTAAAAGAAAACTGTTTTTCTTACATAGATAGATTTCTTTTATAGGTGTTCCTTTAGTATGTGTGTCGGTATCTAGGGAAAGTACGTACCGAAACGTTTTTGTTTCATAGATAAAGACGTTATTTCTACGTACAAATATAGGTGATTCTGTAATGTAATGTGTGTCTGTTGGGACGTGTTACAGGTGCGGGAAAGATTGCGTGTTGCGTTAGAGAGGAACACGGCGCTAGAAGAAGAACTAGCGCTCACTAAGGAAGAAGTAAGTTCAATTGACAATTATCTTTTACATTATATCATCATGGGTGTCTATTTAGTTTGACAGGATTTTATTCAAATGACCAATTCCGATTTTATTTCGCAATAAAGCTTATGGTGGATTGAACTGAATACAGGCCAGAATAGAGAAAGAGGGTCCTCCATTCTGGCTGAAATTGGATATCTACATAATGTATATAACATCTATATACATCTATTCTTAGACCTTATAATACTAATGTCAATGTTTGATTAAGAATTTACAATCAAAACAGTACGTGTGTAAATAAACGTGATAATAGACGGCACGACGACGACGACACGGTTGGCGCAGTGTCTGAGCGATCGACTGCTTTGCTTCGTGTCGCGGGTTCGATTCCCGCACGGAACAAATATTTGTATTACCTACAGGTACTTGTTCCGGGTTTGGCTGTTTGTGTATGTGAGTTTTAATGTTTGTAAACGCACCCACGATACAGGAGTAATTCCTAGTGTGGGGCAACTTTTTTTTTAAATAAAGAAAACATTGATAACACTAAACGTCCAAATCTAGTTTCCCAAACAGCTCGCAATATCTCTGATTGCTCATTATGTAAAACCGAGCTGAGTTTCCATGATCTGTCAATAGCAGTCAGATTAAGCGCTGCTAACGAACTGCCCTGCCAATACGTACAATCACGTTGTTTTGAATCTGCATCACGATCAGCTTTTCACGGTAACTCTATCTACTGGATTTTGGAGATATGGACGTTGGAAGCAACACCTCATTATGACGTTTTGGCCTTTACCTAAGCTTGGCTGGGGATTTATGCATTATATAATATATATTTCAGCTGTAGTGGAGTTACTAAATAGTTAATGATTTTTTTTTCAAGTATAAGCTTTTTTTACCAGACCTATACTTGGGATAGCGGATTCGATTTATTCACGGACCAAGTCTGTAAGCTTACCGATAAAGTCCGGCTGTTTAAACATAGGCTAGGCCTAGCATACTTTGTTCTATGTTATTTTAATATAGTATGTCAAGAGGTCTTTCAGTGTTCATGCAGTGATCGCCACGCTTACCTAAGGTGGATTGCCGATTTCAGACTTATGTTAATTATAAGCCGCTGTTTTCCTTCTCCGAAGTCAGTATTAGATATACCAAAATGAAATCAATTTTACCACAATTCTACTAAGAAAGATCTTCTAACATGTAATTTCTATATCAGTTACAGCAGTACAAGTCGTCGCAGGACGACAAGCCGAAGGAGAACGGCACCGTCCCGACCGGCTCGCCCGAACAGAACGGGGAACAACAGGCTCCTAAGGTAGGTGCACATACTATACGTGACCAGAGAGTTGACAGGGTTATACTAAATATTGTACATTCAGTGTTCAGGGGTTGTCTGTAAATTACATGAAAAAAATATATTTGTGTAGTTCGTAGATGTGTTATAGCTAAAAAAGGAGTAGTATTTGTGTTAAAAGATTTAATGATTCATTTATTTAACCAATTCAGGAAGATGTTTCGTTTTATTAGATGATACAGGGTGACATTTTGGACAGGGCTTAGGAAGTTAATGGTGTTAATGTAAAGTATTTTCAGTTTTTCAAGCGTATGACAACTGCATTACATTTTTTTTATGCAATGGCTGTACTAACATATATAAACAATTTTGTATATCAGATAGATATACAAAATTGTTTATATTTATGTTAGTACAGCCATTGCGTTGTTTATAAAAAATTGTTCTATTTTTATCTCATCACAATTCTTGTAATATATGGACAATCCTAAACAAATTCACGGGAGACAAACAGCACCAGTAATAACGTAAATTGTAAAAGAGTCTACATACACACAGTACATGACACTAACAGAAAATATATAAAGAAAAACACTTAAAAGAATATGTGTTACTACTTAATCCCTTTAGATGCTTAGGCGGCGAATGTAACAAAGGCTATCTTGAATTCTTTATAATTTCTAACTTTTTTGACCATCTTCACGGGTCCAGAGATATTTTTTCACATTTAGATGAAAAACTTTCAAAGAACAACAAAAGAAATCTTCCATAAAAGAATCTTTTTTATCGTTTCTGACTCTTGTCACTGCCTCAATTTAGAACTCTCAGTAAAAAGCTCGAGGTTTCGTGAAGTTAAAAATACTTTTAACAATTTCCCGACATTTCGATCTTTTCGTGTGCCATTGATATGTCCGCAGCCTTAGTGGTTGGTGATTGTGCTCAATTATTAACGTACCTTTTCTGAATTTTGTACAAAAGTTTTAATATAGACTTTATTATTGAACAGTCGAAGAAAATAAAATTAACTATAATTATGTCAGAAAAGGCATGTGTGTGTTGTGTGTATTAATTTTTTTTTTTAATATTATGTTATACTTAATTCATAATTTAATAATCATATTACACTTAAGCCTGGCAAGTAAATAAACGAAAAGCTTAAGTAAACACTAAGGCCGCGTGTCCAAGGCAAGAAAAATCGCCGGGTCTATGCAAGAATTCGTATCGTTTCTACACACGACTAGTGTACACTGCGTCTGGCGCAGACAAGATTTTTGTCTTGTGCAGCGCCGACGCAATGTGTCATGTGTAGAAACGACACGAATTCTTGCATAGACCCGGCGATTTTTCTTGTCGAATTTGTTAGTGTAATAGTTCTTGAGATTTCGTGATTGGTCAGTCAGTGAGTGTCGTTTTGCTTTTAAATAGATTAGTAACTTGTCAACAAATTATGAATTAAGTAAAACACTTCTAGCAAAAAACCGCTTTAAACAAACTAAAGTGAATAGCGTTTACTTTTTACATTGAAAATTTGTTTTTTGATGGACGACCCAGGATCCAAATAATGTAAACGGCGAATCGGAGACGTCAAGGAAAATCAGTGAGCTCCAAAATACGATCGCCAAGCAGGTTAGATACATGCTGAAGCATCATGCTGTACTGAGGATCTGGTGGTGTTGAGGGTACGGTTTCAGGGGCTGGTAGATGGACATTCTAAGAGATGGCATGAGAGTATAAAGGTGTGATAAACCTAACACAGGTGTGGAAAGAAATAGGTCTGAGATGTGGGGCATGTAGTTGATTGTCGAACAGATCAATGCAAATATTTCAAACAAATAAATCAATGGCTTATAAGTTTCTACATACATAACATTTCATCTAGGTTTCGTGTTATTTACGACGTACATATTTCATTGTGATATATTGTATCGTATCTACATCTACATAACTCTTCCGCTTCAGCGAAATTTTCATCAAAATTGGCCGCCGTGACCCTAAAAAAGGCGAGACACATATCTATGTAATTCTCATTAACCCTGTCTGCCCTTGTCATCCCTTTCGGGATAAAAGGAGCCATCATTTTCAGCCTTACAAAGAAAATAATATGAGTTTTTGCTTATTCTAAACGGGATTATCTTTATAGTTAAGTTAGTCTGCTGCAAGTGAAGTAGAAGTTCGGATACAGAGTAATTTGAAAATACAAACAAGTTTTAAGTGCAATTAGATTTGATTAAAAAAAGTAAAACAAAGTATCTCAAAAAAATAAAGTTTCATCTCAAACGATATCTCGTAGGTAGCAATTGTCATGGTTAAAATTCTAAGTCCTAGTGAGTCTTTTATTCGATATACCCCTGTTTATTTTCCAACATACAAAAATATGGGGAATCAAATAATTAAACATTTCAACTAACAAAAAAGGTTTTCTTTTTTTCTTTCTTTCAAAAGTTATGCCTATTAGAAGTCCATCTTCGTCATTGAAGCCAGATCTACAACACCACCCAATCAAACTAACAGGCCCCTAACACCGCGGTCTGGTCGCCATTGCACGATCGTGTCGCCATCTATAACGCATACATCGTACTAATACGCATATGAACATGTACTACTGTATATTGCTAACCAAATGTATTTAGTACTAATACCTGCTAGATTATGTAGCGCAAAACCTAAAGGCTTTTGGCCACTGCATCGTGAAAATTCCTGCAAAGTATAAGTTTCTGAAAGTCTTATCATTACCAGTAAATCTGTTATCGCATAAGTTAACAGGAGATGCGACAGATGTATGGGGTTTCGGTAACATGAGGTATTTCTTTCACAGCTGGTAATATCCGAGAGAATATCCTTAGAATCCTGTTTTATATTTACTTTTTAAATACTTGAGGTTTCAGCAGTTCTACTTAACTATGCCCTGTCCATTAGGTTAACCGTTTTTTGACAGCTGTCAAAGAACGTAACTATTCCGGATTACGTGAAAGTTAACTTTAAAATGCGTAATATAATAAATATATAAACTGCCTTATCTTATTGAATTATCTTATTTATGGCTTCTTACAGACATTATAATACCGTACGTGTCTCAATCAATGTATTGTCTATTGCTGCAATCACTAGTTTCATCTGTCAAAAAACGGTTTACCTAATGGACAGGGTATACTGTATTAAACCCGGATCTGCATTTAATAACGTGCAAGATTTCCAAGATAAAACCATCCCAGACATATGTTAAATCTTGGGTTGACCTCTAGCTTATAGCCTACCCAAATGTGGCCTGATAAGCATTATCGTCTAGAACTATCTTGAAATCTAATATGCCTCGACCAGTAACGACGGACCACTTTCATATTATCTTACATAGAAAATATCTTCTTTTTTTTCTTCTATTCTGCTTTCCCTCAGTTTTATATTGATACTAGCTGCGCCCCGCGGTTTCACCCGCATAAGTTTCGATCCCGTGGGAATGTCGGGATAAAAAGTATCCTATATGTTAATCCTGGTTATAAACTATCTGTGTGCTAAATTTCGTCAAAATCTGTTCAGTAGTTTTTGCGTGAAAGAGTAACAAACATCCATACATCCATACAAACTTTCGCATTTATAATATTAGTAGGATTACGATGCATTGGCCAGAGGACTTGAACTTGTGAAATATAACAATAACGTACAAAGTATAAAGTATATTTAGTTTAGTTTCATTAGTAAATAATTATAGCCACTATATTAATCTGACCGTTTGTCAAAACTGGACACATTTTTTTGTGCAGTCGAAATGGCAGTACCTCACTGCATTCTTAACATTTGAAAAGTAAATCTTAGTGTTTGAATATTAGGAGTCAATGTGAAGAAAATCATTCGGCCATACTAGGCTCTGCATGGCAGTATTCATAAAGTTATTGGAAATTCTTGGGCTTCTAAAGGAACCAACGTATTTTTTGGCTCTGATATACAAGAATCAAAAACCATGCCCCCTTATAGCCTATATGGAGTACTAACAATAGCTTGCCAAGTTGCCACTATCGTCATATCGCAGAAATAAATCCGCTTTGTTGAATGCACATAATAATTAGATCTATAATTTAGGACCAAAACAGTTTTGACAGAAGGTTTATTTTTCTAGGGTCAGAGTTAAGCAATCTATCACCTTTTCTAAATGAGTATACCTACTCCTGGTATATATTGCTCAAGCCTACCCTAAACTGCCCCACTAGTATAGATGTTACATTTTAAGAACGAGCGTCAATCATTCCAATTTATACCTTATTGCA
Organism: Apamea crenata; assembly: GCA_949629185.1. Classification (NCBI taxonomy): domain Eukaryota; kingdom Metazoa; phylum Arthropoda; class Insecta; order Lepidoptera; family Noctuidae; genus Apamea; species Apamea crenata. Next base: position 1,019,443 of record OX451365.1, on the reverse strand, counting down.
AGGAAATAAGATTCACACTCATATGACGCTCGGTCGTGAATTGTATTATGTGTAGCATGCAACCCATAGTGTAACCATCGGCGCGCACTGACATCACGTAAGACTACCATAGGAGCATAGGATCACATTCATTGACACTAACACTAACCTTCACCGGTGATACCACCTGTAGTTGGGATACTCCATGGTAATCTGTATTTGTACCCCCTTTACACAATGGCTAGCTGTGGCTACGCACAGGTTGAGGTTGCAAGGCAGAAGAGTATCCGATGATATTGAATAATAGACTTTATAGTTAAGGGTCATAAAGTTCAAAGTCTTACAAACGCAGTCTTTGACGCAGATATCAAACCGCTACTTGGGAGGTCCAGATTTGCACTCTAAACTCTGATAATAAAGTTTGTTTTACAATGTCATCAGAAAATCGTCTACTCTGCGTTCCTTCTGGTCTGCGTTTAGTCTAAATGGGATCAGTTAAGTCCATCGCTTCAGTTGTATTCAAAACCTATATCAATGTAGTTAGTTAGGGAGTGATGGATGTAACTGTGCTAGCCAAAGTGTAAAGGTAGTGTTAGAATGTAATCCAACGGTAAGTATGGTTCAGAATATTTATAGAAACTGTAAATAATATTAACCCAAAATTCCACTATCAAATGATTAATCATCTATTGCAAAGTAAAATGCAGAATCCATCGCTCGTACAATTCGAAATTAACCCATTCAAGTACCATTAAAAATTCTTAGACCCTCTCTCACATTTACCATGTCAACTAAAAGTCTCTTCCTCATACAGTCAGCAGAGCTAAGCTCGTGGCAGCGCCGGGTGGCCGAGCTGAACAACAAAGTGTCCGAACTTGAGGACCGCCTGACCAAGGGGGAGAAAGAACTCGCCAAGAAGCAGGACGAGTGCGTCAAGCTGCAGAGGGACTTGAGGGAGAACGTGGCGCAGAAGGAAGACCAGGTGAGCATCTCAATTTGATTTTAACTTCGCACCTGAATGTAGCATCTACAGTATGTAACAAAAACACTGTTGTTCCAAGTAGGGACGTTTTCAGAATCGATATCTGATGGTAATTACGTAAGTCAATTAAAAAAATATTCAAGAAAAAAAAATCAAAATAAATATTTTATAATAAATATTTGAAAAGTAACACTGATTGCTCACCCCTGCAAAGAGAAATAGGTAGCAACCGGTCGCTTTGTCGCCGCCCGCCGCGCCGCACACTACCATACCACAGATTACTGAATAGTTACTACGTAACAGATACTTCACTCAGTAGAAAATTTCCAATACCTATTACGATAATTGCCTACTCCCTCGCATCAACAACCACTGTATGCTAAAATGCGCCTAAATGCGCAAGCGTACAGCAGTGATTGCTTCGCACCGCGCGATTCCACAGTAATCGCAGGGCTGCCTCTTCGATAAAATTAAATTAACAAAACTTTTTATCTATGTTATTGAGAACTGTGAATATGTTCTGACTTTTATGTGGCAGTTAAAAATTTTATCATTTATAAAATATTTAACCAACTTAAAAAAAAGGAGGTGATCAGACATACAGGCCAAACTGAGATGTTTGACTTGTATGGTTTGTAGGTATGTATGTTTGTGACTAATGACGGTATGTGAATGGAAAAAAATGTAAACGACAAAAACTAGTAATAATTTATCACTTACCTTTCTTCATTGACAGGTAAATGGAAAAATGTTAGGTGTTTATCCCTTCTTTTGCTTGATTTACACCCATCTACAGCACATAAGGCACCACACGGCATCGTAATACGCGTACGAACGAACAGCACTATTAAAATTGAACGGCGTGCGCGCGCTTCGCTTGCTAAAACCGCACTGAATTTGATCCGCCGGCGGACCGAGAACGCTCGGCTGGGCGGTAGGCACTTATAGCGCGCAAGTACATGGAGTGACGGAGGCCTGACCATACTACACTAAGGTCATGAACTCATCACGTGTCGTTCACATCACTCAGCTGTTTGACTGATAGATAACACTTTGGGAACGTTATTTTTCAAAAAGTTGGCTTATCAAGGTTGACGATTGATAATTACAATAAACACATAACCAGGCCTCCCGTCACTCCATGTACATGCACGTTATTGCCCGTGGCCGTTGCCCGGCCGAGCGGTCCGAGCCGTTTGCGGCCCAAATTCAGTGCTGTGGTGATCGCGCCAAAGAGTATAATAATAATACGGGAATCGCGCGGTGGCAACTGTACGTTTGAGTATTTAGGCACATTTTAGCATGCAGCGCAGCGGTTGCTGACGAGACGGGAGTAGGCTATTATAGCAGTAGGTAATTTTCTACTATGTTAAGTATCTGTTACGTAGTAACTATTTAGTCATTTGTGACATAACTAACACTTTAAAATTAATTTATTCACCCACAGAGGTCTTCTTCAAACATCACGAGGATTTCTTCCTCAATGTCATGGTCTCGAGTCCTCGGTTATCCTTCGTCAATACGATGTTGGTCTCGACCGTGCACAGACCCAATGTTGAACGTCCGTATGTGGAGACGTTGGGAAGCCATCGTCGACGCAAAGTCATGTTCCTTGGAGTTGCGAAACGTTCTTGGTACACTACAATATTCCTCATTTGAATAAGATATTTTGGAAAAAACGCACACACAGAATTCACTCACAAAATCACAATAATTTGGTTCTTTTTCTAATGCTGTCAACGTACGATACATCCGTCCGGAAGTAAGTTGCGCGGGCGACTGAGGGACAGTGAGGGGAGGGGGACAATCGGCTAGTGGCGGTCGTACAAAGGGAGTTTGTGCGTGCCGCCTGCTTTGTGTTTTGGCGCCAACCTGTCTAGCTATCACGAATCAAAGGGGCCGCCGCCGGCGGCGGCAATCTTTATCGACCGTAGGCTAGACCCATTAGTACTTGTAAGTTCAGATGTTAAAAACATTTTGTAACAATGTATCGAATTTAAAAACTATCTGATTATGGACAATGTTCGGCCACCATTGTTTTTTTTTTTAATTATAACTTCAATAATGGTAAGCCTATAGGTATATATATACGCTCCTACAAGGAACAACAGGGTTTTTGTTACATGCTGTATATACATACGTAGATCAAGTGGTATAAATGTCGGTGACAAACCATCGATTTCTTCGCAAATAGAATAGTTTTGCTAAGACTCGTTTTGTGGGAATCCTTGTCCTCACGACGAGGATTTGAATATACATAGATGCCTGGAGCACCTGTTCCAAGAGAAGAAAGTTTATTCGGGTCACTAAAGCAGATATGAGACGCTTCACATTTTGTTCATTTTGGTCTTTCATTCGAACTGAAACGTCGAAACACAAAGTCAATCAAAAGTGAAAAATGAATTCATGAGTGGAACCTATTCAACGATGGTGGATTTTGGCACTCGGTGTCTTTACTCAACGAATGATAGAAACATGAAATTAAATGAGCAGATGAATGTTCATTCGTATGTTATTTTGCCGGTTTGAACGCAGAATAAAAAAAACAAAAATGAACATTCACTCGAGTGAAGCATCTGATATCAGCTTTAGTTTTAGGTACTACTCTGCCATTTCAATTCTGCATTTGCTGTGATGTTTTTTAATGTCAATATTTGACAATATTTTTCTCATGCACCTGATTCTTCCCTTAATATATCCACAATGATCAACGTGCTGTCTTTGTTCAGGAGGAGCGTATAACGACGCTGGAGAAACGGTACCTGAACGCGCAGCGCGAGTCCACGTCACTGCACGACCTCAACGAGAAGCTGGAGCAAGAGCTCAACCACAAGCAGGCGCAGCTTAAGGTAAACACCTAGTACCTGAGGGTTTACACCTCGAACTTTAGAAACTGACTGTCGCACAGCACAGATGACGCTCTATCAAGCTGGAGATTTTCTAAATCTCGATGTGTAATTTTTAGGGCCGGGAACTGTACTTTGTATGGACAAGCAGTTATAAGCTTAGGGATAAAATCAAGGGTATAGGTAAAATCAAGGTATCAAGGGATAAAGTGTCAGTATAGTTTGACCTCGACCGCTGTACCGCGCCAAGGAGTGCGCGGCGAGGCGCGGGGCCGGGAGCGCGTGCGCGTGCGCGGGCTGTAGGCAACTAGGTCTTGCATGATGTGTTACGGTCATGGCGATTAAATTCAAGGGATTAAATTATAATTATTAAAAAAAAAAAAGAAGTTTGAGTCGGAAAATTAAATTAAAACCTGGAACATGGATGGAAATATTTTCTTTTCTATAAGGAAAATATATTTAATTAACATTTCCTTTTAGATTAACATGTAGTATCTTTTGCAATTCCTAAGACTGATGGTTTTCAGTAGTTATTTTATAGTTAAGCATAATACTTGGTAAATGATTGGTTGGTGAAAATGGTCGAGCCCAAAGGAAGACATCCTCGACCGATAAAATGGCGCCACAAAACCTTTTAACCCATTATTTCTAGCAGAGCCTTGTAACTAACAAAACTAACCTAGCCCCGCTTCCAGTAGTCAGCACTCTCATAGACCATGCCACGTCATTCGCATTGCAGCTGCAAGAGGAGAAGATCGCTGCCATTGAGGAGAAGCTCGAGCTGTCCACGCAGAAGTTGGCGCAGATGTCCTCGCTGCCGGAGATGGAGGAACAGCTTAAAGCCAGGATGGAAGCGCTTAGCCAGGTGGGTTGAGGGGCATGTGGATGGAAATGCTTTTAAATGTTTAGATGTAGGACGCCAGATGTGGCTCGGTAATTTAGTTGTGGAGGGTATAATGAATGACTCTTAATAATACAATATTTTACGTTCAATACCTTAACTAAGCCAACCTCCAGGCTGCATCCTATCTGAAAGCGACTGTCGCGCTAGTACGCGATATTCGCGCGAGTATCTGAATGTGACATAGTCGTGCGATCAATCAAGTCTCGTATGAACGTCATAATTTAGGTAAACGATCGTGTAATCGCGTATTCGTGGGGCAATCACTTTCGGTTAGGACGCAGGGTACTATTCGAAGTCGAATCTCATAGAGTACAACAAATAATACAGTTGACGTGATGTTTGAGCAGATTCAGAGATTATTTTTATTTTGGGCAATTTTGTGCAAGGGGACAATATGTTTGGCTATGAAATAAAGTTCTACTAAACTTGAGACTCGCAGAATGTAATTATTGCTTCTAGTTATAGTGACCACAAGACTAACAAAACAGTCGTGCTTCGTGCTTCTCATTATCCATTCCCATTTAAGTCCTTCGACATTTCTCTGTAAAGTGAAATTATTCTGAAATCTCTAATCATATTTGCAGTAGCTTTTATATGTATGTTGACTAACTTAATAACCTACCTAATATAATTTTTTCTTGATTTAATTTTATAAACATATTGCTCGAATACCTACCCGCACTGGGCCCGCGTGATTAATTACGGCCCACTCAGGGGGAGTGGGCCGCGATTCACCACGCGGGCCCAGTCGGGCCCACCGAGAGGAGGCCTGTGTCCCAGCAGTGGGAACATTATAGGCTATTGCTCGAATATATTTATGTTTACATGAAATCTACATTATGGCATGAGTTAAAATAATATCTAATGTTGGCTAACGACAATAATATTGCAGTTTAACTTCAATTTTCTCCGACCTAAGTGCAAGTTGACTTGTGACAGTAAAACATTAACAGCATGTCGTCTTGTTACAAGTTTTATCCACCAGAATAGTAATCTTGTGCAATTAAAACCTGTATCTGATTTTTCCAACCCTTGATATCTTTACCCGATGAAAAATTTTGAATTTTTAACCGATTTTCCAAACGCGTTAATTTTAACGAAATTAAAGATATCTGAGGCCAAGATCCCCGTATATTTTGTAAAAAGGTTCGCATTCTTATCTCAGTAACAGTCTGTCAAAAATACCTAAAATTTTCCTAAATTGTTGACGATTTCTTGACATTAAACATCGCTGAGATGAGATTGCGATAGCCTTCTGGCGTTGGAAAAATCGGCCCTTATATGTGTAAGAACATAAAATTGACCAAATTATAACATACTTTTTCTATAATGCAGGTTGTTTGTCCGCAGGCACAGGAGCGCCACGGCTCTGCCGAGGACCGCATCCAGCGCTTGGAGGCCAGCGTCGAGGAGAAGAATGCGGAGCTCATGCGACTCAACCAGCGCCTGCGCATGAACGAAGAACATAATACGCGCCTATCTGCTACTGTGGATAAGCTGCTCTCCGAGTCTAACGACAGGTGCGTATACTGTTATGATAACTTTGTTGATACATTGCGACACACACTTGCGACTAGCTAAAGAAATCTTATGAGATCCAGTAGGTCGTGATTTCGAAGCAAACGGCAGTGTGATTCAATTTTAAAGTTCGACATAAGAGCCGGTTTTCAATAAGTTAAAGAAAGAGAAACTTTAAGGGCAGGGGCATGTTTAAAAAACATATTTGTTAAAAACGTACCGAAAGATACGATAGGAACTTATGTTTATTCTCCGAAGGGGTGATCTAGGGAGTGTATGTAGGATATTTGGCCCACGTAACTTGAATGTAATACAATATTCTTCTTTCGCTTCCAGGTTGCAAGTGCACCTCAAAGAACGCATGCATGCGTTAGACGAAAAGAACGCTTTAACGCAAGAGTTGGAGAAGACGCGCAAGTACGCCGACGAACTGCTGGCGGAGAAGCAGGAGATACTCAAGGAGCTCGCCAAGTGGCGCATGGAGACTGAACAGGTAATATACATATTTTATGGCTAGTTCAGGGTTGAATATGCTGAAACTTTCACGTTCTTTTGAGAATTGAGCTAGACCTTACACGTGTCTTTTCATGATGAATTTTACCCTATTGTCAGAAAAATATTGCATTACCACTGACTGCAAGTAACATGCATGATGCCTAAAAATAATGTTAAAGAGACAGTTTTTAAGTTAACTTGCTTATTAAAACGGACATGAATTATACCTTTAAATGTGTATTTGCAGCTAAAACGTCAGATGTTGGAGCAAGAAATAGCGTTCAACATCCAGCAGACGGACGCGCTCACTCGCTCCTTATCACCAGCCGCGCAGCCGCAGCCGCCTCCCGGACTGTTCCAGCCAAAAGTATACACCCCACTATTTCTTTTTAGATTTAAGGATGTCCAAAAATCTATAAAGTACAGTCATGAAAATTAATTGTATAACAGCACACAACAACAACACACTACATAAATTTTTCACGTTATAAAAATTTTATACGGCACCTAAAGAATGATACTTGTGGTTTTAATGTTTACATACAACTCTACAAAGTTTTGGTGCGAGGTTGGATCTAACGTCGCCATTTTGTTCTGTCAACACAATTGCACAAATTAATGTTTACTGGCATTGTGATGCCAAAATATCGTTGTAGTACTCTAATTTGATAGTTTTTAAACCAGTGCTAAAGCAATAAACCATTTACAAAAGCTCTGGGAAAAGAGAATTAACTAAACTTATCACTAACGTAACCAGATTTTTTTTTAACTTTTTACAAGTCTAGATTTTTTTTTTCATTTGAAAAATCAAGACTAGATAAAATCTTTTAAAAATCTGGTGTCAATGAATATTGGCCTAGTGAGTGCTGGCCACAAACAATATAATAATATTCTATCAATGCCCCGTCTCACGAAAAGAAGAGAAGAAGTAAATGAGACTACCTAAGTAAAGTTGAGAAGAACGCGTATTGTCCGCAGCTGGACGGCTCGTGGGAGAAGCTGCAGCAGGCGCACGTGCTGGCCAACGTGCAGCAACCCTTCGACGTGTCCAGCGACGCCGAGGTCAGTTCTCTATACGAAGTTAGTAGTTGCACATTTATTATTATCGCATGACATTCTTTTATAACTACGTTGACGTAGGCACATAGCATTTATGAATATTGAACTTTAGCGGCCCTTATGATGGCCGCGAAATTCAAAATGTTTGCAAAATAATTTTAATTTCGCGGGCGATCTTAGAGGCCATTCAAGGATTACATACGTAACCAGATTTTTAGTCATTTTTATCAGCAAAAGTATGCGAAGCTCTTAACTCGGTGCTTACATAATACTAAAATCGAAATGATGTAATTCTTAGTAGAGATTAGTTGTAGTATAGTACAGGCGCGATGTGACCCGATGCGTCTCCCACAGAACGACGAGTCGGACGGCGGCGTGGAGGCCGGACACACGGACGCGGCCGCGCTCGCGCTCATGCTGCAGGAGCAGCTCGACGCCATCAACACGGAGATCCGGCTCATCCAGGAGGAGAAGCAGACCACCGAGGCGCGCGCCGAGGAGCTGGAGTCCAGGGTGAGCACGCATTCTGTTCTATGGGGGATCGGGGACCAGAACTGTTCTAAAGAACCGTGGTACTTAACGTTGAGTTTTGTATGAAAGCTGTGCCGCCACTTCGTAACTAAAATTACAGTACCGCTATAGGGCGCCCCTAACTGTCAGATAACGCCGCCGCATTTTTAAGTCAGCTGCAGTGCTGTAGTCATTATGTGGCGACACCGCTTTCATATGAAACCCAAACTTTAGGTTCTGTAATAAATTCAAATATTCACATACAACGTCGTTAAGACTATTTTCTGTTAACGATTCTGAAATGTAGGATAGTATTGGTGAAAAAAATAGGGTTTATAGATTGAAGAAGTCAAATTAAGATTGAATAGCTCCTCATAGTGATTTTCTTGGTGAGATGCAGATAAAGACATTAACAAGGTAAGGTTATCATTTATGGTGGGAGTAGATTAGTATACAGACTAGCTCATCAAACTCAAACTCAAACTCAAAGTATTTATTTCAATTAAACCAATTACAGGTACTTTTGAATTGTCAAGGGGTCGGTCAGTCAGAAAAATGAAGCTAGTTGCCCATTCCAAAGCGTAGGTACCTATGGAGAAGAACGGGCAAGAAACTCCATGGACACTCTTTTAAATCAGAATAATATGGTTACAAAGTATTGGTTACATCATTCATGTTAGAAATTATGCATGTGAGAACGATGCAGAACATTAAGAGCGTCCGTAATGAACTGATAAAAAAAAAACAATTCAAATATAAAATTAAATAAAAAATAAGCCATGGCAGCAAAGAGTTGACCAGTCCCTACTGACGGCGCCCGTTCACGAACATGACGCATAGATTAGCACCATTCAGCTCAACCATTTTGAAGGGAGCTAAATGATCCAACACACGCGCCACCATCAGCGAGACATTAGAGTGAGCATGACATACTCTCAGCCGCCAAGCCACATTCAAGTCAATGAAAGACGTACCCAGTAAATGGCAGCTTTATAGTATGTACATAGTACTCACATTTATGTGCTATGCAATTATACAATACTAGGAGATTGAATTTATATAATGCAAAAATAGTATTTTAAAATCTTCATCAGCTCCAACAGTATGTAGGTAGGTTAGGCGTGTGTGAGGTATTTCCAAATGCTAATCAATTTATTTATGCGTCCTGTGGAGCAGGACCAGCGTTTAACCAAGCATTTTTGTCAGCGATGTAATCCCCCAACTTATAATAAGCTTGGCTACATAGTGTGCGTTTTATGTAAGATTTGAATTTCGTTTCATTGAGTTGGAGTATGTGGGGAGGTATTTTATTGTAACATTTTAAACAGTACCCCATGAAGGAAGAGTCAACTTTAGCCAGTCTGAAACCTGGTTGAACTAATTGGTCCCTATTTCTAGTTCTATATGTGTGTCTGTCACCTCTTTTACTGAAAAGATTTAAATTTTTCCTTACGTACATGATGTTTTCATAGATATATTGACAAGGTACCGTCATGATATTAATATCTTTAAACAGGTCCCTTAGAGAATCGCGCCTGCGGAGGCCATATATTGCTCTGATGGCTCTTTTCTGCAGAATAAAAATAGACTCGATATCTGCAGCCCGTCCCCATAGTAAAATACCGTAAGACATGATACTATGAAAGTAACTGAAATAGACTAGCCTCGCGGTATCTACATTAGTAAATTGACGGATTGTTCTTACAGCATATGCTGCTGAACTTAGCCGTCCTGCAAGAGATGTTATATGAGGACCCCATTGCAGCCTTGAGTCGAGCGTTATCCCCAGGAAAACAGTTTTATCGACGAATTCTAGTTTCTCCTTATTCAATACTATGTCACAATCACTACTTTTAACATTCGGTAAAGCAAATCTTATGCATTTAGTTTTTTTCCCATTTAATACTAAATTATTAGCAGTGAACCAATTTTGCACTTGCAGTAGGGCGTTATTTACGTCGTCAAGATTTGATGCACGTCTATTTATCTTAAAAATTAAGGAAGTATCGTCAGCAAATAACACCATTTGAGGTTGGTTTTTTAATAAATGGGGTAGGTCATTTATATATACTAAAAAGAGAAAAGGACCTAATATCGAGCCTTGTGGAACACCCATTTTTACTTGTAAACCAAGTGAATTGACACCATTTACTTGAACTTTTTGTTTTCTATCATGTAAATAAGAGTTTACTAAACTGAGCGCAAGTTTACCTAGTCCGTAATGCTCGAGTTTCAAGAGTAAGGTTTCGTGATTAACGCAGTCAAATGCCTTGGAGAGGTCACAAAAGATTCCTATGGCATCTTGGGCTTCCTCCCACGCGGCAAATATGTGTTTCAATAAAGTGACACCGGCGTCAGTCGTACAACGTCCCTTAGTGAAGCCATATTGTTGATCGTGTAAGATTTTGTTGCTGTTAAAATGATTAAGCATTTGATTGAGCATTACCTTTTCGAATACTTTGCTGAATACCGGTAACACGGACACTGGTCTATAATTATTGGTGTCTTTGCTGTCCCCAGATTTAAAAAGTGGAATAACCTTACTGTGTTTCATTAAATCTGGGAAGACTCCTTGATCCACACACAAATTAAACACTAAAGCTAAGTATGGTGATATAGTCTCGATTATGGATGTACAAACTTTGATAGACATTCCCCATAGATCTTCGGACAATTTGATTTTTATTTGTCGAAAAGCTTTTATAACTACCATAGGGTTTATATGTTTAAATTGAAATTCAACCGGGCAACCTGGAACGTTCGCTCTTAGTAAATCAACTGATACGTCCGGTGAGGAATTTAAGGCTTCCGTCGTTTTCAATGGTATATTAGTAAAGAAATGTACAAATTCTTGAGCTACTTCTAAATTAGAGCATATGTCACCACGTGAAGACTCCAATGTGTAATCAGTGTTTCGTTTTTTATTCCTACTAGTTTCATTATTTATAATTTTCCAAACTGTTTTTATTTTGTTTTCTGCTGATTTGATTTTGTTGCTAATGTACAGGGCTTTGGCTATCTTGCAGGTATTTCTAAAAATTTTGGAATATGTAGCAACATACTTGTTGAAAGTTTCTGTATTGATGTAAGGCTTAAGGCCATACAGCTCGAACAGTCTTTCCCTACTTATCCTAATACCTCTAGTTGCCCAGTCACTAAATATAAAATTAGGGCAAATATTTTTAGTTTTCTTTTCAAAAGTTTTATTGAATTGAGTGTGCACAACTGAAAAGAAATCCTCGTACAATTTATTTGCATCATTCACATTATATCCCAGATCATTTAACTTATTATTTAGGATACAATTGAATCTATTTAGTTTACTAGTTGTTATTGGCCTATATTGTATTTGCACTTTTTGCAAAGGTGTTTTAAACTTAAAAGTTACCGTTTGACCACTATGATCAGACGGCAGATAGTTTACGATGGCTTTATCTAAATAATCACAATCGCAAAAGACATTATCGATGCAAGTAGCAGAAGTTGGAGTTACTCTAGTTGGTTCTGTAAAAACATTAGATAAATTGAAAGATTTGAAAAGGCTTAATAATCTACTGGTATTTGAATTATTTTCCAAAATATTAATATTAAAATCACCACAAATAATTGCGGCTTTGTTATTGGATGCAAGTTTCGCTAGGACATCTTCCATTATTGACTCAAATAACGAAAAGTTCTGATAATTAGGGGGTCTGTAAACGCACACTACAACATGCTTATCGAGCTCAACACAGGACAGTTCGATGCAATGTTCAATTGATAAACTCACTATGTCATTTCGTTGTTTGGATTTTAAACAATTTTTAATCAAGATTAGAGAACCTCCACGCAGCATAGATTTACGATTAAAACAACTGCCCACACTATAGTTCTCATAATTAATTAGCATTTGGTAATCCTTTAACCAATGTTCAGTACAACAAACAATGTCAAACTTTGTTTTTTCTAAAAACATTTGGATTTCTAGTAATTTGGAAGAAATACCTTGAATATTTTGATGAAATAGTTTCAAGGCATTCTGCTGATCTCCTTTTTGATATTTACTTAATTTATAGCAAGAAGATACCTTGTTGTTGTTAGGTATAAGAATATTATTACTGGTACCTTCTGTTGTCTTACAAACTAGTTTAAATGATTATTCGGAGTTAATCCCAAAACTTCAACGTCATCACCAGGCAGTGATGAGCTCATAGTGCATGAGGGAAATGGAACCTCCTTCGTACAATTTGTAAAATTATTTATAGCATTTGAGCTACACTTACTTAGGTCAACCACCTTATTATTAGTATTATTACTAACTGTTATGGTGTTAATAATACAAGACTTCGACATACTACTTATGTCTGAGTTTATGTAAAAAGCTAATAGCCTTGCTATTATGTGTCTAAAACTAACAGGCAGATACACAGTATCCCTAGTCGACTTTAAAGTTTCCACAAAACTGTTGGTGTCAAAATATACAAGTTTGTCACTGTAGTGACTAGCTAAAAAGTGCATATGCTTATTAAGCATATGAATATAATTGTTTTGTCTATTTGTCAATTTTTTAAAATATGGAAAAGCACACAATATTATTTTTCTACAATTTAACTTTAACAATTCAGTTACACAGTCAGTGATTTCATATTTTTTCACATTATAACTGTTACCTACAAATACAGTAATGTTGGTTTTACAATTAAATAAATTTCCTGTTACTGATGCCATTATTTGTTTGTAGGTTGACCCTGGCATACAATAATTTAGAGTAGAATAACTCAGGTTGTCACTAATTAATTTACCTAAGCCTCTTCCTATACTATCTGAGAACATAACTGAATCATGACTACTGAAAGATGGACAAATACCAGTCTCAAGCTGTACCACTTGAGATAGATTCTGTACTATATCAGGTATGTCTTGGTTACGGTTACAGTCTTGAGACAAACTCTCAGTCTGGGACGGGTTCTCCGTCGGTTCAGGCTGGACAGCAACAGGGTTTGAAACCTGACAAGTACACTGACTCATAACTAACTCACTAGCAGCAAGAATATGTTCTTTAATTTGGTTCTGAGAACCCACATATTTAATGTAAAGGGAACTAAGTCTGCCCTCAAGTACGTGTATGTCAGACTGTAAGCGCTGTGTATCTATTTCATAGATTTTTATGCTGTCTTCTAATTTAATTTGCTGGTTGTTTAATTTATTTATTAGATCAACACGTTCTTTCCTCAGTGGAATATTTTTGGAAAAGTGTTTCTGTTGTTTCCTAAATTGATAACATTTTTTAATTATTCTATTCATTCTTGCATATTTTTTCATTTTGTTGTGACTAACTTTATAACTAAAATTATAATTCTGTTTCAACAAGGAATCTTCAGTAAGGTCAATAGTTGTTATGGAATGAGGGTTACAATTACTATTTAACAATTCATTATATAAGTGGTTTTTTTCTTTAACCTGATTATATTCTATTTCTTTTTCTAACTGGTTAATGCGACTAGTAGCATGAAATAATTCATCTTCTAGGTCCCTAACTTTGCTTAAAGCCTCCTCATACAAATGACTACAGTTGTTGAAACCATCCGTGACCACCTTCAATTGGTCGCGTTCATCAACAACATTCAGATATTGTTGATGTAGGTCTACTAGCTCCCGTTTAAGGCTTGAGTTTTTGTCAACTATTTTCTTGAATTCCTCCTCACTTTCATCATTCTCCAGTAGCAATTGGTCATATTGGAGTTTCTTTGCTTCAAGTTTTTGGAGGGCCGTTCTCAATTTAAGGTCCATCTCCTGAGCAGTAGCCTTACGGGTCATCACAGGCATGGTTTCAGGATTAGTTACTGAAAGTAGAATAGAGAAACGGTGAGAAAAAGTAGGACAGACAAATAAAATAAAGTTGGAAATGAAAGGGAAAATGAAAGATGTTAGCGTAGGTCAGTGGAGAAATTAGGTTGGTTACTGAGTTGGCTTGAAGAGCTGTTTTCAAGGCTATATTATCAAATTTGGCTGTTTTTATTGCCTTACAAATTTTACTTTTCTATAAGTGGGTAGGTTGCCTAGATTTTAAAGTTATTTTTTGTTTGTAATATTACAGTAGCTATAACGGCGTTGCAAAAATAATGATCATGAACCTTTTATTGTTGTGTATTAAATTAAGGATCAGAATGAGAATAACAAAATCTTCGCCAAGTTTCTTTTTCTATGATGTAAACAATGCGATCTAGACCCAAAGCAGAGGTCTAAATCAGAGATTTACACTAAGACTTCAGGAGGATGTGTAACAGAAACAGAGTTACAATAACGATTGTGTGCTATTATAATGTAAAAGTAAACAAATACTCCCCGTTTTAATCCGCAGTACGAACGTCAGCTGTTGGTTTTAGGTTACCGGTACCGGTGTGTAACAAACACTGTGTATTACTATTTATATTTACAGGAAAACAATAATCCTGAGTATTTATGCAATAAAATTACGTTTCCACATAGAATTACACCTTAATTTTACTTAATTACTATTTAAAATTAATTTTAAAATACGGAACAAAAATTTGACATGTCACTCGGGCAGTGTTGCCACTAAATTCACTTCAGTCATACTTTGAGTGTTTCATATTGTATAAATTATCAATAAATAAAGTATCAATGGTTGTGGAAAATAACCTCGGTCAACGTTTGTGTATCATAAATTATATTACAATGTTTCAGCTTGCATTCTGCTTATCCACACAACTTGTATTTTTAAGTAAAATAATAGAATTCTCGGTGATGGGTTCATTTCGTGGTTTTCATATGGTGTTCAGTAGTGGCGGCCCGATAACTCCTGGAAAAATTCGTATTGACATATTACAATGAGACAAAAAACGTAATTACAGACAAAATTGGTGATTTCCTACGTGCCGTCACTTTTCATGTTTTCATCTAAATATGGGACTTCAAGTTTCGTAACAACTCCATCGCCTAGAATCACTTCTGTAGCTACCGACATCATATTTGTACTACGGGTTAATCGCTGATAGACTTCCTAATTTAAAGTTTTATAAATTGAGTGAGAAAATATGTCAGTTTTCTGGGGATATCGAAACTGTGATAAAAGTCATAAGCTTAAAGTTATACTTATGTTAAATATTGAGTAAGTCATGTTAAAATGGAAGAATCTGAAAAAAAAAACTACGCAATTAGTTTTTAAAGACAATCTTTGGAAGATTGTCTTTAAAAACTAATTGCGTAGTTTCCGCATCTTTGAATCGGTTTAAGGGGGAAAATTAGTTTTTTGAAATGCGCTTTTGAATAACAAAAGTTTTCTCCTTTTTTATATTCTTATCCTCCTTATTATTATCGTTGCCCTTCTGTCCAAATCTTCTAAATTAGCTCCCTCTCAGTTTTACAATGAGAAAATTCTCCGCATTTGTAGACCTGTAAAATTCAGTTTTGATATCTGTCAGAATACTTGAAACATTTTCTCGCTCGCTGTCGTCGATTTGACAACACGTTCAAGTCATCGAAGCGTAGTACCCGTATGTGTGTCGGGCGCGGCATGAGTCCCTGTGTGCGCTATTAACAGGATGTATATAAGCGGGTGTGGTGTGGGCAGGTGGGCAGCTACGAGCACATGAACGTGCTGGCGCGCCGCGCCGACTCGCCGCCGCGCGCCGCCTCGCCCGAGCGCGCGCTGCGCCCGCCCATCCACAAGTACCACACCGTACGTATGCACACACCGCATTTCTCACGAAGCATTTTCAATCTGACGGTTTTCCTATACAAAGTCTGTCAAACGTCAATTTTATTCCGCGGATAAAAGATGCAAAGCTACAAGGTTCTTCTTGTTTTTTCAATACAATTTCACAAATGTTTAATAACAACACCCCCTGTCCGTGTCATTCAAGAGCCAAAGATCCTTGTAGCACTTAAAGTAATGCAGTCGCGATATCGCCTAAATGAGTAAACAGAAAATAATATTAATAGTACTCAATCTACATTACATTGTCAAATGTCCTTTGCAAGCAGAGCCCTAGCGGCTCTGCTTGCAAAGCTTGAAACGTACTTGCAAATTGTCATAGTGAATCTGTGTCAACAAGGAAATAAAATCAGAACTATTAATCATATACACACTTCGGTAAAATTAAGGTGTCAGATATGCTGAAATATGATGATCGATGTGCTAGTTCTAGCCCAAAAAAATCTGTATAATTTTCAATTGTCACAAACTAAATACATGGGACAACTTTTCGTGCGTCAACAAATCAATCATCAATCATTTCAGTCCATTGCAATTTGTATTCCACTACTTACTTGACTATTTTGACTATACAGGGTGTACATATTAAATAAAAATGTTACTATAATTTTTGATTCACAATAACATAAACATTCAATCAAAAATATTCCTGAACTTAGTTTAAACACCCTGAATAGTTAACCCGTCCGGTACGATATTCGATATGGTACTAACTTAGTCTGAATAGAAAATTTTGACTTGGTGTTTGGTAAAAAGTTGTAAAATTATTAACATTTAAAATAATATTTAGTAACTAATGTATAATCATTAGCAGCTGGAAACACTGGGAACTAATTTCATGTAGAATCATAAGGTGCTATAGCTTACTAACTTAACTTGGACCGCTGGTGTACGCCCTCTAGGCGCCGGCGTCGATGTCCCCGGCGCACCACTACCGCGCGCCGCCCGCGTCGGAGAGCCTGCCTGCCAGCCAGGTCCGTCACATTACTCATTACTGCCAAATACTGCAGTACCTATCGTACTAATGAGAGTGTACCGCTGAACTGATGCTAGGTATCGGGACTTCAAAGGAATCAAAATCATCTCTACAATAACTAGATTTTGACCTAAATTGATTATTTCGGTAACGACGGTTTAAAAATCCTGAGTTTTTTACTATGGAAGCTTCTGTATGGTCTCCTATATAACCACTTCTATAAAGTGTCCTTAATAATTAAGAACAATTACGAACATTAATAAATAGAGAACACACACAAGGCTTTCCAAAAAAGTCATATAATTTGGTTCAGCACTCATAAATCCAAAGTTACATAATTATGTTGAGTGAGCCAGTTTAGCGGTACACTCTGTACAAGAAGGTATGCACGCATACACAAGAATGGCTTACAGCTGTGTGGAAGTTTGCGTCACTTATGAACATGTCTATGTGCGGTGAAACAGCTTGATGTTTTCAACAAATATCTGTCTTCATGATAGAAATTCATAACTTTTTTTTAAATCTAGAAAATCATAACTTTTTTTAATCTATAAAATCATAACATTTCTGCTTGCTTTCTGCGGTCATTTTTCTAAGTGTTTATTATTTGAGGGGTGCGCTGTTAGCCGAAATATAAGCTTTTGCCTAGTTTGGCTACAGATGTCTAATTCAATTTGTAAAAAGAAAATATAGCCCTTAAACTGCAAAACGTCTGCGGCTCCCACCACCCCACTCTGATTCTTCTAAACTGGATAGGAAAACATCTTCAAAGTTTAGTTAAACGATCAAAATGCCCTACAAACGAAACATTTTATTTGCCTATTAACATTTTAAAACAAGCTGCTTCACCCAAATGTCGTTTAAAAGGCGAAAGTTTTATATTTAGCTTATATTTAGTGAATAATTCCTAAGTAAAATGTAAATATAAGACATCCTAGCATTTAGCATGAAACGGCCTCTATATTGTGATCAAACGCTATGGTTCGGTACTATGCCTTATTGTCAATTACATATTTAAGATTGATTTTACCACTTTTCTACCTATCTTTTTATCAGCTTTGGCCTTGCTAGCCAATCGCTAATGTTTGCTAAAAATACATGGTACAGCGCGATTCAAATTTTATAGTGGCTCTGAAGTGCGCTACTCGCTGCGCAGTACCTCACCCCTCACCCCCGCTGACAGGTGAATTTGTTACTGCGCAGCGACTCGCCTCATGTTCCGAGCCACCATAAAGAAATAATCAGGCTGTATTGGCATCGCCTTTTGTAAAAATGATTTTATTTTATGGGAAAGTGGTCAAAACCAACCTTTTATCAAAACAGTGGCATGCCAGCTATACCCTTATACTATAAAACTGTATTAGCAAGTAGTATATCATATTAATATCATATAGCTGTATACATTATAAATTAATAAATTAAATATATTGTCATAAAGGTGCACAGCACTGCTTGACGCAAAGTAGACATTAGGCCATGCTTGTATGTGCAAGATATATTATACATATGTATATCGATGCAGCGGCACTCAACATGCGGTCCATCCTTTATAATATATTATAATATTTTGTTAGTCGAACTTATTTTTTTACTAGCTTCCGTCCGCGGCATCGCCCACGTGGTATGTTAATAAAAATTAGCCTATGTCCTGCCCCAGGATTCAAGGTATCCCAATGCCAAATTTCATCAAAATCAGGTCAGCCGTTTTTGAGATTAGCCTGAACAAACAGACAGACAAAAAAAAAATGTGTATATTATGTATATCGTATAGAAGCTGCTATTTTTACAATACAAACAAACATTTCAATTTTATTAGTTATACAGTATTAAATTGTTTCTTTGGATCCGAGCAAATGGTTGAGTACTGCTGACTGAGTAACAAACTGCTGATCTGTGTAATGCATTATACCTACAAATATACATGTAATTATATTTAATTTATTTTTAGAGTTCGTCAAAGATTTGTCCATTTAGATTATATTATTGTGATAGATTATTCAAAGATGTTAATTTTAGTCTAAAATAGATTTAGTTTAGTTTAAAAGTAATTTTAAAGACTGTTATTTTGGCTGTTAGAGTCAAAAGAACCTTATCAAAAATCATTACAAATAGACTCACCTTTTAAATGTAGCAAAATTGATTTACATGAATTACTTATAACTTCTTTAGTACATAATAAATTAATAACAATTTGATTAGTTTCAAAACATAATTATTGTATAGATGTTACTGAAAAATGACTTACATATTATGTTTATTTTGCATGTAATATTATTTCTACCAGAATCGAGAAAAACCTTTTGAAAACAGATTGTTTTCTATTGTCTAGATAATGTCAACCTGATATGATTATCATTTACCACACTACCGTTCGTATATCGTCGACGTTCCGGGTGCGTCATACTGGCACTTTATTCATTTAGTGCATTTGTCCAAAAAATATTACTATTATGTGGCCACATTAAATTAACTCTGAATAAAGTTTATTTTGTATTAGCGAAGTAATGCGATACCTAAGTAACAAGCGCCTGCATGCGGGTGCCGGATGCGCGTGCAGCTCCCGTAGAGTGCAAGCATTTCATCAATTTCGCTTCGAAAACCGGTCGGTTCAGTTCCTGTGTTTGCAACCGCATGCGGAAACATAAATATCGCAAAAACAGTTTGGTTCCAAAGCACAGCTTGGACCGGTAGCAGATCCAAGGGGATGGTATCATCAAACATGATCGCCCCCATCATAGCTGGTATCTACTATCATGACATTTGCCTTATTTCTTGGTGGAAGGCCTAGGTGGCCAACCTGACTTCTCTTGCTTCCAATGCCGCGTGAATGTCGACGATGAACGAACGCTAGTGCGATTCACATCCCGTATCTACAGTGTCATGTGTTACCTCCATACAGCTCCAACTATGCGAGGAGGGCGGAGGGCCAGTAGTGGGCGGCGAGGGCGCGGAGTCTCCGCTCACGGCGCGCTCGCTGCGGCTGGAGCGAGCCGCGCGCGCCATACACGCCGAGAGAGACAGGCTGCGCACGCACTACCAGCCGCCTTATGACTCGTGAGTACACTGCCTACACAGCTTTTTATGACAGATAACCAATAACCCAATGATGCTTCAAAATACGACGGCGTTTACACGAGGAGAGTTTCTCGACCGTGGAGAGGCGAGACCGGCTATGCGAAACTCGTAGGTGAAAATCGACTGTCAATTTATTGCAATAATACTGGGTAATTGGTGTTGATAATTTGTGTGGTTTCTGTTAATTTGAGTCTAAAAGTTTACCTTCACCTAACTACACCTGGAAGGTGACCGGTTCTTCTAAAGAAACTTTGAGGTCTTACTTAACCACCAGTTCTTTATAAAACATCTAGAAAAAAAAGAGCCATACAAGGCCGACCTCTTCTAGTTTTAAAATATGATTAACGTCTAAAAGTGTTTGTTCAAACCTAAGTACTTACAAAATAAAGTCATTTATTTATCATTTATAAGAGTATTACTGACTTAATAAATACAAGCCATTTTCGAAGAACTTAATTAAAACGAATGCAGCAGGCGCCTTGTAGAGAACTGTAATAACAAATTGTGTAACATTTGTATGTATTAACAACTATAATATTACTACATAACTGTGTACGTATTAACAACTAATCAACAAAACTAACACTTCTCCATTCCACGCAACCAGGACGTCAATAATGTCGGGGAGCCTCGCACGGATCCCGATGCACAGGTCTCCGCCTTTACCTCACCTGGGACTCAAACCCGCGTCCCTGCCGCAAGTGAACCTAGCTCACTTGTGGTGCGACTGTCCCGACACGTTGTTCAACTATGTGCCACATAGGCTCTGCCTAAAGTCCAGCATGTATCGTATCGTTGATAGTTATCTGTTCCATCATCCGTGTTTGGTGAAGTCGGCTAGTTATATCTGAATGTAAATGGCAGTTTGGGGCTAGTCAAAATATTGTATTATTAAGCTTTATATCTAAGCTACTAAAAAATATGGATCTTTACGATTAACCCTTCCTATATAGAACGTAGATACACGCGAGACACAATGGCTTTTTAATTGTGTCTGTAATTATGGTATTCAACGGATTAAGAGACGTTGCGACGACGTGATACTAAATGTGCCTTTACAAGATAACTATGCACAACTTGTTCAAAAATTGAGCTCGAGCGAAGTAATAAAAAGTGATCTATTTTGAAACAATGAAATAAAAATATATAAGAATTACTCACTACATTTCTTAACTACCAATTACATGGAAAACAATGTGTCGAGATAGCCAGCTTAAAATCGTGTTTTGTTTGCAAGTGCATGCAATAGTTTCTTTTCAAATTATTCATTATATACGTCCTCTTTTGTGCATGCATATTTTTTTCAGACAGTACATTATAATATGTTGTTATATTAGATTTTCCAATTTTATTTTAATAAATATTTAGATATGTTACAAAATGGAATTACTAATTCTTTTCACCCAATAACGTCATGGAAATGGGATTTTTAATTGTTAACGGTATGTTATTTGATTATTTTTATGTGTGATCCCCAAATCCATAGTAGATTTCGATATCGCTAAAATACTGTTTTAGTAATTCCATTTTAGCTAGAAGGTAAACGACTAGCTAAGAAAGCACCTACCTATATAACTCTTCGAACAGCCATACTCATAGTTACTTCGTGCGACGCAATCATTGTTTGACAAACAGAGAAAAAAACATTTTGCTGTTTTGCAAGGAAAGATGATGAAAGATGTAAAAATAAATAAACTCTCAAATCCAACTACTCTTAAAAAAAACATTTATGTTTAATGTCTGCGCGTTCAGAAAATTAAAGATTGAGTAACACTGCTTTAGGCTTACGTAATTTTCTGAAAGTATTATACTTATTAGCTTATGACACACAGAGCTTGAAATATTTCTTTATGTTTATAGCACAATCCAGATCTTCCAAGCTTTCATTATTCAAATCATCGATGCATTTTGCTATTTATTGAGTCCCTAAATATTGTTATATTCGATACTTTTCGCTCCAAGCTAGCCATGACCCTGTATGTACCAAAACCTATCAACTAACTGTAACATTTCTTCACGTAGCAATATTTCATCCAGTTCAAGCCAAGAGTCCCTGGGCGGCATGTCGGTGCCGCTGGGCGGCGGGCTGGCCAGCTCGTGGGGCGGCGCGGCCGCGCGGCCCGGCGGCTCGGCGGCCGCCTCGCTGGCCTCCATGCACCAGCAGAAGAAGCGCGGCATCAAGAGCTCGCTGGGCCGGTTCTTTAGTAAGAAGGAGAAGGCTGGGATGCCGGTGAGTGTCTTATTTAGTTTATTTTTATTAGGGAACTAATTAGAGCACTGGGGTGACACATAAGCCAAAATTACGTGATGAAAATTCGCCGTCGCGTCTTGAAGTAAGCTTCGTAGAGGATTTGCACACCTGGGGGCCTAAAAAGGCCACTTTAAGCAATACTTCTAATAGCTATTTATTTCCTGAATTCCCAGCAGATCATTAGCAATTCCTCTAATTTTCGTGAAATGGTTACAAATAATAGTTTAATCATCTACAATTCATTTCAAATCAATCATATTTGGTGTAAACATTGGTGGACCATTTTACGAATTCCCAATTTCCCATACAAAACTGTCAAACAGGTAAATTTCGTGATATGAATTGCACACAGATCATTATTACGAATTGTCAGTTTGTGACCATTTTACGATTTTTAATATGATTCATATTGTTATCCTATTATGATTCTGCCAAAGTGGCCTTTTTAGGCCCCCTTGTCTGGTACAATATACGGAAAATTATTATGTTACATATTTGTCAACTTATTGTATCGTATCGTATTCCTGCAAATAAATATAATTCTTATTCGTCTTGAAAAAGCAGTCTATTCGTAAAAATTGGTTGGTCAAAAGGTCAGTCGAACGACAGAACTTTACTTTGCATAGAAATTACGACGTGTTCTTAATTTTCGTGTCAAGGTGTATCATAGCAACTGAATTAAAATTTTTGCGTCGAATTGCACTACTTAATTTTCGTCACGTGTGTTCCTCGACTCACGGTTATTTTTTATATACATTCCATTTATCTTACCAAACCTTATAGCATCAGCACTTGGAATTAACAACTGTCTATTTCATCTACAGCAAGGACAGAGTCCTCGCTCCTTATCGTCAGTGTCGTCGCTGGGCCTGTCGTCGCTGGCGGACGACCCGGCCTGCAGCGACGCCATGACGCCTCACGCGCCCATGTCGCACGCACCCATGTCGCACCAGGACTACGCCAGGACCAAGAGCAAGTCAGTATAGCAGTTTTGACACCATCGCACAAACAGAGTTTACCGTGCATCTAGCATATATACAATGTCCCGACGTCTATCGTCGAGAGGATGAGTGAACTTTACTCACAAAAATGTTGAATTCAAAAAATGAAAGTGCCTTTATTCGTCGCATGTAACGCTCACCTGTTACCGCAGAGACCGCGACTACCGGCACGAGCTGCTGGGCGAGGCCATGCGCGCCGGCACGCCGTTCGCGCTGTGGAACGGGCCCACCGTGGTGGCGTGGCTGGAGCTGTGGGTGGGCATGCCGGCCTGGTACGTGGCCGCCTGTCGCGCCAACGTCAAGTCCGGGGCCATCATGTCCGCGCTGTCCGACCAGGAGATCCAGCGGGAGATCGGTGCGTTAGTAGGACAATTATGGATTGTGCCCAACTAAATCCAGAAAAAAACAAACAAACAGATTCCAAGCTGGCTAATAAGAACTGTTTTGAAACTATGTTCCCAATTTAAGGAAATCTGTATTGAATTCCAGTTTACTGCTGATAAATCTCAAACAGCTATTGCTAACATAAGATTTTACAAGTTAAAAATATACCGTGAGGGCCCAATATCTAACAAACAATTTTTTTTTCTTTGTCGCATCCCAGATCACATTAACTGTTTCCATTGCAACTTTGATGGCCAATTCCATACAAATTCCAAAGGATCATGCTTACATCGTTAGGTATACTATCACCCTTTCCAGAAGAAACATACATGTTGAACTCTAAAACGAATACTTTAATAATGATATTATTTCGCAGGTATAAGTAACCCCCTCCACCGGCTGAAGCTGCGCCTGGCCATCCAGGAGATGGTGTCTCTGACGTCACCGTCGGCTCCGCGCGGCACGGCCTGCGCCGCGCTGGCCTTCGGGGACATGAACCACGAGTGGATCGGGAACGTGTGGCTGCCCTCGCTAGGTGAGGCTTACGAAGGGAAATATATAACCAACATGATGAGCCAACGCCAAGCCGAGCGACGGGGTTTTCGGTACAGATCGCTGCAGGGTGATCTACGGAGATAAACGGTCACAATGTTTTGTTTCTTTAAGTGTGAGCGCATAAGTTAATACAGGGATATTTTACCCGCACCGATCGGTGCCGGTATTTTAATCGCTATTGTTATTCCGACTTATATTTTCGGAATGAATCTGTTGCCTTAAAAACAATAGATAATAAAAATAAAATAATAACACATCGTCAAGGCTTTCCAGAAATATATCATAAATAATTGTTCTTTTCAGGTTTACCGCAATACAGAACGACGTTCATGGAGTGTCTGGTGGACGCGCGGATGTTGGAGCACCTCACGAAGAGGGACCTTCGGACGCAACTCAAAATGGTCGACAGTTTTCACAGGTAACACACATTCTTCAAAATGTTTATTCAGAAACTGTACGGAATTTTCATGAAGGTCCTAAGAAATATCCTTTTAGCACTCCTGTATATTAGTCATTAAAATTTTTGATTAGTAAAATATTACGTGGAGTTCAAACATGATAGATCACTGAATCAAGTAGTCTTTATAAAGAGGCTACACATTCAGTAATTTATCAATATAGTAAATTGACTTATTGTTTCGAGCAGCAAATATGATGACTCTTCTTCTCAAAGGCTTTTGACATATTAAATTCTTTCTACCGATATCCGCATTTGTTACTTTTAATTTATAGGTAGTTATTTTGTTGGTTTGTTTCGTGTCTTATAGTTTGTTTTTGTTCCAGAACGTCGCTGCACTTTGGCGTTGCATGCCTGAAGCGTGTGGGCTACAGCGTGCGAGCACTAGACGAGAGACGACGAGCCGCGGAGCATACCAGCAGAGACGTGCTCGTGTGGACCAACGAGAGGCTGCAGCGCTGGCTCATAGCTATTAATCTCAAGGTACACTAAAGTTTTAACTATCCTTCCATCGTCATTTGCGTCAGATAAATAGGAAGTGGGATAAATTAAAATTTTAAATAAAGTCCCTTACCAACTGACAGCATGCATGTTAATGATCATGCATGATCAATAGCCGGTCATCAGTTCAACAATATCAAGTGTATTTGTCATAAGGTGTGTCGTTTTCAAAACGTAACTAGATGGCGTTGTTCGTATAATTAGAACTCGCAAGCGTTGTGTGACAACGATTTGGTTGGGTTCATGTGAATTTTAGCAAATATAATAATCAGCTATAGAACAGTATACAGTTTGGTTGTTGTATTCAGACCTTCAACCCTACTAGTATACACATAAGGGTCAACATTTAAATACTGAGTACCATACCGGGTGTTCGGTATTTAACATTGGTCCATCGAGCCGGATAACTTTTCGGATTTTTTGAGTTCGCCTGCCCGTGGTACTCGCAGTTGTTTGCTGCGGCTAAAGTACATGGTTCCTAGCATGGGCAGCGACAGCTCTAGTTAGGTATAGTTTAGAACTTAGAAGAGTTTCATAAAAAATGACAGAACGGGGAACCTATGCCCGATTTCCGCCAGATTATAAGTTGTTTTAAAACACTTATAAATTTTTGAGCAACTAATTGGAGCTTAATATTTTGGTCTTGTATTCTATTTCAAATTAGTTTTGCTTTATTTTAGAACAAACATTGTTTTTATAATACTTTTTAACTTAGTTTTAATTTCTTTGGTTAATTGTTTCAAATATGGAGGGGTTGATCAATCAATTGAGGCGGTTGCAAAGTGTTATTATTAAAGGATTCGCAAATTTTAAAAAGAGTCCTAAAGAAAGATTAACTATTGAATACATTGAAACTAGACAGGAATTATTAGAAAACGATTGGGAATCGTTTAAAAATATGAATACTAAACTTTATCAGAGCTATAAATTAGATGATATTGATCAAAAAGTGGTTGATATTTATGATACAACTGAGGACACTTACATTACTTATAAAAGTTTAATGAAAACAACACTCAATAAAATTAAAGTTGTAAGTGAACCAGTACCTCATGGGGATGGTTCATCTAGTAGTACAGTTAAGTCTGCCCATTCACTGGTTAAATTGCCGAAGATTATTATTCCAATGTTTTCTGGCAAATATGAAGAATGGACAACCTTTCATGATCTTTTTGTATCATTAGTTCATGTAAATAATTCGTTAGATAATGTGCAAAAGCTGCACTATTTAAAAAGTCATCTAACTGGTGAAGCTGAGCAATTGATACGTAATACTCCAATAACTGATGCCAATTACAGTCAGTGCTGGGATTTATTAGACATGCGATACAGTAATAAAAGATATCTCGCCAACTGCATTTTCAAACGGTTATTTGGTATTAAACGTATGCAGGTTGAATCGGCGACATCATTAAAGGAGCTTTCAGATACCACCAGTGACTGTTTAAATGCATTAACAAATTTAGGTATAAATGTGAGTACATGGGATGTTATTATCATACATATAGTGACATTTAAATTAGATCCTGAAACGCGTAAGCAATGGGAATTAAGTTTAAGTATTAGCGATTCCAGCAATGATTTTCCTACTTTTAAACAATTTAAAGTATTTTTAGACCAACGTTTCCGCGCGTTTGAGTGCATAGAACCAAAAAAGGGTTCAGGACAACAGGTCAATAACAATAATACTTACATTTAAAACATTGTTAGCCACAGACTCGTCTTCGCCAATGAAATGCGAATACTGCTCAGAGGGTCATAAGCTTTGTTTCTGCAAAAGGTTTGCCAAACAATCTCTCGAACTTAGACGGGATTTCGTTGGTAAGAACAAAATATGCTTCAACTGTTTAGGCAGTACCCATACTGTTTACAACTGCAAGAAAAATACAAGTTGCAGGATATGCCAGAAGCGTCACCATTCCTTGCCACATTTGGACAAAAAGGGACAAGACCCGGAAGCAAAGCCTATTACTGACAGTGCTAGTCCTTCAACTAGTACTACTCAGATAGTCTCTTGCTTATCTACAGGGAGAGTAGCAAAGCCCGGACAGGTTTTGTTAGCCACTGCGCTAATAAAGGCCTCGTCAAAGACGGGTGAATACACACGGTCCGAGCCTTGCTCGATCAAGGTTCGCAGGCTTGTTTGATAAGAGAGGCCACAGTGCAGTATCTTAGCCTGAAAAAGATCCCAATTCAAGGGCTTGTGTCGGGATTAGGAAATAATAGGTCAACCATGACAAAGTACTAATGATTAAATCTCGTATCGACCCTAGGTTCAAGTTTCCATTAAGTGCTTATGTGGTAAAGAAGATCACCTCTTACCTACCTGAGCGAAGTCTTCACTCAGACATCTTCGACTGGTTAAATATTAATAACCCATGTTTAGCAGATCCGGAGTTCAACACACCCAACGAAATCGATATTCTGTTGGGTGCTGATGTTTATAGCTGCATCATAAAGGATGGTTTAGTGAAGAGTCCTTCTGGTACACTGATCGCACAGAGAACTACATTTGGGTGGGTCCTGTCGGGTGCCATTGCTCCTGGAAGAAAGACTAGTGCAAATAGTAATTCAAAGAACATAAATGTAATGCATTGCAAGGTTGATGATCTTTTAAGAAAATTCTGGGAAATTGAAGATGTTAGCACTAATAAAAAGATATTTACACCAGAGGAGAAAAAATGCGAAGATTTTTATAGTGAGACCACTAGGAGAGATAGCGATGGCAGATACATAGTTAAGTTACCTTTCCGAGATTAAGATCCTCTTTGCAAGTCTGGAAATTCACGTGGCATAGCTAAATCAAGGTTCAAAGCATTAGAACGAAGATTAGTAAAGAGCAAAGATTTAAAGGAAAAGTACACAGAAGTTATAAATGAATATTTACAGTTAGGACATATGAGGCACGTGAAAGAAGATGATCGTAAAAAGGAAGAAGCAGTATATTTGCCACATCACGCAGACACACACAGAGAGACACGTCAAACTTTAACAGCCCGTCGTTTTTGCGTCGGGGGTTAAAAAAGAAGAGAAAGGGTTAGAAATCAAATTACATAGCACAATCAAAATTTTGGGACTTATTTGGAACCGCATCGAAGAGACCTTCCAATACTTGGTGAATCTTCCTCCGCTGACGACTCCACCTGTAACTAAAAGATCAATTATTTCGGACATAGCTCGATTATTTGACTCACTAGGCTGGTTAGCTCCTATTGTGGTTTTAGCAAAAACATTCATCCATAAATTATGGCTTGCAGGTGGTAGTTGGGATGAAGAACTAAGCACTCACTTAGTAAAGGAATGGAATATTTACCGTGATGAGTTGTCACAACTTAGTAATGTACGGATACCTCGTTGGCTTGGCACCAAGTCAAACGATGATCTTGAGCTGCATGGCTTCAGTGACGCCTCCAAAACAGCATACTCAGCCGTTATTTACTTGCGGATAGTAGATGAGGTCTTTTCTATTTTCTTTTTTAACATAATTATTATAATTATGTAACTAGATTGTAAGATTGTTAATAAAGGCTATTATTATTATTATAGTAGATGAGGTCGGCAAAATCCATATTTTGTTGTTGGTTGCAAAAACCAGAGTAGCTAATTTGTTTGCTCCAGTCAAACAAATTAGCATACCTCGATTAGAGCTGTATGGAGCAGTTCTACTGTCAAATCTTCTGACAGAAAAAGCAGATGTTTTAAATATTTCAAGGGACAGAATCATGGCTAGGACAGATTCTACCGTGGTGTTAGCTTGGCTCAACAGCCATCCAAGCAGATGGAAGACGTTTGTAGCCAATTGTACCTCTGAAATATTGACCAACATGAAAGCATCTCAATGGTTTCATGTAAAAACACAGGACAACCCAGCAGACTGCGCCTCTAGAGGTATGTTACCAAGTGCACTTATAAACAATAGTTTATGGTTTTCCGGACCATCATTTCTCAACCAAAAATATATAGTACACAAAATGTCAAAGGATTTGACTACAGACTTGGAGGAAACAACGAAAGTTCAAATGGTCATAGTTCCATTTTCGAAAGTTATTCCTCCTTAAAAAAATTAATACGAATTATTGCTTATTGCAGACGATTTTTGAAAACGAATACAGTCAAACAAAAATATTTACAGAAATTAGAATTAGAAGCAGCTTTAGAATGTTGTATAAGACAAACACAAAGAGAAATATTTACAATAGAATATTTACAATTACAGGACAAAGGCTATTTACAATTAAAATCTAGTAAGCTAATCTCAGTCTGCCCATATCATGATGACAAGGGTATAATCAGAGTTCGAGGTAGACTTGAGAAGGCTCTATTAAAGGAGCAAATAAAGCACCCAATAGTGCTACCAAACTCTGGTCATATGACTAACCTTATAGTGGCAGATGCTCACTTAAAAACTCTGCACGGGGGTCCTCAGCTGATGGCGAATTATTTGAGGACAGTCTCCTGGGTCATAGGAGTCAGAAATTTAGTGAAACATCATGTGCGCAAATGTGTAATATGCGCTAAACATCGCGCTAGCATCAAGAACCAGATGATGGGTTCTCTTCCATCTGTAAGGTGTTCTCCAGCGCGACCGTTTTTGCATAGCGGTGTAGACTATGCAGGCCCTATAAATATTAGGACAACAAAAGGCCGAGGACACCGTTCGTACAAGGGCTACATATGTTTATTTGTGTGTATGTCAACCCGTGCGCTTCATTTTCTTTTTAGATGCCTTCCGACGTTTCGTGTCTAGGCGAGGTCATTGTGCCTAAATATGGACGACAATGGCACAACGTTTGTTGGTGCCTCCAGAGAACTGCAACAATTGTCATCTATTCAGGCATCAATAGCAGAACAAGTCGAAGCCAACGGTACTGAGTGGCACTTCATTCCCCCACATAGTCCTAATTTCGGTGGACTTTGGGAAGCAGGGGTGAAGTCTACAAAGTTTCACCTTAAACGGGTCATTGGTGATGCTACATTGACGTACGAGGAAATGAGCACACTTCTCAATCAGGTGGAAGCTTGTCTGAACTCGCGTCCAATAAGTGTCTTTAATGTTACTGATCCTGGTGAACTGTTACCCTTAACTCATTATGTAAGTGAACCGTAATGTTCTTTTTTTTTTGAGAAATAAAATGTCTTTAAACCGAACTCCTGGGCATTTCCTGATCGGAGAGCCGATAGTCAATGTACCAGATAATAGATATGAGAGCACAAATGTCAGTTATTTATCGGGGTGGAAATTTATTCAAAGGATGCTACAGTCATTTTGGAAGCGCTGGTCCCAAGAATATTTGTCCAATCTTATGAACCGGTACAAGTGGTCTTCAAAGGTTCCTGAGCCAAAAATTGGAGACATTGTTTTAATTAAAGAAGACGATTTGCCGCCAAGTCGTTGGTTGTTGGTGGGTCGCGTAATCGAGAAGCATCCTGGTGATGATAATATCACCCGTGTAAGCAAGAAGGACATTCCATCAGTGATGTCCTTGGTGGGCGAGATGTTAATGATCATGCATGATCAATAGCCGCTCATCAGTTCAACAATATCAAGTGTATTTGTCATAAGGTTTGTACAAAACGTAACTAGATGGCGTTGTTCGTATAATTAGAACTCGCAAGCGTTTTGCGCAACGATTTGGTTGGGTTCATGTGAATTTTAGCGAATATAATAATCAGCTATAGAACAGTATACAGTTTGGTTGTTTTATTCAGACCTTCAACCCTACTAGTATACACATAAGGTCAACATTTAAGTACTGACTACCATACCAAGGGTTCGGTATTTAACAATGTATCTAGATTCTACATGACGGTGGAGGTAACATTTGGATGTCTACCTTTGTTGTCAAAAATATCGGGCCCTTGTAACTTCGTTCTACCCTGTTGATTGAACTGCCTTTAAAACAAAGAAGGGTTGTATCGTTTTACGAAAACATTATAGCGCTTTCTATGGCTTTAGTCCCATACTGTATTTTGTCAAATGTGGTGGTATTAATCGAATAAAAATGAATGTATCGCAGGAGTACGCGAACAATTTGTCGGAGAGCGGCGTGCACGGCGCGCTCATCGCGCTGGACGACAACTTCGACGCCAACAGCATGGCGCTGGCGCTGCAGGTGCCCACGCAGAACACGCAGGTAACGGCACACACGGTGTTGGCTTGGCCTAGTATAACTTCGACGCCAACAGCATGGCGCTGGCGCTGCAGGTGCCCACGCAGAACACGCAGGTAACGGCACACACGGTGTTGGCTTGGCCTAGTATAACTTCGACGCCAACAGCATGGCGCTGGCGCTGCAGGTGCCCACGCAGAACACGCAGGTAACGGCACACACGGTGTTGGCTTGGCCTAGTATAACTTCGACGCCAACAGCATGGCGCTGGCGCTGCAGGTGCCCACGCAGAACACGCAGGTAACGGCACACACGGTGTTGGCTTGGCCTAGTATAACTTCGACGCCAACAGCATGGCGCTGGCGCTGCAGGTGCCCACGCAGAACACGCAGGTAACGGCACACACGGTGTTGGCTTGGCCTAGTATAACTTCGACGCCAACAGCATGGCGCTGGCGCTGCAGGTGCCCACGCAGAACACGCAGGTAACGGCACACACGGTGTTGGCTTGGCCTAGTATAACTTCGACGCCAACAGCATGGCGCTGGCGCTGCAGGTGCCCACGCAGAACACGCAGGTAACGGCACACACGGTGTTGGCTTGGCCTAGTATAACTTCGACGCCAACAGCATGGCGCTGGCGCTGCAGGTGCCCACGCAGAACACGCAGGTAACGGCACACACGGTGTTGGCTTGGCCTAGTATAACTTCGACGCCAACAGCATGGCGCTGGCGCTGCAGGTGCCCACGCAGAACACGCAGGTAACGGCACACACGGTGTTGGCTTGGCCTAGTATAACTTCGACGCCAACAGCATGGCGCTGGCGCTGCAGGTGCCCACGCAGAACACGCAGGTAACGGCACACACGGTGTTGGCTTGGCCTAGTATAACTTCGACGCCAACAGCATGGCGCTGGCGCTGCAGGTGCCCACGCAGAACACGCAGGTAACGGCACACACGGTGTTGGCTTGGCCTAGTATAACTTCGACGCCAACAGCATGGCGCTGGCGCTGCAGGTGCCCACGCAGAACACGCAGGTAACGGCACACACGGTGTTGGCTTGGCCTAGTATAACTTCGACGCCAACAGCATGGCGCTGGCGCTGCAGGTGCCCACGCAGAACACGCAGGTAACGGCACACACGGTGTTGGCTTGGCCTAGTATAACTTCGACGCCAACAGCATGGCGCTGGCGCTGCAGGTGCCCACGCAGAACACGCAGGTAACGGCACACACGGTGTTGGCTTGGCCTAGTATAACTTCGACGCCAACAGCATGGCGCTGGCGCTGCAGGTGCCCACGCAGAACACGCAGGTAACGGCACACACGGTGTTGGCTTGGCCTAGTATAACTTCGACGCCAACAGCATGGCGCTGGCGCTGCAGGTGCCCACGCAGAACACGCAGGTAACGGCACACACGGTGTTGGCTTGGCCTAGTATAACTTCGACGCCAACAGCATGGCGCTGGCGCTGCAGGTGCCCACGCAGAACACGCAGGTAACGGCACACACGGTGTTGGCTTGGCCTAGTATAACTTCGACGCCAACAGCATGGCGCTGGCGCTGCAGGTGCCCACGCAGAACACGCAGGTAACGGCACACACGGTGTTGGCTTGGCCTAGTATAACTTCGACGCCAACAGCATGGCGCTGGCGCTGCAGGTGCCCACGCAGAACACGCAGGTAACGGCACACACGGTGTTGGCTTGGCCTAGTATAACTTCGACGCCAACAGCATGGCGCTGGCGCTGCAGGTGCCCACGCAGAACACGCAGGTAACGGCACACACGGTGTTGGCTTGGCCTAGTATAACTTCGACGCCAACAGCATGGCGCTGGCGCTGCAGGTGCCCACGCAGAACACGCAGGTAACGGCACACACGGTGTTGGCTTGGCCTAGTATAACTTCGACGCCAACAGCATGGCGCTGGCGCTGCAGGTGCCCACGCAGAACACGCAGGTAACGGCACACACGGTGTTGGCTTGGCCTAGTATAACTTCGACGCCAACAGCATGGCGCTGGCGCTGCAGGTGCCCACGCAGAACACGCAGGTAACGGCACACACGGTGTTGGCTTGGCCTAGTATAACTTCGACGCCAACAGCATGGCGCTGGCGCTGCAGGTGCCCACGCAGAACACGCAGGTAACGGCACACACGGTGTTGGCTTGGCCTAGTATAACTTCGACGCCAACAGCATGGCGCTGGCGCTGCAGGTGCCCACGCAGAACACGCAGGTAACGGCACACACGGTGTTGGCTTGGCCTAGTATAACTTCGACGCCAACAGCATGGCGCTGGCGCTGCAGGTGCCCACGCAGAACACGCAGGTAACGGCACACACGGTGTTGGCTTGGCCTAGTATAACTCAGTTATAACATTACCCTAAACTACCAAACGGTGTCACCTCATCGCGTGCGGGCGGAGCGCTCTCTACGTACGTCGACTGGGGAACAGGAAGAACACTGATTTTCGAATATCCGAACGACGCCAGATCTCCGAAAGACTATTATGACTAGTTTGAGTGATAGTTGTGGCGGCATCTACATCGCCACATGCGAACTACGCATCGCACTGACGCGACTAGCATATATACGACGTCCCGACATCGCCTATCGAACAGTAGCCCACCAGACACCACACACGACACATCTGGTTACCGTTAGAGGATCCTCCCATTTCTATAGAGAATGAGTGAACTTTACACCTTGTTCCTCATATTACCTGTTATATAATTATCGAGTTTATTACTCAGTATTTATACGACTTGTATTTTTGTCCAGGCACGGCAGATCTTAGAGCTGGAGTTCAGCAACCTGTTGGCGGCCGGCACGGAGCGCTCGGCGCGCCTGCAACACGAGCACGCGGCCTCCTGACACCACACGCTCAACTAGGTTAGCAATCATCACTCACACATCAAACCATTTATTTCAAATAAACTAATTACAGGATTTTTTTAATTATCAAGGGATCAGTCAGTCAAAAAGATGAAGCTAGTTGCTCATTCCAAAGCGTAGTAGGTTCCTATTAAGATGAACGAGCAAGAAACTACACGGGCACTCATATAGCTCAAAATATTGGTTACATCATTCATGTTGAAATTATATATTTGAGAACGATATAGAAAGAAATACAAAAACAAAAAAAAAACCATAGAAGCTAAGAGATTACCACTGACGGCGCCCCTTCACAGACATGACGACATTTTGAAGGGAGCTAAATGATCCAACACGCATACGTTAATCTGATCCCATTTGACACTTATCATGATAATGCATACTGGCTTAACCATCTTGATTTAGCTGTGCCAGCACATTAGTGTTTTTTGAAATCTTACAAGTTCAGAAGTTTTGTCATGTTTTCTCGTACAAGTCCCAGTTTGTGTTGCAGGCCACGTCCTACCCGCGCTAGGCTGGCGGGGCCAGCGCCGGCTGCCGACAGATCACAAATGAAGCGCGTCGCGACGCGAATCTATAGTCATACGATACGTTAACTACACGACACTATTTATTTGGTACAAATTCCTTCACCGCCGCTCCGTGCGGGCGAGGCAATATGGCGGCATTTTATAGTAACGCTTCACTCATTTAAACAAGTTTTTACATGTTCATAATGTAAATACTTCGTTATCAGTATATTTACTGAACGATTCCGCTTCTTATTATTAATAACAAACATGTAAGTCTCTTGTCGCCACAACTATCTACCAAAGTACTATAAAATGCTATCATAGAGTAAGTTGTTGATATTTGATACAATAATATTCTCCGTAAAGTGTATAATGAACTAAACAGTCGTAGCTAAGGCTTCACTATAACAAAGTGCTCTGAAATCTGTAGACTATGTACTTAACTTGTAATCTGATATTTATTAATTGTAACTTGGATACAAATGTAGCTATGGCGCGGTGTACCGTGTTTTTATATTATGATACACTAATGTAAGTATTACTCGCCTTAAAGTATTCTCTTAGATGTACAGTATACTTGTTATGAAGCAATATTGGCTGTTATTTGTGCGACTATTCATCTGATACATAGAACATAATACATAAGGAAATGTATATAAAGTTGTTAATTTCAGATGAATAGCACCACAAGCACCTATACAAAATATTTAAACAAATAGCCTTATATCGAAATAGATTATAGTGTCAGGCTCTTAGACTATCATCTTAAATTGTTTAGAATGGTGATAGTCTAGGAGTGTGACAATCTTCGCCATTTTATTTAACGTTGAAAAAACACGGTACACGCAAATAAACATTGTCATATTCTGATGCCAAATATTAGTTATATTTTAACTAATATACATTTGTATATTGTCGATAACACAGTCTGCAAATGAACATACCGTAAATTTCATTTTTAATTGCTTACCCACTTATTTTGTATCAAAAAAGTTTAAATATAATAGCAAGTAAGTGGACTTGAAACTGGCTCGCCTGTTCAAGTTGCCAAAGAGGAAACAAAAAGTTGTAAATATATTGCGAAAATGAACTTGATAGTGCAGACAAGAAAAAAGTTTGGTAAAAAGGCTAAAAATAACACCTTTCTAATACGCTATTAATACTCATTGTTATTGTGCGTAACAAGTTTTAATAAAAGTACAATCTCAAACAAAATCTTTTATAATTATTTATTTTCTAAATATGTTAAAATAATGGCAGTTTGCAGGCTGTGCGATCGACTAGCTACTCGTAAAGTTACTGTGTTGTGAGAGATGACTTTATAGCTGGTCGGCGGCCATCTGTGTCGCCGAGTTCTGTGTATTTCAACTGTAGACTGTGGCGCGACTGTGATTGTGTTAATGACCACACACTTGACGGTATACCTGACACTCAAGCCTGTTTACAAAAACTAGTCTGGTAGAGAGTGATCCACAGTAAAAATTGTGTTGAATTTCAAAGCAGGGTGTCTAGTTTGCACGAAGTAAGATGGGTTTTTGTTAGCGATATTGTGACTGTTGTCATTTATTTGTTATCAGTGTTTTAACAAAGTCTATAACCGTTATTCATTAAAGGTTTTGACGGAGTAGCCTAGAGTTGGTTTGCAAGGTGTGCGAAAATTATAAAGAGCTATGTATCTGTCTTTTGAAACCGTACGATTCATTGACTTTCCTAGACGTCAACATCATCTTTTGGGATTGTGCACCTCTTACAAAAGGATCTATTAAAATGAACAAAAGTGAACAGGTTAAACTGTCAAGTATTCCGAAAAGTGTATGGTCGTCTTAATAGTTGGAATACATGCTGTCTTTTTGTGTCACACAATTTAACGACAACTTTCCAAAGTTTACATTAATGTAAGGTGTACCTCTGGATGAATGACACTGTTATAATAAAGATCGCAAAAAATTCGATTCTTCTTGGTTAATTTGTGTGGCACAGCAAGATGTTTCGTCTAACCTGTCTACCAAGTGCCTCGCTGAGGTGTGTATATACATAGCTTTATGTAGTTGAATGTGTGCCTCTCAGATGTCGAGTGCCGACACTCGAGTGCACGTTACTAGTCTTATGTACAGTGTTATTACATTGTTTTGTAATCTTCTATTTTATTAACTCGCTACTAGATCAGCTGAAACTTAGCTAGGTATATTTTTGTTAAGCGTTTTACAAATATCCTGAAGCGCGACAGCCCTACTGCACTTTGTGCAAGTCTTCGTTACTGTGAGTGAAGGTAGGGCTGCCGCGAGTATAACATGAATGTTGTAGTTTTATTTGGTCCGTCGACGTGCGGTGTGCGAATGATAACATTTTGTGATGGATTGGACTGTTGTAATGTAATTGGCGTTATAACCACGCTCACTACTAAATTGGCAGTGTTGCCACTATGTGTTTTTAAGATAATTCCACAATTTTAATGAATGATTATGTTAAATTTTTTTAACAAAATCAATCGCACTCCGTACGCCGACTTCAATAGATAATGAAATAAAACTTAATGAAATGTATAGCTAAAGCGATTTTAGTTTGAAAAGTGAATCTTTTTAACCAGTAGCAAATATATTGTAAATATTATCGTTTATATATCATTTCTATCGACTGTAGGTGTAATAGCAATATTTAGCTAAGATGTGTTCAAAACTGAAAGGATTTTTATTGTATTATTACTTTGTAATGATAACCGCTTATTTATTAACTAGATTTTATTATTTATTAAGTTATTATAGGAAATGTATTAAATATACCGGTTTATTATAAAAATTACCTCAATAATGGTTTGTCTTACGGTTGTCGCGTATCACAAGTAATGTTAACGCCGTGACGTCACGGCCGTGTGTAGGCCTCAGCTAATGTATGTATAGTTATCGAGTAACAGTATTAATAAAGTAAGGTGAGAGACGGCGCCACCGGTGTGATTTTTTTATAAAATTAATTAATTTTTAATCGTAGATAAACATTTGGATATATACTTCTCGGAGTAAGTCTGCGCCGTCGTCAAATGTTGCAACATGTAAAAATGTAACATTCATAATATAAAATTCGCGCCTATCCTATTCAGCATGTTGCTCATAATCCTTCAGACGTCTTGCAACACTCGACGCGGCGCATTTTCAAAATTTTTCATAATAAATTGGAAAGTGAATGGTATCTAATTTGTATTGCGACGTGGCAGGTAAACGTGACAGGTACACGGTGTGAGGGACGTGTCGTGAGTGCGTGCATTGTGCGCTTATTGTTGTTTATGTGGCCAGAGCCATGGGAGAAACTTCTGCGGTTCCAAATTCCAGAACTGCCCTCGATACTACAAAATAAGTTTTTCAGGGAAACAAAACTAAAAGTGACAACAGAAAACTATTTACTTTACAAATTTTGACAGTTTTTCGTGCAATCAACACTTCACAAGCGAATTATCTAAACAATGTGTAGTAATTAGTTTACAATGTTGACCTTGCTACTCTGAACAAAGTATAGTCTCAAAAACCCCCAAATATATCGCCGGCTATCTTGAACCGCGAAGTGTAACCCTGGCTAGGGAGCACGTCGTTACGTCGCGCGTCGTCCAGTCACACACTGTGCTATGTAGCACCGCGGCGGCTAGTCAACGCGTTGCAGGCGTGGGTAGGGTAGTGGAACGAGCGGTCGGAGTACGGAACGGAAAAGGTAGTATATCACTGTCCTAGTCACCCAGGTCCAAATGATGTGGGGGTGAAATCATTATCAAAATGTAGTCTAATTGAATTTGAGTTTATTTGGACAAAATGTCATGTGTTATTAAACAAGTTTATGAATAATTCTTGAGCATGGCGTAACCTAATTCTCTAGGCCCAGGGTTGTAAGAAAATTAATAAAGTATCAAAACTCCTCGTTTCGTACTTTGATTGTTCGTCGTTCTGACGTCTCGTCAATAAAGCCTGACTCAATATCATACGTACACATCATCGTTTCATTATCAAAATATAAATAAATTATATATATTAGCTACATAAAGTTTGTATACAATGCAAGTATGGAGTACTATGGAGATGGTTATTAGTTAACTGTTAGCGTACTTATAGCTTTTCGACGTAGCTAATCAAGTTTTGTATAAAGTGGTTTGGATGACGTAGTATAGCCGAAGTGTCATGGCCGCTGTGCGGTCCCTTTGTATTCATACACTTTTATATGTTCCCGTCAGATAGCGTAGATAACGTCAATCGTCCGGTTCCTTATGTTGAGCGAAGTTTAGACTAGCATCAAAACTTGTTGCAAGTCTACTTCTGCAAGTAATTCTTGTTTAGAAAACTTGCGGATTGCTGATTGTTTACACGCTAAGTATTGATTGCGGAAGTCAACTTGTGCAAGTTTTGTTGCTAATCTAAACTCCGCTTTAGTGTCCGGTGCGTAACGCTCGGTGGCGAGTTTGTAACGTTCGGTGCGAGTCGGTAATGTTCGGTTACGAGTGCGTAACGTGCCTTGTTACTGTTACACTAGTTCATTTGCTTGGATGGCTCCACTTTGTTCTATGAAGTTATGTTTGTTTTATGATTGGAAAGAGAACCCAATCACTCCTAGTGGACGAATATTGTCCACTGAGATTTCGTACATTTAAGTACTGTAGGTATTATTGTATTAATTAAAGAAGTTACATATCTAATGTTACAAACCCGTAGCCAGCGTCACGAAGCCGGACGCTAGCTGTTCCACTATGTTGTGTTAACGCGATCAGTGTTGCCAGTTGTTTCCATGTCCTCGGTGTGTACCGTAGTGCAGTAACGTGTGTAACTCCACAAGTGCCAAGTAACCGCCAGTTTGGAACGGACGCGAACAATAACTAGAATAATTTAATCACATTCCAACATACTCCGATCACGCACTATCGGACCCGTATCGAACAAAAACAAATCAAATATTTTTCCAAGATTTTAAGTCCCAGTGGCTCGCGCTACCAAAGAATAAAGTTACCTTCACGTTAAGGAATTAATGTAAAATATGTTTATTAGTAAAAGAATTGGATATGTATATAATTTGGCCTGTGTGTGCATAGCTTGTTATAGTGACGGGATATGTATCGAGTTGCGCGCGAGTGGGTGCGTCTCGTCACCGTGCGCGTTACATTCCAAGGCTTTCCGTGTTATAAATGATCGCTTTGGCCCTCTACTAGATAATCGGTATATCGTTACAGGTGAACCCTTCTAACGGCCATTGTTTTGATGTCATAACGAAATTGTTAACTAGACAATGTTTATTTTGACCAATGTAATCTGTACTAATGTGTAATCTGTACGTTTGTAAAAACGTTTATCAAAATTGCGATGACGGCATACGTTGTGCATAATGATAAGAGGTAAATACAATTTACACGATACAATGTTTCGTTTTATTTACTTACTCTATCTTTCGTGAGAAACAGCACCCTAATTGCGTAACACACAATCAATCTCAATCTGAATCATTTTGAAGGATATTGCTAATCCATTGCTTCATATGTTCAAAAAATGTGCCATGGTGTCTGCTCAACACGTAAATAACGCAATGAATGTTGTTGAACTGTCAAAATGAAACCGATTCCGATTGATCGTGTGTTACGCAATTAGGGTGCCGGTATGTTTCTCACGAAAGATAAAACACACAACAATAAAATAATATCTAGCCAGAGTAAAACCCTAACCCTAGTGTGTGGCTTAAATGAGAACCTTGCGGAACGCCACTTATAAGCAATAGACATGGAACTAAAACTGCTTTGGATGAAGTGGAAATAAGACATGTCCCCTTTTATGTTAGGCAAGTTTATTAAGTAAGCAAAAAATAGTGTCTCATTACCATTAGTGACAATTATTGAGCTCTTAATGGAGCTTAGGCAACATCACCCCACACCCTAGTCAAGCCTATATGAAGGAAAAATTACGTAAAAACCAATACCGAAAGCGTTACAAAAAAATTACGAGCATGTATGTATAAGTGCTGCTGAGTAAGCATCAATATTCATTATCAGTATTTGTCGTAGGAAACGAAAATTATTGCAAAATTATCAAAATTGTTGAGGATTGGCAAGAAAATCAAACACAGTAATTACATCTGAGGCTTCTTTTTATTACCAACTTTACTTAAATGCCTACATATTTTCTTCTTCAATTCCTTCTGTCGTTTCAGCTTCCTCCATTCTTCTAATTCTAGCTGCTTCTTATGTTTCTGCAATCTTTGAGCAGTGGCTTCCTTCTGTACCTCTTTCTTTTTCTCGAAATTAGTTTTCAACATCTTCATGACGTTCGAGACCTTTTGTTCTTCCGGATTCTTGATGACCGCTACCCTGTTCTTGAATTTATCTTTCGGGTTTATACCAGACAGGGTTGTGGACTTCTCCTTAGGTTTGAATCTGTATGGCAAACCTTTCTGTAAGTTTTTAGGTATCACCAAAGGCTTGAAAACTTTGGGAGCTCTGTTTATTTCAGTATACATGGAGTCAGTGTTGGCGTCATTATGGATGTTTTGTTCTCTCTTGAGCTGCCCTTTAGTCTTCATACCTTGCCAGGCGTTCTTAGCTCCCTCTGGCAGTAGTAGGTTAACGACAGGCGCATAGAACTTCGTGACGTCAACTTTGACCCAAGTACGACAAAATATTATGTCACTCATTAAGATTTTATCTTCAAATGTAGCTCGGAAAGCGCCTTCTGGCTTGTTCAAGGCTTTCTTTATCTGACCTCTGATGCCTGAAACTGTTTTGATTCTAGCGCCTTCA
Source organism: Apamea crenata (assembly GCA_949629185.1). Taxonomy (NCBI): domain Eukaryota; kingdom Metazoa; phylum Arthropoda; class Insecta; order Lepidoptera; family Noctuidae; genus Apamea; species Apamea crenata. Next base: position 977,969 of record OX451365.1, on the reverse strand, counting down.
AACTTCGCGACTTCAAGAGTTGCTGTAAACATATCCTTGATAAAAGCAGTCTTCTTGTAGATTTTCAATGGAGTACCAACTAATTTCAATTTCTTTACTATTTGAGTCGACTTATTGATTTCATTCACACTTCCGGTAGCAGCTATTCTGAAGCCTACTCGCTTTATATCATTTGTGCTATTATTAACGCTCTGTAAGGCGAGAAAACCTGTGTTCTGTGGTGTTATGGGACCATAGAAATGCATGTTACATGTGACATGCTCTGGTGTATACTTCAAGTATCTGCATTTCATGTCGTCCTCTATCTTCGAATAGATGGGTAACGTTTGGAAGCGTCGCCAACCCAACGAAATGATCAGAGGATCATTGGTCTTCAGTATTTTCTTATACCATCTGTGCTTCTTTACTTTGCAGGATACGAAACCTATGTTCTGCTCAGCCATGTTTAAAGCTCCAATTAGTATTGGATAGCTAGAATCGAAGTTCGTAACAAATTCCGATGACATGTTCTTGAATAACATTCTGACATACAATCCTGGTCTGAAACCTTCAACTTCAACCCTCAGACCCTGGTCTAAGTTCTCAAACACTGATTTGTTGAGTTCTGATTGTTTCAAAGCTTCTGCTTTTAAGTTTTCGTAGTAGGAGTGGTCACCTTTGATTCTGTGGTCATCAGGATTGTCATACTCAGAATCGAATTTAGCTTTTAACTTCATCTTTTTGTCTAGAATTTCAGTTTTAGTTAGCTCTGCTTTACGTTTAGTGCCAGTCTCTTGAGTTGTTTCAGTGTTTTCATCAGCTTTATGTTTCTCTCCTGTTTCTAAATCTTCAAAATCACCATAAAGTTCTTCATCTTCACCGTCACTGGCATCGTCTAGTTTCAATAGTTCTGATGCGTCTTCGTCAGCCGATCTCTTACCAGTTACGAAATTGTTGATCAAAAATTGTTTATTTGATTCAGTTGTCCAATCTCTAAGATTTGGTTTGTCCAAGGCATAAAAGAACGAGCACTCGTCTAAATCTAATCTTTCCTTTTCGTTATGCTTTTTCTTTTGCGTAGCTGTTACTTTTTTAAAGAGACCACCTAGCTCTTCATCTTCTTCTTCAGAATCTTCGTCTTTCTTGTTTTTGGATTTGTTTCCAATCTCAAATTCGCCGTAGACGAGCTTCATTATGTTCTTTGAGGTCTTTTGTCTCTCTAGATATGCTTCCGTGGCCTTCTCTCCCAACTTTTCTTTCCATTTCATTCCAAAATCTTCCTCTTTCTGAGGTTCCTCATCAGATTCACTATCATCTTCATCATCAGTTATTTCCCTTTTATCTTTTTCATCCCCATCAACACTCATTCCTCCATCCTCATCATCTTCTACTTCAGAGCCACCTTCAGAATTATTATCCCATGGGAGCTTATTTTTCTTCTCTTCTTTCTCACTTTGATCTATTCCACTATCATTATCTGAATCACTATCATTGCCATCATCCTCAGAATCAGATGAATCTGAATCTGCTTTCTTATTCTGTTTTAAATACTCATCATCTTTGATCATGTCAGGATAGATGACTGCACCTCCACTGAACAATTTGAATCCTGATTCTTGCATCTGTTCATCAACTGTTTCCCTTGTTTCCACAACATTCTTGAGTAGAGCTTTCTTTTCATTTGTTTCTTCGTCTTCCTTCTTGTGTGAGTGAGAACCTTGCAACTCTATGTAGACTGCATCTTTGTCATAGACAATACCTCCAACACCAGCAAAGGGTGCATATATCTGTCTCTCTCGCTCCATGAGGTGACGTTTCTTCTCTTTGCTTGGGAGTGGACATGGATCTGGCAGGTAGGAAAGCTCACTGATCTTCATGTCTCCAACACCTGGAATGATTTAATAAGTTTGTTAATTTACTAGACCAACTATGGCAAACTTTTAGGCCAGTTTTAAAAATGTGAAATATGGTGACCAACTGCACCAATTGGATAATTCTTTTTTTTGTGTTTGTTATTGTCAAGACAAGGTTTGTATACACAATTGGACCCGGTAAATGGCGCTGCTTTTTCGGGCAGGACGACATCTGCCGGGTCGCTAGTTTAAAATAAAACTTCATTAAGAGAGCCTTTAAAACATGATGATGGTAATAGGTATATAAACACAATCTTACCTGCTATATGAACTGAGGACTCCTTCATCAGCGGCACTCCCCTCACATAGCCATACAGCACCACATCTCTGTTCACCTTGGCATCCTTTCTGATCAACTCCTGACTAGTAATATCCTCCAAACGGTCCGCCAACACATAGGCATGGGTCATCCTCCAGCTCAACGGCCTGAACTTCATCACTGAGATGAATCTGGACAAATTCTTTATTTCATTCCTCAAATATTCCCCATGGACTATACCAGACAAGTAGAACAACTTGGCTCCGGAATAAACTTCAGTCCAAAACCTATGTTTTAAAGTTTTCTTTGTAGTTTTGAGTGTCTTAGCATTCTTTATCATGTCAAGATGAGTGAGAACACCCATGATTTTAGGCATTCCATGTACCTGGCAGATGTTGAGGAACTCAAATATCTCCATCTCGAAGCCGAAGCTGGCGTCACATAGCAACAACACGAGATCAGCGCACTTAGCGATGTCGATCATTGAATTGACATCATTGTTGCATTCTATCAGTGTAATGCGCCGTTTCTTCGACGTAACGATAGTTATTGGACCGTTTGTGTTTGTGACGTTCGTTCTGATAAAACTCTTTATCAAATTGTTAATTAGGGTGGTTTTGCCGACTCGAGGTGGACCGACGATCGCCACAACAATAGGCGGTGGTTCCAAGGGCGTTTTGTCCACTTGTGGGATGTGCTGCTTCTTTGAGATAACATCTTCACGACGACGGAACTGTCTCTCAGCTCTCACAGCGGATTGGATAGCAAAAGCTTTAGGATTTCTCTGTCGAGCACTTAGGTTAGACTGATCAAGTTTGGTCTTGTTTTTCTTCTTATCTGCTTTGCGCCCGGCTTGCTTAGCACGGTGCGACTTCTTTTTATCAAAAGCAGTTTCGTCTGCCATGGCTAAACTTTATAATAACTGTGAGAACACATCACAAATATTCCAAAATATTAAAAATAACCTCACGTGTTACCTTACCTGTCGTACAAAATGACAGCATGTTTTTTTAAATTGTATTGTGGCAGTGGCAGGCAAAGTTTATCGGGAAAACATAAGTTTGGCTTTTAGTCTTTTAGGCACTTTCAATAAAAATTATAAGCTGAAAGCTTTTTAGTAGGTAATTCAAATATTAATATTTTGTATTAAAAAAAATATATATTTTATATGGACGATTGCGTGATATTTTAACTTCGTCCTCCGAAAAACCGCGGGTCATCAAAACCACATCATTATTTTACAAATAAATTGCAGATGTTTATTGCATTCACCTTGCAACACCGCGTGCAGTTGTCATTGACTACAGCTAAAGAAAGAGATCAATTTTATATTTTTGTGCAAAAAAATCCATTATTTGGATGATGAAAGCAAAAAACGCAGCTGGTAATGATAGCTCGATAGTGGCAGAAACTATAGTGAACTAAACTGGACGGTTATCATGACTTCTTCAGAGCTAGACAGTCGGAACATCGCCATATCGATGTGAGTAATATACGCATTTTTCCTAATTATAGAACGATTGTGTTATTGTATTCGTCACTGGACATTGTTTATGTTGTTTACTAGTTGTTCGCAAGTCTAGGATACGTCAAAACAGTCTGATTGGTGATCATAGGTCGATGATCTTTGTGATCTGTCGTCCCCGCAAATCAGATGTTAAAAATCATCATCAGCTCCGTAGAAACGTTCTCCCAAAGTCTCATTCTATGTCAAAATATTCCTAGACATCTTTAGGCAATTTGTACATATAATTTTTACAAGACTGTTTACCTAGAATTGGCTTAGACAGCTCACTGTGACCAGAATAAGTACAGTTAGTTGTAACTGCAATACAGAATAAATGCCTGGGGAAAATCCTAGTAATAAGCTATGCTAATTTCAAAGTTATTAAAAGAACAATGTAGGCCTGAATTAGATGCTGTAAAACAAAAACAAATAAAAACCTATTAGACATATTAAAAAAATATATATTTCAATAATAACAAACAGCATCACATTAATAATTCTAAGTAAATAATTCTCAAATTCACTGTGTTACTGGATTTCAGATTATCTAGTAAACTCAACAATCTCTAAATAATATTTTTGATCAACATTGGACTTTTAACTTAATAATTATGCTGACGTGTATCAAATGTGATAATATAAATATTTAAATAATATAATTTAGTTTTTATGAATTAAAGTGTTATATTACATCTTATTTAATTGATTTTATTCAAATAATATGATAATTTATTAAAATATTGTTGATTATTATTCTGATTGCAAATGCTAAATAAGTCATTTTAATCTTATCTACTTAGCTAACATTCATTCAAACTGGTTGCAAAAACTTCCAGAATACAAATGGTGTAATAATACAATACTATAAAAACTGCTACAGTTTTTATTATAGCATTGTATTTTTTACAATTAATTTTGTTCTTAATTTTGTTATTTGTACAAAAGGTAAAATAATAATGTTAAGTGCCAAATACTGCTGCAACCATAATTAATAACACAAATGGTTATTAAATTTAATTCAGCAATAATTTTATTTACCTGGATTTCAACACTCTCTCATTATCATTCTGTTAAAAAATTTGATATACATATATGTTTATTTATTTAAAATACAATACTCTTATTTCTGAAATTATACAGAAGTTACACAGATACAATAATTTCAAAAGCAAGTTTCCCAACTTGCTTTTAAAATTATTGTATTGCATTAAATTCAACCCCTGATTTAGAAGTGAATCTGTACTATCGGAATCAGTAGCATAATCAGCCTATAAGTGCAGGTTTTAGAATGGATTCAGTGATTCCTCCAACATACGGTGAAATGTTATGCTCTATTATCAATATTTAACAGGAGAAAATCAGTGGAGAACCTGGTGATATCATCGCAGGATGCCATCGGTCAGAGCATCAGCCAAGCTCTCACATTCTCAGGAGTGATCACACAGCATGCCAACACCATCATACAGGAAAACAGGTGAGTCTAGCTCAAACAATGGTTGTCGTACAACAACCATCATTGAGTAGGTATAAAGTTTTTATGGCTATACATAAATGTGGAGATAAAACTGTGTTGGTAATTAACACTTTATTTCTGGCTAATGGAAACACTGAAATCAATTTTAACAAGCTATTAAGGTTAAAAAAAACTCAAAGTCAAAGCAGTTATTTCAAACAGACCAATTACAAGCACTTTTGAATTGCCAAGGGGTCGGTCAGTCAGAAAGATGAAGATAGTTGCCCATTCCAAAGTGTAGTAGGTACTTATGGAGAAGAATGGGCAAGAAACTCCATGGACACTTTTTAAATCATAAAATAAGATATTCAAGTTTATTCCCAAAAATGCATGACTATACCAATGTAATTTGGGATAAACTTTTTTAGTGTTTTCTAAAATGCTATAACAAATTAGTAAGTTAAACTTGTGAAAGCCGCAGGAATCCGCTGGAAGCGAGAAGAACAAACCCATGTAATATGAATGATTGGTTAATATCTATATCCAAAGGCGTTTCATAAAATATCTTTGTTTCCATCAAAAGATTCCATACCATTCAATCGATTACCTCCGACTCTGTAAAAAGTATCATTTATTACCACTCGAAGATCGACGTGAGATTGCTGACTTTTTATTCCTGCTAAAAATCTTTAACAGTAATATTGACAGTCCTGAGTTATTATCAAAGTTTTATTTCAATGTTCCAAACAAAACATTTCGATTTATACAACCCTTACGTGTACCTCACAGTTTCACGAATTATAGGCAGAACAGTTATATTGTGCGTGCAAGCAAAAATTGTAATAAAATATGTAAACAACACGATTTGGATCTCTTTACAACCAGTGTGACCTCAGCTAGAAGGTGCTTAAGCCTCAATTTTTTTAAATAGGTGCAGTTCTTTTTAGTTATTGTATTTTTTCCTATTTTTTTTTTATCTCAATTTTCAGTTGCGAACACAAATGGTTATTTTATTAGTTTGAACTATTAAATATAGTATACTATAGCAATATGTTACTGCTTGTATGTGCACAACACAAATTTTATTATAAGTCTAAACGCGAAGACTTGTAATTGGCTTTCTGTCGACTATTGTTTCCTATTTTTAGTTTGTTTTTTTAGCTGTAAGTCTTCCATGCTGTAATAAATAAATAAATAAATAAATATTATTAATGTGAAAGCGAGTTTCTGTTATCTTTTTGGCTATAGAATAGAACTAAGCCAATTTTGACTAATATTGGAAGAGATTATTTGTATAAATATAGGAACTTACATTTATTGATAGTTAGTGCAATGGTGCTACACAAGGTGGACTTCATTCATCATCAGATTCTGCTTTTCATAGTATAAAATGACCTATTATTACCTGTGACCATCTACAGGGTCAAATTAAATTAGCTGGTGAACTTCACAGGTGTAATGGGTATCGTTATCTAAACACAAGAAAACTTTGTTTTATCGTGTCTAGATATCGATAACCACCTTCTCCGAAGTTTCGCTAGCTAAATTAATTTGACCCTATATTATTCTGCCTTCTGATGTAGGTACATCAGTGTGTATTGTATTGTATAGGTTCTTTGTATAGTAGTACAATGAAGGTATACATTGTAGATCAGTTGAAATTGTGTGAAGGTTGCTATACAAAAATGTGAAAGCTTCGGCAGTTCGTATGATTAGGATCAATCTACAAAACTATTATTGTACTTGTTCAGAAATGTGTCAGCCTTTACTTTTACCAGCTAGCTAATGTCGCAGCACCATGCTGACTTGCTGAGATAGGGGCCTTCTAGCCTTGTATCTACAGGACTTTATTTTTGTTAGAGCGGCTTGTGGCAAAGTAATAACCGTAGTTAATCTACGCCTGCCGCGGTGGGTCCCTACATGGGTGACCATCTTTACATACCAAGGCAAGACCCCTCCGTGCCTCGGAAAGCACGTTAAACCGTTAGTGCCGGCTGTCATTCGTGGATCTTCGACAGTCGTTACGGCCGTCAGAAGCCCGAAATTGTGACAACCAGTCTTACCAAGGGGTATCATATCATAATGATACCCCTTGGTACCCCGAAGTTCCACGAATGACAGCCGGGACTAACGGTTTAACGTGCTTTCCGAGCCACGGATGGGTCTCGAGTCGCCTTGCCTTGGTATACCCAGTGGCCAGTTACTGGTTAATCCCAGTAACTGGGTTGCGGAGGTCAGATATTCAGTAGCTTCATGAAAAGTACTGATACACAGCTGCATCCGGTTAGACTGGAAGCCGAACCCAACGTGGCTGGGAAAAAGGCTAGATAGATGATGAACTTCCTGTAGTTCCTTTGCGAATTTTCTATTACGCGAGATTTAGATTTTCTAAAAGCGTTTCTCCATTCGAATATCATGCATGACACATCATCCTAGTTACTAAATGAGTTACTGAGACATCGTAAATCACTACTTAACACGTTGTTTACACGTTTCGAAAACGTGTCGAAAACGTCACAAAAGTTCGAGTCTCTAAATTCCTCCTGACTCACTACTCTACTTAACTCTGGACTCATGTAAACGATGAGGTTTCATCTCAATCACTTTCTCTATAGCCTCTGAAACATGCAATCTGTTGATTGCAACCTCCACACCTAAATTATTGCGAATAACTACTTATTTGGTAGAACTACCAAATAAGTAGTTATTCGCAATAATTTCCCCCCAACTCAGCAAGGTTATATTTATTATTGTTACACTTTCACTCAAAGACAATAGACTAACCACGCGATGGGAAGGTCATGGGTTCAATTTAGTCGACAATATTATTGTTTTGTGGCTACAAGCATGTTCATGACTATCTGCGGCGGTTCCTAACGTTATTTGTTACAGATAGAAATTGACACATGGAATTGGAAGATATGTTTCTTGACTGTCTTGTGGGTTTAGTGGGCGCAATGTTGACAGTTGAGCGTACCGTGCTGGGTTCGATCCTCGGGTTGAGCAAAATATTATTGGGTTTTGGGAAAAGCCCAATTATATTTTGTCTGGATTTGTGTCCGATTAATGGCAATAGGCTTCCCATCCCATTACGTGTCCTGTCCCTTTGGGGAACACAGACGTGAATTATAGAACCAAGCCACCCATTTTGCCTCTGAATCTCTCTAAACAACTATGGGTCAGGGTGACGGCATTTGACCTAATTCAAAAATAATGGCTATTCACAGTCAATTAAACACTTCCTGTCATTTTAATTGACGCTACGGACGATTTACTTTTACAGTTCTATAGGCACGATAGCCTAGTATTTAGCTATCGTCCTGCCTACCTCGTTAAACTGTATGTGAAGATACAGTAACGCGTGTAGCTATAGCACATGATGCGTGACTGTAGTTAGCCTCAGTAATACCAGCGCTTCGTTCATTATAGCAATTAAGTAATTAAAACGAGGACGAAAAGAATTACGATCGGTAGAATCCAGATTGGTGATAGGATTTTGTTTAATCAATGCAAACAATTTAAAAGGAAATCTTTGCTAGTATAAATCACTAAGCAAAATCACCGCACCCTGGTACATTAGAAACAGCGACCTCCACCGTGACCTCAAGATGGATGTCGTAAACACGGTCATACAAAAATATTTAGAAGCTTATGAACACAGACTTCATCATCACGTGAATTTCGAGGCGATCCAACTCCTTGACAATACTGATCTAGAACGAAGACTGAAAGGGTACCTTTGAGTTAGTTTAGTTCAGTGTGAGCTGATACGCTTGCCGCAGCTGGTCGGTGGATGTGTGACCATCTTTACATACCGAGACCACTCCTCCTCTCGATTACTGTTGGAGCGCTGATGATTACCATCCATTTTAGGGTACTGTAGTGGAACAAAAAACCCTCAAAATTTCATCATGTCCATCGGTCTGTCCTTCTGTTCACCCTTCAACACCGGCGATATCGGCGTGTCCAAGATACTATTAAAGGAAATGGAAAAATATTATTTAAAAAATTGAAGTTTCAAATCTGTGTATTTTATTTGGCGTCGCTTCATTAGCAAGCCCTATGCAAATAAAATTAATTATTCGTTCAATTTCGATGGCAAGACCCTGATTATGCACAGCGACTGCCGTTTCTGTCTGTCTGTCTTCCGCTGCCATTAAGGAAGCTATGTTTTCGCAATAGGCCGTTATCAAGCCACAGGTAGTTGCTCCCGCCCGTTTACCCGATAACACTATCTATGCAACCTCTTACAACTTATGAGGTACCTACTAGCCAGGGTCATCTATTAATAATACATGGTTAATTTGTCAATCGTAGATCTTTGTCAGTCGTTACGGGTACTTAGAATCCCGAAATTCTGACAACCATTCTTACCAAGAAGTATCGTGTTAACCAGTAACTGGGTTGTGGAGGTCAGATAGGCAGTTGCTCCACCTAAAATACTGGTATTCAGCTGCATCCGGTTAGGTTAGTTGTTTGTTAGGTTGTTAGTTGTTAAGAAACTAGGTATATGATGATAGTTAATTTCGTATGGATACATACCATATTGCTGTATAGCTATCTATTGCTGGGTACATGGATACCAGTTCGAAAGTGAAATGATTCTCAAGTGCCTGTCATACTACTGCCAACTTTCGCCGGTAGATACTGCAATTCTTTATCTCAGTCATCTGAGATAATGAAATTGCAGTCTCCACCGGCGGTAACCACTTTCGATAAGGTGAAATCTGCTTACATGCCTACACAAAACGAAAACAAAAAAAAAATATGAAGCTTACTGTTTTGCACTTAAAAGTAATTCAATGTTAACGATATAAAAAAACAATTATTAAATCCTAAATTATCCACACGCTCATTTCAAGTTTAAGTTTAATAGCACAGTTAACAACAAAAGAATTGCTACTAACTGAGTTACTTGACCTTCTGTTCCAACTGCACTGCACACCTATTGTTTGTTGCCACTAAATAATATAATGTAGATAAATTAGGAGTACTTTATCATCACCACTTGTGCACCTTTCGCCATGTGTCATCGAATTTTCCAAGCTTATAGATTAGTTATCACGTTATCAACCTAACAAACTTATTAGTTATTAGTCGGATGTGTGTGTGTTGTGGCAGAAAGACTTTCCTGTTGTTTTGTGATGGAAGCTGAAAAGTTTCACGTGCTGTACACACAGTGGGAGTCTTTGAGTAAAGTTTTTATAGTCAGGTAATTTTTTTTTATATTTTGGGTGTAATTTTCATGGTTTATCAGCTAGTACGCACATTACGTAGTGATTAATCATCAATCTAATTTTGTTTGGAGTAGTTCGTTGTCCTAGATAAAGGGCTGAGGTACTATGGTGCAACAATATAGGTACTACTATAAATTACCCGTCATTTTGAGTACGAGGAGAATTGTATCTGAATCACAATAAATATAGGAACTACATATATGCGAATGCACTACTAGTCTGAATAGATAATTGGCATGATCGGACGTTAAATGTAAAAAAAATATTGCGTAATCATGTGTACATATGTCAGGTGAAAAATAAGCAGTAGAACATTATAAACACACAATAAACAACATCTTCAAACATGAAAACATTACAAAACCTTATCAACAACATTCAGTAGCAACAGTTTTCGCGGTAACACGCCGCTGTTTCCCGCATGGTAGACTCGGTGATAAGCTGCGTATCTTACGCGTAGATCGACAGAAATGCTTATCAGTAACAGCAACCATGTTGTAGTATAAATGTACTTAACTTGATACACCTCGGTACACACACACAGCGTCCGCGCAAGTAAATACTACCACGCTGCTATCGAGCAGCGTTGCTGTGTCCGAGTTTGAAGGGCCACCACCTCTAGGTACAGCGGGGTAATTCCGTAACACACTATCAGTAGCAATGGGTTTCATTTTGACAGTTCATCAACATTCATTGCGTTATTTACGTTGTTGAGCAGACACATTTTTCGAACAAATGAAGCAATGGATTAGCAATATCCTTCAAAATGATTCAGATTGAGATTGTGTTACGCAATTAGGGTGCTAGTGTAATTACAGACACATGACACATTTCATGAAGTATAGCACAAAAATAACCACTACATTGAGCCCTGATGACACAGCCAGAAGGCCTCGCGGCAGACCCCGTAGAAGATGGCGAAAAAAAACTACAGTGGTCCACCTTCGCCCTGGGTCGAAAGAGCTGGGAAATCATAGGGAGAAGCCTTTTCCCATCAGGGGGAAGATGCAGGCTAACAGCATAGCACACAAGGGAGGAGGCCTCTTATTGGCAGTGGGTGGGCAAGGCTTCCAATGATGATGATGAGACAGCTTTGATACCGGTAGGTGTGATACTCCTGGTATTGCTCCAAATCTGGTGTTGCTCTTAATCCTTTGTTTATAGGGTCTGTGGGTCGTCTTAGGAGTGGAAGCCGATCTTAACACTTAAATAATCATAATTATGAAAAACGAAAACTTCTATCAGCCTGGGGTAGGGTAATTTATAAGCAATAGGTTATCACTTATCAGTCACATGTACATTTGAAGCGGACACTCATAATGAACCTATAAAAAAAGCTTAAGCTCTGCCTGAAGCCTATCGTGACTTCGTGATGCACTAAAAAAAGTTTAAATAGGTAACTCATCAAATAATGACAACTTTCCAAAAAACAACTACAGTCAGTCAATGTACTGCCAGCAAAAACACTTTGTTTACATTTCGCAATTCTTCTGGAAAAATGAATTATACCTCGAGATTGTTAGTTCCTTACATCAAAACGCCACGTTAATTTGAATAGCTGACAAGTGCCATGATTGCTCTGACCCTATCTCTAAGCTAAACAACCAAATTGCTAAATTACGTGGCTTTTTAATTATTTTTATGAGAGTGACTCAAAAGTAGTGTTGTAGTGAATGCCACTGTCAAATAAATGTCGCAATCGGGGTTTTTTTCACTGTGCAGCAACCAAGCGTGAACGCGCGCCCGATCAGACCACCGCGCTACTTTGTAACTTTAAAATGTGTTTTGTGAACGGAATACTAATTTCTGGAAGATGTGAGTGATTTTGTGTTGTGTAGTTTAAAACATAGTTTTAAGGTGGTGGTTTTAATGTGCATTTTTCAGTGCGTTTGTTGTCTGATTAGTAAATCGATAGGAGACCGTATCATTTTCCCTCTTGGGCAACTCGAATCTCTTGTAAAGCTATGTCGAGAAATGTCATCGAAAAAGAATGTCCCATCTAGTATTTCTATGCCATTTATTTCCAAAACAAGTGATAGTTAAGATTCTCGGGACAATCGAAGTTTCCTTTGATCAATGCCATCATGTTTTGAAATTCCATTCTGCTGCACACGTTCCATTCATTTATTTGAAAATAAAACGTTTATCTTTGCATTCACCACATAATCAGTTTATAATGTTCCCACTGCTGGGACACCTCCTCTCTTTAAAAGGAGTGGGTTGTAATCTACCACGCGGGGCCAGTGCGGGTTGGTAGATGGCACATGTCTTCGAATTTTTGGTTCTAGGATATACCTACCGGTTTCCTCACGATATTTTCATTCACCATTTTGGCAGTGCAGGGCAGTGGTGATGAAATGATTTACACAAAGTAAAGCACCTGGCTGCGTTCGAACCCACGACCTACCTATACCTACCTACTCGGGTAAGTCGGTGCCGTTACCAGTGTACCACTAGGCCACCACTGCACTATTTATCACTATACTAGAATTCAAAGGGCTCGTTGTATTTCTGATTGTAGTAAACGCCTGTTAATCTATCGCTATCAAATTGACTTCTAATCGAACATGGCCTTCCAGCAGCAGTACCTAATTAAAATAAATTAATTGAACAATAAAACTTTATTTTTGTTACTACACGTGTGTGCAGTGGTAGTATTTTTGTTTCACACAGTATGTTTGCTTGTGGGAGTAACATGTTACACGATAACTGCTCTCCAGGGTATACCGGCCATCAAAAATGTTTGATTCGTTTTACTACTGAACGAATAGTTTGAGAAACGTGTACCTATGAGGACAATGCAATAGGTCACAGCATAAAACGTCTTGAAATTTTCAGCTGTAGGTATAATATGTGTGCGTACAAGTGGCTGGAAATTAGGTAAGGAACAATAAACAAAAAAAAAAATGTTGTAAGGAAAGACTTTTATCAAAAAAACACAACAGACTTCTAAAAATACATGTAGTTTTTGGAAGTGTTGTTTTTTTTTTTTTGTAACTTTAATTTAGATATCGGTGTCTTTGGTTTTGTATTTTCGATTTTTACTACCTACTTCCAAATTAAAGTAATTTTTCACTTTGTAATGTATTTTTTTTGTACGTATGAAATTACGGACTTTAAAACCAATACCTACTACTACTACACTGTACTATTAATACCTATTGCAAATAAATGATTATAATTATGAATGCATAACCTCCTATATTTTTAAGTCTTAACAATAAACTATCCTTCACGTAACTAACATGCAGGCAATTATCAGTGGGATAAGTCCACGTCCTTTACCTAAAGGTCAATAGAACTACAACCGATACAATTTCCTTTTGTTTCCCTTCAAACGGCGTCATTTATTTATCACATGTTTCCTTTGTCATTACAGATATTTAATATAATGCGACAAAGTAACTTAAAATATACTTAACTATATAATACCTTACATGCTACACAGAACGTGGCCCTTGTGAACTCACCCAGTGTACAGGTGAATATGTATATGGCATCTGCCACCGTTTGAGAGTGCGCAGCGCACGAGTCAGCGGTGCCCGCCCCAGTAGGTTAGTGCGCGCGCTTGGCACCACCAGTAGCTGCGGCTTTTGCCGCCGCCGCCGCTGCACGTACCCATCCGGTAAATTAAACCCTATTTCTGATAGTATACCTGAGTTTTGTATACTACCTCTTCAAACTTTGAAAATATACGTTGCCAGTGTCTATCAACTGAAACCTGGGCATCTTTTTGGACAAACAGCTGAATTGGGCAAAACACATCAAGTACATCACCACAAAGGCCAGCATTTCCCCGTGGCAATGCAAGAGAATGCTTGGAAAAAACTGGGGGATTAGCCCCTACTGGCTTTACACCACAGTTATCCGACCAATTATCACATACGGCTCACTAGTCTGGTGGCCCAGAACAGACCTGAGCACAGCCCAAAGAGATGCTTTGCTTGTGTGGCAATCACTAGCTGCATGAAAACTGCACCCACCGCTGCCCTACAGGCTATGCTCGGACTGCCTCCCCTACACCTCATCTTGCGGGAGGAGGCGGCCCTGTCTGCCTTCAGACTCCATATATCAGGAATCCTGAGCAAAGACTCGAGGATCAAGCACATACGCCTAAAGGACGAGGCGATCAAACGGTAGCCAATGATGGCATCACCCTGCGACAAAGCCCCTAAGCAATACTGCTTCCAAAAGCATTACAACATAGTACTTAAAGAGGAGCAGTGCGACTAGTCAGGCCCGGGAGCTGAGAGTTTACACGGATGGATCAAAGACCGACTGCGGAACTGGAGTCGGAGTTTTCTCACACGACCTCAACATAAACATATCCAGCCCGCTAGGAATGCTCTCACAAGCGGAGTGTGTGGGTATAATACAAGCGGCCTATGTCATAGCAGCCAGGAGAGTTACGGACACTCATGTTCGTATACTCTCTGACAGCGCCTCAGTCCTCTAATCCCTAAAGAAGGGATGCATCACATCAAATCTTATACTAGAATCTCACAAGGCGCTTGAACAGGTAACTGTATCGAACCGCAACACAGTGACACTACAATGGATAAAAGGACACAGTGGATCACTAGGTAACGACGCGGCTGACGAGCTGGCCAGGTGGGCATCCAGCACGCCAGTCTATGGGCCGGAACCAGTCGTACCCATCCCCTTCAATCAACTACGCAGGTGGCTACAGAAGCGCACCCACGCACAAGCAGAGAACTGGTACTCCTCGTCACCGGGCTGCAGGCAGTCCAAGGAAGCCATGCCATCATTAGATGGCAAGCTAACCAAAAGATTACTACGCCTGGACAGGAAAGGCCTGCGCCTGGTGACGGGGACCATCACGGGACACTGCTCATTAAACAAACATTTCCACACGATAGGCATAACGGACAGCCCCCTGTGCAGAGCTTGCATGGAGGCTGATGAAACCGTCGCGCATGTGCTCTTTGAGTGCACAGGCGTCACCCAGATTAGGTCGCAAACCCTCGGGATACCCAGATCTTACACAGATGTTCTCAACAGACCAGGAGACTTAATAAGGTTCTGGAGGGAGGTGGGCTGGTTGGAATAACCACCGACGGCCGCCATGGCCCACGCACAATGGTCCACTTGTAGGACTAAGTGCGGAAACCAAACCCGTAACATGGCGGGTATCTCTCATACAGCTTTAAATACATAAATCTGACGAATTGGTTCTGTATACGTTCGAGCATATTTTATTTCACTCGGACTCCAGACGGCCGCATTATATTTCAGATGACTCCTCACAAGAGCCTCATACAAAGCCCTCAATGCACTGTTGTTTGTGAAGTCATTTGCCTGACGCAGCACAAATCCCATATTCCTGTACGCCTTTTTAAAAACGTGTTCCACTTGTTTGCGAAACTGCAGATCACTGATGAAATGAATGCCGAAATCCTTAACCTCCATGACACGCTGCAGCGGTTCCCCGTCCATGCTGTACTGGTGGTGTTGTGGGATTCGTGTGCGTGTGAATGAAAGTAACGAGCACTTTGATACATTAAAGTATTGACCCTATCCAAGCCGTGCTGCAGCATGTCACGATCCGCAGTGTCTTTTATGACTGCAGACAATCGATCTGCAGTCATTAAAGACACTGCGGATCGTGGCATGCTTTAGCAGCTAATTTGTAGGCAAAAAAGTAAGTATTAATGTCAACAATGGTATTATTACTATCAGCTGTGTGCACGACATTTATATCATGCACAAATACGTTGTACAAATATGGTGAACTTATTCAGAACAGCTCTTTGATGTAATAGTACAAAATCGTGAACATAACGTGACATTATACTTACGTTTTTAATGTAACACGAGTGTGTTTCATAGATTAGGGAGTAATTAAATGTTTTTTAAGTACTTTTGGACCGGTAGGGCCATTTGGAGAAGTGGTATTGTGCCTTTCGTGTGTTATTTTCTATTTTATGTGAATGGAGGTGGGTGTCTACTATCTAGCCAGGCGAGATGCTAGCTGGTCAAGGTATTGTGTTTAATACTTTAATAAACACCGTATTTATCTGTTTGTTGTTGGAATTAACAGCGTTTATCCTACACGGGCTGGCGATGTCGTAGGTATATATGGTGGTTTTTCGTTTTTTAAATTTAAATCAACGTACTATTTTTTTTTCACAGCCAAACTGTACTAGATCGTTGGTATTAATAAATTGGTATGCTATTTTTTTATAGTTATTTTGGTATTTACTAATAAAAAATCATATTTGTCAATTATTTTCTATTTGCAGTACTTATTACGATTAAATATGTTTATTTAAGAATAAATGTTAAAAATAATTATAAATACTAAAGATCTAGTGCTTAGCTGTAAAAAAATTGTACCTTAGTTTAAATTTAATAAAAATAATGACTAAAACCATTAGAAATGCGACGTTGCCAGCCCGCGCGGGATGCACACTCTTAAACTGTGGAACATAAATATCTGCTGTCGTACTCTGTACATCGAAGAATGGTAGAGAGAGTAATCGTCCCTTTTAGCCCACAGTTCATTCCCTCATTTGGACAAATATTGGTCTGACCTACATATTACTGTTCCCACCCCGGATGTTTGTACACTTAATTTGTAAAACCACGCATTATTGTGTTGCACAAGGTATGGGGAACCACCATGTAGTCTTATTCAAGAGGGAACTGAAAATTGAGTGAGTTTCTGCATAGTATAATAACTGCATGACTTTTTTATTTATTCAAAATGAGCAACAAACAGCCACAATATAAAACATAGAAACAAGAAATACATAAAAAAAAATAAAAACAAAAGAATGATGATGATTTATGAAAGTGATGTTAACTTTTTGTCTAAACTTGATGATTTTATATTTTCTCTTTTATGTGTATGAATACAATGACCCCTATAGATATTTCGTGTATGAACAGATACACCTTATATACAAACTGTGTCTTTAATTTTTGTAATTGATTTTAAAGCGCTTTAATTAAAGAAATAAATAATAATAATAAATAAAACCTACAGACAATATTGCAGCCCACAATGCTGTTCACAGATTAGCAATAGGATACCTAACAGTGTAAAATAATCGCTACGGTTATAAATACATGGCATGATGTTAGGAACATAAAAAAGGAAGTATTTTTCTTTGTTTCTACAACAACCTGATTGCTCTTTGTGGTAATAAAAGTTTCTCACGACGTTTTATTGTAGTTCTATAAAGATATTAATGGCGTGCTATCTTCAGCATGAGGATATCATAATAAACCAATTCTATTACGATATGTTCATGCTTTGATACTAAAAAGGGTTATTGAATGTGTTTTGGTAGTTCATCTTAGCCAAAAGACGTCCACTACATATACAGCCCACCCAAGCATCGCACAGTGGTTCTCGCATCTATGATGACAAATACAGCAAAAAAAATGCTTATATTAACTAAATATGTAAAGTATTTAAATATATAAGGAGTATGTAAAGATCGTAGCAAGAGGTGTTCTGTAGTTTCTGCCTACTGGGAAAAAACGTGAGTTTATGTTATGTGTTTAATAACTAAATATTTATGTGTTTCAGGAGCGTGTCTCGTTCACCATCACCTTCCCCGTCTACTCGCGACTCGCTTCGAAATACAGACAGCGCCAGTGAAGCACTGGACAATGACAAGGTATGTACAAACTTGTACCTTTCAGTACGGCCCGATCAGAATACGTGTGCTGTTTATCATTGTTTACCAATACGAGTGTTGTTCTATGGGGTATCTCTGACCTCCATGGCTCTAACCCAGCAGTTACCAACTGGGGGCTTCCCACCAGCTCTTATAGCAGGGCAGAAGTTGAACTGCACTGCGTTTTTGTACTATGACTAAGTACAAAAAAGCAGTGCAGTAAGGTGCACTGTAAGGTTAGGTTTTGAGAGCTCCAAAAATATTTAAAGCGGTAAGCTAGACTCAGTTAGCTGAGAACTCAATGAAATCAGTTGGTTAATAAATATGAGGATGGAAGACAATTAAGCTGCTCCCGTTGTTTTATGAAACCCGTTGATAAGTGACAGTTTATTGTCAAAGAAAGAGTTAACTTCCCAAATTATCTCAGCCTAATTACAACCATTTTTATTGAGGCACTTATAAATCTAGGAAATCCCCATTGAGATACTATGGTGTCAACAGCGTTCCTATTACTTCTTATATTTCGTGTCTCTGGCATGACAGCTCGTTCAAGTTCTGTTCGCCGAAAACTTTTCATTTTTACCACTAAAAATAAAAGTCAAAAAAATAAAAAATAAAAATCTTCGCTGATAAAACGATCCTAGCCGTGGAAATTCAGCCCAAAAATATTCTAATAAATTATCATAATCGTCATTGGTCCTTAGTTAATTTTGACTCCTAATATGACGTTCCTACCTAGCATTCAATGTAGGAG
The DNA here is from genome assembly GCA_949629185.1 of Apamea crenata. NCBI lineage: Eukaryota > Metazoa > Arthropoda > Insecta > Lepidoptera > Noctuidae > Apamea > Apamea crenata. The sequence continues at coordinate 959,218 of OX451365.1, read as the reverse complement.
TTTCTTCATTCCAGACAAGCGAGAGCTCATTGCACATGCCGTGCCACGCGGGCGGCGACTCCGCGTCCATATCGAGCGGGGAACTCACCGTCACAGTGGTCAGTGCTACCCCCTCTCAGAACAAGGACAACCCCAGGGTGAGATCTGTTCTGTGACCCATTACTTGCATGCTATAGCGCTATAAGTTTATTAGTGCGCGTAGGCAAAATCGGAACTAACGCCGCCACCTTGTTTCTGAATACATTTTTAGTGACATTTCACAAAACAATTCCTACCAACAGTGTACAAAAATATACTTAATCCTGGGTGCTACATGGGTGACAAACACCCGGTATCTGAAAGGCAACAAAAACATTCTGTATCAGATTGTTACCCTCATGCTATGCGATGATAATAGCTGATGGAAATAACAGCACCCAATCAAATCAGTCATACAGTCCGCTAACATTTTTTTGTGTTGACAAAAGGAAATGAAGAATTGAAGATTAGCCTTTTTGGTCACCTGTGTGAGTGGATATCATTTGACAGCTCAAAAAACACGAATTTCGTTATGAAGCAATAAATTAGCAACATCCTTCAAAATGATTCAGATTGTTATTTAAAGTGTGTTACGCAAACAGGGTGCTGGTGACACCCATCTATTAAGGCGTGCTGTGAACGTACGGTCTTCTTCTTCCTGTCGCTGGCTCGGCTGAATTTTATATCTTTTTGGGCCAACTTACGGTAAATCACCAACACACAGTGAGCTACCGCAGTAATTGATACTCATTCCTTCTCAGTATAACAATTGGCATTAGCCAACACCCGAATTGAGAATATCAAGTTAATAAATTGTCAAACTCTACCTAAGGCCTGCGAAATTGGGGCCCCGGTGTGGGCGCGTTCACTGCGGCTGCGAGCCGCCCACTATCTGAACGCGCCCCAAAAGCGCGTATGTGTTCCACGCGCGCCTCAAAGAGATGTCAACATAAAGGAAGGGGCCCGATAGGGCCGAAGCCTGTCGGGGTAGCGGGATCGTCCGAAAGGGTTACCGCTGCCCTGGAACATAAAGGGCTAAGGAAGGAACACGGGTGGGTTAAAAAAAAAAGGCCTGCGAAATACAATATTCCTTTTGCAAAAAACGTAACAAATTTTGAATATCGCGGGGTTAAACCAGTTGACTTACGGAAGAGGACGCCTAAATCCAGCAGGGCTACAGACCTCTCCCTCCTTCTCTGTGCACCAAACCCCGGCTATTTTCTGTAAGTAATGGATACTCACACCACAGCTCGGCACTCCTCCGTCGAAGGCGCTCGATGTGTCCCGCACCAAGAAGAAGAGCTGGTACAACGCGCTGTATCCCACGTACAAGAGCAAGTCGGATGACTTCAAGAGGCTCTTTAAGGACCTGCCAGATGATGAGCGGCTTATAGTCGGTTAGTATGACAATGTTAACTGAAATAATATACAGGGTTAAATTATTTTAGCTAGCGAAACTTCAAATGGGTGATGAATAGATTTGTGCACCTAAAAAGATTTGTGGTCTTTTTTTAGGTTCAACGACCGCTGTTGCTTGCAGTATGAGTTGAGAAAATAAATTTTATTATATTTTATCGTGTTGAGATATCGATGCTCACCACATCTGTAAAGTTTACACAACAAAAAGCAGATTTTTAAAGAGATATTCCAAGTGAAAACACAAACTGCGATTGGTGACCCCACAAAAAAATCGTCATATTTTTTCTTTTTGGTTTTATCGTGTTCAGGTATCGGTACCCATGGCACTTCTGAGGAGTTTCGCTAGCTAATTTAATTTGACCCTGTAGATGTACCGTCGATACAAAAAGAACAAAAGCTGAAATAATAAAAAAACCGGCACAGTGAAGGATTTCCTTAGTCGGAATGAATATACAACGCAAGTTCATTATCGATTTTATTTACACCACAATTTAAGTACTTCATAGTGATTCTCAAAAAAAAACTGTAAAAAACAAAGTTATTCCTGAGGTTTTAACCGAAAATATTCAATAAGTCAAAAACTATTGGCTGATAAAAAAAGGTCAGTTGGAAGCATCATTACCTTTTTAATCATGGGATCCAACGATAGGATACGCTTATGTGCATTGAATTTTTCAGTGTTTATATTGTGTGTTGTCGAGTAAGTAACGATCATAGCAGGTGGCGTTCTGAGTTTATGCCTACCTCCACGGGGAGAAGGCGTGAGTGTATGTATGTGTGTGTGTATATTACTCTGATACCATACTGCACATGATGTAGACTCAGCAATAATTCATCATTAATTTGTCGCCAGACTACTCGTGCGCACTACAGAAGGACATCCTGGCGCACGGGCGCCTGTACGCGTCGCAGAACTATCTGTGCTTCTACGCGAGCATCTTCGGCTGGGAGACCTGCATGACCACCCGGTGGAAGGACGTCACTGCCATCACTAAGGAGAAAACTGCACTTGTGAGTATACATACACACAGAAGCAGTATTTAGACTTGTTCAAGCTATACAACACGAACACCACATTAGCACATCTCTTTCTTACGTTTGAAGCATGATGGCTTTAACTGGAAATATATATAAGCGATACTTTAGCTTGATATTTTTAAACGACTTAAAAAAAGGGGGAGGTTCCTAATTCGGTTAATAAAACGTATTAATAATACGTATATACTGTATGTTAATTGATACAGTGCAAAAAATACGCATTATTTATATGAGACTACCCTATAAATATACCTACCCTTTAAAAAAAAAAGAATTTATCAAATCGGTTTATAAATGACGGAGTTCTGAGGTAACAAACATTAAAAAGAAAACTGGTGAAGGGCGGGCGTTTTGGGAGACTGTCTTATGTAATTTTGACGTTCAAAAAGTGCTGATTCTCAGCCTAATTTGAATAAATGACTTTTGATATTGTTGTTAAAGCTTACGCTTGTTTTTATGCTTGGTTGACCAAAACAAAGGCAGCCAATCCTAGGGAAGACAGCAGATTGTATTGAATATGATTACCTGTTTCCATATGAAGACCGAAAGGCAATGGTAAATTAATATTTATATTCCGACTTTTCTTAATGACGTGTGTGACCTTTATTTCACTGTCCAGGTAATACCAAACGCCATCCTAGTCTGCACGGAGGGCGAGAAGAACTTCCTCACATCATTCTCTGGGCGGGACAAGGCGTACCTGATGCTGTTCAGGATATGGCAGAACGCACTTATGGACCAGCCTATGAGCAGCCAGGAGTTCTGGCAGTGGGTGAGTAGATCAGCTGCACAGAACAACAATCACATGATCTGACCAAGATTATGTCTGGACTTAAAGACTGTGACCTCTGAGTTTGTTTCGGCCTTTCTTCTCAGAGTAGTCAGAAAGGAAACGCCGAACTCATCTAGTTTTTTTTCTTTAAACAGGCATGATTGGCGTGTAAAAGTGTTTGTGCACACCTACTTACAGAAATAAAATCATTTATATCATTTAATTGAAACACAAAACCACATAGAAAGTGTCACACATCACAATCCGAGGGTTTCGTAAGAAATTCCAAATCCATTGCTTCATTGGTTTAAAAAACTCGTCTGCTCAACAACGAAAATAACGCAAAAAAACGTAGGTAAACTGTAAAGTTAAAGGCTTTGCCATACCATGCCATAGGTATACCTAAGAGCTAACTTAATTTTACAAAAACGAGTAATTTATTTATTTAGTGCTCTTACTGCAGACTGTACAGTCGAGGGATGAAATGGTTTGGCAACTTTAGACGTATTTCACCACCTCGTTTATTATTTGGCCGAAAGGGCGTGAAAAGTCTAATGCGGCGCTTTTATGCAGCAGAAACGACATACAAAACATCACGCCTTTTTTCCCCAAAGGGTTGGGCAGAGGGGTATCTATAGTACACCCACATTTCTCCAGTTATGTTTAACTCTTTGTATCGTGCTTCGAACGTGGATCCACGCGAAGCAATGGCTTTTGAATTGTTTCTCTAATTACAGCATTCATCCACGCATGCACCCACTAAAGCAACCAATCTGTAAATTCCCAATCTTTACATTCCTTGTTTGCACGCAACTAGCTTTAGTAAAGCTGTGTAGTACTAACATGTCACAGACACGATAAGTACCAAATAGTCAACGCACTAATTGTCTAGCTATCTTCCTGTTATCAGACGCCTAATCAATAGAGCCCTTACTGAAAAACAGATAGTATTACATACCTAGGTATGTGTGACGCATCGAATATAATAAAAAGTCTGCCACACTGCTATGAGTGATAAAGACGACGCTCCTATACTAATAATATAGCTGAAGACTTGTTTGTTTAAACGTGTTACTCTCTGGAACTACTCGTCGCATTTGAAAAATTATTATTGCATTTGATAGCCCAATCCTTGAGGCAGGCTATAGGGTCCTTAACATCACGCTATGATCCTTAGGAACCGAGCAAAAACAAAAAAATCAGAAAGAACGCTATGAACGCGCTATTACTTCGAAAACGAAGTAATGGCACGGGCAGGCAATGCCATGCGACGGGGTGGGGCGGGGGAACAAGGAATTTCACGCAGACAAAGTCGCGGGCAGAAGCTAGTCAGCCTATAATCTTCCTACTTCTAGGACACACGCCTCCTCTCAGTGAGAGGGAGCAGGCTGTCATCCACCACGCGGGCCCAGTGCGGGTTGCTAGATGGCAATTGTGATTTTGTCAGCATAATTCGGCACAACCGGATGGTGCCGGAGCATGCTGACCCGAACAAGTGTGTAGCATGTGCAACAAGTGTGTTCCATTTATAGTTTTCTGTTAAAAAGCAGAAAACTCTTATGGTTAGAAAGAAATCATAATTTTTGCACTGCAGTTGATAGTTGTCTACATACAGCACCCTAATTGCGTAACACACGATTAATCGGAATCGGTTTCATTTCATTGCGTTATTTGCGTGCTGAGCAGACAAATTTTTCGAACTTAGGAAGCAATGGATTAGCAATTTGCTTCAAAATGATTCAGATTCCTATTGATTGTGTGTTATGCAATTGGGGTGCAGGTGTCCGTTATCAGACAATAAGATCTTTTTATTTTTTTATCTCTATGTTTTATATTTCACTCGTTGAGCTACCGAACAGTTTCCTATTATTAATTCTGCCACAAACACCTTGGAAAAACACATTGAGCCATAAAATTGTGAATTCAAATAGATTCGAGAGGCACGACACAGATAGAGATGTTATTGTAAATCATGCGCATAGCTGAACGCCCCCAAATCAATATTTACCACTTAAAAGTGAAAAACAAGAGGTGGGGTGGTTTGGCAACATGTTGGCTGTGTTGCCAGTTATGAATAATAAATTAATTGTTATAAAAACCTTTATTATAATTGTTTAATAGTTCTCGGTGAGTGTAAAGGCAACATTAATTAGTAAAAAGAATCCCACGTTCAAAGATACGTGCATAGATACGCGTGAAAACATAACCCTGTCTTAGATTTACATCTAGATTACATTAGATGAAAATAGGTACGTTAGGTGATCTAGAATTAGTATTTGTTTTTATAAATCCACTAATATATCAGCACAAAGCCAAAGAAACTCGAATCTATTTACTTACTTTTCATTGAGTTAGCCCTGCTACAGTTAAAGTTTGCTTACAGCTTGTTTTTTGTTTAATATAATATAGTAATCTGTGGAAAATGTTGTGGGTGGTATATTTGTTAAGTTTAATTTTAAGACAACACTGTTTATGCTTAATATACTGCTGTTTGTTTTCCCAAATGTAATAAATAAATAAATAAAAAATTCAACAGAACAAATCTCGAAGAATGACTTGAATACATTCGATTTACTTATTTTATTGCAGGCAACCCCAGTTTGGCACAGATTAGAAATTTAAAATAATTCAAATACGTTTGACCTCAAAACTGAACTAAATATATGTACTGAATACAGCGGACAGATACTTTGATATTAAAAAATATTTTATCCTTTGTGTTTAAAATGTGTTTGTTCACCGATTTGCGCAACATTAGGAAAACTCCTTAAAAAAGAGTTAATCCAGGGTAGTAGTAATACATATTCTTGCCGCTGAGCTGCATTGCTATTTTCCGGTTTGAAGTATACAGCCTGGCAGGGACATGGACGCGCAAACTGAAACCATGAATTCGGCAAATGATTCTAGACCCCCTAGCGAAGAAATCATTCGTCGGTTATAAAAAAACCGGTCAAGTGCGTGTCGGGCCACGCGCAGTGTAGGGTTCCGTAGTTTTTATAACAGCCAAGTGCGGGTCGTATTCGCTGACTGATAGTTTCGTACCATGCTCTAACTACAACACAACTACGACACAACTACTCGACTAATACTAACTACTAATAACTAATAGTCGACTACGATACAACTGACGCTTAGCGCCATCTATCGACATTTCTGTGGAGTTGTTCGAAATTTTCGAGTCAAATACAATTGGTCTACTATTACTCGTAAACTTGTAAAGCTCACAGACGGACATGGCGAAACTATTAGGGTTCCTTGTTGACTACGGAACCCTAAAAAATTATGGTTTGTAGAAAAGTGCAAAAAAAATGCTATTCCACATACATTTTGACATTTTTTTTAACTGGCGATGTTCATCGCAGTGGGGTTCAGAATCATGTACTAAATCCATGGCTAAGACATGAATTAGTGGTTGTCGCTCGAGAAAAGACAGAAAAATCTATCACGCCTCGACATTTTTCTCGTGGACAAATCAATGTTGGAATACAAGGTCAAATTAAATTAGAATTCAGACGTGATGGGTATCGACATCTAAACACGACGAAACAAAAAAGATTTGATGTAATGTTTCGGGGTCAACGACCGTTTGCAATGTACTCGAAGTATGAGTTGAGAAAATCAGTTTTTTTTTTGTTTGTTTTATCGTGTGTTACGGTGTCAATACTCATCACGTCCTTTAGAATAAAATGACACAAAAGAAAAACTGTTTTTTAAACCGATATTTTAAGTAACTACATTACATACGACGGTTGTCGTTTTGTTGTTGTTGTTTTGTTTTATAATTTTTAGATATATGTATATAATATCTAAAATACCTGACGGGTATCGACCCATCAGGTCTGCGGAGTTTCGCTAGCTAATTTAATTTGACCTTGTATGATGACCTAGCTGATATCCATCAATGGCATTTTAGATTCACCTTTCCGCATCAAATCCAGCAAACAAAACCATTCCAGTTTCATTAATTAAAGTAACAGTATTTATTCGATTTAAATTATATTTTGCTTTGATTGTTTCAAACAATGGAATATTAAAACATCGTGTGCGATTATTGACTTAAAAATTAAAATGTGTACTTTTCATTTTCATTTATCGAAGTGAATTATGAGATAGAAAAATAGAATTAAAATGTCGGTGTCCATTGGTCGTTTCCTAACCAATTTAGTTAATCCTAAGTGAAATCTTATATTGCCATCAAAATCCCTGTGATTAAGAAGCAAGGAAATTCAAAGTAAATAGATGTAAGCTCTCAGAGTTTCCATAGTGTTGGCCCGGGAGGGTGTTCATTATAAAGTTGATGAGGCGTGGAGTCGCCGCGTGCGCCACTCAAGGTTCTGTCGCTCAGTGCGCCACCGGACGCGGTGCGGCCCGCGCGGGACTCCCAGGGGCAGGTATGCAGTAACACATGCTTTTAAATAAGCATAGGATTAAGCAAAGGTATACCTGTAGTACTAGTACATCTCACCAGTTATGTTTATAAATGTAGAAAATTAATGATCATGTTGGTGAATTTTCTTGCGGATTTCTGATTACAAAAGGACTCAAAAGAAACTGTTATTTCCACTTTCGTGTATGCATCTTCGTTGAGACTTTTAAATAAAAAACACGGGGTTTTAAGCCGCGTGTTTTTTCAATGACTAGAAAAGAAACAGGTTGGCTTAAGTATTGCGGTATCTACTTGGTTACCTGCGCTCAGTGAAAATGACTTGCTTCTTCATTTCGATACTGCCTTTTGTATAATATGATATCATTCGCATAAAAATTAAATCGTTCAATGCAAACATGTCTGTAGCGCAGAAGGAACACTCAATTTCAGCGTCTACTAGCTTTAAATACTTCCGGACATTTCTTGATGAGTCAGTGATTGCTATTTTGGCTTGCATTCATTGATGAACTGTTGTTGATAACATTGCCAACCCCTACGATAATTTGTTGTTGTAAACTTTGTTTATTTATATGTTTTCTGCGCTGCTTGGACCGCGGCCAATCCACTTGGAGTTCTGCCCGATCTGTTATTTCCCTTCGTTTTCGTACAAGTGTCAAGATATAATCATATGATTTTGATTGAAATTTCCTGCAATTTAACTCTAAAGTGAGATTTCTTATCATTTAGATGAGTTTTTGTGAAAAGATATATTCGGTAAAGTTAATATTTAATCAGTGATGTGATAACTCATTTTTCTTATTCAATTTTATTTCATCTTGAAGTTGTGCTGGTCACTGTCCTCGGTAAAATTAATCTACATTTTTCATTCATAGATACTAATATTGTATAAACATTTTTTTTTCGCTGGTTGTGTAAAGATATCCTAGTGTAGTTCGGTACTATAATATTATTTGTGATTAACATTTAATAGTGTCGTGACAAAATTAACATAAAATAGTATATTTTAATTAATACTTATTTGTTCAATTGTGTGGATAGGTTAGGGAAAAATTGTACACGTGGAAAACAAATATTTAGATACTTAACTGTAGTGACGATCGTTATTTAGTACGTATTTATACTATCGTATTTATATATCGTAGTTTTTGATAGCGGTTTTCAGTTGACGGCCTATTATGTGTTTAAAAATAAATAACATGTACCTACGCACCCTGGACACTTTACATTTGGTAACGCAGATTTTAGGTGGCTAATGAACCGGTATTTCTCAAGACCCATCCCAAACGGCTGTTTTAGAAGCCCCGGAGTTTTACGTCACCAGCCCTGTCTGTTATTTCAATCAATATTGAGCTAATGGATCATAATATTGATACGTTTGTATTGCAGGTGCACAGTAGCTACGGCGAGGAGCTGGGCTTCAACTCGGACGAGGAGGGCTACGGCCGCGACGCCATCGACGACGTGCCCCCTCTCCCGCACGACCCCGAATCGGTATGTACAGCGAAGTCTTTTTTTTTGCCCCGTTGGTCTCGTGGTCGCAAGCGCAACTGCAGACCGTGGGGTCCTGGGTTTGATTCCCAGGTCCGGCAAAGATCTATTGGGTGTTTCCATTAGGAATTTCTCAGAAATCTTAGTAGCAGCCCGGATTTTGAAAGTTGGTGCTGTGAAGCTCCCGTGTCTCACGTGTGTCCGTGCGTGGCGCCGTGTGGCCTGCAAACTCTCCCCGCTACCGTCGGATTGCCATCCCATCGGACTATGAGAGTAAAGGAATAGAGAGTGCACCAGTGTTTGCGCGCACACTTGTGCCCTAAAATATCTCCTGCGTACTTGGCTATCTCTGATATTGAGATTGGTCACCGTGACCGGCAGTTTTCATTTTGTTTCCTTTATTAAATCAGGACACATAATACCTTTTGAAGCTACGGAATTGAGCAGACTATTGCATAGAACACTTTATTTATTGACTTGATAACAAAGAAAAACAAAATAAATCACAGTTTGCATCAATTAACCTATGAACTCTTATGTACACTTTCTAAGTTTGTCTTAGAAATCACTGACATTGGTGAACGAAAACGTCAGGAGGAAAGGGATACAGTTTGTAAAAAAAACCTCATTGCTTCGATTTTCTTAACGAATTAATAAATTTTGTCATTATATCAGACTTCTAGTGTTAAATATTGTTAAGAATTTTATTTTCCTACAATTACCATAAAGTAAGCTCAATACGCAAAATATGCGCATTGTCGTGGAGTTGCGGACACCAGCCCGTTCTACCTATTACCTATTACCTAAAGTAAGCTCATGCCACCTGTGATACAGGTTTATCCTAGTACAGGCATCTAACATTATTATACCTTTGTAAGTTACTTCTAAGACTTAATGTAAATATTTTACCAATTTAATACTGAATAAAATATTATTATTATTATTATTTAGAAACTTTCCACAAATAATAATCTGAGTAACAATAAAGATCGTAATATTGTTTTTAAAATACCCTTTAAAGGGGGTGGACGAGGTGTTGAAGTTCGAAGGGGAAAGTACGAAATCTACGCAGACGAAGTCGCGGGCGAAGAGCTAGTATAAGATAAGATAATATTTATTTTGTAAAAAATGAGTACAGTATGAAGGTCTTATAATTAAAATGAGGTGGCTACATGTTTTGCCATTTATGGCATACAAAATTAGTTATTATTTATTATTATTGCACTAGACAATACAAAAACACAAAGAGAAAAAAAAAGAATTGCAATGTCAAAATTAAAATTCAATTCGAAATACAACTTCATAACTTTAAGATAAAACAAACTGTGACACTTACTGCGAATAAACAAAATTATTGCGTTTACAATAATCTGGAACACCTGTGCATCAAAAGTTTATAAAAATGCAATATTATTACAACGCAAACAAATGTCAACTTTAAGTATAAAAAAACAAAGCTAATTTTAGATTGACAACACGCATCCAAAATGTCCTAAATACATTAATAATTGCAATGAAAACTAAACCTTACTGTAATAGTATTAAAGTAGAAAATCCTAAACCTGTCTCATCTTTAAAGTGGCATACACATAGATAAGACGCGATAACTTTAGAAATACCGAAAAAATCAATCGGTAATCAAGCCATTGTCAGTATCAGTCGATAAGTGATAGCGTGATAACTACACGTACTTCATCATGCGGTATCCCGGGAAGAAGAAAAAGGTGAGTTTCATCATAATATTAAGAATCTCAGAACTATTATTTTCGTTGTATCTCATTTATTTTAGAAGATGACAGTTTATTTTTCAGTCTGAAAATAAGGATATTTTATCTTTTGTTTAAAACCACACTTCAAAGATAAAAGATACCTACAAGTTTATAGTAAAGGCATGTCTTAGGATGCATACAGGGTGTTAAAAGACCCATCACATAACCGTCAACTACGCATTCTGTACATCAAACTAAGTAATATTGCACAAAAATAAAATTGCTGGGAAACGACTTGTATTTTTGGTGTATAAATTTGCTTTTTGCGGTAGTGCGCAATGTAACACACGCAAAATTTTTTTTTTAATTGTGCCTATGGGTGCATGCAACGGTATAGGGGTCGTGGGGATATTTAAAGTTATATTGTAACATTAAAAACTTGTTTTCTAGGATTAGCAAATGACAGAATTGTGTGGAAAAGGAAGAGGGAGGCCTTTGCCTTGCAGTGGGACGATACAGGCTAATTAGATTAAATTACTAAAATCCAGTCACGAAATATAATGTCATCATTCTCGTGCCCAACATGTCTTTTTCTTCCATACTTCTCTATTAGTCGTCATCTCGGTAGTCACTCCCTTTCTAAACATATAATAATTCACACAGTCCTTCCATCGTTTGGTCTTCCCCTACTCTTATAGCCATCTAAATTCATACTCAAAACTTTACTCACGACATCTCCCTCATTCCTCCGTAACACATGCCCATACCGTGACAACCGATTTCCACACAACTTTTTAGCTATAGGTGCCACTTTCAAACATCCACTTATGCACTAATTTCTTATTCTATCCATTCGTGTAACACCACACATCCCTCTTAGCATTGTCATCCCTTTTGTGGCCCAACATTCTGATCAGGAAATGTAATGTATTACATAAATCTGAGTAAACACCGCCATAGAAGGACGTACACTGACCTTCCTTAGTGATAATGAGTCGTAATGATTTGCTACGTTATAGCAGTAACAGGTACAATTAGCGAACAGGAAGCTGCTGATTGTAATGATCACAATAAACAGCGACATTTTAAAACATAACATGACGCCAGTATTCACCTAAATGGTGAGCAGGTGTATACTATACAGCTGAATACCAGTTTGTTATATGGAAGTACTTTTTGTAGGTATACAAGTTGTTACAAGAGGCTTACGTCTTTTGTAATTTGCAGGTCAGTATCAGGTTGTATGTTGAACAGAATATAATTCGCGAACGTAACGAGTATGTATTTACAGCATTATAATCATTAAAATCACCAATACAACCCTCTAAGTCCATATTACCCTATTAGTCATTCAAAAGGGTTATATGAAAAGAAAAAAACACATTGTGGACACTGCGGGAGTGCGGGGTAACTGCGTAACACACTATCTGTAGCAATGAGTTTCATTTTGACAGTTCAACAACATTCATTGCGTTATTTACGTTGTTGAGCAGACAAATTTTTCGAACGTATGAAGGAATGGATTAGTAATATTCTTTAAAATTATTCAGATTGTGATTGATAGTGTGTTACGCAATTAGAGTGCTGTTAGGGCACAGCGACATATTGTATTAAAATTAAATTAAAAATTCAAAAAACCCCCGACACAAAATAATAATAAAAATAGTAGGTATGGATGTAAAAAGCCTAAAACAATTTAAAAAAAATCTATTGATAAAATAGCCAGAAATAGAACAAAAAAGGTATAAACGTGAAACCATATAAAAAGAATAAAATTACCTTGAAATTATGACCCTACGTAAGTACGTATGAAATTTTTTGATTAAATGTTGTACCGTCGGGGGACCGCTCTAATTATTAGCCTAACGTTCTGTTAAAGTTTAAAATAGCAGCGGTCCCCCGACGGGACCGTCACCCTAGTTTAACGCAAGACAATGTTTATGTTCCTTCTCCAGAATTAGCTTACTGCAGAACCCAGCAATGCATAAATGTGTAAGCTGTCACGCCCTTTATGCCTGGAGGCTTTTATTTGGGTAGTAAGTTTTTTTATTTACATTTTAATTAATTATGTTTTAGCTTGAGTACGTATAGTTTTTATTACATTTGTTGGTATATTGGCGTGGCTAGCTGACATATTATGGCAAATAATTAAATTTTATGTTCTGGTTTTGTAATGTTAATTACCGAACATAAGTACCTAGTATTGTATAAATTCAAGTATTTTTTTAAATTGAACAGACAGCTGTGCTGCTGGGGAGTTTGTTGCGCCACTTCTTCTTCCCAGCAATAGCACTAGGAAGTGGTGAAGGGCGGGCGTTTTTGGGGGACTGTCTTTTGTAATTTTGACGTTCAAAAAGTGCTGATTCTCAGCCTAATTTGAATAAATGACTTTTGATTTTTGATTTTTTTTTATTTTTTTTGATTGGACAACATTTAATCAAAAAAAAATTTTGTTCTATTTGTGGCTATTTTTGCAATAATTTTTTTTTAAATTGTTTTAGGCTTTTTACATACATACCTACTATTTTATTATTATTTTGTGTCGGGGGTTTTTTAAATTTTTAATTTAATTTTTTATCTCATGCTTTTTGTAGGAACTCCTTATTATTTAATTTCTTGTATTTTCTTGCGTTTTAAGACTCCGGTAATTTGGTGTTTAATCAGGTTGTCTGTAATTCGCCATTTTGTGGTGGCGGCCGTCTTGGATTTGAAATTTATCATAGTGTATAGTATTCTACTAGTCAAGCCCTTTCATTTGATACCCATATTGAGGGAGTTGTGAAAAAATATGTAATCCGCCATTTTGTGGCGGCGGCCATCTTGGACCGATTTTCATCAAACATATCTAAGAACCGACAAATTCACCTTTCAAAGAAAAAAAACAACAACAACAAAATCAAAATTGGTTCATCCGTTCGGGAGCTACGATGCCACAGACAGACATACACACACACACACACACACACACACACACACACACACCCCGACACGTCTTATAACACCCCGTCTTGCGTCGGGGGTTAAAAATGAAACAATACAACTAAGTTTTGTTAAAAGTCACATGTAATAAGTAATAATTAAATAATACCTATTTTAGTATTTTCCTGCTGTGATGATTAAATAACGCGTTATTGATAAACAAAGAGATTACAACGATTAGTGTAAGATAATTAATACACCTGTACAAAATATTCGTCACGCTTTTTTACGCAACCCGTTTGAGATGCCTCGCATGAATTATCTAATAAACACAGAATTTACTGATAATTCAAATAGTAACAATGGATCATTAGAACTTGAGTGAGACACTTTTATACTAATTTATTATCGCTTACAGTTTTCCTCGCATGTTCATTTCGGACTTGGCGAAGTTCGACTTGCGATTTTGTAACGTGATGAGCTAACAGACAAAAACTTTATCCAGGTTCGAAACTAGTCGGGAAAGTACGAAATAAAGCTGTAAAAGTTGTTAGTAAATTGATCATAGAAATTGCATAGCCAGTGGTTACATACGTTGTGGTCGACTGAAGCGTGTTTAGCTGCAGAAATAACTTTCTTTGTTATTTCATGTGTAAGTAAAAAAAAAATATTTTATTTCACATGGGCACTTGTGAAACATCAGAAGCCAAGTGCTTTTTTTCAATTGATCGTTTCCTAAGGAGAAGAGCGTGCAAGAAACTCCACGGTTACTCTTTTAAAAATAATTGGCTTTTACAATGTTTTAAAATTACAAAGTATGGGAAGACATTGTAGGCCTGTCAACAAGTACTAGGTACATTACAAAATCGAAAATATTCAACAAATCGAAGTAGGTACTATGAGTCTACAAGGCCTACAGTTACAACGTTCACACATTCACAACATAGAAAATAATCTGTTTAAAAGAAAGGAAAATAATAATAAATAAAAACCTAAGTACTTAAACCAAATAAAATAAATACAATTTTATTGTTCAGGAAAAACATTACAATATTCAAATAGCACTAGTCTCCACACTAGGATTCCCTGTGTCGTGGAGATTAGGCTCCTTCGACTTACAAGATTATTAGGTACAGTAGGTAGGCTCATACATATCACATGACATGATTTTGATTCCAACTGTAACATGTCATGTCCACAAAAGCCACTAATGATGTGAGAGTACTAGTCTATGAGTCACACCGTCGCGTCGTGCGAGCCCACTCTTCTGCAGTCGCATACTTTTTTAGTCGCCAAATCTGACTGTGATGTGTTCCACATGAGTATAAACAAATTGCAATAACAAGTGTGTGATCTCTAACATGGTCCCCCCCCCCCCCAGGAGCTGGTGGAGGCGGCGTGCATGGAGGCGCGCGGCGGGTCGGACGAGCCCCGCAGCGCGCGCCACGCGCCGCACGCGCGCGACTCGTCGCCGCCACTCGGTCAGTATACAGGTACACACCACTCTTATAGCACACAGGAGCTGGTGGAGGCGCGCGACTCGTCGCCGCCACTCGGTCAGTATACAGGTACACACCACTCTTATAGCACACAGGAGCTGGTGGAGGCGCGCGACTCGTCGCCGCCACTCGGTCAGTATACAGGTACACACCACTCTTATAGCACACAGGAGCTGGTGGAGGCGCGCGACTCGTCGCCGCCACTCGGTCAGTATACAGGTACACACCACTCTTATAGCACACAGGAGCTGGTGGAGGCGCGCGACTCGTCGCCGCCACTCGGTCAGTATACAGGTACACACCACTCTTATAGCACACAGGAGCTGGTGGAGGCGCGCGACTCGTCGCCGCCACTCGGTCAGTATACAGGTACACACCACTCTTATAGCACACAGGAGCTGGTGGAGGCGCGCGACTCGTCGCCGCCACTCGGTCAGTATACAGGTACACACCACTCTTATAGCACACAGGAGCTGGTGGAGGCGCGCGACTCGTCGCCGCCACTCGGTCAGTATACAGGTACACACCACTCTTATAGCACACAGGAGCTGGTGGAGGCGCGCGACTCGTCGCCGCCACTCGGTCAGTATACAGGTACACACCACTCTTATAGCACACAGGAGCTGGTGGAGGCGCGCGACTCGTCGCCGCCACTCGGTCAGTATACAGGTACACACCACTCTTATAGCACACAGGAGCTGGTGGAGGCGCGCGACTCGTCGCCGCCACTCGGTCAGTATACAGGTACACACCACTCTTATAGCACACAGGAGCTGGTGGAGGCGCGCGACTCGTCGCCGCCACTCGGTCAGTATACAGGTACACACCACTCTTATAGCACACAGGAGCTGGTGGAGGCGCGCGACTCGTCGCCGCCACTCGGTCAGTATACAGGTACACACCACTCTTATAGCACACAGGAGCTGGTGGAGGCGCGCGACTCGTCGCCGCCACTCGGTCAGTATACAGGTACACACCACTCTTATAGCACACAGGAGCTGGTGGAGGCGCGCGACTCGTCGCCGCCACTCGGTCAGTATACAGGTACACACCACTCTTATAGCACACAGGAGCTGGTGGAGGCGCGCGACTCGTCGCCGCCACTCGGTCAGTATACAGGTACACACCACTCTTATAGCACACAGGAGCTGGTGGAGGCGCGCGACTCGTCGCCGCCACTCGGTCAGTATACAGGTACACACCACTCTTATAGCACACAGGAGCTGGTGGAGGCGCGCGACTCGTCGCCGCCACTCGGTCAGTATACAGGTACACACCACTCTTATAGCACACAGGAGCTGGTGGAGGCGCGCGACTCGTCGCCGCCACTCGGTCAGTATACAGGTACACACCACTCTTATAGCACACAGGAGCTGGTGGAGGCGCGCGACTCGTCGCCGCCACTCGGTCAGTATACAGGTACACACCACTCTTATAGCACACAGGAGCTGGTGGAGGCGCGCGACTCGTCGCCGCCACTCGGTCAGTATACAGGTACACACCACTCTTATAGCACACAGGAGCTGGTGGAGGCGCGCGACTCGTCGCCGCCACTCGGTCAGTATACAGGTACACACCACTCTTATAGCACACAGGAGCTGGTGGAGGCGCGCGACTCGTCGCCGCCACTCGGTCAGTATACAGGTACACACCACTCTTATAGCACACAGGAGCTGGTGGAGGCGCGCGACTCGTCGCCGCCACTCGGTCAGTATACAGGTACACACCACTCTTATAGCACACAGGAGCTGGTGGAGGCGCGCGACTCGTCGCCGCCACTCGGTCAGTATACAGGTACACACCACTCTTATAGCACACAGGAGCTGGTGGAGGCGCGCGACTCGTCGCCGCCACTCGGTCAGTATACAGGTACACACCACTCTTATAGCACACAGGAGCTGGTGGAGGCGCGCGACTCGTCGCCGCCACTCGGTCAGTATACAGGTACACACCACTCTTATAGCACACAGGAGCTGGTGGAGGCGCGCGGCGGGTCGGACGAGCCCCGCAGTGGTGGTACAGTGGTGTAGCTCGTAACTTCTAAAACACGGACAGGTTTTAATATTTTATTTATTCATACATAGCTTATGAAAGGAAGCCTTCTTTAGTCACTCAAAATCATGGATGCATTGTTCCGTTTTGACCTATGGAACTGACAAACTGAAAAGACTTGGTCTTTGACAAACAGGCAAAAGCCCAAACTCAAGGTTTGTCAACATGCAATGGGGCGCAGTATTCTAGGCGTCAAATTACCAAATCATATTCGCAACACCACACTGCGCTCCAAAACACAGATTACTTTGTATTACAATATATTATACACAGTAGCTGTTTATGCACCTTAATAAATAAATAACTTACGGACTTTGCTCAAGCCACTAAGCTGAAGTAGGACTGGTTTGGCCACGTCTGCCATATGCCCTCAGTTGTAATTGTAAGCCAAAATAGCCACTATGTGGGGTCTTGACACAGCCAGAAGGTTCCGCGGCAAAACAAAAATCGTAAAGAATTTACAAAAGAGAATGGCTTAAGTATTCTTAATTGTAGTTTCATGACGAAACGATGATTTTACTTATATTCTTTCTAGGAATATTTTAGTCTTATACATAATTAAAGGAACTAATTTATTGGCTTCCTTTGGTTTATTGTCGCTGAAGAATCGATCGATAAACAGTTGCTATATGAATCTCTCGACCAAAATGCATGCGGGGATTTCCAACTAATAGACTAATTATTGTCGCACATTATTATTAACCTTATGGTCGTAAGTTGACGGTCTATTTTGCCAAAAAGTAATGGTAAATCCCCGATACTTCTTTAAAGTTGCCAGTTTGCAAATATTATTAACCGTGATAAAAAAAACTTACACTGTTCTTGGTGGTCAAATAAGTCAGAAATCGTATCTTTACTATATTTGTAATTTGAGCGACCTATTATTATTCCCTATAATTTTGTCACTCGATCAACAAAAACAAATGATAATACAATAATAGGTAGCCGTTATTGTCCCACTGTAGGGCAAAGCAATCTTAATCACAGAGAAAAAAAACAAAGATACTGTATACAAATCCTTAAAGAAACTATAATCTGCATTCACAATAGCTAACTCTGCCTACCCACTCGCCAGATGCAAGCTCAAAGCTATAACAATCACGCACTACAAAAAGAAAATTGTAAACAGCCTGAATGCTTACAAACAAAACTAGTACGAATTATCAACTGACCACATCATTGTAAACCCCCTAATGTACAAGTTTGAAGTTTGTTTTGGAATCGTTTAAAATAGCATCGTTCACTTCGCATTCTCGAGTGTACTGTGACGATCGCCTTTGAATAGCTGTTGAATAATATGAATATAGACGATATGAATAGAGACAAAAAATTGCTGTGTATTAAAATATAAAAATAGTGTGTGAATTCAGAATAATGTACTGCAAAAACAATGGTTAAAGATAAAATGTATTCTGAATTGCACCTGAAAATGAGCTGTTTTTGACGGTTTTTATAGTTACAAGACAAAATGTCTTATTGAGTTGTTGTCTTAAATAGTAAATTCCAAATAATACTAATGAATATAAAATTTACTTAATAAAATGAAATAAATCGTTACGATGATGAAAGTGTCGTTTGTATTAGGCATTAATTAATAAAATTGTTGTGTCTAACAGTCTAATTATCTCATAATACTATTATCTAACAATAGCAAATAAACGCAGCTTGCTGTTAATTGATCGTGGGGTCGTGGGGTCAAATAGTAACTGTTGAACCTTTGTGGTCATGTTATCAGTGCAGTGTCGAGTTTGAGTGAAAATAATAAGTTATGTTGGAGAAAATGTGCCATGTCTAAATGACTAAAATAATAATAATTATGAAAACAATTTTTTAAGGGTTTTGTTTTTTTAAATAGTGTCACTACGAAAATTTATATTAAATTAAATATCTACCAAAAGACATTCAGTTTTTTGACGTGACGGACGTGACTGAAATGTTATTTATTTGGTCAAAAAACATAAGTGCATTAACAATGGAGTTTGTAGTTATAACTCAATATTCAGATGATGTAGTGTGGGAAATAATTGAGTCGGAATATGTTGACTTCAGTGACTTTGAGATGTCTCCACCAGATGTGCCTGGTAGGGTTATGCACTAACTAGCTTCGGGCCCTATCAGAGTGTCATGCCAGCGCTGCGACACTTATATTTTTAAATGTCGCAGCATCACGCTGAGATAGGAGCCTTTTGGCCTCGTATAGGACCTTCTGTTTCATTTTTCTTTTTGTTATTTTTTTATATAATTTAGTTTTACATTTTTGACTGTGTTTAGTTTACTTTGTGATCTTCCTGTACGAGTCGCAATAAATACTTTTTCTCAGTTCTGAGTCGCAAACAATACGTAAGATGTTGCCAAACCCTGGCCTAGAAAAAAAGCCACTTGTGTCTGTTGTAAAAAAGCGTTTGAGATTATGTCACATCAAGTAAAGGAATAATAATTATTCCTTTATTATAACTTCCATAAGACATAATATTCATATCCATATCCGCCTTGCGAGTAACTGCATGAATCGCGCAATCTCGATAAATACTCAAAATACCTTTTACTAATATGCTTGATTAACTATCTGAGTTATTCAATAGGGTAATTAAAACTTAGAAATTTGTAGACATTAATGATTCTAATTATTATAGTTCGTCGTATTTTGATCAACACACAACCTGATAATGACCTACTACGAGTAATTGCAAAAACCGTAAGAAAATTTTAATTTCGCGCTACTCGTGCGCTTTTGCCGTTTCTATGGTGTATAACGATGATGTGATATAAGTTCGTTTGTGTGGTGTGTGAGGGGCTTGCCTCTTGTATCCTTTTTTTATTGTGAAATAGGCCAGCTCTTGACGTTCATCTCGCCTGGTGAACGAATGTATCTCCGTGTATACTGAGGTTGTTAATGTCCACCCACAGTGACGAACGGTGATGCGGAGTACCGCGAGGAGGAGGCCGGAGACACGCTGCCCACCGACATGTCCGACACCAGCGACAGCGAGCCCGACAAGCCGCACAAGTACGTACACTATTACCACATAGTTTATGCGCCTCGCCAATCATCGTGTACGCAACCCATTTATTTATTGCTCAACGTACACACACGCCATGACTAAGCGTAACTTCTGAGTACATCACCATGTTAGGGCGTAAAAACAAGTCTCAACTATCTTCAAAAAGATCAGAATAATGTTCCGTTCCTGAAATCATTGACTTAACTTGTTTTATAAGTAATTGTATCTGTATTGCACAACACCCCGTTACCTCTTAACTCCTTTAAAATATTATTATTGAAAACGTTTAAAAAATCTAATTCGACCGAAGTATAAAGGCTTACCAACTAAAACCATTCACTGCATTAACCCACAATCTTCGTAATAATTATAGATCTCGCATGTATCTAAATCATAGGAAAACACGGCACTATTATTATTATTAAAACATGTCATCTTCATCAATTTATTCGATAATAATTTATCATAATATTCTATTTGCTGTTGTTCAGTGGCGGCGACGTAGAGAAATGCACAGCGCTTCACGATGGGAAGCTACTCCTCCGCCAAGAGTTCCCCTTCAACATCGACCAGATGTTCACCATGATCTTCACCAACTCCAAGTTCAACCTGGAACTGCTGGCAGCCAGGGGGACCACAGACTACGTACAGGTTACTTTAATACAAGCCGATTTTAATCGATTTTATTCGATTTTAATCGATTTGATTCGGTATCAAAATCGTCTAGTGTTCTAGCTAACAATCGAATCTTGTGATCGGCTTTTACCCACTTTCTAAGACTTCTTCGTATGAATTAAATGTGTTTGTATGATGTCTAGGCGCCATGGCAAGCACAGGGCGGGCTGAAGTGTCGTCAGATCAGCTACACGCTGGGGCTCACGTCCGGACCCATCGGGCCCAAGGAGGTGCAGGTCACCGAGACGCAGGTATGTACTACATCATCATTCTCTTGCTCTTATCCCAACTTTTTGTCTGTCTTTTTCTTCCATACTTCTCTATCAGTCGTCATCTCGGTAGTCACCCCCTTTCTACCCATATCATCATTCACACAGCCCATCCATTGTTTCTTTGGCCTTCCCCTACTCTTATAGCCATCCACATTCATACTCAAAACTTTCCTCACTCTAAACTCAAACTCAAACTGCTTGTTTACCCATATTTGCAAATAAATAGTTTTTTTATAACAGCTAAAACAAACAGCTCTACTACTGATTGCATAAATTAATAAATAAGCAATAAGCCGGCAGTGAGTATTTCAACACACATCCCAGTATACAAGTTGATTTTTTATATTTTTTTTCATTATATGGGTTAAGTTTTTTTTTGTCAATTTACAGATTCCTTAAAATTTCGTTGAGTTAAGTAATTAACTAAAAGATCTTATCAACTTGCAGGTAATGAATAAATGTTCGAAACCTGGCGTCCTGTACTCGATCGACTCAACAAGCGAGAACGCAGGCATTCCCTACGCAGACTACTTCAGCGTACAAGTACACTACTGTCTGCAGAGGGTGTCGGAGTCACTCACCGACCTGTCGCTGTACGGACACGTGCACTACAAGAAGAGCATGTGGCCCATGATCAAAGGTATGTCGCCTCTGTCTATGTTACTACTGCAGCGTACAAGTGCACTACTGTCTGCAGAGGGTGTCGGAGTCACTCACCGACCTGTCGCTGTACGGACACGTGCACTACAAGAAGAGCATGTGGCCGATGATCAAAGGTATGTCGCCTCTGTGTATGTTACTACTGCAGCGTACAAATGCACTACTGTCTGCAGAGGGTGACAAAAGTTTTCTTTTTATTTGCCATATATACAAACAAACTTTTACCTCTTTATAATATTAGTATAGATTACCTTTGTTAATTATTTCTAAGATTTTGATGTTAATACTTAACCAATATTCATTCTGAATAAATGTTTATTTATTATCAAAATTATATCACATTGTGTATACAAAACTAACTCCAACATATTTCCTCTACAGCATTCCTAGAAAAGAATACAATATCCGGTCTGGAGGAGTTCACTCGCCTCCTGGAGTCGAAGCTGACCGCCGAGGCCGAGTGTGCCGTGCCGGCCGCCCGGAAGGCGAGGCGGCATCGCCGGGTCGCCGGTATGTACTCCTCACGCTGCACGAGCTGCTACTTAGACCGAGACTGATGAACGTTACATGGCATGTACAGTTACATCGGAAATAGGTTACCTACTTACCTTAAGGGCTAATTTGTTTATTCTAGGATACAATCGCATTACGAACTCAACATTATACAGTGTGGCGATTAGGTTATCACATGAATTGAAATCACGTATTCTACATAACGTATATTAAACATACACAATTAAAAGAAATAATATCAATTAACATTTTAGTCGTTGGACCTTTTTTCGTGGGAACTTTAAACTTAATTTGTGTTTACTTAGTAACAATAAAATAAAGTTTGTGTTGAATATTTGATACCATTGCCTCATGCGTGTCTAGTGACTTATTATCAAGGATGGTTTATTTCATGACAATTTTTACGCTAATTATTTTATTTGTCTTTTTTTCTATTTTTAGCAAAATGTAAATTTTAATATTTTAACAGACTTTTAACAACTTGTAATGACCGCTGTACTATTTAATGTGATAACCTAAACGTCACTCTGTATATTTCGTTGCAATGTCAACACCGCAGAAATTCAGCCATCTCCTTTACATGTCAGACCGAATGAAAAATGTGACACTAAAAAACGCTGAGAAATCAATAAAAAAAAATGGCCAAACCATTAGAATGGTTTTAGGTTGTTGATGTATACTCGACATTGGTTTGACAGACTCTATCTTGCACTTGTAGTTTGACAGACTCTATCTTGCAATTGTAGTTTGACAGACTCTATCTTGCACTTGTAATTTGACAGTTGTGCGAGAGTGACAGAAATAATGCCATGTATACTAAGCCAAAGTACGTGCTAAGCGTTTATTAATCTCTGCCTTATTGTCGTATGAGCGTATCGATATTGTCCTAGCATGAAGCGTTTTGATAGTGTATATTTTATCGAAAAGTAATGCAGGATTTGCATAATCGTGCAAAAGAAGAACTATGTTACACATTCTTGGACATTAAATTTTCAATAAATTTGTATGCAAGTTTACTACTCACGCACCTTCAAGCCATATTCTCTTTCTCCCAAGTCAACAAGTCCCTCATCATGAGTACCCCACATTATGTGTTGTGTAATTGTATGTTGTTTGTCCTCCCAGCTTTCAAGCTCGTGCCTCCGACCCGAGTGCTGGTCCCCTCAGCCGGCCTGTTGGCGCCGAAGACATCTTACACTCCTGTGGTCGTCCCCTTCTGTCCGCGTAGAGCGAGAAGTCACTAGATCACAGTACCCAGAAGTTATAATGATACATCGAGCTTTAGAAAGAGACAGGGACAAGTGAAAGAAAGGACGGTTCACAAAGCCGATTTTTTTTCCCGGCATAATTAAAAAAGTAAGCTAGATGGAGTCGACATTTCCTAACTGACTACCCCTGAGAAGAAATGGCGAAACAAATTCATGGGGTCAAGGGCCCATTTAAAGTTCAGATTGTCTGCCTAGCCTTATTCCAAGTTCAGACATTAAATATCAAAGATGTGTGATCGTGTAACAAGGTAGTCTAGAACCGATGTGTCATTGTTCCTGCTGGGGACTGTCCTTTATGTTCAGTATCTCGTAGAGCTATGCTTTGCTGTTCACACCGTGCTTTTGAGTAGCTAAACTAATCAAAAAGCTAGACTAAATGCACTATACAGCAAAGAATTATTTCCTATTTTGCGGTTTTTTGTTTGGAATTATTTCAACTTGATGACTTTTCGCTTTACAACGACTTTGTAGAGTGTAGACCTTACCTTCCTATTTATGTCTTACTTTGAGTGGATAATCAATGTATGTAACATTAAAAAGCATGTATACTTGCAAAAAGTATCAAATACATAGCATTTTCTACTTTTTCAGCGTCTTCGCAAGAGCCAGGAATACCTACAGCGGTGAAGCTCCCCACAGCTAGTTTGGTAGCTCCCAGGGCTTCGGTCTCACGGGTACATAGGCCTCCAGGGCGCTCCGGCACGTGGTTGGCGGCTCTGCTGGCTGTGTTGCTGCTTATTAACGCGGCGTTATACTATAAACTGTACTATGCGGATAGGAGCGGCTATGGCTTCGATTTGGATGACTTGCAGAACAGGTGAGGATCAAGTTGGTTATTGGTGCTAGTAAAGCACCTAACACTGTTATCATAATAGTTATGCATCCCGATCGGACGGATGAAAGTCTGAATTATTTTTTGAGCCAGTCGTTGAGCTCCTTTGATATTTTTTGGCAACGAAACTTACAATGATTTTTGAAGGGTTTTAACTCTTGTCACACTTGGCTTTATTACACTGCTTTCCAGCATATGCGCAAGCAGTGGTAAAGAGTGGGTTTTTGGGGGCTGTCTATTATTAATTTTGATTCTTTAAGTGCACTGTTTATTTCATAAAATATAATGTTAATATTGTGTCCTAGGATGAGCAGCGTAAGCGGGTCTCAGATGGCGGACTGGTCGGCGCTACTGGAGCAACACACACATCGGCAGCGCGGGCAGCTGCTGGCGTGGCGGGACGCGCTGGACAGGACCGTCGCGCATCTCGCACAGGTATACACCGCGCCGGACATCATAACCGAGTATACCTAGGCCTGAAGGATACCTCACTGCGGTCTACTTCCACTTACTTACTTTTTTACTTCCATGCCTGGCATGTGCGTGCGTGTCTACAAGCATGCACTTGTTTTACATGGAGGCGACATCGAAGTACCGAGCTACACCGCGACCGCGAAGTATCGCAGTGAGGCATCTTCGGCATGTAATTACTCTTAGGGTTTACAGAGCTCTTAGAACTCCAAAAATATCTAAAGAGTCAGTAACGAGTAATCATTTCGCCCCAGGAAAGGTAATAACAGCTGATCAGCTGCCCCAGACAGTTAGTGAAGGTCGATTTAGTATTGAGTGAGTATCAAACGGAGAAGAGATGTTTGATACTCGCTAATATCTAATGAAGTGAAGTTGTAATGTTGTCTTTCCTGATAAATTTAGGTGAAGATAAATGTTGGTGATCTTCCAAACCTGTGCTGATATTTCTTAATATCGTCAATTGCAATCAGTAATGCAGCTAAGATTTTTATATGGAGCCTGGCATACCTATACACTGTCCGCCATATTGTAATTTTTTTTTTCAAAATGGCGGCAATTCATGAAACCTACATAAATCAATATAGCTAACATCAATGCAATCAGAAAACATAATAGGACCAATGTCAGCTATCGATTTACTACTACTGCTTTACTCAGAATGACAGCTCTTTTAGTTGTTTGTGTTAATACCACATGTTACTATTTTTATTCTAGACGGAGCAAGCGCTGACGAAGCTATTAGAGACGATAAAGCCTTCGCTAGAGAAGGCGCAGAAAGAAGCGGAGTCGCGGGACGAGCTATGAGCGAAACGCGCATGTCACTCCTACACGCGTGTGGTTTTATATACTGACTTGTAGGAAGCTACCGAGTGTAGACAGGAAAGTAATAATATCATGGCAGGGTAGTACTGACAGCAGCTAAGCTTTTCGTGCAGGCTGCCTTCTGTGAACCCAGTACGATAATAGGGGATGACGAATTTTTTTTTTTTTTACTAAAACGTGTTTGCAAATAGTGCAAACAATATTATAAAAAAGTGTAAAATCTTAAAAAAATGCCAAGTTATAAACGTAGTGAAATCATAACCTCGTTGTGCTATGCAGTGGTGCACATTGTAATAGAAAGAAAAGAAAATACGTTTATTTAGTAAACATGACGCAGAGAACGAACACAAAAAATAACAAGTTCGAGGAAAATATGCGTCACATCCACGCAAAACGGCCATCGCTCAGCATAATGCTGCGACCCTATGCGAGACAGCTCCAACGCTGGTGTTAAGCAACTTAAGTCGATAAATAGGTCATGCTAGACCGACCTAATTCATTCCGAATACCTTAGACATTGCTCAATTTGCCTCACTGTAAGATTAAAGAGTATACGAGTCGTTACAAAAATGAAAATGTATATAAAACCACTCGCGCGCCGGCAAAGTGAAACATATTTTATCCTAATACGTCTGCTAGAGGTTTTCTCGACAGTTCCCAACTAACGCCCTTTAAAGTTTAGTTAAACGCACACCTAATTTATTTATAATCAAGTAACACAATTATTATGATTAGTTGTAATTCCTTTTCAAGCAGAATATCTTTTGTTGAGTGAACTTTGTTTGTTCTACTTTCCTATTTTGAACATAAAGTTGGCTAAACCCGTTTCTGGAAATATATGGCATTATATTTACCTGCTGCTGGATATAGACATCCCATAATAACTAAAGGTCGCGGGAATCCGCTAGATGCGAGATATAATAATAATGAACAAGCTCATACCTTTTTGGCCTGACGATTGCCATCAAATATTAATGTTATTATATTATCAATCATTGCCGTTGGTGTAATTGCTGTATGGCGTTCCAGTGTGAGGATAAATAAATAAATCAACACGCTAAGATTGATCAAGCATCCCTCATATTTTCTTAAATCACTCAACAAAAGATACTTTTAACTTTGACCAATTCCCCCTCCCCCTCTGTGTATATAAAGAAAACCTCACAGATCCCCACTGTGATAAAGTAGATACAAATAATAATTTTATTCCTCTAGTGAATACTGTAATCCTTCGTGACGTATGACGCTAAGCGTTTGTACTTCTTTCCAGTTTCCTTGCTTAATGTTATTGTAAAATATGCTTAGTTTAGTTTGAGTAAGACGGCGGAGGTTGATAGGGCCCTGGGATAAGGAATACGGTCAAACGTTGAACTACTAAAAGCGCCTTTACTGCTACGACATAAGGGCTGTCAATGTTGCACTGACGTTCGGTTGACTGTACTCATAGATTTAAGGTTGCACTTTTAAGTTTTCAAGGTCTCGTGGAAGTGCTCTGACTGCATAGACCTGAGGGTTTATCTAGCTAAGTGCAGTGCGACCTTACATTAGGTTTTGTTGCTTCAGTTTTGAGTTAAGACTTTATGTTAACCGAATTAGTAGCTAGTTTTAAAAGGTGGTTGATGCCAGCCTCGTAACTATCATCACACTATCATCAGGTTTGGCAGAATGCTACTAAAAGGGCCTTATTTGCCTCAGTACTTTAACAGCCTCATTCCCAGGGTTCAAGTCACTGTGCTTGATTTCTACCTTGATATGCGCACTATCATCACAAAGTAAACATTCCATATCAAGTAATTATGAAAAGCTAGTAAGAAATCGAGTACAGTGCAAACGAGGCTTAAGTTTACGTTAAAAACGTAATAAGTACTTACGGCAGTTATATTAAATTCATGTATATAAAGGTGACGGAACGGTGCACAATATTTTAACGACTAAAACTGGGTTTGGACTGCAGGATAGCTGCAAATATTGGCAATAAGGTCCATTCGTATTGAAATTATAAATGTACAGATAAAATGATTATTTATTTATTATGTCGCCTAAAATATTGTGTACGGTTGACGTAAGTTAAGCAGGCGCAATAATAGTTAATTATTAAAATAAAAATATAGAACCAATTAATGCTTAGGAAACTGCGATCGCTTCATAATGTAATATATCATAATTTATAAACTTTTAGGCGCCTGCAATTTTTTAATATAAATATATATACTTTTCGTGTTTCCTTTATGGTAATTTTTATAAATATTTATTATTAATGAATCTTATGAAGCGTATAATATACATGGTTTCCCCAGGTACATAGGAATATGTATGTATTTAAAAAAAATATTGACAGCTATACCAAAAATTGTTAACCACGCTTGGTATAAGGTTCCGTCGTTGCATTTCAACAGTTTAGAGTAATTACATGTATAAGGGTATTGTGTAGTTGACTACCGCCAAACGTCGCCATAAGCGGCATAGTGCTAAGTGCTAGCATAATTATGTAATTTAAATTATGTTTGGAATTCAATCGGACATGTATCGATTTTAGGGCAGTCTTTTATATGTTCAGTAAAGTAGGTAGAATACTAATGCCCTTAGAAAACATGGCCCATGTCCTCCACAATACATACATATATCTGCAGAATTTTAATAATTATCAGAAAAACGCCCGGTTTATGGTTCGAAAATAAAACATTGATTTGTAAAATAACACTCAAGGTTCATTATCTTAAAACATAAAAGTTTATATTTATAATTTCGAGTTTGCAATCGATACATGTCAGATTTTATAGAGTTAAAAGTCGAATTAATTATATTCAGAAACGAATCTAAAATTATATAGATTTACATGTAAAAATTATAAAAAGATATATAAGAAAACTATCACGGTGTTGTTTAGGATATTCAAAGAGTATTAAATATAAGTAAGTCAATGTTATCGACTAGATAGGAAAGGAAAATATGTAAATTTTTCAGTTGTAGTAATGATCTCTTATTGTAAAAATATTTTACTACATCTAGTTATGTTTCGGTGCTCTAGTTTTATTGAAAAATGTAATGTTTTTAGTTATTTTTTAAATTGATGTTTGTATATTGAACATGTCAATTATGTTATTATTTATTGGAAATCATTAGATCGAGTCCACATAATATTCAATGAAATGCCACTGAGCTATTTACATATACCTACACCGGGAACTGTAATGCCTTTAGAATAAAGTAAATAAATTGTTAAATGATATTGACTCGTCGCAGTTGTATTAAAACTTCATTCCAGATGTGTGAAATGATCTGATAATTATAGATAAGTTGGAATGGTGGGACAAATTATATAGATTCCTATTAGATATACCTTTATTGTGCATTTCTAATGTAACATGGAGTCGGTTAGTCTTGCAAAGCGGGCAATGGTGCAGGAACATTATGAGATCCATTAGGAGCTAATCTTAGTTTAGTCGACATTTGACAGATTCTACTTTTGACATCATAGTCTATATGTGACAGATTCTACGTTTGCTATTCAGGGCGGAGACAAATCAAACCGCCGTTGCCGCGACAGCGGCCGGCGAGTGCCAGAAACATATTTTTAATATTTTTGAATGTAAAACCAAACCACACAGCCACAGCGCCACAGTTATAAAATGTGTAAGATTGATTCTAAAGGTAAAGGCCCATTTAGTGTGAAAAATATACCTACGGCGTACAGAAATGAAATATGGCGGGAATCAAAGACAAATGATTATACTTTTCATTGGTAAGTGGCGCAATAATGTGGCTGATGGGGATCATGAAAGAATAATAATAAAAAAATGTAATCTACCTAGTATGAAAACTTAACTTACTTACTGGTTATCAATTCGGGTGAGACAGAGACAGCAATATACGTGTTATTACCAGACCGAACGAGTTTGCTTTATGTGTGATGATGATATTTTTATTTAACAAAACAATGGCAAAGTAAGTCTGTTTAATTTTCAAGTCTAAACCACTGAACCGATTTTGATTAAATTGCCGTGTAGAGATATACATATTAGAGACGGACCTAATATATTTTTTATCCCAGTGACATGTTTCCATGGGATAAAATAATATACAGACGGGCGAAACCGCTGGTGCAGCTAATTATTATCCAATTTTTATTGGTCTACTGCAAGATCTCTCCATTGAATTATTTTTTTCTTTTTACATAATATATAATGAAAAGTGGGTTATGCCTGCATTATTTACCACCATTTTCGTTTTTGTACAAAAACATTTCTGAACCGGGTCGGATTATGGGCCATGACCTTTATAATTTAAACAATATTATTATTTCAATGTTCCTTGTCACTTTTTTCAAAATCTGACAAACGTAGAATCTGTCATATCATATGTAGACTATGATGTCAAAAGTAGAATCTGTCAAATGTCGACTAAACGCTAATCTTGACTTTCTATTGTCGAAATCATAGCGCACATTCCTACTTGTAATATACGTAGTAGCACTCGGCAGTGCAGAACTTCAGAACTATTTTCGATAACCAATCTAAGCATTTTGAACTCTATTCCGGAAGTCATAGAGAATAGTTTATCAGTTAATTGCATGGATTATCGAAATGGTGCTCTGAAACAACTGACTATGCTTTATGTTGTAACGTGGAAGTTCAGATGTATCTTGTTACTCCGTACGGTCAAGAGATGATGATCTCTTGCCCATGTAAAGAAGGATCTAGAGATATTTTCTGCAACCCGGTTTATTTCTGCCTGCTACCAGTCTGCTTATCTATAATGTCATGTATAACATAACTGCCAAAGAAAATAAAATCGTGTCTACCTATTGTCCATAATGGCGCAAAGAAACAATTCCTGATGTGAACGCACCGATGCCCGCTCATATTATGTCCGTTGTCGGCGTCAAATGGAACGCTTGCCAGATCTATGGTGGATTTATTGCACAATTAATTCCATTTAGGTGTTATGGATTATGTAAGTTAGACAATTCTATTCTCAGTATTGAATAAATATTTTAATGAATTTATCGGTTTTTAACTTGTTTATCCTAAATGTATTCTAAAATAGATGCTGATGAATCAACCTAAAATAGACTTCAGTGACCGCGGTCACAATAGGCGTGAAGAGTACTTTTCACGCCTGTTATGGCCACGTCCTATCCGAAAGCATCATCGTGCGAGTAATCGAACGTGGCGCTCTTTTAAGCTCCGTACTCGCCTACGGTTTTACTCAATAATTGAACAAGTAAAAATCACAGCATGGCCTTTCGTCCACACATTCATATGAATATGACATGTCGTAGTCGCGTGATAAATCAAGTCGCGTTTGTACTTTTCCTTAGGACGCAGGTACGAATTCATCACACAAAAACTCGCGACTTCTCACAAGAGATAAAGGAGGAATGAGGCTTCTGACAAAAAAGGGCCAAACAAACCGACTTTTCTTTTTACCGTATAGATGGCAAAAAGTTCAAACATCTTGGCACAAAATTCAGCTGCGCAAACTCCGCTCACTGACGCAGTCATAAGAACATTTAGTGCACAGGTGACAGGGCATGCGGCGCAGAATGGAAGGTGGTCCATTGTCTGTGGGGAGGTGCCGCATACGCATTTGAGATCTAAGCCGTCCGTGAATCCCCATCTGTGGAATTGTCTTTGCTCCGGCCGCCTTGGGTTCAGTCTATTTAGAGATTTCCAAGTCGGCCTCGATAACGCATGCCCAAGCGGAGTGCTCTCAAATGGTTCGATAAAATTGTCAGGGGGTCTATACAGCTCCCGCCATAGCTTTTTTTTTTTTCCCGCCATAACTTAGGTACAGTCGCCAGCACATCAACCTACTACAATCTGTCAAATTTCTTTAATAGATTTTCAAGGTTGATTGGGAAAATTTGACAGTTTCGGGTAGCTTGACCTGCTGGCGTCCGTACATCTTTCTTTGGAGGCGTTACTAGGGCTGGGCCCATGCACTCAAGAAAACTTTTTCGGCTTTTCAGCATCTGGGATAATGAGACGTAGTTGTGCATTGGGTGGCGTGAGTCAGCTTGCAGCTTCGCCCTCTCGATGCTGTTCCTGCGAATGTTTGGAGTCGCAATGCCAGTTAGTGGATACAGCATTCGTACTGGGGTCGGTTTAAGGCAACCACTAATAATCCGACACGCCTCATTTAGTTTAGAGCTGTCTATCCACTAAGTCAGCCTGGGCAATACGGTTGCATACTGGACAGGCATATTCACCAGCGAAAAAGCAGAGCGCCATTCCAGTTCTTTCAAGGCTTGGGGAGACGCCCCCCATCTGGTGGATGTTTGGCGGCGTAGCAAGTTATTTCGGACATGAACTTTCAGATTTACATTTTGCCAGTTATTTTTGTAGGAAACTGACTGGTCCAGGCTCGGCATTAGTCGAGGTATTTCGGGTGATCACTGTAATTGGTACCCCTGCCATGAGATATTCATTCCACGACTCGCCTATCTGTTACGGAGGTGGAAAACACAACATGATTGCGTGTTTTTGGAGGATTCGGTTTCAACGCGTTATTTGCATAATAATGGCTGAGATCAGTGAGAGCTATGGAAAGATTTGTTTCAAAGTTAGTAGCTTGACAAGTGCACCCGGCACTTGGCGTCAGAGTATAGAAAGCGGGTCGTGTTCTGGCTAACCGGTTGGTCGTTAGTTTAAATGTTGAAAAGTAGCGGAGCCAATACGCTGCCATGGGGCAGTAAATTTTTTTGGGCTCGCCATCTACCTACTGTCTTCAAGAAGGTTCACCTAAAATCACTATTTGTGTGAATTTTAGATCCTGTTAGGTAGGTAACTTTCCACAACAAGTTTTAATATTTACGGAGTATAGAGTATACGACTCCGTAAATATTATCTACAAGAGTTGGGGTAGGCGGGATGCGTGGTAATTCGGCATCCACAGACTTTGAAAATTGTTCCCACTGATTTATAGGACAGTTGGAAATGAAATACAAAATGTTGGTAAAAACTTTTATTTAAATATTTACGAGTTATCCTTTCAGTTACGGTGTAAAAACTCACCTAGAATATTATCCAACGAGGCTCCTGGCGCAGCACAGTATGTTAATCTTGTAGAAAAAGATGATTCAGTGGTCATGTGATCTGAATACTGACCATAATATACAACACTTGGATACACAGATCAGTATATAGAAGGCTTTAGTTTAGAATAGAGACTGAAGCACTAAATGCTATTTACGTGATCATCATACCCGCATGTACCCATATTATAATAACAAGTTGCAATTCTTTCCACAAGTCTTGTAGAAGACTTGTGGAAAACGTGTAATTATTATGTACAGACGCCAGCACTGCCAGCAGGTCAAGCTACCCGAAACTGTCAAATTTTCCCAATCAACCTTGAACCTTAATGCTTTAGCGACAAAGTTGAAAATCTATTAAAGAAATTTGACAGATTGTAGTAGCTCGATGTGCTGGCGTCTGTACCTTTAGAAATATTTTGCTGACCCTCTTGACGAGTATTGTACACAACTAGTCTTTGCAACTTGTTTGAGGTGTAAACGATAAACGCAAACAGTAGACACAAGATGTAGAATACATGTTTTAAACCTTGGTATAAACGCGAGGTTAGATCTCTACTTCATACTACATAGTATTAACGCATATTGTGTCAGGGACATGGCGAATGCCGAAGGTTACGGGACATACTTACCAAACCATGAAAACCTCTGGGAAACAAATAAGATATTACGTCAAATAAAACCAAAATGTTACTCGGACACTGTGTCAAGATTTATTATAAATCCATCATACACAGAAGTCTGAGCGGATTGGTCTTAAAATCTATTGCCGTTCATCGTCCTTGAACACCATCGTGCTGTGGCACTTGCCGCAGTAATGGCGATCCTCCATGACTGCCATGAACACTCCCGCGCCGCACTGCTCGCCAGTGCACTCACGACGGAGGCGGTGGATTTTGCCGTTCTCGTCAACCTGGAAATAAAGGAATTTTGAATATTCGTGATCTTATTTTTTAATGAGCCCCGTGCACTGGTATAGGGGCAGGCGAAGGCATGATCCAATAGATAATGTCGTATTGCAGTCTTTTTAGACCAAAAGACGAGATTTAATTCTGTACACGTAGCAATAATTACCCGAATTAAGTCTTCAAGAAGATCCAAAAGTTCTAACGAAAAAATGTACAGGTACCCAAGTGGACGAACCAACCCCTATTGTTAAATACAATGTTAACTAGGTACCTAAATCCAGAAATAATTACCGAGTATTTAGGGCCTTGTGAAAATCCGCTAGTCCCTTGAACACGTTCACGTTTGTTTTATCATTCACAACATAAACGATTGCATCACCAGTCGCAACAAAAGCAATGCATTGTTAACTTTCAAACATGACTCGTTCCCATCGACACGGTATTCTGCGAACCCCCATTATTCATGTGACGTGTCCGAACAAGTCTGCTTACCCTCCCTGACTCACAACAAACAAATAAAAAGGCTAGGCGCCCTCGCAAGTCGCGACCTGTCTCGAGTATTCCGCTTTCGAAGCTTTTATTTTCAGTCCCGGGAGAGTTCTTTGAAATGCATAATCTTTTATTTGCCGACTGCTAAGTAGTCCCGGGTTTTCCTTGTTGTGAACATGTCGGTGCGTGTTATGAATAGAAACGCATGAGATCAATGACATACTTGAGATACCAATATACATATATGACATTACGTCTTGTATAAGTCAGAAATAACTGTTCTTTTTTTTCAGTTCAAAACGGCCAACCCAAACATCCAAGAATAATTCTTTGTGATTTTTAGGGTTCCGTAACCAAATGGCTAAAACGGAACCCTTATGGATCCGTCATGTCTGTCTTTAGTACGCAAAATACGCGCATTGTCGTGGAGTTGCGGACACCAGCCCGTTTTACCTATTATGTCTGTCTTTATCTATGAAATACCTCTGATAATGCATTGCAAAATGACGATTTAGCAGTCCTATTTAATCCTGATTACCGTAGTTGTTTCGCCAAAGTACTAAGTAGCAGGAGTACTGCTGGTGCTGAATCTTCGGAAAGATTAAGTATAATTCGGAAATATTCAAAAGTAAAATTCTGTTGAACGGAATACTTCCGCAGCGAGAATGGATGCAGAGTAAAATAAATATTTTAAAAATGGAAGTAGTTCCTGCCATGTACAGGTTGGCGCTGGTATAGAAATCCTATAATGTAGAGACTCACCTTGTAGAACCTAAGTACTGCTAGCTTGACCTTCTTCTTCTTGTGCTTGATCTTCTTGGGGGTGGAGTAATTCTTCTTCTTGCGCTTCTTGGCGCCACCACGCAGGCGCAGCACCAAGTGGAGTGTGGACTCCTTCTGGATGTTGTAGTCTGACAGGGTGCGGCCATCTTCCAGCTGTTTACCGGCGAAGATCAACCTGGGTAGACAAAGGTCGATTTTGTTAGAATTTATTTTAGAAAAAAAATGAATGGATAGTAATTTAATATTCATTTACTGATATCCCTAGATCGAAGATTAGAACCCGTGTAGAATATTCCTGTGATTGTGAAATTATTTTTTGGAGCCGATTATGTTAGTTGTCGTCTCATTTAGACGGAAATATGATAACCTTGATAACTTTTGGGAATGCATAAAACAAAGCAAGGTGTATCAAAGGCATCCTTTTAGTAAGGGTCAACTCACACCGAAAGAGCGGCGAAGGCCAGCGAAGCAGAGCGCAGTTTCAGTTTCATATGAATTTTAACTTTATTATCATTAACATAATACTTATTATCGCATGAGAAACTCGAACGAGTCGCGCGGATGCCCGCGGCGCCGCAGGAATTCCGGGGAATTGCCTTCTCTACCGAGTGGTTGCGATAATAAGTATTATAGTAATGAAAATAAAGTTAAAATTCATATGACACTGAAACTGCGCTCCGCTTCGACGCTCTTTTGGTGTGAGTTGAGCCTAAGGAATGTTGTTACGACTTTACGAGCGTTAATTCAAGATAGTAATTCAATTCCCAGTGGGATTGTAAACCGATCGCGTGCGAATTAAACCGCATTCCAACGATGTCAACCGCGTCAGATTTACACCATGTGGGTGTAAATCTGACGCGGTAAGGCTAAGGCGCAAATCTTTGATTTCGCTATGGTGGCACATATTTTATGGGAGGACTAGTGCTCTGCATTGGCTGTAAATATGCACAGCCTAGGCCACCTCAGAAATAATAATAATGTAGGATAAGTATAACTCACCTCTGCTGGTCTGGAGGGATTCCCTCCTTATCCTGGATCTTGGCTTTCACATTCTCGATGGTATCCGAGGGCTCGACCTCAAGAGTGATGGTCTTACCCGTGAGGGTTTTGACAAAAATCTGCATCTTGGTTCACCTGAACAATAGAACATTAAAATTAAGTCGCAAAGTTTCTACAGTTAAATGTAACTTGTAGTGGAAGGTACATATTTTATCAAGTAATCGAAGTCATCATCCTCCAACTTCTGTTCGGCGTACCGTGTTCATCAGAAAATTGGAATAAATCCCATAAAAGCATTTGTGCAAATCTCTATTTCCAGTCAATGTTAGTTTGAGCTTTTCCCGCGTCGAACTTGACCGCTATCTGCCGCGGCAAGTTCAAGGTCCCAGTACAAGTAGGAAACTAGTTCCAAGTTTTTTGTTAGTGAGTACAAATAATATCATGTTATACACCTCAGACAGAGTAAAACAAACAAAATAAGAACAATAGATGCATATCCTAATAGATCTAGTAAGTAGTTAATTACTAATACCTAATGAGTACACTGACTCATTAGTTTCACATATTTTACTATAAAACAATCATTTTCATAATAATTCAGACTATGTTGAAAACGTGTGTTGAAGATCAAGCCTACAGAATGGGTAAGTGAATAAAATAGAGATAAACGCTTCACAGTATTTATTGGCATGCCAAGATGATACAATGCAGTCATAAATTACAATCACAGCATTATCAAACATTTTTTCATATCAAGATTAAAGGCAATTTCAATCAGTTTCAGAGCTGAAAGTAGTACTAAGATGATATTTTTCTGCTTTAAAAAAATTAAACTAAGAGTACAGCGTTGATGCATCCATCATTCTCTGGGTTGTTTGTAACTTGTGCGTATTTCCCCCACACAACTTTACCAGCCTGTGTGACCAGACCAAGTTCTGAAATGTTAATTTCGATGACTGTACCCTTAGTAATAACTCCCAAACTTGTGTACATCTGTGAACTTGGGTTCTTCTTGACTCCAATGATCGGCAAACAGAAAGTTGCCTTCAACTCTGGGTGTGTTACATGAGCTTTCTTGAAACGTAGAGCCATCGGCCTAATAAACCTCTCAAACTTTGGTGGTTTACGTGTGAAGTTCTCTCCTACAAATGTGACTTTAGTCACCATACGTTTCCATGCTTTCCGCTTGGTCTTTCCTGACTTCAGCACTTTGAACACTTCAGCATCAGCCTGTGCCCTGACTTTAGGTATAGGTACATCCCATTTTCCAGCCTTCTCTTTACGTTTCTGCTTGATCATGTTGGATAATACCTTGGCCCTGGACTGCACATCTCTGTCGAGGAGGTACACAGGCAGTGCACCCTCTGCCACCTTCTCTGTGTTCTGTTTGACATTCTTCTCTTCATGTGCTTTGATCTTCTTTTTCATCTGTATCTTCTCATTGCGGCGCTCCTTGTTGTAGATCTTGGCCTTGATACCGCGAAGTTTGCGAGCCTTCTCAGCACGCCTGTGAGGCTCACGCGCCTCACGCTTTCGCTTCCGCTCCTCATAATCGAGCCTCCTACCGTAAAGCTTTTGATGGCGTTCAATATATTCGTTCTGCGGCATTGTGGTTGCTTATTCGGCAACTACAACAAAATTACCAAGTCAAAAAGCTTCTTCACAAAACTAACCTCTTCGATGAGTGTTTTCACTATATTATGTTCGCGGAAACTAGCTATATGCTCACATTTAGCCAAATTAACGTTTGATATCGTTGCTAATGTTGAAACTAACTGTATCTTCCCAAACTCCACCTCGATACTCAAATCACACCAACTTGCACGTGTTTGAATTTTTCCACGATCTAAGTTCACTTTCGCGTTGGTTAAATACAATTTATATAATTTCTTTTTATTAAAAGCGGTAATACGTACTTTGTAATTGCAATTTAATCTAATATTACGCAGTAATTTGTAATTTATTACACAAGATTGACAAACTCACCTTACACCGACACCATGCCACATGGAAAAGGAAACAGAATTTACAATTGTGTTACCAATAGCGAAAACAGATATCATAGAGTATAGCAAATAAACTAAAAACTCAGACTAATTTATCCATAGTCTGAGACTAAAAAAGGACAGATATAATGTTACAAAATAAAAACGTAGTCACAAATTCACAATACGTTACAAAAAGTCCACAAAGAACAACTATCAAATTTTGTCGCTTTGTCGCTCTGGTAATTGAATCATGGGATTTTAAGACAAAAAAAATCTGTAAAACTGAGGACAAAATCTTCCAAGGCAGTTACTGCATTCATAACAACCTCAAATAAACGAATGTATGATAACTTACTCGTGACTTTTTGATTCTGGCGTGTTTCTTAACATTCTGCATTTATTCACCCATGCTGTTCCAGAATGGGTGAAATAAATAAATAAAATAAAAATAAATCCCCTGGACATTTCACACAGCACCATTTGTCCCAAGCTAAGCAACCTAATGCTTGTGTTATGGTAACAAGATGGCTGATAAACTACTTATATACAATTTTTTTTTTGTAAATACATACATATTATAGATAGAAAAACACCCAGACTCGGAACAAATACATGTAGGTCATACAAATATTTGTTCCGTGCGGGAATCGAACCCGCGACACGCAGCGCAGCAGTCAATCGCTTAACCACTGCGCCAACCGTGCCGTCAAAAAAAAATAAATGCAGTTTGATGCGGAGCGGCGGAGGTAAAGGGATAACATAAACCAGTTAATTAATTCGATTATCACCATCATTTTAAAATATTACAACAATTTGCAAATTCGGTTCTGGTTTCGGTTTCGGTTCAGTTCGAACTGTTTCATCGGCACCTTTAAACATTTATGTAACATTTGTACATACCTCGTTGCATAGCTGATTAAATGAAGACGTCTTCCCCGTAATTTGTACGCCTAGTGTAACAGTAAAATTTTGAGATAACTGGTGTCAAAGTTCATGTGTACGTACACATGATTTTTGAAAATAGTTAATAAACTTCTTACTTTAACTGTTTGATATTTTTTTACAAAATTTGGTTACATCAATAGGAGTGTTAAAGTATTAAGTAGCCAATGGAATAACTATGAAAGCCACTCAATTAGAGAATTTAGAAATAAGTGATATTTAGTCACGTTTTCTGGGATATTTTCAAAAAAACATGAAAATGGGTTTTTCTCGGATTCCATGAATTTTCGCCTAGGCTATAAAGGATGCTTAATTGTTGTTAATGGGTCACACTATCACGCCCTGGAAGGAACACTTAGCTTGTAAAAATAGTAATTGTTAAATAAAAATCTTGTTACGTCTGACAACATTGACATCTGGCGTGGCGTCACGCGTCATCAGCCCATCGCGCGACGTATTTTATCTGTGACGTAAAAAATGTTTAGTCTGGCAACACAACTTTTAAAAAGTTATTATTTCTAGTAAAGTAGCAAACTTATCAAGCGCGTAACGAAGTTCTCCAAACCATTATTAGATACATAGTAATATCGTTGTTTGTGATTAAATATGAACACAACAGCAGTAGCAAAATTCGCAAGCGCGTAACGAAGTTCTCCAAACTATTATTAAATATGAACACAACAGCAACGTCTGTGACAGCAACCTTCTCTTCAGGTGAGTGTTGATTGTATAAATTTACGGAAAATTCTGTGCCGTTGTGTGTGGTCAGTGAACAGTGGTTATGATGGATTATTAATTATTATGATAGCCCAGTTCATATGGTGTACATTTAAACCGATAGATGTGTTCTAAAGGATGCTATACTCAAATGGAGGACACTTTTGCCCGGCATCAATGTTCATTCATAAGCGTTGTGCGTACGACATGTCAAAAATCATTAACATTCCAAATGAGGTTAAACTTGCTTGTACGTAGTTCCGTAGCGTAAAAAAATATGTTCTGTCAGAACTACTTCCCAAGGTGATTGAGTTTGATGATAAATAATGGACTTTATTGTACAATGTCTAATTTGATAAAAGGATCGTTGGTGATCTTTGTTCAACTTGCGATAAAAGTATTTGTGTTTGTTTTCAGTTGGGCGGGAAATTAACTTTGTTTAAAATAATTTAGTTTAGATTGCAGCATATAATGTAAATATAAGTACAATGTATTATAAACAATGAATAAGACGCATTTTTAACACCTGCCTGTTGATAATTATTATGAAGGACATTGGTTCCTTTTTTATTAGATGGGCCAGCAGAAGACTACCTTTTGTTCAATATTATATTTAAATTATTAGGATGTGTACCACCAGCTGCCATCTCTAACAGTTTCAAGGCCTAAAGCGCTCATTACACTATCCAATTTAAGGAATGCTTACTAGGAACACTAACTAGGAAATCGGAAGCTAGTGATTACACTACACTAAATTGGATTCTAAATCGGTTAAACGACGCATGCAGACGCATTTGTGAAGAAAGATTGTATACAATTTAGGAAGTAGTGCGATTAGACCTCCAATTTACACTAAATTGGATCCGATCTGTTCTAACTGCGATTACATCTGCCGATTTCCTAGTTGGCATTCCTTAAATTTGGATAGTGTAATAAGCGCTTATGGGACTAACCACACTTATTCAGCTCTGTTCAGCTATTGCATATGCATCCATACAAAATCATTGTTTTCGGGAAAAAAGCTGAACAGAGCTGAATAAGTGTGTTTAGTCTCTTAGATTCCTTTTTTGCCCAATGTTTGATTAAAAACTATTATGCTGTTTGATGGTAAAAGTTAAAACAAATCAAGACTATGTTTTGTCAAAATATGAATTATCATATTATTTTAGCACAATACCATGATTATATTTGTGCACAAAAACTATAAACCTATTTTCTATTATACATTAACTTGCACATCTACTGTTCGTTATAGGGAACAAAACTTTATATA
Source organism: Apamea crenata (assembly GCA_949629185.1). Taxonomy (NCBI): domain Eukaryota; kingdom Metazoa; phylum Arthropoda; class Insecta; order Lepidoptera; family Noctuidae; genus Apamea; species Apamea crenata. The sequence continues at coordinate 918,267 of OX451365.1, read as the reverse complement.
AATGATAGAGGAATAATTCTTGAGAGGGTTTAATAGCATTAAACCAGTTACTATTATAAACAATTATTACAATATTTAGGAAAAACATTATTACAATATTTAGGACTTAGTTCCTTTGGATATAAATTAATAGAGGGCACAAACTGCATGTGTAGTTGGCGCCTTGGCGGTCGGTCGAGCAAGTGACGTTTATAGCGTATAGTCTATGGTGACGTTAGAGAGGGGCCGCTGTAGGCAGCGGCTGCGCAATACTGTTGTGTTGCCAGGTACGGTTGATATGTTCCGATGTAAATACGGCGTCAACATCTACTTTTACAAAAAAAGTTTTTAAAGTGGGTTAAAATAAAGAAAAACTGAATTTAACAAGTAACCTTAAAAAATTACTTATTACAGATCATTCATGGAGCAGACGGTGTTCAACAGAGACTGTGTTCAGCATACAGGGAAAGGAAACTGGTAAGTTTTAACCGCATAGATTGTACTACTTACTTTTTCTTGCCTTGTGTTTCTGTGACTGTCCCCAAATGTTGTTTGCATGAATTTATTATCTAAGTTATATTCTTTTGTGTTGAAATAATTATGTATTTCAAGGTTGAGATTTGTGTCATATTTATTTGAATAGAAAACTTTCGTATGTAATAGATGATTATATTTCTAAAAATTATTGTAGTAGTATATGTAGTGTATGGTCATAAAATTCATTCACTTTTTATTTTTAAATACTTACTAACATATCATTCACATACACTCACTTTCAAGGGCGCTATATGGCTATAGCCATCATAAAAATAAAACTTCTGTTGTGTCTTGTTTACAGCGCTGGAAGCTGTTAAATAACTATTATGTAATTTATAAACTATAAAATTAATTTAAAAAAATTAAAACATACAAAATTGGGTGATTTTTTAAAGATAGAGCTTTAGCCAGCCATCATACCCCATCTTTATGACTATGTATTAATACACTGAGCCATAGTAATATTGATAATGATGGTTCCCTTACCCTGTATTATAATTTATGCTCAGACTTAAATTAAAAAATAATATCATTTCTGTTTTAGTTCAATTTTAGGGCAGCCCTAACAATAATAAAAGTACAGTTGTACCAAAAATCAGTTAGATCGAATAATTTATAAGATACTTAATATTAAAAATTATTTACAAATATAGTTAGAATTTATTAAAAATAATGTATATTTCCAGCTAAATACAAGGCTATTAAAATAAACTAAAGTAGTGGTCAGGCTGCCAAGTAAGTGACCTTAGGCAATAGTGATAACCCCTATTTCATGGCAATTTGTGCTGTTATTGCCGATTTTTGATACACGGTAGGTATTTAATCATTATAATATTAGCCCTATTCTGGACAAGCGATACTATTTGTTACGCACGACGACATATCAAGATAGCTTTCCAGTAGAAGCTGACTTCTCATTGTACGAAAAGCGTATACATTGTGAGGTCAGCTAAAACTGGAAATGTATAGCTTGATATGTCGTTGCGTGTACAATCTGAGTATTAGATTATCTAATACACGCGTATCAGATGACCATTGCAAAACATGCGTGACAGATAATTTGCTAGCATTTAATCAAATTATTATTCTGCTATCTGAGGGCAAACTTATTATTTTACCATCTCAGCAATATTCTTCAAAATAATGCTTCTTCATTAATTACTATACTGTTTTCCTGTTAGATATCATATTATAAAAAAAATCCAAAACTTTTCACATAGTACAGTCGCGTGCAAAAAGATTGAACTTTTAAAAAAGACTTATATGTATTTAACAATTTTTACATTGTATCGAAATCTTTTACAGTAAAAAAAAACTTTAAAAAAATGAAGAAATAACTTAAAAACTTAGATGAGGGACAAGTTTCAATACAATCCAAAATTATATCATGCTCATAAAGTAGGTACCTACTGAAAACTATGATAAATATTTCATAATGTTAGTCAATAAGTTCGAAGGAAAACGCTATACGAATGTGGTAAAGTGTATTTAGGTTTTTGCATCTTTTTAAACGTGACTGTTCAAAACCGTGGTTTCACGCTTCACGGAATGTAATGCTTCCACAACGTCATTCACTGACCTGGCACTCGCACCAAACATGTTGGAACATGTCTCGAATGTTTTGGAAACCTCATTAAGTACAATGTTATTGCATTTACGATATGAGCGGTTTTATCGTAATAATTCATTCATTATCACGAGGTAATGAGGCATTCATTGCTGGTCAAAAGTACATGTCTGTTATGATTGAGAACTAGTCAATAAAAGTACTTGTTTGTCTTAGTACCTAGTCTAGTTTAGTAACATGTAGGGCTGCCCAAAAAAACTTTTTAAGACAAGCATTGTATTCGGCCAACTACAATACACGGTACTACCAGTACTTTACTGTATTGGTGCTAGGTAGTTTTGTTAAAAATACGGCTACCCCAATATTCAAATATTTTATTCCTCATTCATTTTATTTATACCCAAGCATTATAAAACTGCTAACGAATATTGTAAGTATTTATAACTTATTTATGTAATTTAATTATGTACCCAAAAACAGTCTGATATCGCATACATATCACCCCAATAAAGGCTCCCGCAGATAGGCGCGACTCGTCGCACGACGCGACGACGCGTGGTGTCGCATTGTCGCGTCGTGCCTGTTTGCGGGAGCCTTAATGATGAACATGACCGATTTTTTTTTAGAACAGGACATGTCTAGTACCGTCGAGCTTTTTGTAAGTTAAATGTGACATGTGGTAAACTATACATGTGTCCCAGAGTGCCCTGGAGAATAAAACGTGCTTATGTAATTGTAATACCTATAGGTCCAGAAGTATGTTCGTGTTTTATCTTAAATGACGTTCTCAACAACGAACGTAAGTGTTTATTCTGAAGGACTATTTATAAAATATTATATTGAGAAGGTGATAACAACTCAAAGAGCATCAAACTCAAACAATGCAGACTACTGGGCACGCTCATTCTATCGTAGATCTCATCCATCGCTTTTAATCAGGTGAGATAGAGGTCCAGCCTTTCAGTAATACAAAAATATGCAAAATGAACATAACAGCCTATTTTAATGACATGCTCTCAAAAGACAGGCTACGAAAACGCTCTTCACTTCACGGCTTCCTATAATTCTACGCAGTGCTGCCAGATGTAAAATCCAAGTCAGCGCTAACAACGATGCAATAAGCGCTAGATTCTAATAAATTTGATGACAAAAAAGCGGTAGATTCAGTGCTAACTTGTATTCGACTATGAAAGCAAAATATTACAAAATGAAAGCATAACTTTAATTTGTAGATAGTCGTTTAATCTTAAAATCAGACAAAAAATGTACATTTTTAATTTAATAATTAATTTACAAACAGAGAGCCAATAAGGAACACTTCTACGAGTCTCAGTGCTTCCCCAAATTGTGTTGCTACATTAAATTTTAACGTGCTAAACAAACTGAGGCTAAAGGCTAACAAAACGCCCAAATTTTCCGCTTTGCGCTAAAATTCTCAGATGCGCACTAAACATACCAAAAAAGCTTCAGAGAAGCGCTAAAATAGCAGCACTGATTTTGTGCTTGGAAGGAAAAACGGCGCAACAAACTCCTGACTTATGTATTACATTGTATATAGTCATGTCGTCTGTTATATATTTCATCATCAGTCTAACCCCGGTAGTCCTATTGCCAAACATCCTGCCTAAAATAATTATCCATTCCTACATAAAAGGCCGTTATTCCAAAAATAGGCTCACCCTTCACATCAAGGGAATCCCCCTAATTTTTATTTCCGGATATTACAACTAACAAAAGCCCTTACTGAATGTTTGAGTAGTTAGTCACTCATTTGTGCAGACAAGTCTAAACTTGTGTGTAGTGTTACTAATTTTGAGCTCAAACGCGAGTTTTTAGATGTAATTGTCGGTTTCCAAAAATAGAGGCGGAAGTGCATTCCAGTTACGACATGATTCTCCAGTCGATGACCTCGAGAACAGTTGTTAGACATGTCTAGACTTGAGTCGTCTATTGTTAGAAAACAAAAAAAAACACCCCTTGTAAAATCGAAACAGTTGACAATGAAAAAGGCGGATCGTTGAATGAAATCATCGTGCCGATATTTAAAAAAAAAATTGAACTATTGTGCTTCGTCCTAGAAGACAACTTTCTCGAAATGCCCGTTTTTAAGTAATTGTAAAAAAATATAATCATCCAAAATATAATTAATTTTGTTCATTGCATTGATGTATTACATCAATGGTTCATTGCTATTGAGTTTGTTTGCGCCGCTTTTTTTCCCTTCTATAAACTAGGAAACTGAAGATTATAGCGTGATTTTGGGGGCTATTGTCTTTTCATGCCGTTACCACAGCACTAATTTTAGAGCATTTTGAATAATGTGGTTTGCTTATCAGCATTCATTTAATATAATCATAATAAGCCGCAGCAAATCCTGCATCACACAAGTAACGAGTTGTTTTACAAAAAAACACTGCAAACAGCCACTGTCGTGCCAACAAAACATACGCACTTACTCCTTTTTTGCGTCTTGAATTGCAAATATGGCTTCTTCCAAAAACTGCAGGGGTCAAAGTCATGAGTCTATGCAAGTTTGAACAAGACTTATGGTAAGCATGAGTCACAATGTGGCCAGTGGGCTGCATTACGTCAGGAGCCTCGCTTGGTAATCTACTGTGACATCTTTATCTGGCCTGCTATGTACTGGTCATACGAACGGGTTGGGAATCGTCGGAATTCAGGCATGCATGATATCATTGAGTGGGTAGCATACAGACAGGAAATTTTGAAAATAATCCGCTGAGTTGCAAAGGCTTTGTGTATTTGTGCAACTAAGTAAAGGAGTATTTTAGGTACAAAGGCAGTCTTAAGTATTCTTAAAGCCAATCGGATACAGTCAAGTTACTGCTGGAGTCTGGAGTAAGATAGGTGCCAAAAAAAAAACAGAATTTTAAATATAAATAGGTGCAATCCCCCTTCTTGGTAGAGATACGATCTTTGATGCCCATGCCATGCCATTATAAAAACCATTGACGACATTGTGACTTGATCATAAGAATTAAAATATCCTTATGTAAGGAATATTCGAAAATAATAATGTAAGAGGTTCATTCAGTTAATGAGGTCGACACCCGACAACACCGAGACAACGATCTTGTCTGCTCCTGTATGTAACGAGAATCGTAATGAGCGCGAAACACGATTATGATAATTAGTAAAGCTCCAAGTTACACTTGATGGTAATCTAGCGTCTAATTTTAACTGTTTTATCTCTTAATTTATTCCTTTTAATTAATAATAGTCGGAATTAGTAATACGGTTAAGTTACCCACAAAATTAGTCGACGTTTTTGGTCCATACTTTAGGTCTGGTTGGCGAATTTTTGACATTGCGTGCTTTGGAGTGACTAAAATGTATTCAAAATAAAAGTTTATTTATTTTAAGTAATGATTTTTGTTGTCGTACCATAGTATAATTGATCAATTAAAATATAATGTTAATTACTCATTTCATAACAAAGATTCGCTAAACCTCAACTAGGATATGCAGTCATCAATATTAAAATATTAACTTTTTAATTGGTGATTGTCAGATGGTTCTGAACTGCAACATGGTGGACCCCGGAGCCAGGGCCAGGGTACACAGGATCCAGTCAACCCGAAGACTTGATGATTATGGGATATCACTCGGCAATTTAGCATAGAATGAACACATTCAATGGATTTTTGACTACAGTATGCTTATGTTATTGTCGACTGTTAGGGTTACAAGATGTAATTGGGATTCATATTTCTGAATGTCCAGGTCCAGATATACAATCATAAATTCACGCAGATGTGAAAAAGATAATCTTTGAATAGATTTACTTTTTTACAAGAGAACTGTGAATAGACATTATAAGCCTGGGCAGATAATGTTTGAACCAATGTCAATATCACTAAACTTGTTACAAACAATGCATGTAACATTTATTTTTAAGATGGACATTGTCCGTCTGATGTCACCACACATAGTTATATCGTCACATACTTCATGAATCTATAAATAGTATTTTACTTAGAAAATTGTTTATTAACTGTAGTGTAAAATGCAACATATTTCAAATTCAGGTTATCCATTCGTTCACATTAACATTTGATTTGATCATTCTTAAAAGTGCAGCTTTTATTGCGCCCTTTGGTTAAAACAGGTCAATTTTATGCCTAATCAGCTTGGAATGGTGGAGGAAAATGTTAAGGAAACTTACAAGTTAAACTGTAACCCAATATAAATGGAAGTTACTAACGCCATCTATCGGGCTGAGCCTCTGTCGAGTTGATATTCAAGTGGTCTTGCTTCAAAACAATGGCTGACACTTGGACAACAAACCTCTCAAAATAAATATTGCATGATGACGCGCAATTTTGCTATTGCGACCGTCATGATGTCGTGTATTTGTGAGAAACCTGATTTGTCGCAAATGATAAATGACTGTAATCTGTATATCAGATAATACTCATTTGTGTTTGGTCCAATTGAATGACCTGACACTATAAAAATATTAACAACTTCAAAAGTTTTCATAATTTATATAAGACTTATCTTATGTCAAAAATACGGGGTCGGTTTATAATACTAAATTACTTGCCTGAAAAAAGTCCCCCTATTCTTTGAAATAAGGGTGGGGTAAGTACTTACACAAAGATAGTTTATTTCATTTTTGCACGTTCATTAACGCATCCCTAAGTGACAACCCTAATTTGAAATATGTTTTTTGTGTGATTGTACTTTCGATTTTATTGATTTAGCTAGTTTGTAGTTCATTTCATGGTTGTGGCAAATAGTCGAAAATATCTATGATTCATTGATTTCTAAGTAATTTAAAATATTCATCGGTGACAGCGTCTGATTTCACATGATTGTTAAATGCTTTAGCCACGCTTAGAGGGTCCCGCAGACAGGCGCGATGCGACTCCGGTAGAACAAATTTCCATAAAGGTTTTTTATAAATTGTTCCACCAGAGTCGCGTCGCGCCTTTATGCGGGAGCCTTAACACGTTCGTACCTACGTGAATGATTGCAATACTTACTGTGTGAAATCTCTCACAGTTGCTCAGCAGGCTTTTGTATCAAGGAATGCCATTCAATTGCAATTCTCTGGTGGCTACATGATTTATTTTAATAACATAACTATTTCTATACTATTGTTTGAAATAAGCTTTGTCGATGCATAATAAATTCAAAGATTAATTTCGCTTTCTCAAGATAAATCATAATCTTTATCGGAAATATTTTTGGACTTTTTATCACATCCATATCTGCATGTATTTTAGCGTGTGTTCGTGTGTAGATTAAATTGTGTATGTATGTGTAAATTGGCAATGAAAAGAATAAGAAAACAAAACAGAATTTGGACAGACAAAAACAATGAATAAGAAAAACATTTTGGAAAAGAGTGTGAGATGTGCTAAAAAAAAAGTTCAGTGGAAATCCAGAAAAAAGAAACTATTAAGTAAAAAAAAGACAGTCTAGATTCAAAAGAAAAAAAAAAGTTTTTTTGACAAAATAAAGTAACTAAAGGACACAGAGTTACGACATTTTACAGACACAGTTTACACCTGGAACGTGCACCACGGATCATGGCTTCACGGCAGCTCTAGCGCATTTGTTGAACGATGTGTGTGTTGTAGATATTGCGCGCGACACGAGCGATACGGACGGGGCGGAGACTTACGCGACAGACCCCAGCGATGTGGAGTACGAGCCCGTGACGGAGCCCGACGACGACGGGCCTGTCGACGACAACGACACTTCCGCGAACAGCGACGTAAGTGCACTTAGAACATTAATTTTCTTCGCAGTAACGGACAATGAAATACGAATAAAATCGTAACTATCTGTAGCTCTAAGGTTATTTTAAAAAAAAAGAAACGATTCGGCAAGTTTCCCCGAAAACATTCGAACATACAGACAAATAGGCTAACTGATATAAAATGTAAATATATCAGGAAAGTAAAAAACTGCTTCGATCTATCGCAGCAGTTTATAAACGTACCACACTAAAGGACGATAAGCCTATAGGATCGCCTAATGCCATTATATGATCAGTTATACAGCGGGCTAATAGGAATGGGCGGGCTAACAATATTGCTCTAATGAAATTTGTAGGCACTTTACATTGTCGGTAGAACAAATGATTTATTATTTTTTCTAAGTGGACGGTGGTGTCATAAAACTATTGTGTCACTAAGTGTATTATTGCAAAGTTGTAATTTAATCCTTTAAATAAAGTGAATTGTAGTTACAAATGGAAAATACAGTGCATACCTTTATAACTAAAAGTGGCGGAATCAGATTAAATGTGAATGGTTTCATATATGAGAAAAATCGAGAAAATGATGGTAAATATTATTGGGTGTGTGAATTGCGACGGAGTAACAATTATGAATGTAATTCTCGACTTATTACCAAACTGAACGACGACCAACAACATGAAATATTATCAAAACATATGCAAAATCACAATCATGAACCAAATACCCTTAGAGATGATGTAAGTTTTGTAAATTTGTTATACATAATGTAAAACATATTGGTGGCTTAGCCGCACCGCCGCCGCACCTTGACCTATTGATACACCACATTACACTACTCCTACCCTACTTCTACCCTACTCCTACACTATTCCTACCCTACTCCTACACTACTTCTATCCTACTCCAGCGCCACCTACCGAGTCCAATTGTAAAGGGGAGGTTCTCAATTCGGATGTTTATATTTTTTTAATAAACTATTTTAGTGATCAAATGTTACGCCTCGCCCCATAAAATTAACAACTACTTACACATTGGCGCCGACTCCCTTGTTAACAAACTAAACTAAATTTAAATTCAGTTCATCTTTTTAAAGATAAATATTTAAATTTTTCCCAATATCTATCTTCTGTCCTTGTCTTAATGAAATAGAAAGAAAAAGATGCACTGAACTTAAATTTAATTTAGTTTATGAGCAAGGGACTCTGCGCCAATGACTAATACACCAACCAGTTGTTTCGTGTATTAAAAAACTTGTTCTATTTTCGAGGAAGGACAACAACATCGAAATCAATATAATGTATGTAATAGTTTTGAAGAATTTTATCATTTACATTTCATAATATTGTTTCCAGAACGATATAATAGCGACTAAGGTGATCGAGGTGTCGGTGGGCGACGATGGCGAGCTCCAGTTCGCCGACTCGGAGCGGACCGACTCGTACGAGAGCGACAGCGAGATGGACCTGTACGACTACTGGAACTGCGCGCAGTGCCGCGCGAAGAACAACAACCCGCTCTACAGATACTGTCATAAGTGTTTCCAGGTATATATCGCCTTGTTTACAATTGCGCGCCCCTCCACTGTGTCTGCGCACATGTGCATTGTGCATAGTATGTGTAGGTATCGCAATATACTCGAAAGTTTTTACCGTCAATGGTTGGTCTGTTACTGTCACCGAAGAAGACACACACATGTCACGTACAGCCGGTACAGCGAATTAAATAATGCAAGCGAACTCGCTCCTGGCATTCGACGCGAGATCGTCGTACGTACGCGTCTGTTTTCGAACGATGTATGGAGCTTCCGTAGTTTTCTGTGCTCTGACAGTGACTGAACAACTCATGATAGTGATTGAACGACTAATGACGGTGACGTTTCTGAGTGTATTGCGTACACGCACAAAGTTTGCATGTGGGCGTAAATGCAGTGGAAGGGCGCGTAATCGTAGCTAAGGCGGTCTACTATCTGTAACTTATAAGAACGAATGCGGGCAGAGGCGGCCACGACGCACACTGATCCTGGCACGCCCACGACCCCGACACGGCTGGCCGCATGCGGCCAATAGCATGAACTTAGTTTAGAAACGCAGCTCGCAGCCGTAGCGTTCCTGTGTGTCCCGACCTGCGTTTCTATACAAAATTCAAGTTATTGTCGTGTAAGTCGTGTTCGTGGAAAAGGAATATTGGTAATCATTCATGCTCATTAATTGTTACTCATTTGTTTGAATAATTATTCTACTCAACAACGTAAATACCTAATCCAATGAATGTGGAAGAGCTGTCAAAATAGGCATTTTAAATTCGTGAAAAAATGTACACATCTGCCAGGCGCTGGCTATCTAAAATGCGGTGTCATTGCTTATCAAGGGAGTAGCGTTATGGCCAGTTTACGCCTGAACCACTGAAAGGATTTCGATAAAATGTTCAAGGAATTAGATGGCATCCTGGGGAAGGACATATGCTACCGTTTTGTCCCGGTAGCACGTTCTCGTGGGATAATTTCCGCGGGCGAAGCCGCAGAAGGCTAGTCACAAATAGCACACGCCCCACACATCTCATGCACGCAATTTTCGACTTCATTTCACGATTGAAACAGACTCTGTTTCTTGCGCTACTCATCACTACGTTTTTTTCGCTTTATTTACCTTTTTGATTGCCCAGTCTCTGAATGAAGTTTACCTACAGCTCTCTTTATAAATCCTAAAATAAAATAAAAAGTCGAATCTAACCAACCACCAACTTGTTACAGGTACGCAAGAACTTCTTCCCGCCGAGGCCGAGACGCAAGCGGAACATACTCACCAAAACAGCCGAAATACCGCGCACACTGTCGCAGGACTCCGGCGTGGACTCGCCCATGAGCCAGGAGACAGACGTGCCCGCCAGCCAGGACGTGTTCCCTCAAAGTCAGGACGTGTTTCCTCCCAGTCAGGACCTCAACCTCGGTGAGGGCTCCTCCAACCCTAAACCCGGCATTAACATAAGTTCGTACCGCAAACGCTCCGCGGAATCCGCCGACCGCAGAACGAAACGCAAACGCGCACGTACAGACTCTGAGACGGAACTAGATTCTGATGACGATCTATTCGGTTGCAAACCGAAAACCGACGTGAGACCACTCGTAAAGACTATCAGCGATCCCGCGATTACTATCGAAGAGAAACCCCCGGTTAAGATTACTAAGAAGGTGATAGCGAATAGTTTGATTGAAAAGATGGAAGCAAAAGATTTGTGTATGATTTGCATATCTGAGCCGAAGTCCGGTGTGTTTGTCCACGGCCGGATAGCGCATATCTGTTGTTGTTATAAGTGCGCTGTCAAGGTGTGGGCCAAGGCTAAGCGGTGTCCCGTCTGTAATTGTAAAGTTAGTAATGTTTTGAAGGCGGTGGTTATGTAATGTGTGTGGAAGGACTTTTGGACGATTTTCACCTGATTTCTGCTTAGGGCTGTTCATTTATTACGTAAGACAATTCCCTCCTACGTAAGAAAAATAAGACTTGTATGAACCCCCTCTCCTCCCTTTAAATCTTACGTAAGATCAGTATCTACCAAAATTGCAAAGAAAAAGTAGCAATTTTTATTTAAACTTACGTATATATTTTTTTTTTAAATCTTACATAAGAATAATGTAGACCCCTCCCATCCCCATGTAAGAAAAACATAAGACTTGTTCGGACCCCCACCCCCCTCAAATCGTCTTACGTAATAAATGAACAGCCCCTTATATTCAATCATTTTTTGGGTATTTTTTTTGTATATTACCCCGTGTGCAATGTTTATTTATTCCTTATATCAAAATTCTAATGCGGCTTTTACCATACAGCATACAGAAAAAATTTGATAGTTTGCGCAAAAGAAAGTTATCGCTAATTTAATTAAAAAAATACTAATAAAGATGGGTAAGTATATCAAAATAATTCCTCATTAATTTGTTATCGTCCAAAAAAGTCGCTAGCTAGGTTTCGGAGTTGATGTAAGGCCGGGAATTACTATGTAAGTTGAATAGAGAATGAATGGAAGAGTGAGTGAACTGGTGGACATTTTCAAGTGTGAGTGCAGAACGTTGATTTGGATAAGTGTTTGTACACAATGGCGAATGGTGACCATACTTCAGCATTCAAATTCAAATGCATTTATTGTTTGTCACAGGTGAAATATCAGTTCTTATGGTTATTATAAAGAATTGCTGTAACATACCTATAAGGTGTACGATATTTAATGCAGGTTCCATATTTATTCAACATTAATATCATTATTCGTCAAGTCAACGTCCATCATTGGTCGTGCCGCATGCGTTAATATAGTTGTTCGATAAAAAGAAAAAAAAAAGTCTAATAAAAAAATTAAGTAATAGGTTTTTCATATTAATTAAATTAATCATTGATTTCATAAATTTCTCGTTGATATCATACAAATTAAATTACTCATTGCTACTAATAGTTACATACGAGGGCTCCCTTTTAAGTTGTGTCGTTTGAAATAAGTATAGACAATCTAATAGATTATTACCATTCATTGTTTTTCAAAAAATTCTCCGCGATATTTAATACACTTTTGCATGCGTTCGAACCAGTTTTTAAAACATTTATTCCACTCCGAAGTGGTCAAAATGGCCGATTTGTATGCGTCAACAGCTTCTTCGGGTGAGCTGAAACGTTGACCACGAAGACTGCTTAATTTTGGGGAACGCAAAAAAATCGTTAGGGCTCAAGTCAGGGCTGTAAGGCGGGTGATCTAAAATTTCGACATTTTGGGTGCTCAAAAACATCTTTGTATCGCGGGCGGCGGTGTGCGAGCTTGCATTGTCATGGTGCAGTATCATACGACGTCTTGACTTGTTTTTTCGAAACTCTGTGATGACTTGTGGCAAACAAACAGTGGTATACCAGTCAGCGTTAACCGTCTTGCGATCTTCTAGTACAATAGTGGCGACGTGACCACCCTTTGCCACATACGAGGCAATCATTTTTTTTACGTGCTTCGTGAGCTTATGACTGATCGGTTTTGGCTCATCTTGGAAGACCCAGACAGTTGACTGCTGCTTGGAATCTGGATCGTAAGAGCATATATCCAAGACTCGTCACCACTAACCATATCATAAACGGGTTTTGACTCTCCTCGGTTGAATCGCTGCAGAGTTTTGCGACACCATCTAACACGGGCTGCTTTTTGGTCGTCGCTAAGCAAATGTGATATCCAACGAGAGATTAACTTTTTACGCCGAGTTCTTCGTGCAGGATTTTTTGGATAGTAGTCCCTGAAATGCCCACGGCTGCCTCTATTTCACGGTATGTCACATGACGATCTTCGACGATTAGCTGCCGCACGGCGTCGATATTCTCTTGCGTCATGGCGGTTTTTGGACGACCTTCACGTGGCTTGTCACTGAAGCTAGAGTGCCCACGTTGAAATTCTAAATACCAGCGTTCTACAGTCCTAAGACATGGTGCTGCATCACTAAACACAGAAGTGATCTCCTCAAAGCACTGAAGTCATGTTAGTCCCCTTTGAAAGTTGTAGAAAATGATTGCACGCATATTTTCCTTTGATATTTCCATTTTTACAACCGACTTGTTACCTTTGAATAGACGCTACAATAAAACTATTCGACCGATCAAAAAACATTCTTTTGTTTTCGAATTCTAAATTCAAAAAGATGAAAAAGCCATATATGTTTTTTTTTTGTTAATAATTGCGGGAGGTTTGCAAACAACACGACTTAAAAGGCAGCCCTCGTATACAAAAATCTATTGTTCTTGATTACTCATTTTTTTAAACTATATGAGGTTACACTGTTGTTTACATAATTTGGAAGTTTGTTATACATTTTTACTCCTATCCCAAATATACTCGTTTTAAACTTAACTGTCCTACCTTCACTTAACTCCGCTTGATACATTTTTATACCGTGCACTTCTCAATGTGTCTTCATTTAAATCGCGTTTTATCATTACTGCTGCTTCATAAATGTATAGTGAAGGTAAAGTCAAAATGTGTAATCTTGTAAACTCTGTTCTACATGAATCGGTCTGGTTAAGTCCACATATACTTCTAACGTTAAAAAAGTTACTAAGACGGTTGAATTTCTTCCGGATTTTTGTCATTTACACCTCCTAACACAATTACAAAGTCGTTTTTATTTAGTTTACTTATTTCAGCTTTTTCCGTTACTAAAACTTCATTTAGGGATGCTCCTGGCTTCCAGAAACACTTCACTCGATAATCTTTACCGATGACTCTTTGCAGATTTTTTTTGGATATAGCGTCCCTGCTGGTCCGCAATTATGATCACGTTTTTCTTATTTGTTTCACAGCATTCTGAATTTTTTTTTTCATGTTTATTTGTTTATTTTTTTTGTATAGTTTGACATTGAATGGCAATGTTACATGAGGAAATGTTCAATTTAGTTTCTGGGAACTGTTTAGGCTCTGATGGATTGATGTTTTTTACAGACTTTGATACACTGTTCTGTTGTGAAGTTTCTGTCAATATATTTTGCCTGCGTGACGTTGTGAATTAAACTAGTGCTTGTAGTCGGGTCTAAGCCCAAATGATTTTCTTTTTCATTTTGAATACCTGGTGTGGACATTAATTTCTCATCGTAATGTAAAGGGCAGATACAGTGCGGTCTCACACAGGCTGCGTTTTAAAATGCGTGGCCCACACAAGCCGATTTCCGAAAATTAGAAAAAAAAACCTAAGTACTTATTTTATTCTTGATTCGTGTCGAGAATCAGTAGCATAGTTACCTCCTTGAATTACACGAGGATGCAAAACGACACCTTTTATATTGCAACTCTCAATACTAGGACGTTTGATCTTACATCAGGTCCAAACTGGAGGAAATCGTTAGAGGAGGCCTTTGCCCCCTTAGCCCTTTTATCCTGAAACTCCTTTCGTGTGCTACTTTAATTGCTGTAATTTTTTTTCTGGAGATATATTATAACTAAACTAACTAAAGGGCTATTGATTGACTGATTGAATAACCAAGTCCTTAATAATCATATAAGTTGAAGTGTGGTCAACGTGACTCATGTGCAAATATAGTAGAGAATAACTGTGTAGTGTGACTGTGTGAGTGATAAAATAATTTTATTTAAACGAATCGACGCCAACTAGTTCTAAGCCTTCTGTTTAAGTTAGAGATTCCTTTATTTGACGTCATCCTGATAAACAACAAAGTATTATGTTTCATTGTTACTTATTTTTATGCAATTAAGTCAACTGATTTAAAACAATGAAAACTTAAAAGAAAATCGTTGTTTAAATTCACGATAACATCTTTTGATATGCGGTTATTTCCGTTGGGGCTAGGCAGAAGGATTTACAGAACACTACACGCATCTAAATAGCGAATTCATTCGTTTTAATAAATGTATGCTCTCGGCTTCACTCGCAACTTAGAGGAACATCATGAAACTGGATAAAAGCCTTATATTATAGGTGAAGGCCAGGGTAGCCCGTGTCGGGGGAGTGGTGAATGCTTATGCGAACCCCGCACCCCCGACCATAAGTAGAGGTGGAACACCGCGGTGGTTTTAGCCGGTAAGAGTCCGGCATACCCCTCTGTCGCGACGACGATGGAGGGAGTCCACGAGGATTTTACACCGCGAAACAAAAAAAAAATGGGTAGTCCGCGGTATTTCAATTTTCTTATTTTTTTTTTTTTGCGTTTTGCGGGTCTGTGTCAGGTTGTAGGTTGAACAAAATATTATTCGCGAGCGTAACAAGTATGTATTTATAGAATTAAAATCATCAATACAACCCTCTAAGTTCATATATTGGTTGATATTTCATGAAATAGTCATTCGCGGGCTACCTAGCGCATCATAACATCCTAATAAAATTGCGCTAATTTACACTATGATATGTGTGAAATTCCATCCAAAAACGTTCTTTCGTAATGCGTAATTGAGCGACAAACATCTTCACAATTTATTACAATCTTAGGATTTAAAGGATTATGTGTTCTGTAGTTCTCAAAAACAATAATATACTTTTAAAGGAATCTCTATCTTATAATTCGTATCGACTTATCAATAAATAAATGCCCTTTATTCCTTTGTGATAACAATCTGATAGTAGGTTCTTAAGTAGAAAGTATCTAAGACATTCTCGGCTAAATAATTAAATAATATGTTTACATGTTTCATACATTAATAGTTAGTATAGTAACTCCCGAGTTTTGAAAGCATTACCAAGTTTCTGCAAAATTTTCTGCGATTGCATTGGACTTGGCTAAAATAACAACATGTTCTGAGTCGACATCAGCCTTTTGTATAAACTACTAACTTCTGCCCGCGGCTTCGCCCGCGTGGATGTCGGAAATTATCCCACGGGAACATGCTACCGAGATAAAAAGTAGCTTATAAAGCCTATCAAGGCATAAGTCCGCCTTTGTATCTTTTTTGTGTGCAATAAAGTGTGCCAGTGAAAGTCCCGTCAAAACCGGTCCAGCCCTTTCGAAGATTAGCCGGAACAAACAGACAGACAGACAAAATTAAAATATATATATATAAGTAGGTAGGGTATACATTTTCATACGCATTTAGTAACAACTGTTATTTTGAAATTGCAAACAGACACTTCAATTTTATTTATTTGTATAGATAGGTACATAATTAAAAATTAGCATCCGGTTGAACTGGAAGCCGACCCCAACATAGTTGGGAAAATGCTAGGCAGAAGTATTCTATCCTATTAAAAAAATTTTATACATACATAGCACTTCGCCCGCGACTTGTTCCACGTGGATTTCGTACTTTCTCCTAAATTTTTAAAGACCCCTTCACCCTTCAAAAGGTAGTTTTTGAAAATAATGATCATAATTTTATAATTTATTCAGAAAAGCTTCAAGTTTATAAATTAAAGGAATAATATTGTTCATATAAACTATGTCCTCCCCTTTCACCTCAATTGGGGTTTGTTTTTATAAGAGGAAATAAACTTTGGGCTGTTGAAAGCATTGGGCCAATTTCATCGTCAAACAAGAAAATTACAAGCAATCACTTTATCTAAAACCATTAATGTACGGAACATGCAGTTTTATAAATGATAAAATATTTAAAAAAAAAACTAAGCTCCGGTACCCTCCTGTAATGTAAATAATAATAATTATAAGTAGGTAGAGACGTCGACCACCGAACGAAACAGATTAATATATTTCATTTATTAGTTAGGAACTTCTAAAAATTAACGGCTATTTTGTATTAATGCCAAAAAGTTGAAACAATTTTGATTAATGATTTTAAAGTTATATTTAGGTATTGTTGCTAAAATATTAAATAGGTACACTTCATTTTTTGTAATTATTTGTAAAAAAAAAAATAACGGTAAAAATTGTCTTTGGTCGTGAAAAAAATCATGAAGTTGAAGTGTATCGTTAAGACGTAGTTAATAAAATAATTAGAGCGTGGTCTTGCGTATAGAATTGATATGTTATTATCGTGTCAGAATCATATTTGTTACAAAACTGACAAGTTACTTGTATAATATCTAATAAACATCCATAAAAATGTGTATTTTTAAATGGGGGAAGGAAATGCGATATTATTTAGTTACCATAATCATTTTTTTTATTACTTCCTTATGAAGTCCCCGAAATGAAGGTAAAAGTTATAATAATAAACCGTTTTGAGGTTTATTATTGGGCGTCGAATATTTGCGTCGGGATCACGATGGTTCAGGCTTACCGCTGCCTCTCCCATTTTATTATTTAGTCATTAAAAGGTGTATATTTCATACATTTTGCACTACTGTATATTTGTTGTATATTCCGTTAGGTTGGCAATAAGTTACGCAAAATACGGCCTTAGCTATATTTAAGTTGCTAAACATACTACAACTAGCTTAGACGAATCTAGATTTATTAAAATGCAAATTTATATACCTGTAATTATAGGATCGATCTTTTTAAAATCTAACCCACCACCTTTCCTACCGTTCAGAGGATATTATCTTGTTACAGATTTAAAGAATTTATTTCAGAAGAAACATTATTAGTTATTAAATTGTAGATCTCTTATTAGCTTTTGTACAGTTAGTATACAATTTCTTTAAGTTTAAAATGATGTAATAATAGCACTTGGAAAAAAAACGAAAAAAAAATACGTTATCGAAAAAAATAACTCGATTTAATAGAAAAAAATAATAATAAAAACTTTTCTTTTTCAGGAATGTTGACTTTTTTTTACAAAAACCCCTTTTCCTTATATTTTTAAGATAACAGAAATGAAACTATTTTATGTGTTTACTAATTACAACATAAAATATTTTAAGCGGAAAAAAGTGATACGACTTCACAACATACAGATATTCAGTTAATAAATTCAGCCAATAATTCAGTGAATAAAACTTTAACTGACAATTTTAACAAAGCTATCAAACACTTATCTATACAGGTATCGATAGCAAATAGATTTCTGAGAACCATTACTAATTTTTTCACGTTGGTAAAACGCATTTCGCCAGGTGGGACTCCTTATCAGTGTTATCAACATGTAGGTACACTTGACTTTTTATGGTCAACTTATAGGTTTCCTCACGTTCAAGTGGGGATAGATTTGATGTGTCTATCACAATATACGTGCGTTTTGTTTTGAATGTTTTTCCTTTGTACGTACCAAAAAACCTTGTAAGTATTGAGCTGTGTTTAGCTTGGTGTAGTTTTAGGAACTACTTAGCAAACATACGAAAAATAATGTTTATGATGAGTATGAGGACATGGAGCCATCTGAAAAAATAGAAGCTTCTGTCAACAAAAAAGTAGTTCTAATCCTGAAAAAAAAAAATAGTTACTATACAAGTGGTCTTTGGCGCACACGAAATCATCAACATGTATTATAAAATACTAGCTGCGCCCCGCGGTTTCACCCGCATAAGTTTCGATCCCGTGGGAATGTCGGGATAAAAAGTATCCTATATGTTAATCCTGGTTATAAACTATCTGTGTGCTAAAGTTCGTCAAAATCTGTTCAGTAGTTTTTGCGTGAAAGAGTAACAAACATCCATACATACAAACTTTCGCATTTATAATATTAGTAGGATGGCAATCCACAAGATTTTATCCACAAAAGCATTGCGTGTATCATAATAGGACCTAGGGATGTGCCTTGAAGAAATCGATGAATCGTTCATCTCACAAAGGACTATGGAAATTATTGTAGTGGCGATTAGAAAATTGACATATCTCGTGTCAACGATGGTTTAAAACGTCTGTTATTAAAGACTGCGATAATAATCGAGTCTAGAGCTAGACTAGCCCATCGCCCACGGGCTTCATAATGGCGCATTTCCTTTGCCGGAAGTGCGTCATATGGTGGCCTGGGGTCTGGCGTTAATTCCTTTTTTCGCGGAATAAAAATAATACATTCTTGGTATGGTATGGATTGTTTTATTTTTAATACTTGGCTAAATTAAAAGTAGTTTTTGAAAAAGTTGGAAGTTTGGTTTGTTTGGTGATATTTTATTACTTGATGTCCGCGGCTTTTACCAGTTATTTTCCAAAATTGAACTAAATCAACGTCAAAAACAAGCTTTTATTACTTGTTAATAAAAATAACTAAAATGTCAAAAATAATTTAAACCTCAAGAAATAGGTAAATAAAAAGTGTTACATTTCATGGTTCCATCATCAGATCAGCTCCATGTAATAATAATTTTGCATTGTCATCCGATTTACACATGCATGCAAAATTTCAGCTCAATCGGCTGAAGATATCCTGTTTCAAAATTGAGTTGCAAGAGTCCACCTTAACAAACATAGTTACATATGTACAGACGCCAGCACATCAAGCTACTACAATCTGTCAAATTTCTTTAATAGATTTTCAACTTTATCGTTAGAGTATTAAGGTTCAAGGTTGATTGGGAAAATTTGACAGTTTCGGGTAGCTTGACCTGCTGGTGTCTGTACATCGCAAGTTAAATAAAAGCTTGTAAAAAGCACTGCGCCTGAGCTACTTTGTCTGAATTTGAAAGCCAGAGCGCTGCGCCTTTCAGTAAGATAAAAGAGACGAGACGCAGCGGAGCGTTACATTGTTTTTAGGTCGTGGATTCGATTCATATACCTACCAAGAGAAGTTACAAGATAATATTGCCGAAAACAGCTGCTGAATGATGTTGCTGCCGTCTTATTTCGTATACCTACCTACATGTAATTGCAGCAGGTAGGTAAGCAGTGTTTTGTGGTTTTGATCACTCAAAAAGGCTTAGGGTAGGAAGTAGGAAACTTTCCTGAAAATTTTTCGTGTGCCGTTTGCAGTTGTTTGTTAACCCACCTCTGGCACTATTCTTCTATCATAGGTATTGCTTTTAAAGTAGGTGCCTAACTGTTGTATAAACCCATGACGAAATGAGAGAGGGATGGTATATCTCTTGTAATACCAGATTATTAGGCTGTGACGACTATTCAAAGACCTTGCAAAAGTGTACAGCTAGGTACCTACATTTAATGAAACCGGAGTTTTCCGGCCGGAACATGCACAGGATCCGCCGGATACAGACCGACGTCGAAGAGTCCTGTCT
This sequence comes from Apamea crenata, assembly GCA_949629185.1. Classification (NCBI taxonomy): domain Eukaryota; kingdom Metazoa; phylum Arthropoda; class Insecta; order Lepidoptera; family Noctuidae; genus Apamea; species Apamea crenata. Next base: position 897,923 of record OX451365.1, on the reverse strand, counting down.
TTCAGAGCCCTATCTCGTGAAATTGTGCAATAAATAACACTTTCGGATACAGCAGACGGGAAGATGCAAAGTCGAGAGCAAAAATCTTCTGAACAAAAAAATCAAGACTAAAATTAATCGGGTTCGAGATCGGAACGCTGTAGCGTCATATTTTAATTTTGTCCTCTGAATAACTGAACTGTTGACAAAAAAAACTTTGAATTTAAGTAGCGAGCGGTACTCAGTTGACCTCCCCTCCCATTGTGACGAATGATTCACAGCCGGCGGTGCAGTGAGGGAGCGGAATATTTTTTAACTTCATCTTTTTAAAACTACAAACTCATGGAATCGTAATTGTACTTCTTTGTTCAGAATTTAAGACTATATCTTTATAGTAGGTAAGTAATTACTTATCTTTAAGTATAAATTCTTCAGTAGCATTTCATTACTTTTAATTTTCTCTACCCGTTAATTAAAGACATCTAGGCCGTAAAGATGTTTAATTGAAACGAAGATCACATAAACAGAGGAATGTTAATTGTAAAAGAAACAATAAAGAGGTTTGATTGTAGAACGAGCGCCCTTTATCTTGCTTAGTATAATCAACAGTCTGCTTAGGTACAGGTAGGTTAATTATTTACATACGATCAATGATGTCATCAATTTACGCATATTTCCTTCATTATTTTGTTTTTAGAGCGACAGGCTGAGCTGTGCTGTGAATCATCGCAAACACGTACAGTGAAATATTATTATTGTAGCCGTGGCACCGCACCACGGCACCACACAGCGCCGAGCCCGCCGCTGCCACCCCCGACTCGCACGCCCGCATACAACTTCTGTCTGTTCTGTTCGCCTCAGTCGTATTTTGACGTCGCTACACAGTGCACGGAGCAACGCCTTTCTTTCTCCACATCAACTAACACTTGGTGAGTTATAGTTTTAACCGGTTTTTTACTATTTCGGTACAAAATTCCACTGTTGATACGATTCCGTTTATAAAACATGAGCAAAAATTCAACATTGTGTGCTTTTATGCGATTATCGAACGGTTTTTTACTGAACCCTCCCTTGGGAACCGGCGATCGGATGTAGTGGAGGTGGAGTAGCGGCATCGCGGACTCATTGATCAGGAATTCCTTTTGGAGAGTTTGTCTCGTTACAATGAATCGAATTGGAAATTATATTTTTGATTAACGGAATCGTTGTTTGTCAGTCGGAATGGGAGCGGTTGTATGACTTCATTCTTTTTTATCATGCGGTGCTGTTCGGCTAAAGCACACGTCGCACATTTTTATTGTTCGATTATTGCCACTGTAGGTACCTAGGTACCTATGTACCTACATATTATGCATTTACCGACTAATGAAGCCGATAATGTGCTCCTGTAAGGATTAGAACGTTGTTTTACCGGTGTACGTGATGTTACAATTAAATAGCAGTTTTTCCTTCATACCCACAACGGTTTATTCTAATAAGCTCCCGATTTCATCCACACAGATTTTCCTGTATATTTTAATAACACAATGGGTTTATTTTAATCTAGACTAGATTAAATATTATTAACTTTTCCTTGTCCTTTTAATGAGAAAAAATCCTCCATTGTGAATGTGGATCCATTTTTTTAAATGTAGGTTCAACCTTCCCTTTGTATTGTATTGCACCACTTTGGATAACGCTGTTGATAAATCATAGGGAGAGAGTGTCAGTCATTAAAATGACAAAGACACATTCCAGAGGGTGGAGGAAAGTGAGTGAGGCGCAACAAAAAGATTCTTGTTTAGAAATACAACGTTTACCGAAACAATCGGCTTTTCCACCGGGAAGCAATTCGTCAACAAATGTTTTTCGCGTAAGCAATTTTTAAACTGAAAAAAACAAGAGAAAAGAACCGAATTAACCGTTCGGTTATGGTTCGTTTAACATCATGCGATATTATGTTAATAAATACAATTAACCCGTCTCGCTAACTCAGGCGTGTGTCGAGTCGTTCAACTTTAGATTTTGAGGTGCAAAAGAATAAGAATAAAGAGATCTAGAGTTCAGAGATTAGAGAGGATCCGCACTAAAAACTTGAATTGTTTCGAAAAAAAAGAAGAAAATTATCGATTAGTCGAGCACATGGTTGACTACCATCTATCTTCAAGCCTTGTCTAAGATGCGGTACAGCCGTAAAGGCTTACATTCATGGGTGCCCTTAAGCTTAACAGTAGGTAGCCATTGACGGGTGTTAATGAACCCAAGTTTTGTATCAGCCGGCCGCTAAATATAGAAATCTGACTAATGCACAACACATGCTTGACACAGCCAATAACCGTCCGTTGATGTTTTGAATAATAAATCGTCCTCTGATATTAAATCTGAAGGTTCAACTTTAGAAAAGTATTACATTTAATTATTTTGATTCAATACAAGAATATTAATTCATTGATTTGTACCATAATTTGTACGCATAAACACAATAGCAACTTTTTAAGGAATCTACCTCCTTAATGACAGTCACAGGAATGACAGGAAATTATGGAAAGTTTTTTTTAATCCATGCAAACGTCTCTTTATTGAGCCTACTACAGAATTTTCGAGTTTAAAAAAAGCGCAGTAGTCATAAACCACACTGGATCATTACAAAAGAGTTAACCGGTTCGTGTGAACGCTGGGACTTTCGCCGCTTTCACGCATCATAGAGTATTGAACGGTAATCATTGACTAAATCTTTAATTAGTACACACCTTAGTATTGCACGTAACTTTTTTATGTCATCGTTTTAGGTAGTTCCTAGTATTTAGCGAACTTAATTTACGATTTTATTTATTGTTAATTTATAATGTAGGAATGCACAAGATAATTATTAACCGGTAACCAAATATAGTAGTTTTCCTGTTGTTGAGTAAACGTTTTTCAAGCGTATTATATGAATCATAATAGCCTGAATAGCGGCTTATAGCTTCTGCATGGAAACATTTCCTCATACATAACCCGAATACTCTAATGTATCTATAGGTACAACACCGATGCACTGCGTTGGTTTGTAATGAAATCTGTCCAGACAGGACACTGGCTCATGCACGAAAGAGAGGGATATACACAGACTTGTTTGCGAGAAGGAGAAGAAATAACTTCCCGAATACGCGAATCGATTTCCCGGAGACCAAACGACGCGTCGCACCCCTAATGTCTAACTGCTAGGGTTGTCTGCGAGGGCTTTAATCGAATTAGTACTCAATTGTGCTGGGGAGCACGATTGAGATAAACACGAGGTGTTCAAGTTGTTGTTTTAATGTTATATCGATCTTGTAGATGAAGTGTGGAAATAAGACAAAGAAAGGGATGAAAGAAAATGAGGCTGACAGGCTCCTTATTTCTGCTTCCTTTCATACGCGACGTGGATTCGGGGGCGTACAAAAGTCAAGCTAGAAAGGTCAAACAAACTCAATAAAACGAGCATTTGCGCTGAACTTTTGCAGGATTTAGAGTTTATTACAGTTTATAACTTCAAACTCAGACTAGAAAGAGAAAATTTGACCCTAAAATTCGCGAGGGTGGCAACCATAGAACCATTCGGGCCCCCGCAGTCGCATATACGTATGATGAAGCCCTAGGTACCCTATGTTGGTTTATAGATCAATAAACGGCGAGGGGAACCGCATCGGAGCGTTTCGCAAATGCCCACCCATGTCAGTAGGAATAATAAAACAAAAAAACACCGTATTCGCGAAATGGAGACGTTAAGGTCTGAATAATGCGTTTATAATATATTCCACTTAATTCAGCTCCATTTTCATAATTAAATTGTTTAGCTTAGATAATAGTTTTTACAGTTTTTTATTAGTTGACTAATTATGATTTTAAATTAGTCTGGTCATCTGGTGCATACCGAAAGATTTAGATCGTGTAAAAAATGTGGCGCACGGACGTTACACAGTGCTTCCTCAGCCATCCGTGCGATGCTTACACTTGAAAATCTCTTAATTGCCGATGCTGGCTTGACGCTCCATAAAATGTGAGACGTATCTCTGATATACGCTCTAGCTTAGGGAGGTCAATGACACTGCACGGTAATTCACACCATATTTGAATTTCAGACCACTTTTTATTATTTTTGTTGTTCTCATTTTTATTTATAAGTACTAATTAGCCAACATAATGAGAATGACTTTTGAATTTATTTTATGGGTGCATCTTATTAATAAATCATCTACTTACATAACTTTAAGAAATTAGAAATTATTTGACTGAAGACAGATTCAATGGCAATTTATACAAACAACAACGCCTCGATCAATATCACAAACTGTTCCATTTATTGATTTTGTCTGGCAACAATATACAGCTTATTTATTCCTTTTGGTAAGTTTAATATTTAACCAGTCCCATCTAACAACGTTTATTTGATTTACCATTGAATTCTAACTGCATTTATATTTGGCATTAGACAAAAATACATGGTGCCCTTGGCATATTGAGTCGAGGGGATGCCCTCGTGCACCCTTGCCCTAACCGAGGCGAGGGTGACAAAGTATACCATAAATATATGAAACTGCTATAAAAAAGACTGTAGACATTACACGAAAAAATATTAGTAATCCTTTAATGTGCTGTAGACAAAGTAATGGCGTAAGGAAATATGACATTGGTTTTTTGATTCATGTTGTTATTTTCATAACTTAGATTTAGATAAAGTAGGTTAGATAGTCTACTACTTACTTTATAATAATAATAATTTATTATACTAAAATAAATAATTCTATTCTCAACTACCTTTATCGTTTAATTATGTTCCCAATTACTCTACCAAACATTAAAATCTTCAATACTAATTGGGTTTTAGCATTTCTAACGACTCGACTGAAAGATGCGTACCGTATCAGGCGAATAATTAACGTGAAGTGAGCTTTACAGCGGCTTTAATTAATGCCTACGTCAAAGAAAATGGAAAGCTGAAGCTCTAGTGGATACCTCACGTTTACAAGTGTAGTGAACCGGAGAATTTATGTCGAGAGATCGATTGACAGATGAGATTTCAATTTCAAGATGGCGGCCTATCGTTAATCAACCATTTTCGATGATAACTTAAATCTTCGTAGCGTTCCACAAAATATTTTGTTTAAACAGATGGGAAAGCATGTCTTGTTATTTATGGAATGGTCTTGAAATAACATCTTGTTTTCATGATATATTTCTGTTTTTAAAAGATACAATCTACACGAAACGTGTTTAGTTTACGAACTAGAAGAAAGCTAAAATATTCGTAGAGATAAAAACTTGGAACTGGAAAATGTGCCATCATTTCACATACCATGCTTTCTCAGATGATACAAATGTCAAAGGACCTTTTATGAGAATACGCCTTGAAGAAGATTCGACACAAAAGCTAAATATAGGTACCCAGTAACATACAACAAACTCCGAAGTTGGAGCGTAGTAATTCAGTGACAATTCATGGCCCTAGAGAGCTGCGTAACTTGTAGTGTCGTAGTACTACCGCAGGACTGGTTCCACGTTATTATCTGCGCACTTACAACGTGGAATACCTTGGCATACACATTTACAATGAAAGTGTAGCTGGTTTAAAGGATCCTCTGTGTGAGTCACGGGTCGGCTCGTCCAACAATGCCGGCTGAGACAATGGTCTATATCGATTGTTTGACTCGACTATGCTGAGGAAATGCTCGTAATTGTATTACATAAACGAATAACTGCGTTGTAGAAAAGATTCTGTTAGATTCTGATATGGGGAAGCAGAAACTGCCTCGGGCCCTCGGGTCATCTAAGAACGGCGGAGTAATTGCATAATACACTATTTAGTAGGAATGGCTTTCGTTTTGACAGTTCAACAACATTAATTGCGTTATTTACGTTGTTGACCAAATTCATTTTTCGTACATATGAAGCAATGGATTAGCAATATCCTTCAAAATGATTCAGATTGAGATTGATACACAATTAGGGTGCTAGAGAGTGGTTTTAAATCCTAAAACGTTCTTGAGTTAGAAGTTACTTAGGTATAGATATTTTAATTACTTGTGGTAGTCCGCACCTTCGACCACTGAAACGATTGCGAACGCAAGTCTGAAACTAATTTCAAAAAACTTAACTAAATCAGTGACTATAGGAGCTTAATTCACAATATAATCCACGAAGCAAAATATAGAGCTAACTATTTGATTCTAACATTCATTAATTATCCAACATGATTCTTCAAAATCTGACACTGACTTCGATGGTCTTGCTTTGCATTAGGCGGTAAACCAGCATTATTCAATAGTACATAACTACCTACCCAGGTTCGCAATTTATTGAAACTTGAACGGAACGGGACCTAAGATTGATGTTACCAAAGTGACGGAGCAATATCTCGTGGTAGTGGTAGCCCGTTACTTTATCCCGTTTATAAGATTTACTGAAGCTGTTCTCACTATTTCATTAATTAGAACGTATCGGGTAGCTTAGCTGACTTTGTATCTGACTTGTCAACTAGATATCCCTTCCTTGGAAAGATGGATGCATATCTTTTTTTTTGTAATTTCCAAGGTGTTTCTCGTTTCTTATTGCTTATCTAAAAGTCAAATATTATTGATATTGCAAGCCGGTTTTATCGATACAATTAATTTATGATGTTGCACTTTACTAACAACATGGTCTAAACTCTTGCTCTCATTTCGCATTCATATCTTTGGACTAATTTTATCTTTGTTACTTTCTGGAAGTTCTGCAACAGCGGGTTAAAAAGGGACTATATTTAGATCTGTGCAACTATCACGACTGCAAAGTTTACTGATACAAATCGCAATTGTTATATTATCTGCAACTGCACTTGAAACATTTGGACATTCTTTGATAGTCACGGTTGTAGCCAATGCCGAGTTAAATAAATAATCAGACTACACACCTGAGGCACACAATATAATATTATACGGTGCCTGAGGGACGAATGAATCATCCGCGAATTGAATGAAATGTCAAATGTCATGAAATGTCATAAAGGAAATCCTATGAATAATTTTAAGTAGAATAAAAATAACACACTAGAAGTTGGAGAATTGTTATCAAATGTTTAGATTAATTGAACAACACACGAGGCAAAGTGTATGATAGATAAGAATAAAAATAACTTCTTTAGGAAGTTATTAAGTAACTGTTCTTTGTGATTGATGGAATGCGAATGAATCAGCCATTCAGAAACAGCTGTAAGAGCCAGATTGTTCCAGACAGAGTTAGAATGATTACAGTTGCTTTCTCTTGTTTGTTTTGATGCACCAATAATATTTGTAGAAACTAATTGAGTCGGCGGGAATATACTCCATGATTGCAATGGGAAGATATTTGCAAGCGAAGACACATATTTTTATCAAAGAAACACAATCCATGTTATTACTTACCAAAATGCTGTAAATCGTAAAAAGATTTTCATTCGGAAATGATTTCGTATCTCTACGACTCTTTTTGTCAAAAAATGTGGACGCCATCTTTGTTAGGTACCCAACGATCGATTTTTGAATGGAAGTCCGTTGTAGAATTCCATTCAAATGAATTTACAGCCAAAAGTTATTTTCAATAGTTACTTTTTTACAAAACTATTTTCTTTTGAACAGAAAAAGATTAAGAAGCTTTAACCTCGCTCTAGACTTGAATGTATTCCAGGAATTTAGAATTCACATTTAGGTCAAAGACCCATGGAACTGCGAACACTGCGATATCTCAAAAGTTTTTCCAATGAAAGTGAAATTGAAAACCGAGAATGTTTGCATTTCACATTCCAAGATTGTAGTGTCTTTTTTGTCGTTCTTAGTACCCTTCCGATGTCGAATCAAGTTATTTTCATAACCTAGTGATTTATGATATAAACAAATGAAATTGATGACGGGCAAATTCCTATAATAATAATCTAAGTTTTCCTGTAGAACTCACATAGGTACATACATTTTTCCAAGTATTTTTATTTAAATAGAATGCTTATGTAGGACAAGTAGTCATGTGGAATGTCATCATGACATTCAACAGCAGAGGATTTTTTTTTTTTTAACTTAAACTACAATAAGGTACTAATATGGATTTTAGCCTTTGCTATTAACATTGTTACTATTAAGTAGTTACTATAGAATTATCGGTGCACAAAATCGTGTTATTTTCCGCGTGAAGTTCTAAACATCCCGTCAGAAATCACACCACGAACCACTCAGATAAAAACAGGGAATCGTACCGAACACGGTTAATTACGCGCCCTTTGAACATTCTACCCTTTAAAAGGATGCCTGATGTCCGTAAGTGTGGCACCGGTACATCAATTTGCTGTTTTATGGCTTTGGTGTGCCGTAAAATGTTTAGTTTTAACCCTCCTCAGATTTGCATGAAAACAGTGCCAACTGACGCACATCTGGAACGATATTTATGGAAAGACACGAATTTTGTTTATGAAATGGCTAGTTTTTTGCTAGGAGAAATACCTGCGCTCGTTGTAAGACTCCTCTCTCTCTCTCTTCATCCAAATTCTAGAGACTTCCTAATCCAAAACTTGTGGACCAGCATCTTTTTCCAGCTTTCAATCAGTGTCATCGTTACTCATTAGCCACGTATGACCAGCTTTTGTCATGTCAATGTGACGAGTTTCCAGCTAACCGAGTTCCGTTTGATCCCTGCAACCTCTATGGTTGACCGGTCGAGATCATCACATTATTGCGTCGTTACTTCATATGGTCTGCAGCTGTCCACCTCAGCATTCCTTTCTGCATTGTCTGGCAGAAACAGAAGTCTGCAATTTGTGTGCTATGTTCCTACATAAATAGTAATCAACAGTGTTTGTTGTTTTGTCCTTTGTGTAATTATCAGAACTGCATTAATCATTTCGATAAGTTATCGAAATAGATATACCTACATCGAAATATTTTCTTTGGTAAAGTCCATTCTGGGCTTGATAACCGAAACTGACATTAAATGAGGATTGCCCCCATAAAGGATATATGTATAACTACGCAGAAGTACAGATAAGAGTAATATTCCGTACAAGTGCTTTGTCGCCGCGAACTCGATATATTTCTAGTATTCTGGGAGTTTTGAGGACAGCACTTATAAATTATGTCAATTAATTAATCATGTTTATGTTCAGGGTTCGACCAATGAATACTAACTCTGGGACTTTGAGAAAAAAATCCATGGGTCAAAGATCTCGCTTCCCATTTCTAGCTCGTGCCTTTAGTTTTCGTGACTGCAGTGACGATCTATGATTTTCTAGTTACGATTAAATTATAGCTTTGTCCTCACCAATGCACTTGCCTTGGGTACTGATTATGGCAATTTTCCACTCCCACACTGATCGTTTTAATCATCATATATCTTCCAATCCATTTTCAGTGGCATCTAAATATTTCGTTCAGGAAATGGGTTGATCAGGTGATCCAGTGGTCGTAATTCGTTAAGCTCAACACCTGCTAGTCATATTTTATGCGATGCATTAAATCTTTCACACTGCTGCTCATAAATCTGGCAAACACTGCGTCAACTAGGTGACATTTTGTGACACCAAGCCAACACCTTGCTTAGAATACTGCATAGCCTGTTCAAACATTGAATTGGCTCCAAGAATTATTTCGTGTTTGATCAAAACATTGGCCACATTTTACCTGTCAGTATTACTATTTACACAAACCATGTCCACATTGCGTAAAAAAAAAGAAATGGCAATACTGGCAGCGTTGGCTGGAAGTTAGTGAAGTAGCGATAGACATTTGCCAGACTGAAACTCGAGACCAAAACATATTTGTAGAGGCGAGAGTAAATAATGACAAGTTTAATAGGTCAGCTTATTTGCTATGCGCTAAGAGAACAAATTGTTTACGCATTTTCTAGCAAATCAACAGTGATTGATTCATTCTAAAAGGCCAGTCGTGAAGATTATAATATGCGTTTATATGAATATAACCTCTAGTACTGTAAAAGCAAGAATGTGACAATAAAAAACAAAACACTCGAGCAATTGAACGCGTGCCGTATCTAATCACAGAATTCAGTCGACCCGATTCCCATATCGTTTGTGACCTTAAGTGGAAAGTGACGACTGCACCATGTATGGACGTCCTAGCCCCAAGGTTAGCTGCTATACGCTGCAGATGTCACGACTCTTGGATCGTGAAGTAAGTCGTTGTATTAATAGTGGCAAGGTCGATCCGTGGCTTCACATTTGTGGCATATCTAGATTCTAGATAGTCCTTATTTGACAGCTGTTTATCGTTTTCTTTGATGTTCATCTATTTGATTGAAGGCTGAATTGGAGATGCAGTTTTATCTATGTTACTATCTTCTAATGTTTCATTGGTGTACTGGATCGCCTACACTTGTTTCTTAAATAGAATAAGTAGAGTTCCAGCAATATGTTCTGTCGTGTGTTGTTAGTGCAGTTTTAATGATAAATGAACAATTTTAAAGGTTGTTTTAGTTCGCTGGAAGTATTGGCCAAATGATCGTCCAAATCTTTATGCCACTTATTCCATATTTTCTGAAATGTTGTAGAAAATTCGAAGACTGTTTGAAATTGTTAAAGACAAGCAGATTCAAATCTAATCAGCGTTGTTAATTCTGTTCCTTCATTTATATTCTCGTCTGCAAGTCGGTTCCTAATTAGTCTTGACGGAGCGTCCATCTTTTCCTGTCCAAGTAAAAGGGAAACAAGACGATTTAGTTTCCATCCGAGAACATTCACTTGTAAGTCTTCGAAGGTTTCCTCAAGAAGGAAGAAGTTTCTTGAGCGTTTCCTTATATTGAATAAAATGCGGTTGCTATTAGAATTACCTAAGACCTCGTTTCCCCGGAAGCTGTTTCTTTCTTCACATTGGGGAGTACAACTAAATATAGTTTCTCGTACTTAATTAGTAATTACAGCCCGGTCTGTTTGAGATGTACATAAGTGATAACACAATTGCAAAACATAGTAAGTAGCAGTTGTAAATCAGCAAAAACGGAACGTGTCGAGGCCAGCGATCTGCTTACGGTGAAATTTTAATAACTTTAAACTTTCTACGGTGTCGGCTTGCAGACGTGCATCGCATGACTCACTCGGTTCACTGTACGCTCCCCCACCAAAATACGGCAGACGTTGCCATTAAGCCGGTATTGATTCCCCAAATGTTGGCGAAATGTAGCTGTTACTCAATCGATTCTTAGTTTTGCATAACAATGAGTGCATGAGAATAAAATTCATCATCAAGAACAACAATTAAACGTATTTCAAAATGGAGGACACCATCGTTGTTCGTTACATAAAATGAAACAACTTTATAACACAGCCAAATGTAAAATATCATTGTAGTTATGAGAAACAGAACCCCCGAAACAACAACGTTATCATAATAACACATCTTATTTTTTTTTTAGATTACGAATGTTTAAAAACAAAACATTTCGGCTGACATTTTGAAAACTCTGACCATATGGCGCATGCCTCGTATTTTTTATGGCGCCAAGAATTACGAGTTGTTTTACGTACCCGTTCTTGCAGGTTCTATACCTTATAAGGTTTTGGAAAGGCGCCATGACACGCCACGCACCGTTACTAAGCTGAGTTAATCTAAAGTTACAATAGAACGTTGATTTTATTTCGACGAGACGAGATGAGACAGATGGTCAGAGTCAGACATATTAGATTGTATGCGACACTGACAACCAATGTTGCAGCGCCAGCGATGTATGGTGATATCTTTTTAAGGCCCATTGTTTTTTTTTTTCTCAGTCGATGTCGTTAGGCATGGCCGTGACATGACTCACATCCTTTCCCGATACGAGAGAGAAATGTTAGTAGGTATTTCTAAATGGTTAAGGTAGTTAAAAGGCATGAATCAATTATGACGCATTCACATAAATAATACTATTATCAACGTTGGACATAAAGCCGTAAGTAAGGTGGCATGACTAGAATGACCTCATCTTGGTTTTCGGATATATGAGTAAGCATTACTACTACATGCTTCCTGGGAGGTTTTAGCCACAGAATAATATTGTACAAGAAAGTTACAGAAATAAACTATTTTAATTTTTTTAATGAGTAATTTTTGCCGATAAATCATTGATTTTCTGCTAAAATTAAATATTAAGCAATTAACCTTCTTTCGACCCTACTAAATCCATTTGAATTGATTAGAAGAGACGACCCCAAAAAAAGAAAGCGACCATAGACAATTTTTAATTTTCTATGTCGTTCCTAGAACTAGCAGGGTGAGTCTCTAAAACAGCGGCAGTTTTCTTACAGTATAATCAAAGCAACATGCTCTGATTATCGGTGCAAGACGCGTGCGGTACGGCTCTGTAACGAGATATGTGCGGGACGTATTTATGTTAACAAACACCTCACCGCAAAGCCAATACATTACTACTTATCTACTTCTGTGTAGCACTAATTAGGTAGCTTTTAAAACTTGTATTTTAGGACAGCAAAGGACGTGTGGACGGTAGAAATCGTAAATGTAAAACATTGACTCAAGTTTAACTATAAATAACGAACCCATGTAATGACTTGAGGGTCTCCATACACATGGTGAAAGTGAAGTTTAAAGTTATATGTCAAGGAGGCCCCCTCACAAATTACTTACTGAAGGGTTCCCTGGAGGGGTTTTGTATTGAGTTTATAACTAGGTTATCAAATGTTTATAGTGTGTGCTATCAGTTTTATTCAGTGTTTAATGACAGGTACGATAAAATTCAGCGAGTAGGGCTAGGTAAGGTCGTAAGGTAAAGTTAAAGCCAACGAAACAAAAATGTCAGTCGAAACATTCCGTAAGTTGAAAGTCTGGCGAGACTTCTAGTGTAGGTGGTACGCATCAGCCACTTTGTTATGTTTAGAATTGTATCCAAAAGGTCTGTGTAGCGTTATCTTTATTTGCGTTGATCAACACAAACAATAAATTCCTACCAATAAATATTCCATTATCCATTGTAAACTTTATTCGCTTCCTTTACTATGCCACTGTATTGGTGATTGGTGTATCCGCGATGATTCTCCACCCAGTTATCGGTTGAAAACCTTGAAAACCTGACAGCCATGGATAAACAAGGACCGAGTTATTGAGGTCAATATTGATAAATATTGCAGTGTAATTTAAATTGTTCGATAACTTAACTTTAATTTACATTTATTTAAGGGCCTGACATTTAATTCTGTTTACATCTACGGAATATTATGTAACGTAGTTTTTAATAAGAAATAAGGAGGACGCAATGAGTCTCGAAACTTTGTACAACCATTACTAAAGCTTTCTGTCGCGCAGAAATAGAATTAGTTAGGTAGTTTATTGCAGAAAGAATCCTCATTTAGAAGTTACTCGTGTCGTGGGCGTGGGTCACCCACGAGTAACTTCTAAATACGAACCACCCACGGTGGGTGGTTCGTATTACAAAGTAAACAGCTATAAAACAACCCCAGAAAGTACCTATTCGCGAAAGTTCCAAAATAAGGTAATGTGGATATCATTATGTTATTTCCGAACTTTAGCGAATATGTACTCTTCTGGATTTGTTTTGTGCCAACTTGTGCCCTTCCAATTTCCGCCTCATGGTGCCGGGTGCCAAACCAAATTGCCAAATCTCCCTTCACATACTTCTAGCGCTTATGGTATCCCGGCTCTTTGCCAAAATTTGCTTTTCCAGCACATTTTCTGCTGTTATGCATCGTCAATCCCAGGCCATTACCAAAGTAACAACAACATCAATCTCTTTTAATATTTTTTTGAAAAGACTAAACAGTCTCATAAAACTTTTAAAGCTCATAAAATCTGAATGATCCGTTTTCGTTTACATTATTATAATACGAAGTCCTACACAGCCACGCGCTTCAAGAATTTCATAAAGCCTCATGTAAACATCGTGTTGTTTGATCATCGTGGCTGTAATGGCAGTTTATTGTTTCTTTACTGTTAACATATTGTTTGCCTTCACCCTGATCTCCGCAAAACATCCGATACACAAAATCTTCAAAGGATTTCTTTTGGAACATCAGAAATTTTTTCGACCTTTTTCTTCACGTGTGTAGTTATCTACTTACAAGTTAGGCAGCCAAAGATCCTTTCGATAACTTTTACAAGGAAAAAGTTTGAGAATGAACCCATACGAGTACCGTAGCACTCGACCACGTTCTTTCTGAGCAAAAACTAAAACGTAGAAATTTATAAACAATGCCCATGAAAGTATAAATATTATCATGTGCGTATTAATTAGATCACAATTCACAATGGTTGGTTGAATCGGAATTTATGATGATTCGTCCACGCCCTAGTCGGCCGCTGCCGTTAATTTAATAATTGATACATTTTGTTGATACGCTAATTTAATTAATGTGACTAATCTACAACATGGATTTATAGCTATATCTAAATAGCAGGGTGACCAGAGTTCTAAGATGTTGTTCTCTCGTTAGGCCCTAATATTGAAAGACCTGTAAAAGCCTGTCCCACTATTCGCGAATCGCGAGGTGTTACCATGTCGCCTTACACCACTCCAACATGTTCCACAGGTTTTGTATTTGTCACACGCCGTTGCCGTCGTGTGACGAAATATTACTCACTTTATCTCACATAAGAACACTTTTAATCGTTTAAACACCGCATTTTTTTTTAAATTACGAACGTCGAAATAATCATAGACAATTATTTTTATTTGAATTTTAATGACCAAGAATTTTTGAAAGAGGTCTTTTACCGAGTTTTTATAGCACCGTAAATCCAACTACATAATAATTATTATAAACGCGAAAGCTTGTGAGGATGGATGCATGTTTGTAACTCTTTCACGCAAAAACTACTGAACTGATTTGGATGAATTAGCCTACTAGCCATACTGCTATCTACTTTTTGGGTGGTATACCACAAGGCAGCGTTTTGGGCCCCATGGTAATTTAAATATTTTTTAAAGTATTTTGTCTGAACTACAAAAGACAAGACAGTCGATACCTACTTATTGACCAGTCGCGTCATGAATTAGTTTGTCATAGATTTAATTATTTATTGAGTAGGTACCTACTACCTCATAAAAAAACTTGTACCATTGGATGGATTTAGTAAACAATAGATAGCGAGTCATAGCCATGAACTTAGCGCTTAGTAATCCCCCTAAGTAGGTCGAAAATATGACCATACAAATATAACAAAAGTAAAGGCTGTTCAAATAACAATTCCAGCAATAACGGAAGACTCAAGTACTCAACTTCGCAGCCGTCCTAATGATTCACAATAAACAATTAAAAACTCGTAATACAAACACAGGCCAATGACCTGATGATGCTTCGATTACCTACTACATGTAAAACTGGTTGGCATTATGTCAATCAACAATATCAAACACGAATAATTGAGTTAAACTATATGCCTTGTCTATTCCACTTCATTTAATGACGTTTGTGGATCGTTCTATCAGAGGACTCATAACAATAGACTTTATCCTCGTGTTATTATTAGTTTTGTTTGAGAATGTTTCGATTCGGTATTTTACCCTGTATAAACTATGTAAAAATACAATAAGCACTTTTAACTGTTTTGATGAAGGATTTGGTTATGGCGACATATTTTTACGTAGGTATTTTTTTCCCGTAGAACACGCTTTCTTCTTTTCACATTGGTTGAATAATTTAATATTCTAAGAACATATAGTTTATATTTCTAATCTCCAGAAAACAAATTCTGTCTTAATGCCATTCTAATGAAATCACACCGCTTTTCAAGGCTAATATCTGATTTTTTCAACATTGCAAACCACGGAGCAGCCTTATACCATAAACCTTAAACCATGGACAAAAAACATAATAACATTGTCATCAAACTCCCCTATGATATGAACCCTGAACAAACATCCTATTGGAAACAAAAGATTGTTTCCCTGGCCACAGGATGTATTCTAGTTTAGTATACACGCCGAGTTGCCGGCAACAATGACCCCGTGTTTTAATATGCAACGAGCGTTAGCTACGACTGCGGTCATGCATCACTCATAGTCATCGAGACTAAAGGCTGGCGATAAAAAAAAAAAACAAAATACCACAGACAATTTTAATTATATATCTGTCTTCGCACTGAATGCTACTGAAGAATTTAAATTTAACGGAAGTCGGAAGATTGGATCTTTAGAAAAGAACGTGGGTTCATGTTTGAGGACCCCCTGTTTAATCGAATCTTCCTGGCTTCTTTTGTGGTTACCAAGGTTCACTTAAACATGAGGCATTACAAATTCATTCATCGATTACTTCACACAATAGTCAGCGTCCGCAACAGAAGTACAAACAAATATTTTATTGAGACGATCTTCGGTTCTTCTATAGAAAAAAAATGAACCAGCTCTCCATAGGTTTGTTTGCGTCTTACCTTACATGTGGGCGAAGATATAAACAGTTAGCTTACAACAACAATGGCCGTGGTACGCATAATATGCTTGTTAAACTGCCGTTAGTTCACTCTCCGCTCGACAAGCGATTTGTAATTGAAGAGGTCGCGGAAACCGTGACGAATTGCGGTTAACTCATGAACTAATGATAGTTCAATGAGAAGGAAATAATTAGAATTATAATGAGTTGCTGTAAGACTGCATTGCCGCCTTGCCGTCGAAAAAACAAGAAATGGGAACTATAAAAGATACCTAATTCGCGGGATATATTTTGGTTTTCTAAGATTACTGGAGATTCTGCGTGGCCGTGTGGTACCTATCCATCTTACTAGACGATGTAGAGATGTGCAATAATTGTGCAAACCGCTGCTAAATTCAACCCAATCAATTATAAACTATTCAAAACGTCTCAATAATTCCTAACACCTTCACCGTCACAGTCTTTATCGATTGTTTGATAGTAAACAGTCTACGCGACGTTGTACCAACTCGACTAATGCGATGTTTCATCGTCTACCAATTTAGTTCACTAGCGATACGTGAAAGCGGTACACCCACGACTAATGTAACTTTTGACATTCTTTTACGTCGTTAAATGAGGTTTTTTGAGTCACTTCTCAGCGATCTTACAAAATGTACTAAGTTTACCAGTGAAATTCAAACAAAGGAAATCGGAATGATGATCGTTACTGCTAGCTATATAAGCGCAATTTCTCTATATGAATTGTATCATGTAGCTACATGAAAAATATATATAAATAATATAAATATCAATAGTTATGGGTTTCTGAAAATCAGCGTTTATCAAAATCAATCATCCACGTAATCTGAGCGTGGGCGTCGTATGATAGGGCAATGGCCCAATGACAGTTGGTAGATCACTGATCATATCACATTCTGTGCAGTAACTTTCCCTTCTCAGATTATCCAAAACGACGCCACGGTTGGCGCAGTGGCTGAGCGATCGACTGCGCCTGCGCTGCGTATCGCGGGTTCGATTCCCGCACGGAACAAATATTTGTATTGCCTACAGATAGTTGTTCCGGGACTCGCTGTTTGTGTATGTGATTTTAAATGTTTGTAAACCCACCCACAATACAGGAGTAATTCCTAGTGTGGGGCAACGTTTAAAAAAACAAACAAACAAAAAAAAAGTTTTATATGGCATGTAGATTTCGCAAACACCACAACTAACTCCTACATTTCTGTTTTCCAGATACCACAAAAAAATGGCCTGCTCAGTAGATGCCCCCTCCCTCAAGGACCTGCCCAAGGTAGCCGTCGACCTCAAGAGCCAGCTGGAAGGCTTCAACCAGAGCTGCCTGCGTGACGTCGACACCAACGAGAAGATCGTGCTGCCCTCCGCAGAAGGTATGTTCAGGAAATGGTGGGAGATGAGGTCCTTACTTGAGAGCTCGATTCCTTCGTATTTTTCGTTGGTTGTGAGAAAAAGAAGAAGAATATTGTAGCTTTGAAATGGTTCATCAGGGGAAAAGCAGCTGCTATGTGTAAATGGTTTGAAGAAGAGTGTTGAATACTTTCACATGGGATTTAACTCTTTGATGTTGTAGGTGCCTATGGCCTATGGGGCCCAAAAGATTTCAACCCGTAAAAAAAAAATCTGTGGGTTTCTGTTCTGTAGGTAAGTCTTCTCTTTCTCGGAAGATCCCTGAAAAGCACGCTATAGGCATGCCAGAAGTCCCAGTCTTAGAGGTACTGAAATATATAGAACGTCAAATAAACTATTCTAGAAGTCTTCAAATATTTCGGACATCACATTACTCATCGTCTATCGTTAATCTACGATTAAGTCAATCTAAAATTGATCTAATTGACTTTTATATAAGTACGTACTTAAAATATTGAGGTGATCAGAGCTATAGTCACTAATTGAATTAGCAAAGTTGACTTCTTCACAGTTCTGAAGTGAACATATTTGTTAATATCCTCGGATCTCCTGAACTTCTATTGAGCCGTCGACAACTTCTTCTTTCATTACTATATCCCAAAGTTATATCAATGACCTATTTGATAGTTAATACATCATGCAATCCAGATGATTGGGTACCACAGCGGGGGCCCGCATTCACCCTAGCAATCACTTACCAATTTGGCGAGAGTAGTTATCAATCAGGACTCCAACTCCTTCCGTTTCAATAACCTACGTAGAGGTTGTTTGCCCAATGAATAACCAATGGAAGGAAGTTACGTATAGAAACAAAAGCACACCCTTTTGGTTCGATGCCGGCGTTAAGATTATTGGTCGAGATTCTTACAGGAAAGACTCAGCGCCTAATCGACTAGTAATTCGCCTTATCTAAAATCCATATGAAAACACACTAAGATCTTATCGTGAAGCCAAGCCATATTGACGCTTCGACTGAAAACAAACATTCCATGAGTAATCTATAACAGAATAACAAAGAAAATTTCAATTTCACAACAGACGTAGCGCAAGAAAAGCAACACAACGCGCTACTTCAAGGCGTAGAACAATTTCAGACATCCTCCCTCAGGAAAACGGAGACGGTGGAAAAAATCGTGCTACCAAACGCACTAGGTATATCACTGGGTGAAATGCCGCGCCACTAATAAATAATAGCGAGCCGCAATACGCCTGTGAGACGTGGCTGCTTTTGCTCATCGCATTCCTTCTAATTTTAACTGGAGAACTAAACCAGGGGACGAAGCTAATATGTATTTTACGACTCATTTGCAGTTATTGTTGTAATTCTAACTACCTACGTTTTACTAAAATAATAACGCGCATGATTTTTAGGCGTTGTGAGAGTGCGCTAAATAATTCAAATTTTGAATATTTTTTAACACGTTTTATCTATGGTTTTCAGATGTTGCCACCGAAAAAACTCAAAAGTCCCTGTTCGATGGTATTGAAAAGTTTGATGCTACCAGGTTGAAGCACACAGAAACTCAGGAAAAGAACCAACTTCCTGACAAAGATGGTATGTTTTTATATAATTTTCCACTATCAGCACCAGCACGCTGAGTATTACGCATGTATATGTGCAATAATATTACAAAATACAGTTTATTTCTAATAAAACATTGTGTTATAAGTATAATATAGTGCGCTTACGAGTGACAATATACCAACCCAATATCCTTGTACTGAATTATCATATGCAGTTTTAATGACTAAACAAGTCGAAGACTCATTGTCATTAGCTTATCAATGTTTTTGTGACCACTTACGGTCTGACACGCTTTTTATTCCGAGCACTCCATATCGTGTCTGAGTCAATTAGCATGTAAATGTTGCCTTTCTATGTATTATTGTGTTACAAATATGAAGACACATTCAATGCTTTTATTATTTACTTGTATTTATTGTGTTTTGCCTTGCACGATTTGCTTTGCATCAGTTGTTGCCGCGGAGAAACAGCACCAGAATCTTTTGGATGGCGTCGAACACTTCGACAAGACTCAGATGAAGCATACGACGACGGAAGAAAAGAACCCCTTACCGCCTATTGAAGGTTTATTTTTGCTGCTTTATAATTTTCTGCCTCTTTTAATGTATATCTTGTACTTATGTGGCCAATCCCTACCTGCTGCAGTATTCTAAAAACATGTTTTATTGTGCTGAGTGTATATTTTCATTATCACGACTGCCTGTAGTTATCTGCTGCCTTTGCGTGACTATATATTATTTGCACGCTTACTTTCTCTTTATGCAGAGAGCAGAACTTCAGGCAGTACTGAGACTATCAATTGGTTTAATAGTATAGTCGTTTAATTTGAAAACGTGGGTTCAATTCCCGCATACAATTATTATTCTTCAGTCTGGTTTGGATGCACGTCATTGCACGTGATTTGTGTATGTAATGGTCATTTTAAATAAAAAGTATTCTAGTCTTAAATACCCTTATTAATTAGCATCGTATCAACCGCCTTTAAATATTCAGTTTTAAAAAAACCGGTCAAGTGTGTGTTGGGCCACGCGCAGTGTAGGGTTCCGTGGTTTTTATAACAGCCAAGTGCGGGTCGTATTCGCTGACTGATAGTTTCGTACCATGCTCTAACAACTTTTACTATGGGACCAAAACTGAAATAGCGAAAAAAAAATCTGCTGTTCCCTACATTTACGTTCGCATAACTCGTCAAAATGTAGGGGGCAGCTTATTTTTTTTTCGCGATCTCAGGTTTGGTCCTATAGTAAAAATTGTTCATAATGATGAGTTTGGTGTTTTACAAATAACCCTGTATAGGTACTACTGCCGTGACATTTGCATTTCTAACTACAACCGTTTAGTTGGTAGAGGGGGGGGGGGGACATTTGACTCTAACGAAAATTGGTACTTTAAAGCTTGATAAGTCACGAACGGTTTACTTAATCAAAAAACGGTCTTCCCAAACCCCCTAATATTTTTGAAAGGCCTATTCAACGATATCCCACACTATGGGAAGGACGAAAAAAAAACTTATCATCCCCACTTTACATGTAGGGGACGTACCCTAAATAATTGTTTTCTTCAAAATTTTATTTTACCACTTTTTCGGCGTTATTAACGTGTATACTCATGCCCAATTACAACTTTCTAGTACCAATAGTTTTTGAGCTAAACCGCGGACAGACAGACAGACGGACATGGCGAAACTATAAGGGTTCCTTGTTGACTACGGAACCCTAAAAAAGATTTTTCTTAAACTAGCTAGCTAACATAGCTAGTTTAAGAAAAATCTTATGTAAATTTAACGCCTCCAAAAAATCAGAAAGTGCATCTTATTATATCTTTACTCCAAACACACTTTCTTGTCCAGCATTGGAAAATCGTCATCACGAGTACAGGCCCACTAAGTTATTAGGCCTGTTTACTCGTGATGGCGGTTTCTTAGTTTCAGCAGATAGGATCTTTTTTTTTTAGAAACGTGTCGACCATAAATCATGTTCTAACGGATTTTTTCTACTCACAGCTATCGAGGCTGAGAAGGAGAAGAACAAGTTCTTGAACGGCATCGAGAACTTCGATCCTACCAAGTTGAAGCACACTGAGACTTGCGAGAAGAACCCTCTGCCTACCAAGGACGTCATTGAACAGGAGAAAACAGCCTGAACATCCTCATACAATAACCACCCGCAACTATATCTCGCTAGTATCGCCCGTATTTTAAACTCGATATAAGTCATAGGCCGTTTGCGCTGTCCGTTTTAACAAGTCTTTATTTTTATCAAACGAAAGAACTACACCAAGGTTCGATGAGACTTAGAATGGACTTTGTAAACTGGTCCTTATCATTAGTTTATAGGAACCAAATTTTCTATGTCACTTTTTAACGGTATAATAATATGTATATTTAATAAGCGTATTTTACGAGCATTTTATAATTTAATTTATATTGAAAGGAATAATTAAGTATGAATGTCCAGTACTGATTTATTTAAGTCGGGAACTCACTGCACTCCAAATAATATGCTATGGTTTACTTCAGTCTCGTTCTGTGCTTGTGTTCTCCCTAAAGTCGAGATATGTTTAAGTGCTCATGAGAATTATGCATCTGCGCGTGTGTGATGCGCTGGTCAATAAATTAGGAGTGTCGTTACCAAATCTCATTTGGGTCTAAATTAATTTTTAACTTTATTTCTGCGTTGATATAGTATTTTTGCATTGTATTAACTAGAAATATGGTAAGAATCATCGAATGTAGTACTGTAACAATATTACTTGCTCAACCATATTATGGTATAAGTATTCGGTCTGAATCAAAAAGGAAGCAATAGTTTGTCTAAGCAATGATGTGAACAATCATAATTTTTATAATGTAATATACAACCATAATCAAACATTTTTCCATTTTTATAATAACGCTGTCGATGCCAATAAATCATTTTTACCGGAATTTTGTATGTTTTACAGACGGTGCTTTTTATAAATATAGATTTAAAAAATGTGTCGTGTTTTTATTTCTTTCTACCGAAACCGAAACAGCCGGTCGATTACTAAAAATCTCTCCGTGGAAACTCAAGTAAGTGAGCTTGATGTGAGTTGTCAGTAGTGTCAATCCCTAGCATTATTTGGAATGACAGCTCACTCCACGCTCACTTCACCTAAGTTTTCACGGTGAGATGGTTAGAGAATCGCACTGCTGGATTTGAATTTTTAACCGAATTCAAAAAAGGAGGTTTTTTGAAGTAGGTTAAAAATTCAAATCCTGTTTCTGAACAACTTTACAATATTTAAGTAAGTAGAGGGATACCTTGAGCATAATGGGAGCCTATTAATTATTCTGTGTCTTAGGCTTCGCGTCTCCCTTGTGAAAGAAAAGCATGCTGTCGCTATTCATGTCGTTTTTTTGAAGTAAAACATTGAATTGCTGTCTTGTCTAATTCAAGCTATAGCCTCTCTAAAATAAAACTACTAATTTCAAAAAGCCATGCTTTGTACTAAGAGAAGTGTCTCGTTTATATATATTAGTCTATGGAGAAGTGCATTATTATTATAAGCCTGTAATAATAATAACCCACTGCAGGGCAAAGTCCTTCCAACTCTCCATCCACTTGTTAACCTTGGGACTATTATTTAAAATTCCCTCGAATGCTGCAGTTTTCATAAATTGGAAACCCTGACAATTTTATATTGTTTATTTATAAATAAAATTAAACATGTGGTTCTTATTCACATAACTTACAAAGAAACACTATGAAAAAATTAAATTTTTGCACAAAAGAATTTAATGACAAAAATAAAACTAAATAAAAACCCGCGATAAAACTTTTTTGAATATTTCTTTTTTACATTGTTCTAGGATTATTTCCTTACTCTCTGACGTTCTCTTGTCTATAGCTGGCAAAGTAAGCTTCCGACAGACTACAATAACAATATATCTAGCATATAAGGATCCAGATGAAATAGCAAGATGCACTCTCAAGCAAAGTTAAAACGAGATGACAAATGTTTACCTGGAATGCGCTCCTAGTTTGGTAACATAGTTGCAAAAATGCCGTGGTCTTGTAAATTTTGATTTGCTTCCCGCCGGCTGTTGACGGTTTGCTTTTGGCACGTGCAATTTTCATTATATTTTGGTAAAATACAACTTCGCACATACAACAAAGTTTAACACTGATGCTGACAGTTGGGATATATTATTTCGGTAAGTGTTTTCATGTTATTTTAGCGTCGTACGTAAGATTTAAAGTTTGCACGTGTTGTTATCGTAGACAGCAAAACAACCATTTGCATTCGCCAGACGATATAGCTACGATATGGTTTTTTGGATACCCTATCCGATAAATAACTTTGTTCTGTTCAAATCTGGTTGTGAAATGGGTCGATTTGTTAGAAATTTTTGGCGGATATGTTGATGGAAGCGGCAGCGTCATTTGTTTTTGTTTACCTGCAGATTGTTAGCAGTGTACAATGTCGCCTTCCCCGATCCGCTGTCGCGGGCCGTGGAAGATACACAAGCGTTCCTCGGAGCCGGACAGATGGTTGGACGAGATGGGATTTTTCCGTAAACATACAGCTAGGGACTCGAGCTGCCTTTTTCGCGCTGTCTCTGAGAACATGTTTAACACCCAACGATACTTTCATAAAGTTCGCCTGGACTGCGTTCAGTTTATGGCTACTAAAAGACACCTCTTCGAAGGGGTAGGATCTTATGCCACATATTTGTCATATACTTCAGATTCAGGCAGAATTTTAACATAATACTTTTGTTTTGTAGTCGTTGACTTGTCCGTTTGAAAATTATCTCAAAGAGATGTCAAACCCATCTGAGTGGGGTGGTTTAATTGAAATATCGGCCATGAGCCATCTTTATAGGTAAGAACATTTTTACATGAAGTCTTGACTACCCGCTTCTTGATTTATAATATCTTACATTTAATTTCCACTGACGCTGTGCCTAATACAAGCTTGATACTTTAATGGTACACAAAACATGATTTTTGATGAATTTACCAACAATTAAATTAAGTACAATAGTCCTGAAACTTTTATCACCACATTTTCTAAATAAATTCAGCATACCTTCATTACAAAATATATGAATCACCTCAATTTCCTTCACTTCTAATGCCAAATCATTGCAACTTGTGTTAGGCACACAGCCTCAAAATAAAATAACTTGCCATTAAAACCTTGCAGACGAGACTTTGTAATATTTGAAGCTAACAAAGGTCCACAAACAAAAATATGCAATGGTTATGGAGACCCGATATACCTGTTTTACTCACCCGACACTAAGCATTTTGATGTGGTGTACACAAAAGATTTCATTAACACATCATCTTTTTGCCAATGTAAGTTTGTTTATATCTATTAATCCTGTTATGATAGGCAAATTATCATATAAACATGTTATGATGATTTTCTCATCAAAGTTAAGATTTCTTTGTCTATTGCGGAAAGTTTGACTTGATTTAGTTCATACTGACTGACCTGATTCATGGAACTTGCAAGTATTTGGATGATGTTGGCAATAATAAGTGTGTCCCTAGGCAAAAACAAAAAAATCCTTGTCATAGGGCCTAATATTGTATGGCAGGGAGGTTGATTTAAATAATGTTATGCACTGGATAAGCTACTGCAACAAAATTTGCAAATGCCTCTTAAGGCATTGACTGCCACTGGGGTCACGGGTTAAAGCAAACAATATATTTTCTGTTGTGTCTGTTGTCTGGCAGTCAATGTGTTAAAAGAGTTGTTTCATCTCATTTTCAAATTAAAATGATATTAATTTTAATTACATAAAAAATAGCCTAGATAATAATATTCAAGATGTCTGTTTGGTCATTTTTCCACAAAAACAACATTAACTTGTAAAAACAATTTTTTTTTCTTTGTGGAACCACAAAGGAAAAAAAAAGGTTTTTACAAGCTAATGTTGTTTTTTAAATAATGGTTTCGCTCAATAAATGATCTACAGTCTGAAACTTGGCAGGGAATATTAAACAACACATAACAACTGCTTGGGATATTTGTCAGCCAATCCTGAAAGTTGACACTCATTCTTCTACACTACAAGTAGACACTCAATTTCTCAAAGTCGGCAGCACCTGGTCCCAAACTTTGTTGCTTCCCTATTTCCTAGGCTTGCAGACAAGCATCGTTTTCTTGTGTTAATGTCTCAGATCAGTCAGAGAAAATACTACAAATCGAAACATTGGCATTCGTTTTAAGTTTTTAAATCTATTTCAAACTTTTACAATTATAATTGTAGCTCTCGTATATGAAATACTTTACGACGGCGTCTACCAGCTAAAAGACTTGTCTTACGCCGTCGACAAAATGCTCCACGACAAGGTACCTAGTAACCATATCGAGTACTTCATGTCAGAGAACGTCGAACGTCGTAAAAAGCAGAAAGAAAGAGCTAAGATATTCATTGAAGCTGCTGATGATGACAAAGACAGGACTAACAACGCCTTGGCGCTCAAATGTAAGCACCATACCGAAGACTTGGAAAGAGCAAGTCTGTTGAAAGAATCTCTAAGCATCTTCGTGTTCAACCGCAGTCTAATACAACTTGAGAATGTCTGCATGAACTGCTTGAACGTTAACAGCGCCAAAGACTTGCTCGACAACGGGATCACTCCGTTTCCATACAAAGTGGCAAAAGCCTTGGATCCTGATATCTATAGGAACATAGAGTTTGATGTCTGGAGCGAATTGAGACGAGGTAAAGTTTTAGCCATGAATGGAATAGGAGCAGAAACCCTACACAAACATATTGTGCTTGTTCGCTAGATTGAAATAATTTTCAGCGACCTTGCATTCAGTTTTCGATCGATTGGACGTTACTCGTCTTCGTATTAATACTCGCTTTCTCTTGCGAATTTCTTGTTATTTCGTTATTTGTTTTCGTAAGAACGGATCATTTTCTATGTAACGAGGACAGAACATCAATCTCAAGATGTGTTGTTTGGGCGTTTCCATTCCCTATTCCATTTCATTTTGAGGGAATTATTTTAACATACAATTTACCTATTTCGGTACTTATGAAATGGTATTACAGAAATGCGTTACGGCGCGAGATATTCGGATGGAACTACCCTCCAAGTGGGCGTCAAATGTCTGTGCAAACTGCAGCCCGAGCAGACAGTCCCTTACCACTGCCATATCCAAGAAATGAGGCCTGATGGTGGCCCCTGCCTCGTGTTTATCGAGGAGTTGGGCGAGAAGCGAATAGTCAATTTTGAGCAGTTGGAACCGCTTCCCCTTGAGGAAATAAGACCCTGGGCCCCTCCCTACAGATACTCCCGGGCTCATTCTCAGTTCCTGACCCTAAGCCAAATGTTGCAGCAAATAGGTTCGACATTGTTCAAAATATAAAC
Organism: Apamea crenata; assembly: GCA_949629185.1. Classification (NCBI taxonomy): domain Eukaryota; kingdom Metazoa; phylum Arthropoda; class Insecta; order Lepidoptera; family Noctuidae; genus Apamea; species Apamea crenata. The sequence continues at coordinate 871,300 of OX451365.1, read as the reverse complement.
TTTTGACCTTATTAATTTTGCAAATGCTTTAAAAAGAATATTTTTTTATAAATGCTTGCCCTTTTCACTACTTATTTTGCACAATTTTTTAGTACTCAGCACTATTTTATTCTTAAAAATACCACTTACTCTCGCACTAACTTATTTGAACACTTCCCGTACTCAATGAATGTCCCACAACCAGGCAACATCACTCTGAAACAAGGTCTGAGCAAGGCCCGAAACAAATCCAAGGTAGCTACGGACGAGAAGGCTCCTGAAAAGGCAACCAAGCCGAGCAAAGTGTCGTGGAACGAAGAGACAGAGCTATCCTTCCAAAACAACGTCGATTTCACATACCAACACCTGGACTTTCTTAACTTTGAACCAATGCCTGTTAGTTGTAGCTAGACACAAATAGAACTAGGTTTTGGGTGACTTGTAAGCATATCACTTAGCGAGCTGTTATTTCCACACAAGTTTTCCGAGAAAATCCTGTTACACAATGTTTTTCTCGTGAAAAACGGAAATTGCGTTCTAAAATAAAATTTTGCGAGGCGGTAGAATTCTTTCGTAACAGAAGCCTTCGACTCTACGCTGGCCCTCTATTCATAAGTCAATTACGTATAACATTTTTTTATTAATAAAATTGTAATAGTATTAAGTCCATGTAAGCATTCATAAGCCCCATCAAATACATCGAAGGGCTACCATATGTGCACATAGTTTTTTGTCTACCTTCTATGCAATTAAGCATACGGTAACATGTCATACGTTTCATTTCTTCATTGACATTTTTCATACAATATCTGATAAGTTTTATAAATTAAGTTTTATTCGGTTTCTTGATTTTTTAATGAAACCTAAGTAAACTCATTCGACGTCTTGTAAAAGTTAAAAAAAAAATGATGATAAGTGACGTGCTTATAAATCTATCCCACAAGTACCATATCGTAGCTATTCTAGAGGTAATCAAATTGGGATAGGTACATGTTTTGTTGTAGTAAGTAGTAATTAGTTTGTGTTGTTGTTATCTTAGTAATTACTTAATGTGGTGGAGTAAATTACTGATAGGAAACATTAGGGTTCATTAGATAACTGCCTTGCTTTTATTATAGCAGAAAGTGTTTACTCAAATAGTTACTAGAAGTTGTAACTGCGCGTTTAAGCTCGCTACTAAATATTATTATCAATTTCAATAGAGCATCGGAAGAGCAAAAAAAAAACAATCAGTGTTAGTGCATATTGCACTGGACAACAGTCGACCGCGCATGCGCACGCTCCCCTCGGTGGCTTACAGCTCGCGATTGGTCCGCAGAGGGCACCGAGTTGAAACTTTCATTTAAAAATTGAGTTGAGTTGCAATCAATCACTTCATAAAAGCACCTCGTTCATATCGCACGTGTGTTTTGCAAATCGGTACCACGGACCCTAACCGAACTATTCTGGTAATGGTAGTAGGTTTCACTTTTTGCCTACCATATTAGTAAAAATATCTAGTGAACACCTTTTTGAAGAAAAATAAAATCGTCATTTTCATCTTTCTCTAAAACTATCAGTAATTTAACAAAGTCAGTGTTAGTGGCCTCAAATCGTATCGTATGTTTTATTGGTGGAATGTTTCGTCAGGTTGAAGTTGAAGCACTGCCCCTGATGGTGGACTGCCGGCCGGGCGCGGGTGCTCCGCCCCACGAACTCGCTCACACTCAGCCGAATGGCGGAGCGCCTACTGAGAATCATCATACCCAGGTTAGTAGAACATTATGAAACTTGTTCCTTTCAACTTAGCACATTGCGTAGCGCGCTTGCGGCGAAAGTTTGGGATACGCTACCACAAATACATAGCGAGTTTTAAATTAAATGGGAAAATGTTTAAATTGCCATCATTATCATTTTTATTCCAATACGTAATTGCAAACAAAAATGACAGCTATTGCGAGTTGAAACAGTATTTTTTCAATTTACACAGGCACCCTTACCCTTAAAACTGGTACTCGGCAACCCTGGTTTAATGAATATTTGTGGTAATTCAACATAAATATGCAATCGATATTTTGATTTAAAAGGAGAGTCCATGGAGTTTCTTGCTCGTTCTTTTCCATAGGAACCTACTACGGTTTCGAATGGATAACTAGCTTCATTTTTCTGAATGACCAATTTCTTGGCAATTCCAAAGTGCCTGTAATTGGTTTATTTGAAATAAATGCTTTGAGTTTGATGTCAATCTTTCTCCGCAGGCTGGAGGTAGCGGCGACATGGGTTCGCACAGCATCGCTTCCCCGGCGTCGGTGCGCTCCTCCACTCCGGCCTCCACCAACACGCTGACCACCTATACCAGTAAGTACTTATACACATTCTAGAAAGAATAATACCCGTTTTCGCCACTAGGTTCTCCAGAAGAAAACCAAGAAATCTCACCAGTAACCTAGTGTCCTTGTAAATCAATCAGTCTCTGGAATCTACCATCGCCTTCATTCATTTCATTTTCAAATATCTTTATTTACCACTACACCAATTAACAATGCACTTATCCTAAGCCACATTAACTATTAGATATAATTGATGCACTTTATGAGGCTAGCGATTCGCCTTTCAAAACTTATGAGATCGTTTTAACAGATAGTAACAATGTGATCACAATAAAGCACATTATTTAGCATGTTATAATTTTACTGATTGCATGTAGGTATTGCAAAAATGATTTCAGTAATTTGCTGATCGCACGGTGTACGAATGTAAATACTAGCAACCTTGCGACAGTCAATGATCAGCGTCGCCATCGACGTCGCTGTTTGGTGAACGGATCATAATTCAATGTATGTCGTTATAAGAACACCGTAAAGTCATGTGATCTATGAGAAGAGATGGCGAGGTTTCCTGTTTTTTTTTTTTGCTATAGCCACACAATAATTGTAGGCTCTAACTTCCGATTCGGGATTTCTGTTTTAACCTAGTTACATATACTATTAAGTCAAAGTGTTATTATAATATAAGTTTTAAGATAAGTACTATGTGTAGCAATATTTTATTTTAAGCTAAGCTTGATGGCACATTATTGTTTAAATCTATTTATGTTTTCTCTTTAAGTGAATTTGTAATTCTTTTAGCCGTACATATAATTTTGCGGGCCAATGTAAAAGTCTTCAGTAATCAAAAATTTAACTATCAATGTATGGTATATCAACTCCATGCTTGTTATACAAGGTGTCCCGAAACTCAACGATAACCTGGTACCGGGCGAGAGGCCAAGGTATACCAGTTATGAAAAAAATAAGAAAAATTATCCATGTCACTTAGTCAAGCAATAATAGACATTTTTCGAAAAAGTTGAAAATTTGACACCCTTGGTCGTATTTTTAAGTACTGTGATCACATTTTTTTATAATTTTGCAGTGATTTTTTTAATAATGTAATCTCAAATAACAGTGCTATTAATCGCAACCACAAATCAAAGGAATAAACATTGTTAACTAAGTAAAATAAATTAAGTTTTGACGAGTTATGGCTTACAAAATTATTGTCAGTTAACTTTGACACTCCCATGTTGGAATAAAAATGTTTTTTTTTTCTTATTTTTTTCATAACTGGTATACCTGGGCCCCTCGCCCGGTACCAGGTTATCGTTGAGTTTCGAGACATCCTGTATATATTTTCCTTCAAAATTGACGTCATCATTCCTTTGACCAAGTGGCCCTAGTACCCATAGTTTAGAAATGTAGCCCTGATGTGCCATCGCAAAATCATGTTCCTTTACGCGACTGACATTATGTTCCCCTCACTTCCATGCAGCTGGTGATTATGTTTGGGATGAAGACGATCTCGAATCTACCATAAGTTCTTGGAGCGGCGGTATGGATTAACTTATATTATTGTTTTTTTTTTTTTTTTTGCAACTTTTATAAGCTTCAACTTTGGATTTCCCCTTGGGTGCGGCGACTGACTCTCATTCTGATAATAATTGAATAATAAACAACTAAGTACTAGCAATAAAATTTATTCGATAAGTACTTATAAAATAGGCCGCAAAAACCAAGCGGTACCTCCACTAGTATATTATGCTCATTAAAAATATCTCGGAATTAGGGAATCGATGAAAGAAAGAAAGAAAAATACGTTTATTGGTCCCAGAAACAAGTGCATACAAAATGATAAGTTAACTCGAATACTTTATAAAAAAATAAAAATCAAAATAGATCTACGAGCACAGAACTGGAATAGTCGGCAGCTGCTCGTCATGACGACAAGAAGCTACCACTTAGCATAATACTGTGCTATGGGGGACCCTCAGCACAGCGCAGATTTTCAGTGGTCACCCGAAAAATGACGTACGGAAACAAAGTCAGGTTTTATAAGATTTGTGAACGATCTTCCTGCCCACTCACTTGACATCATTTGTTTGTGGGTTACAAATAAGGGTCACGAGTAGGGATTTCGAATAGGTACCGGATTTTTTTAATACCGGTATTAATATCGCATAGAAAATTTCCAATACCTGGATCGGGATAAGACACAATTTTTTAAATTAAATAACTACTAAGTTTCACCACAAAACAATAAAATATCGTTTTTTAAATATAAAATAACTTTTTTAATATAACATAGAATAGAATAGAATTTTATTTTGCAAATATGGGTAATACATAATAGTTCTTAAGGTACAAAAGTCGCGGTTGGTCGAAAAAAAATGCAGTGTACTGATTTTTTGGGATGTTCTTAGGATAGATACCAATAGTGTAAAACCAAGTTTGCAGCTTCGAAAGACCAGCAGTGCGATTCTATAACCATTTCACCGTGAAAACTTAGGTGAAGTGAGCGTGGAGTGAGCTGTCAGTCCAACTAATGCTAGGGATTGACACTACTGACAACTCACTCTAAGGTCACTTCACCTAACTTTTCACGGTGAGATTTTTACAGAATCGATCGGCTGTAGTAGTTTTTAACTTATAACTTCTAGCATCCTACGGAAAAGTCGCCCAAAACATTTTTAAAGTATACAAAACTGTTTCTCGAGTTTTATTGAACCTACGAGCTTTGGCAGCGCTCAAATTTGGTATAGCTTAAAATCGTATTGGGTGACTTTTCCGTAGGATGCACCTTTTAGTGCGTGGGAGAATCCCCCCGCCATTCTCTAACCATTATTTTCACCTCAGGAATCTCAGAATAGTACTTCTATTGTTCTATGTACCACTCGCCTTGACCGAAAGCAAAATACAAAGTATTGATGTACTCTTTACCTGCGCAAGTAGTAGTACTTGCGCAGGTAGAGTGGGATTAAAAAAAAGGTGGTCTTTGTATTTTGCTAAAATGTAACTAACTGTCTAAATAAACCACGAGATAATTAAAATACGCAGTTTATTAAACTTACCCAGATAAAAAAAATTGGTTGGAAATAGAATGTGCAATAGAATGAAATTGTGTCACTGTAGTTTCTACTGAAAATAAAATAAAATCACCAATACCGGAATTCCGGTATTGAATATTTCTACACCGGTATTAGAAGCCATAGTCACGAGAAGCAATATAGCGGTTTTCCTTGAGCATTAGGTCGGTACAAAAGGGCGTTCATGAAGATTTAGGTGCATGACGTAATAGATGATGCTGTTATACTTATAAACCATTAATTTATTACGTGACGAAGTGTTCGATTAACAAAGGCTCCCTTCGTAGTATGTGGGACATTTACATAGTTCATAATTATGTGCTGTAGTACCTATACAGTCCATGGCAGGTCAGTAGTAACACTTCGAAAACCGACCTTACTGCTACAACATACAGACGGTTTCGGGGCCATAACATTGGCATGCGGTTGACTGTACCGAAATGACTCGAGTACAACAAATAAACCTGATTCTATTCAAATTATTTGGCCATGTTAATTGAAAGCAAAAGCCCTGTAAGTGGAGGTCGGGATAAGGAAAATCTAAATGTTAACACAAAGTGGAGGTCGGGATAAGGAAAATCTAAATGTTAACACAACAAAAAAGGGAGGTTGGCTTACCTCCCTTTTTTGTTGTGTATTTGGAAAAGGGTAAAGTTTTCAAAAGTAATTTCAATAATTAAACTGTTCTAAAGAAAATGTGAAGTTCGGAGTTTCGAAACACAAGCGATGTTTACAGTTTACATCAATGCGAAAATACAAATTGTTAGGAAAGTTCGGAACGTACTTACATTTTGTTTCATGTTTACGTAAGTAAAGGGGTATATTGTTGCCTATAATTCTAATTGTTGTTAGCCACTAAGTTCTTTGTAAAGTAGAACTAAATACTTACTGCTATGTAGGTAGGTAAATCAAAACACAGCTTCACATCGCTAACGCTACAAAAATTATGGTCTCAATTAGGACCCTTTTTAATTCGATATAATACACACTCGTTTGCGAAACAGCGAATTAGTGCAGCAGACTTTAAATTTAATGATATTGTTACTACATGTCCATCTCCCTATTTAATCCGTTACCTGGGGACCAGATACGGCGAAATTTCGAGAGGGACAAAACATGAGGGGAGACAAGTTATTGAAAACACATAGACAGATCGAAATGAAGAACATTCAAAGGGATGCGGATTAAAATTTCGCCGCGAGGGGTACCGTGTGTCTGGACGGGGAGATCCAATTCGTAATTGGAGAATAAATGATTGTCGGCAGCCTTACCTATGTAGGTATACTATTCATTTTGGGGGAACATTATTAAGTCCTAGCTCGGCCCTGTTTATTAATACTGACCCATGTATGCATATGTGTGTAATTTGAGTGCACTTTGATGTTCTGAAGGGGTGGACCGTGGATGTTATTAGGGTTCGGAATGCTTTTATTAATTAGACTTGCGAAAAATATCGATCCACGGTTTGTTTTGTCCGTTACATCGTAGCTGGATAACAAAATAAATCATTCATTCTGCGTCTGCATAATGCTAGGAGGTGGAATTCCTTGCCCGAGTCGGTACTTACGAAACTTAAAAACTTCAGTAGGAATAGATTTCTTCTAAGAGTTCATCGCTTACCTAGAGTCAGGTGAGGTAGTTGTCAAACGCGAACTTTTTAGGTCATTGGTTCATGCTAGACGCAAATAAAGGTATTTTCTTTCTTTCTCACATGTAACATGCTACGAGATGCTAACTACAAACTTCTGACTTACGTTCGAAAAGTAATTACATTTTTACGTATTAATAGTCTTCGTACTGACGTGCATTTCATTTCTTCGTGACCGTCCTACGTGTGCCTTTGTCTTGCAAATGCTGGGCTGCTATCCACTGAAAAGGGAGATATAATGTCTTGAACAATTTAATAAGTTTGCGTTATCTTAACTTACTAACCTTTTGGTTGGTAACAAGACATCTCTTTTCTTTGATGGATACCAGTTCTTGTATTCACAAACTCAAACACAAAGCATTTGTTTCAATTAAACAAGTTACAGACACTTTTGAATTGTCAAGGAGTCGGTCACTCAGAAAGATGAAGTTAGTCGCCCATTCCAAAGTGTAGGTTAAGTAGGTTCCTATGAAGAAGAACAGGTAAGGAACTCCATGGACACACTTTTAAATATAACACACACACACACACACATCATTTGAGTTCGAGTTAAAATTATATTTGTGAGAATGATGTAGAAAGACGTGCATGTTAAAAGCATCCATAGTAAACAATTCAATCATTTAAATAAGGCGTGGCAGCTAAGAGATAACCAGTCCCTACTGACGGTGCCAGTTCACGAACTTGACGAATGGATCCAGTTCACGAACATGACGGATGGATCTGCACCCTTCAGCACAATAACTTTGAAGGGAATTAAATAATCCAACACAAGTTCCACCATGCCACCATCAGTGAAGCATTTGAGTGAGCATCACATACTCTCAGCCGCCAAGGCACATTCAATTCAATGAAAGGCGTACCCAGGAAATGGTAGCCGTACAGTAAATGTTACTCACACACGTGCTATGCAATTATATAATACTAAGAGATTGAATTACTAATTCAATGCAAAGATGGTCTTACAATCTTTTCATTTATAGTGTGTACACAATAAAAAGCATTCTATCTATCTCATCTGTCCATTGAGCCACGTTTTGGTTGTTCTCGAGACGTCTCTCAGCTTGAAATTGAGCCATAACAAACTAAACACTTTTAGATTCTATGAACCCCGGCGTGGGCGCGCCCCCCAACAACGGCGGCTACACCGTGGGCGGCGCGCCGGGCTGCGCGCCCTACGTGTGCGGCGTCAAGGGCGTGGTGTGGTGCGGCGGCGCGGGCGCGGGGCCTGGCCCGCACTCCCCGCATGCGGGCCACATGCCGCCGCCGCCTCCGCCCGGCGTCAACCCGCACGTCTTCAAGAGCGTGCAGCCTAATGGCTCGGATTTGCCTTTGAATGGTGAGTACTACTGAACTTAGTAAACGTCATTGAAGGTTTCCTGGCGCGCGGCCAATATCGGAACTAACGCCGCCATATTGTTTTGTCATAATAAAAATCTGTGACAATTTCACAAATGTTTACCAACAACGCCTCCCTGTCAATGTCATTCTGGTGCCAAAAAATCCTTGTAGCACTGTATATCCAACTAAAGCGAACATTCCACCTTTTCCCCTAGACATGCCGACGCTCCGCTTCTACTACAACCAGGGCATAGACTGCGTATACGGCACTTACGGGGCGCCCCCTCCTCCCCCGCCGCGCCACTACTCCCCGCGCGACCTCTCGCAGGACATGCAGCAGATCACGCTGCACGACCGGCCGCTCATGACGCATACCGTGCCAGAACAGAACCATAAGCACAAGCCTGGACAGCCAAATGATAAGCCGCAGATTAACCAGGGCAAGGGGAATGGACAACGGCCTCTGTTGGGCCCTAGGTGAGTGAACCTACTGTTCTATATTTTATTCTCTCTCACACACATGAAAAGTCGCCCCAAGATGATACGGCTAGAAAAGGAGTGCCTGAAGCCATGTCATTCGACATCATCTGTTCGTTAGAGGGTTCTCTAAAAGCACGCATGGTAAGAATGTTCAAGTACAAAAGTTTGTCTGTCTTTGACTGTCTTCAACAATAAAATTAAGTGACAAAAGTGGCATTTTCTTCTTCAAACCGGCTTTTCATTTGTTTGATGAATTTTTCAGGTTGTTTGTGTTTCCTACCATTTTTTGATTCACAAAATTTTATTTATTAATTTCCATATTGGTAACAGATTCAAGCGCGGTGGAGGCAATCAAGATGGCAACCAGAACAACAACCACAATCAGAACAAGCATAACAACAACATGGGCAACAAGGGACCTAACAACCGGTTAGTATAATTATTATAAAACGGTAAATTTTTTTTTTCTTTTTTGTTTAAAAATTGCACCATACTTAATACACTGGTTCACACAATAAGAACATCGAAGGCTATTTCCGCGGATTGTGAATCGTAAGATCCAATAGCCTAAGTTAGGTAGCTGAGCTAGAGGTGTGGCCTACACTTTTGCTTACCTAATTTCATCCGAATTTTAAATCCATAATTTCTTTGTATTCTTTTAGAACATAAAATATTGATTTCTTGTTCCTTTTCAGCCGCAACTCCCACGGCGAGGCGCGCGGGCCGCACGCGGGCTACGGCGGCGCGGGCGAGGCCGAGTGCGTCATGGAGCAGCCGCTGCTCACGCTGCCCTACATCCCCTACCCGCCGCCCATGTACCCCATACAGTACTACCCCGTCGAGACTGACCCAGGTGAGGCACACCTTACTTTTGCCGTTTGTTCCCATCTCATCTTAGGGAACTTCTTCAGGTACTCGCACATGAAGTCTTCTATAGAATGCGTCTTATGTTTGCCAATTTTTCACAAAATCCGTACAACGGTTTGGTTGTGATTAGGTGAACCATGGAGGTCTCATTGCTTATTCTTTTCCTGAATGAGAGGCCTTTGCCCTGCAGTACTCGCAGTAGGTCAATGATAGGCTGATATTATAGCTTGTCTGTTTACATGTTATTGGCTTATTGACATCCCAATAAGTAACAAGCGTCGCTAATGTCAAGTAGCAGTACAATATGTAACAAAATGATCCTTATTCCAGCGATGATGGGCATGATGGGTGGCATGTCATACGTGGGCTACGACGAGGGCGTGTACGACGCCAGCATGCAGCCCTACTACCCGGCGCCGCACTACCCGCCGCCGCATGCGCACGCGCACCACATCGAGCACAAGTAGGCGCTCGGCCCATGTACCGGGATACAACATTCATTTGTTTACTAACAGCTTGGTATAACTCGTACACAAAGATTTTAAGCGATGTTTTCTATAAAAATCTTACTGGTGAGATTTGTCGTGGTGATATCTGATCGACAACGGTGTTCTGTGTGATATACGTTACTTGCAAATGGTCACAGCTGTTTAGGCCTTCATTAAGTATTCTGGGTTCTATTTTGCGAGATAAGAGGTATGAACACAGGACTAGCTGGCATCCTGTGTGTGCGAGTTAGCACAAATGAGTGATGTGAGACAGGAGTAAGTTTTTAGATTGGAGGTGGGACTAATGTAAACTTTGTAGTTATTTACTACATTAAAATTACACAAAATAATAAAATTTTAATAACTGTAACGTTTCGCAAGTCACAACTCATTGAATATCTATTCAATTCAACTCCAATTTAAATGCATAGTACCTACCTGTCTCATAGCTGGTGTCCATTACTCGAATAATCGACTAAATCTAATACCGATCTTAGCATATACAAATTACGTACCTGCTAGCTAGGTACTGTTTGTATCTAGTAACTAGTGAAAACTGACAATAGTGTTCTCCGATCAAATAGATTTGGTAATTATAACCTTAGGCGATTATTCGACTAAACAGCCTTTTGAGTCGGTACACCTCTAATATCGATAATTAAGTCTATCGATATCGAAATTCGGAAATTATAGGGAAACTTGTAAAGGCAAAATTGCTTTAGCTCACCACGTTCAAGTGACTTTTTATTTTGAATTTCGTAAAAGTAACGTGTAATGTAAGAATACGTTTTGGCACTTAATATTTATTTGGACGTCATTGCCGATTATTAAATTACAAACTGTAAAAGCATTTTTGTGTCACTTGCATTTAAGTCTTTGGTCACTTGAAACTGGTAAAACTTACTTGATACTTTTAAATACTTACTGTTTGAATTGTACACACAAAAAAGATAATCTTCCATTTGAATTGTAGGCATTTAAAAATATCCCAAGTTCCCACTGAAACGGCTGATTTGTTACACATATTCCATTTGCCAAGCTAATGGTTTATGTGTGATTATAATCTGTACAGTGGGTACTATCAACTGAATATGCACTGAAAAACCATCAGAAAAATACAAAAAAAAAAAAACTTATTAAATTCGACAGAATACTAAAGCATATCGTGTCTAGGTTGTAAATATCGCAGATGTTTCAGTGTATGTTCGGATATACAATTTAAAGATCGGCCGAGATTCATTCGATTTTTAATTAAACTTAGATCTGATATTTTTTTACAATTTAGTTGACCAAATTGATTTTAAAAATCACTAATTCTCGGCCGATAACAACTTAGTCACCAACGAGTCGAATGAGACTCGTTTAATGGCAGCAAAGGTGACTAACGGTTCGTAAACAACGAAAATGCTCATCGAAAGATCAGTTTATGAATTTCTATAAACACTGATTCATATGAAAACATTCTGAAAACAAGTCAGTGTTATTCCATGATGCCGTGCTGTGTGTGGGATAAGTATAAAATAAGTTTCGGTACGGTAGCTTGCGTCAATTATGTGAACAGTAACAGACTCTTGGAACCGTCTATTCAACGCGATTAATCGTCAATTTTGAGTCTTGTACAAATATAATTAACATCCTGTAAGGAAAACGAAATTTTTAAATAGTCAGGCATTCGATGCAAACGGACCTAAAACACAGCATGGAATAATTTATTTGTTATTACGATTTGGAACTAAATATGTGTGACAATTGTTGTCGTAAAATTTGTAAATTTACATTGTATGTGTACTTAACATTAGGAGAGAGATTTTGTAAAAGCACGTGAGATTAGGAACATGAGTAAACAAACTTTTTGAAACTCTTTAAAATTCCCGATTATTATCGCGCACCTTCTGTGATCAATTCGGACTGAAACCTTACCCATTTTTGTACCCAATGTAGTCCCTGAAGTGTTCATTGGTGCTGCAAAATTGACTAGAACAGGGTTAGCGTAATATTTTTGTATGTTCAACATTATTCATACATACAATGTTGCATAGTAATTAGGCGCTGTATATCATTCCTTATAATGTAAGGTGAAACTGTACATTTTAAGCCAATTTATTGTAGTTTTTAATTCGAAAATTTAAGTTTCTGTTTCTTTAGTTTTTTAGTCGCTATTCATAACACATGAGCTCAAATTAATACACGCCTTACCTAAAGGTGTTTCTATCTTTGCTAAGCTGTGTTAACAGTGCTACTGCACCTATGCAGTAGCACTGTTACCTAAGTTGCAATCTTAGGCGAGTCGTGTGTAGTGATTAGTTTATTTTTGGCTTAATTTTAGTTTAGTTAGTGATAAGTCAATACGGTTTCACATGCCACGATTTAGGACTCGCCCTTAGAGTAGGTTTTCTTTTAAATATTCCCAGATCTCAGGCTCACGATGAAATCGCAGACCTTTTCAATCTCGAATGAAAAAAAAGTTCAGCACTTAGTATTAAAAGGTGTATCAAAACACATAGGTATCCTACTTTGATCTCATAAAAAATATCATTTGTAAGAAAAACCTTGGTGCTAGGGTAGTCGTTTATTTTTCTCTAATTAAAATTCACTAACATTTTATAATAATGCGGGAAAATAAAAACTGTGTTCCACAACTGCTAATATTATAAACATAGACTTAGCATTGATTCAATAATCCACTTTTCTCAGAGAATAACTAACTATTTTATTAATATGTTTCTCTGGATCGCACCTAGTCTCTGCATTTACTATCCTAAGTTATGTGCATTTATCGCGTCTCAGAGGCTGAAAGATCAACGGAGCCAAGTTAAAATGTAGATCTCCTTTTTGGAAACCGTCAAGTAGTATTGTAGTGCGCCATATTGAATGTAACATTTCCTTTCACTGATATTATCTAGATAACGCTTCACTCGAAGAGAGCGTTCGGTTCGGAACCGTTGGTATAACCGCAATGTACGCGTCCCCTAATGATGACAAAATTGAGTTTACGTATTTTTGGAATGTTTACATAAATATTTGGCTGTGATTCGGAAGTAATCTCAGAGCAGAAAGGTGATGGCGTCTTGTTCTAAGACGTAATATAGATGTCCCTTTATATTTATTATCTCCTCACTGTAACCAATATAGATGTTAATAGAACCCGATAATTCCTTTATTTTGATCTTCTCTTGATCGCTACAGATGTACCTATCTCGATAATTCCGCCCATGATTTTTGATCCACATTTTACAATTCTTGCATATTATTCAAGAAAAAATTACGCATAAAATATACATGTATTTAACGTATAACGTCGTACGTAACAAAATCTTTATGTCTGTACGGACCCTTGTTGAAATTATCCAAAAAAAAAAACAATAAACGTAAGTGTTTTCTATAGGTATGTGTCATGTTCATGTTTAATGTAAAGTAATTTTCGGTGTTTCAGTATTAGTTTTAAATCACTAGGAGTTAGAATTTTATGTTAGTCGTTAATTATTGTTTATGTAACGATAGTCTAGTATTACTTTATTTAAGTATACCGTCAGTTACTTTGTAATCTCGTCAGTTAGGGCGCTAAATATATATTTTTTGTTCTCACCGTAGTTATAATAAGAGCGTGCCAAGTATATAAAGTTTTATGTATTTTATGTAAATTGGCAGTTACATCCGTACTTACGATAAACGTGACTGCCAAAGAACAAAATTCTCGTTGTCATAACAGCTTAAAGAAAAAGATACAGAATAAAATAATTGTGTTTTGAATAATTATACTATATGGGTAGATGTATGTCTTAACTATATGGTTGTACAGTACTCAAAGGTAGCTTGTTATTTGTATTTTTTTTTTCCAAATTCCATCAAATAAATGTCAACTGATTTTTCAATTTTGCGTTTTATTTCCTTCACTATCGTGCTTATTTACGGAATATCATAAACTATTTCCTACCCCTTAAAGGCCTGCGCAGACGATGGACTTTTCTCCGCGGCGGAGAAAAAAGTACTACATAAGGAGCGTACTTTTAATCCCTCGTTTGCGTTACTCGATACAGTTGTAAGCGATCTATTTTAGCGGACAAAAAATTCCGCGGACAAAAATCCGTCGTCTCCGCAGGCAATAATAATTTGGTATAATAAACATATCCGCAGTCCCTGCGGGTTCATTGCGTTATTTAGAGTTTTTGTTTCGCACTGGATACTGGTTACGTTAATTGCAGATAATGAAGGTCATCGTACAGACGCCAGCAGGTCAAGCTACCCGAAACTGTCAAATTTTCCAAATCAACCTTGAACCTTAATGCTTTAGCGATAAAGTTGAAAATCTATTAAAGAAATTTGACAGATTGTAGTAGCTTGATGTGCTGGCGTCTGTACATGATGTGATGAGCACCTTAATTGCGTAAGGCTTGTGTTTAAACACCGCCCAAAAAAGTACCTATTTTACAACCAAAAAAATTCTAAATGGTTACCAGAATGGATAAATGGTCACCAAATAACATTTTCTAAAATATTATGAAACAAATCCATTTTTTAGTATTATTGACTGCCATAAAAATATACATATGGACGCCTTTAAAATACACTTTAGACTAAATATTATTTATTGTCACTACTTAGATGTTACCAATTATGTAATACCATGAGTTCTAATTTGGTAATTTTTGCTAGGCTAAAAAAGCTAACGATCGCTAGAATAATTCCCAAATACCAATTAATATACTGGGGTTCCCAAACGTACGTCGCTTATTTATTGTTATATGAAATTCACTAAATATACTGGGGTTCCCAAACAAACGTCACTTGTTTAGGCTAGGCGTATGCTGAGAGGCAGGCGACGCAGGCCGCGCAGCGCAGCGCAGAGCAGATTTTGTAAAGGCTTATTCTTAACTTACCACCAGATATTTTTCTATACAATCTAGTCGTTTCTGGCACTCGCCGGCCGCTGCCGCGGCACCGCTCGCTTCGCTCGCTCGGCTCGTGCGTAGGAGGTTTGTAGCAAGCCGCAGACATAACTTAATATGGGATCATAATAACATTAATTTGTTCTTATAATATTTAAAATAAGAAAAATCAGCACGGCCTGTGCCTCACGCACCGGTGGCGGTTCTGCAGGGTGCGGGGTGCGGAGTGTGGGGTTAAGAAATAAAGGAAAGCAATTGTAATTTTAGTCTTACATTAAAGTAGTCTGGGATCAAATAATGTATTTTATTTGTGGTAGTAAAAAGAATAAAAAAAATATATACCAAAAATCTTACTCCAAAATAGTAAGACGTCATCCAAAATACATTATTTGATCCCAGACTACTTTAATGTGATGATGATGAAAACCATTCCCTCTATATTACTGTACTCTTTGATGAAAACCGAACAAGTTGAACGGCTGAATAAAAATTTTGCCAATCATAGATTGGTTAATTACTAGATACCTTATTTCCGATGACATGGAGAGGCCAAACTAAACTTGCAATGAGAAATATAATACTAGTGAAAAAAAAAACGGGTAGCATTCCGGGAGTGCCGGCAGAAGTGAAAACTTGAATATAAACGTTGTACATTTTTGATATTTTGGAATGCGCTCTATGTAAAATTCATAAGACGGAGGGAGACCGTCTTACGAATTTTCGATCAGTTCACGTGTCCTGACGCGAGTTTAACTTTTTTACCCATCACAACAAAAGTGTACAACGCCGCTAAAGAAGTTTTCACTTAAAAAATCACCACGATTGGTATAATTACAGCTTTTTATTAACTTTTTATATTACTAATAAATAAAAGTCATCTTCACTCTTCAGACACTACTCGGTATGACAGCGATGCGGACGAGTACTTGGACGCATAAAAATACTTTTGTTTTTATTTAAATAGCTATTTTTTTAATTTAGTGCCTAGTGTAAATAGTTTGGCATAATTGTAATTTAAATAACTAACGGTATCCAGCAAAAGGATAATCGACAATTAAATAAAACCCACGTATCATCTTAGCCATGACCTAGCCATCACTAGTATCCGTATGTTTACTGTACTCTCTAAGTCTCTAGTCTCTACTCTGTCTGTGACTATTATTTATTTTGACTTTTGAAATGGATTCATGCTCTGTGTTTTGATATGGTTTTGATGGGGGTCCAAGTTTGACAGGTAGGTAAATCATGTTATTATTTGGCGATTTATTTCAGTCAATTTCAGTATTTATCCAATGATAACATTATTAACTAAGGTTTAATTTATATTTCATATTTTACAATTTGAGTACTTTCATCATGTTGTACTTATTGGTGTGAAATAAATAAAATAAATAAATAAATGTTTTCATGTACCGGTTAAAGTGCCTAAAATTACACTATCCAATTCTAAGGAATGCTAACTAGGAAATTGGGCTATCCTAGCCCTCTATGGTATCTAAGTTCTGTGCCTAACCTAATCCTAGTTAGCATTCCATAAAATTGGATAGTGTAAAAACTTCGAACCTTCTTTCTGTATTAGGTACCTATTTATTTTGTTTTTGTAGCGTAAATTCTTATCGCAGCACGAGTAGATAAGCACAGAAGTTTTATTGTACGTTCGTACGCAGTCTGTGACTAGTAAAAGAGCTCTTTAATGACCGCCTATCTCATATTGAGTGCATCCTACGTGGCTTATAAGTTATAGGGGACAATCGGCAATCGTCTGACCTTGTGCAAACAAGTGGTTTGTTATCGTTTAGAGCTCGAGAGTATCAATAACACTCTTGTTTGGGTTGGTAGCGTAGCGAGCCTACTGCGACGGAAACGCAGCTATAAAGCGTAGGTTTGTAAAGATTTAGATATATAAATTGCTTTTCAATTGCAATCCGCGTTATTTGCAACGCGACACTGGGCTCTAAGGTAGGTGGTTGCTTTATGTCTGTTTTGTTGTGCATTTGATACTAATTGTATATTGTAAGGTAATATCAGTTGGTTTTGCATTTAAAGAAAGATAAATTATTTATATAATCTTCTATTTAGAGTGTATCCTATTTATATTCTTCTTTTACATTATTATTAAAATTCTAACTAGTATAGTGGCAATAAGCTCTCAATTAGTATCCAAGTAAATATAAATCCCATGTGAAATCTAGCATCTACCCTGAACATGACCCACTGACCAATAAATTAATATTTAGATGTCCTATTATTTTTTAGAAATCTAAAAGCACTTTATCATCAGGTGAACTAACTTACCATAGTTACCATCTTAAAAGTATTATTATAGGCATAAATAACAATTTAAAAGATTCTTATCAAAAAAAGTATCAGCAATTATTGCTTATTATCAATTTATTTAAAATCAACAGTATTGCAAGCTTCAGGGGTCCATCAAATACCTTAAAATATTTTGCTGTTCCAAACCAAACCCTTCTGTCTCCCAAAATATTGAACCTTCATGGCTTTAATGATTTATTCCATACCTCGTTCCGTGCGTCACCTAATATTAAAAACAGTCTAAATCTCTATAGTTGTTGGCATGTGCTTATAAAGATAAACTGTTATCATTGGAGAGTCTTATCTTTGTTAATATTTGTTATGTAATCATCACACCGGTCTATGACATGTTTTAGCTTATCAGTTGTGTAAAACAGTAATGTTATCTGTCTTAACACTAATCACTATTCACTATTTTCCAAAACATATTTTTTTTAAAGATATTAAAAATGATGAGTAGATATATGTTGCCCTCGTGGAGGTCAAAATTTATTCCACAGGAACTACCGCTATAAAACATATCCAGGTAGGTAATGTAAGACAGATTTAAAAGAAATTTGTTCAGCCTCTAAGGTGTTAAACAGTAATAGACAGACTGACTGACAGACAGAGTCACTTTCGCATCTTTAAGATTAGTATGGAGTATGGATTGAGTAACTTTGATATTCTTTATAGAAAACACTAGAGTACATAAATCCCAGCATCTATTTATATACATATATTAGAAATATTCCATAGATTAACGACTCTCGTCCCAGTAGATACAACCAGCAAAGTATTTGGTTGACAACTTTGCATTTGCAACCTTATTACTGAATAAATAGGGTGTAAAGTGGACAAACTCAACCCCAACTTTGTCGAGTGTAGCTATAATTGATCAATTATTGTAATCTTCTATTATTATAATATCTATCTATCTCTAAGATCTGCAAATATCTGAACAATCAACTCAGATAATAATACTAATGCTAAACGCTTTTAGAGGTAGCCTCTTCAACCACTACAGTTCAAGAGGTGCTAGAGTAACCATCGAATGTTGCTTCTTAGTTACTATCTTTCCATCGAAATGAAGGCGCCAAGGTCCTTCATTTTATATCATATATCTCGATTGACACTGAGGCTAAGCGCGCACCGCGATAAAAAATCGTTGCGATTTTTTTAATGCGAAATAAAATCGCAAACTACAATATTTCATACACGCACGATTTATTTTCGCAATGCGCGGATTGTAGTGTATTTCTGTGGTTCACAGATTTGCGATATTTTTTCGCAACGATTTTTTATCGTAGTGCGCGCTCGCCCTAACTGCTTTACGCCAATTTGCATGTCATTAAATATTTTATTCACGATAGCTGCGCCCCGCGGTTTCACGCGCATAACTCTTGATCCCATGGGAATATCGGGATAAAAGGTTTATTGTGTCCTAATCCAGGTCATGGTGGTCACCTATACGTGCTAAGTTTCATACAAATCTGGTCAACCGTTTTAGGCTAAGCGCGCACCGCGATAAAAAATCGTTGCGATTTTTTTAATGCGAAATAAAATCGCAAACTACAATATTTCATACACGCACGATTTATTTTCGCAATGCGCGGATTGTAGTGTATTTCTGTGGTTCACAGATTTGCGATATTTTTTCGCAACGATTTTTTATCGTAGTGCGCGCTCGCCCTTAGCGTGAAAGCGTAACAAACAAAACATATTTTCTGTTATTTATTATATAGTTTAGAATTTAGCTTATCCATGTGACGCTCCATCTTTATTTTACAAAATTGCCTGCAGGGAGCATGAATAGAGGTGAAATCGGGGACATGCGGGTCGTCTTTTATTGGATAATCACCGCATTCACCGATGAATACCCGCTACACCGGGGGCATGGCTGATATTTTGCCGTTTCAAGTAGATATCCATTCTAATCTGCAGACGAATTGTATCATCAGCATATTTAGTAGTTTCCCTGATGGCGTCAGCGTAGTTTGCTACGCTGACGACACGCTGGTCCTGGCGCAGGGGAGGTCGCATCAGGCGGCGGCAGACGCGATGACACGCGGGGTTGCGATAGTCGTGGATAGGAGTCGTGGAGTTTCTTGCCCGTTCTTCTCCATAGAGATCTATCTACGTTTTTGGAATGGGCGACTAGCTTCAACTTTCTGACTAACTGACCGACTATTTAACTTTGACAATTCAAAAGTGCCTGTAAATGGTTTAATTGAAATAAATGATTTGAGTTTGAGTTTAGGATCCGGCGGTTGGGTCTCGAGGTGGCATTGCACAAGTCCGAGGCCATGTCCTTTCATGGGCCCCGGTACGGGCCACCTTCGGGATCTCAACTGATGGTAGGAGGGGTTCACATCGGCGTCGAGACAACGATGAGATACCTGGGTCTCGTCCTCGACAGCCGGTGGAACTTCGTCGAGCATTTCCGACGTTTGGCCCCCAAACTGGAACGGGCCGGGGCCGCCTTAAAGCGGCTCCTGCCCAACCTGAGGGGGCCAAACGCCTCCTGCCGGAGGCTTTACGCGGGGGTCGTGCGGTCCACGGCCCTATATGGGGCCCCGGTGTGGGCGCGTTCACTGCGGCTTCGAGCCGCACACTATCTGAACGCGCCCCAGAAGGTGGTAGCCGTAAGGCTGATCCGGGGCTACCGCACGATCTCGCGCGAGGCGGCAAGCCTCCTTGCCGGACTGCCGCCATGGGATCTGGAGGCGATAGTCCTCGCGCGCCTGCATGATTGGCGCGCGGAGGCACTACGCCGGGGGGAAACTCTGCACCCGCGGCAAATCGCTGCAGAGCGGACGAACTTCCGGCGCGATCTCATGGCGGAATGGAAGGCGCGACTATCGCAACCCAGCGCAGGGCACGCCGCGATAGCGGCGATAAGACCCCCCTTTGAGGAGTGGCTAGAGAGGCGTCACGGCGTTCTCACCTTCCGCCTGACGCAGGTCCTCTCCGGACACGGATGTTTCGGGAGGTTCCTGCACATAATCAGGCGGGAGGGGACGCCCGGGTGTCACCACTGCCAGGATCGCCCAGAGGACACGGTGGAGCATATGGTGGCGGTCTGCCCTGCTTGGGCGGAGCCCCGCCGTGTCCTCGTAGAGGCGATCGGCAATGGCGGCGACCTCTCGCGTCCGGCCCTGGTTCAAGCCAAGGTCCGGGGCGAGAGGGAGTGGGAGGCAGTCACCTCCTTCTGCGAAGCAGTCATGCTAGCGAAGGAGGTGGCTGAGAGGCTGAGGGAGAACACCTCACGCCTCAGCCGCCGCGGGAGACGCTCCGGGCGTCGGGAGCCGCGTGACGACTCCCGGCCACCGTAGGCGCGGGCCTGCGGGCGGTGAGTAATGGGTAGCTCGCCGTCCGATCAGGACCAGGCCCGTGCCGGACGGCGCGTGTGTTCCACGCGCGCCTCAAAGAGATGTCAGCAGAGGACGGGGCCCGATAGGGCCGAAGCCTGCCAGGGCGGCGGGATCATCCGAAAGGTTAACCGCTGCCCTGGAACAGAAAGGGCTAAGGAAGCAACACGGGTGGGTTTTAGTCAGCAAGAGTCTGACACTCCCTTCCGCTCCACCCAGAGCGGGAGGGGTCATTTGATGATTTCCCATCCACAAAAAAAAAAAGGATATTTAGTAGTTAAGGAGGACGTAAAGCAGGTCGCTAATTGAAAAAAAACGTAAGAAAATTTGAATTTCGCGAGCTACCCTGCCCTGGCGTTTCCCTCTTAAATTTTGATCACAAACAGTTCTCGCGCGTGCGTCAAAGTCGGTAAACAGCATCTGCAACATGCTCTGAAGACCAGACTTCTGTAAAATGTTCTTGATAAGTCTTGAATTCTACGAAGTCAGCCTATAATAATTCCACTGCTGGGACGCAGGCCTCCTCTCGGTGAGACGGAGTGGTCATAATCCATCACCCGGGCCCAGTGCGGGTTGGTATTATGTCACATGTCTTCGAATTTTTTGGTTCTAGAACATGCCGGTGTCTGCCGGTGTCATTACGAACTTACGATACACGTATCATTTCGTTTATCTTCGGAGTTCGGAATTAATGCGAAACTTAATTTCACACTTTGTTAAACCTGTAATAGCTGTGAAATAGTAAATATTTTACTTCACTAAGAAACTAATTAACATAATCAATTGGAAGGTAATTAAACTGTGACAGTGTTAACTCTTGTTTTTAAGTTGGCATATTATTCTTTCTGGATAAATCTAATATAAATAAAATAAAACGGTCGTCCGCGACTCATACCGTTCGTTAAAATAAAAAGAGCCCTATATGTATAAACGCGTTGTTGCTTAAAGCAGGTATGCAAATTCTACATTAATGGCTGATTGGGTAATTGTATTAAGAAAATACTTTTTTCGGAAATTGACATAATAACTATTACCTGTGCTGTGTCTGATCGTTTGGCTTTTTAATTAGCTAATTAGCATCAAAGACAAATTGATGCGCGATTATCATTTCAGGAATCGATTGCATAATAGAACAGAAATTAGTCGGGGAATTCCTTTCTCCTATTCACTAATTGTGTATGTTATGTTCAGATGTCGGTAAAGGTACAGAAGATCTCGGACCCTGTCCTGCTGGGCGAGGGTCCTCACTGGGACGAGAAGCAGCAAGCTCTGTACTTCGTCAGCATCCAAGAGCATACCATCCATAAGTATGTGCCCGCTACTGGAGCACACACAAGGACTAAACTTGGTGAGTGCTTATAAGCGGACCAAATAATCCTGATAAATCGTTCCGTGGCCTTTCAAAGCGAAAATTCTAACATATCAGTCCGATGTGTCGACTTGCTGGGTAGAATGTTGTGCCACTTCTTGCCAGCTAAAACACTAGGAAGTGGTGAAGGGCGGGCGTTTTGAGGAATGTTTTATGTAATTTTTACGTTCAAAAAGAGCTGCCTAATTTTAATAAATGATGTTCAATACAAACACCCAGGATATTTCAAAATCTTAACCCTAATCCTCTAGATGGTCGCGTGGGTTTCATTGTGCCGGTGGAAGGCACATCGGACCAGTTCCTGGTGGGGGTGGAGCGCAAGTTCCAGGTGGTGCGGTGGTGCGGAAGGGAGGGGGCGCCGGTCTCTGTGGTGAAGGAGGTCGGCGAGGTGGACCGCGACGTGCCCACCACCAGGATCAATGACGGCAAGGCGGATCCCAGGGGCAGGGTGTTCGCAGGTCAGTTAAACTGTCAGTTGCAAGTAATACAGTCGACTTTTTCTGTATGGTGGTCAAACCAACCAACCAAGAGGATGACGTGCGCTAAGTTCACTCGCTCACTAGCCCCGTCCATCATCCCCTTCAAACCTAACCTACCCAAGGTCCCCTTATTACTGGTTCGCTCTTGCATTCTAGATTTTCTTAATGCGGAAGCGTCTGGGTAGCTCGCGAAATTCAAATTCTCTTGTTTTTTGCAATTTGCAGGTTGCGATCGCGAATCAATTTTCATTAACATTCTTACAAAAAACCTAAGAAAATTTGAATTTCGCGGGTTATGTAAACGCATTCCCCTTAATAAAATCACATTACAATATGTACCCGCGGTACCTAGATATTTTGGCTATCAGCGCCTGCGTTCGTTTCGGCGACCAACGTCGTCAGAAGACGTCCTATTAATGTTAGTGGATTTATCGAGTGGAGAAATCGCCAACCCGTCGAAAATGAAAGGCTGGTATTATTGTTCCTTTACATAACTTTCTTTTTCCATCACCCTCAGGAACCATGGGTAACGAGGACCCACCAGGCAACTTCGACAAGCATAAGGGAAGCCTGTTCCGTCTGGACGGAACCAAGATTACGAAGGTGGGAGACCGTATCACCGTCTCCAACGGCCTGGCTTGGGACCTGAAGCAGAAGGCCATGTACTACACCGACTCCATGGAGAAGAACATCAGGAGATACGACTATGACGTGGAAACGGGAGAGATTTGTGAGTAGACTACTGTTTGTAGAGAAAATTACCTTCTTGACGTGCCTTTTTAAAGGTTATATCCGTGGCGGAGAGTAGTGGTAGCCAAGTGAGAGCGGTAGTGGCCAAGTGGTAATGGGCGCAACTTATACGAGTTGTAGGTTGTAGACTCGAACCCAGAGAGTCGCTTTACTTTGTGTAAATTATCTCATCACTTCTACTCACAAAACGGTGAAGGAAAACATCGTGTTGTTCATGTTGTTAATAATTAGTGTCACACTTGTTGCAACTTATGTTTTTAACTTATAAACTACATATTATTATGTGATTAGCATCGTCTGATAACATTTATTCAGGAAATAATGTTGAAATGTATCCTTGGAAAAAGATACTGGAAATATCCCCCTTAGTTCAGCTTTTTCACCAATTTACTAATTGCCTTTCAGCCAACGTCAGGCACATCTTCGATTTCGAGAAAAACAAAGTAGAAGGCGTTCCCGATGGCACGACCATAGACACGGACGGCAATCTATGGGTGGCCTGTTTCGACGGCTCAAGCGTCATCAAAATTGACCCCCGAACCGGCGAATTGCTGCAAAAGGTCCCAATTCCGGCCTTGCAAGTGACATCGGCGACTTTTGGGGGTCCCAACTACGATATTTTGTTCGTTACCACCGCCAGTTTAAATATTAATGGACCCCAGGATCCCCCATGTGGGGCCACATTCATGGTTACTGGTTTGGGGGTCAAAGGATTCCCCAACGTTAATTTTAAGCTTTAATTTTGTTATTCAATCATGTTTTATATGCATATTATGAATATTTGTAACATGCAATTTTATCAAAAACATCACGTTTTACAAATAATAACTCTATTTTAATCATTAATGTAATAAGTATATAAAGTGTACCTAAATTAATTAAGAATAACTTTGCAAAAGTGGCAATAAGGAGACCGATATCAGACTGAATATTATTGTAATTATACGATATTTAAATGTTTATAAAGACATTATACCATGTTGAATGTATTGTTGTTTATACTCGTGTTTTATGAGCACAATGTATTGAGAACCTATTTTAAAATATACTTATTCGTTGTTTACATGTCTTTTTACTTAGCAACCTGTTATCCTATTTATCTAAAATGGTTAACATAACATTTTGTCTGTACATAAGCCTTTATAAAAAAAAGTTTAAACAAAATGATTAACTTCCAACTATTCATATCCTAGGGGTCAGTAAATAAACCTACTTATTACAATCAATATATTATTAGTATTTTTTTGCAAATTATAATTCAAGAGTACCTTTTTATAAGTATCTCTGAAATGCCGTAGGTATGCACATTTCAGACTGAATAATATCTATCTAAAACTAAAATGGAAATATTAATTAATGTCTACCTAAAACGAAAATGCAAAAATTAAATAATATCTATTTATAACGAAAATGCAAATATTAAATAATGTCTACCTAAAACGAAAATGCAAATATTAAATCGCCCTAATAATTAGCCCGCCTTTGTTCTTTTTTTTTTCTTGTGTGCGAAAAGTTTGAGTAAACATCCTTCGGCAATTCGGAGATAACTTACATCCTGTTTTTCCTGTTTCTTTGTTAAAATGTCGTGTAGCGACAAGAAAAACTAAGTAAAGGGTGATGAAATGAAAGAAAGGGAGGTAAAGAACAATTAAAGATATATTTACAAACAGTTTAAAAAAATGGAGATGGGTTGAAGAGTGGAGTGTAATATGTGGAGGTGGGGTGTAGCGATGACGATGAGTGATAGGAGGCTGAGGTGGAGCAGTTGCTGGCAACAGATGCGGGTACAGAGGTCCAAGTTCAGGTGCAGGTACAGGTGAAGGCAGATGCTAGTGCGTGCGCGGCCGGAGGGCACCCGTAGGAGGGCCCACGCAGCAAGGCAGGACGCAGCACGGCAGCAGGAGGAAGAGGTGCACGGCGGGCGCTGACAGCCCACCAGGTAAGGCGGCCCTCAGAAGTTGATGCGTGGGCGGCACGGAGGGCACTCGTAGGAGGGCCCACGCAGCAAGGCCGGTCGCAGCACGGCAGCAGGAGGAAGAGGTGCACGGCGGGCGCTGACAGCCCACCAGGTAAGGTGGCCCTCAGAAGTTGATGCGTGGGCGGCACGGAGGGCACTCGTAGGAGGGCCCACGCAGCAAGGCCGGTCGCAGCACGGCAGCAGGAGGAAGAGGTACGGCGAGGACGCACCCTCCAGGTAAGGCGGGCCTCAGTTAAGATGCGGCCCGACAGGTTCAGATCCGTAGCCTTGAGGACGGAGCACGGAGGTGTAGTAAGGTGGCTCTGGAGCAGACAGGCGGCTCTGGAGTATCAGGCCTTATCCTTAGTGTTCGCTTTAGAGGCGAAACTCGAACTGACCACTGCATTGCGTGGATCAATAAGGAAAGCTCGTAGAACAACATCATGTAGAAAATATGAATTTGAGATATGATAGCGACCATCCTGTAATTAATTGACTGCATTCATTTGTAAAAACGAAAGACATGTTCGGTAGGTAAAAAAATTCCAAAACAGTTCTTGACAAACTGGTAAACAAAATGGTTTACTATTATTCGTTCCTCCTGTTCACAAGTTCTGTATGTTGTGTTTTGTCGGTAAAGGTTCACCAGATCACGGAACCCCAATTCATTGGCGAGGGCCCTCACTGGGATGACAGGCAGCAAGCTCTGTACTTTGTCAGCATTGGCGAGTTTAATATGATCAATAAGTATGTGCCAGCCACTGGAGTGCATACCAAGACTAAAGTTGGTGAGTTGTTCATAATTTAAAGGGAGAAAAAAAAATCTTCTACTTAATAAACATCTGGAATTCATTAATTCACTGACGGACAACGCACAGCCTAAAGCATTGGGTCTAAAAGCATTCTGAAGCTATGCACGAGAGATGCAGCAGTAGTGAGTCCACTATGTTAGTTACTGACGTCTTGGTCTTGCGTTCCCATCGCATCGCGATGTATCCTGCGCTTACGTTTCTCACGTATTTTGGCAACGTTTGTACCTAGTCGATTATCCTACGTACCTACAAAGAGGCCTTAAGCTTATGTTGACAGTTTTTTTATACTTCTAAAACTTTTTTTAGAAGTTTTCAAAAACTGTTAACATAAACTGCGGTCATTGTCGAAACTGGAGGTTAAAGAATTCTGTTGTTACGAGTATTTGCGAGCGCCAATCGGTTGTTTGTTGTCCCGACAGGTTGTGACTTCTGTAGGGCGCTTTACGAAAGACTTACCTACTCTAAGCACCTGAGTATTGTCGCTGATTTTTCCCACGTAGGTATCTATTGCCAAATTAATTTGTTTAACAATGTTTTTGTTTTCAACATGGTAATAACTTTGAAGACTGGTCCTCTTAGTTATGCAACCATGGGTATTGACTGGTGAGGTCGACCCTTGCGTGAGTTAGAACAATTCTGGGAGATGTGTTTACCTGCCAAGGCTGCCCCGTGGGTACCTACTTGGTGTAGGTATTTCTGATGTTTCGGCCGCTCATTATCACGTTGTATGGTAACAAAAATGTTCGACGTAAGATAACTCTCTAATTAAACTTCATGTTTTCATGAAATATTCATAACATTGGCCTGCAATTAGAATATTAATTATGAGCTACTTCTATTTTCGAGATTTTTGGTTTGGTCCAATACAAGTTGTCCATAATGTCATCATTATCGCATTGGCCAATGAACCTTTTCAGGTTTTCAGTTTTTTTTTTATGGTGGTAAGTTTTAAATATTTTTTATGAGTTCTGAAACAATATCAATATAACGCAGACGTTGGCGTGGGCTTCATGGTGCCAGTGGAAGGCACCTGTGACCAGTTCCTGGTGGGGATGGAGCGAAAATTCCAGGTGGTGCGGTGGTGTGGGGGGGAGGGGGCGCCAGTCTCAGTGGTGAAGGTGCTCGGCGAGGTGGACCGCGACGTGCCCACCACCAGGATCAATGACGGCAAGGCGGATCCCAGGGGCAGGGTGTTCGCAGGTCAGATATTTTGGATACTTTTCGATTGACAAACGGTATGTCGCAATTCTAACTAGAGGAATGCAATGTTCTAGATCGCATTTCAGTCAGTTTAAAAAACTCAAAAATATAAGGTGCTAATTAATAGCACTGTAGCGGTATCTAGGTATATCCTCTGGGTTCCCCCCCAGAGGAACCCCCCCGGGGGGGGGGGGGGTAGTCCCCTTATATTTTTTTAGTTTTTTATACTACAAAAACAACAAAAAACCACTAAAAACCTCCCTAGATATAACGGGTGTAAAAATTTAAGACACTTAACGAAGGCGAGGATCACGTGTGGGTACTCCCCGTATTGTAGTATTTTTTTCGCACTGGACCATACCTGGGAACGTTCTGAGGGCGTAGTGCGAGTTTTTTACCTACTCGATCGCGTGAACGTAAACGCAATTTGTACGGTATTAGAGCAGCGCCATCTAGTGGAAACTCGATAGCACTGCTGTCATTCCATACTAAATCTGAGTTTACGTTAACGCCCTCGAGTAGGTAGAAAAACTTGCACTACGCCCTCTGGTTACGGAGATGTTGATGGTCAAAATTAGAAGTTTTACTGACGTTTTTTTAAAAAAATACGTTTTTAATTTTATAACACAACTTAATGAAATCCCCCCACGACCCCTTTACCGTTGGTTGCACTCATAAGCACAATGGTTTGTGTGTGTTACATTGCGCACCACCAAATTATTCTCCAAAAACTAAAAGTCGTTTCCCACCAATAATTTTTATGTAATGTTACTTAGTTTGATATACAGAATGCGTAGTTGTCGGCTGTGTGATAGGCCACTACTGATTTCTATTAGAATGTACCACTTAACAGAAATTCCGTATATTACCGTCCTCAGGAACCATGGGCCGTGGGGTATATCCTGTCTACGAGCTGAACACGGCTAGTCTATTTCGTCTGGACGGGTCCAAGATCACGAAGGTGGCAGACCGTATCACCATCTCCAACGGCCTGGCCTGGGACCTCAAGCAGAAGGCTATGTACTACACCGATTCGTGGGAGAGGAAGATCAGGAGATACAACTATGACGTGGAAACGGGAGAGATTGGTGAGTACGAGATAGAGAATGTCGCTAAAGCCGCAATCAACGTAGCCATATACTCATCACCATCAGCCTACAGCAGTCCACTGCTGGACATAGGCCTCTCCAATTGCACGCCATTTAGCTCGATTCTCGGCAACTCTCCTCCAGCTGCTACCAGCCACCCTGAGAAGATCATCGCTCCACCAAGCCTGAGGGCGCCCTACCATACGTTTGCCGATTCGCAGTCTCCACTCAAGAACACGTCTAACCCAACGGTCAATCGGTTCTATGGCTAATATGGCCGGCCCTTTGCCACTTCAGCTTGCTTATTCTGTGAGCTATGTCAACAACTTTCGTATATAGCATAGATATCCATATACTGGACTGGTGGTATACAGAGTGGTGATTAGGTTATCACATTAAATAATACAGCGGACATTACAAGTTGTTAAAAGTCTGTTAAAATAATAAAATTTAAATTTTACTAAAAATAGAAAAAAAAAATCAAATAAAATAATTAGCGTAAAAATTGACATGAAATAAACCATCCTTGATAATAAGTCACTAGACACACATATCAATGGTATCAAGAATTCAACACAAACTCTATTTTACAAATTAAGTTTATTGTTGTTAGGTAAATACTGAAACGATAAAAAGGTCCCACGATTAAAATGTTAATTGTTATTAATTCTTTTAATTGTGTATGTTTAATTTACGTTATGTAAAATACGTGGTTTCAATTCATGTGATAACTGATAACCTAATCGCCACACTGTATATAGCCATATACTGTACTCAAACAATATAAAAGCAAAGTGCCATGAACACGAAAAAAAGAAGGGAAAGGACTATAATAAAGCCCACATTTCACTCACTATTTTTTTTTTAGATTCAAACGAGATAAGACCTTCTTGACGTGCTCACTTGTACACAAATAATCGATTAAACAAATCACACGTTTCTCGCAAGTTCTAACCCATTCAATTTCTTTTCAGCCAATCTTAAATACATCTTCGATTTCGAGAAAAATAAAGTAGAAGGTTTTCCCGATGGTACAACCATAGATACGGACGGTAATCTATGGGTGGCCTGTTTCGACGGCTCAAGCGTCATCAGAATTGACCCCAGGACCGGCGAATTGCTACAAAAGGTCCCAATTCCATCACTACAAGTGACTTCGGTTACTTTTGGGGGCCCCAACTACGATATTTTGTTCGTTACCACCGCAAATTTTAATTTCCGTGGGCCTCAAGATGGGGCCACATTCATGGTTACTGGCTTGGGGGTGAAAGGTTTACCTAACCGCAATTTTAAGTTATAATTTTGTAATGCGATCTTGTTTTATTTGCATGATAGACGATCGTAATATGTGTATATCTTAAATTAAAGGTCCGTATTAAATAAAATCCCCTGTCGAGTATTTTTTATGCCCGTTTTATGATCTGAAAACTACTTTTTTATTAGGGCTGCGCCAGTCGGATTTTTCCATAGAAACGTTCGTTGTTTTTTTTTCAGTTAATGTGTTAATGTTTTAATAGGCGAAGAAATAGGCGAGACTTTGTCCAGGAGTGGGACAGACAAAGCGCAACAATAAAGAAACAATAGTGTTAACGAGCCATACACCATTCACCATTCACAACTTGATAATGCGGTCCAGAAACCTGTCAATTTTATATACAGACCTTTCACAGTAAATATCACTGTGATTCAAAATGAGAGGAAAAATAACGGAAAAGACTGCAAACACTGATTACTAAAGAATACGTGACAATAATCGGTGAGAGAATCGAGAATCTCGCTCGGTGGCCAGAATGTAGTAAATTGAAATAAAAAAATTAAATAATGTCCATTTATTAAAAAACTTAATCATTAAATCTGACGCTAGCATTAGGGTGTCCTTTAGATCCGGTGGCCGTGAGCTGGAAGGTGGAGCCAGCTGGCGGTAGTTGTTCTGTGCCGCGGTTCATGGCCGCCGAGGTGACGTACAGCACGTCCAGGCCGGGGCCGCCGAACGTCACCGACGTCGTTTGCAGAGCCGGAATCGCGACCGTTGTTAATACTGTCTTTGTCTTAGGGTCGATTTTCAGCACCTGGAAAAAGATATCACTTAATAAGTGTTGGTTGTATCGATGTTTTATAATTTATTTGTTATAACACGCGTTTACATACAAAGGAGATTGAAAATTTTTATATGGAGCCTGGCATACCTACTGTCGCGCCATTTTGTTTGTTTTTGTTTTTTTTCATTTGTTTTTTCAAAATCGCGGCCACACGTGAAGCCTACATCTATAAAATTCAAAGTCCTGACTGACTGACTGACTGAGACATCAACGCACAGCCTAAACCGCTGGTTCTAGAGACATGAAATTTGGAGGGTGTATTCTTCGTGAAGAGTAGGTATCCACTAAGAAAGGACTTTTCGAAATTCCACCCCTAAGAGGGTGAAATGGGGGGATTTTGTTTGTATGAAAAATCGTATTCCTTGAGTTAATAAACTTGAAACTTGGCACGAATACTTATCTAAGTAAATTATGAAGTTAGGCATTTTTTGTTTTTATAAACTACCCCCTAAAAGGGGATTGGGGGGTTTCAAAGTTTGTATGGAAGAATTTTAGCGCGCGGTCCGATTTAATCGAAACTCAGTATTTATACCTAAAATTGAAAGGAAAGAATAATGGGTATCAGGGTTTTTCGAAAATCTACCCCTGACGGCCTGAAAAGGGGTAGTCAATTTTACGGATTTTACAGCGTGGCTTGATTAACTCGAAAATTGGTATAAATAATCTTTGAGTCAAGTTATGAACACATCCCAAATGATTTTTCAAAATTCCACCCCTGTGGGGGAGAAAAGCGGGGATACAGTTTATATGAAAAATCTTATTCGTTAGGTTAATAATCTTGAAAATTGGCATGAATACTCGCCTAAGTAAGCAATAAAGTTAATCATTATTAGTTTTTCAAAACTACCCCTCAAAGGGGAAATAGGGGTGTTAAAGTTTGTGTGGAAGAATTTGAACGTGCGGGGTCCGATTAACTCGAAACTCAGTGTACTGTGTGTGTACTTAAGACTAAAAATAAATAATGACACGTATGAGGGTTTTTCGAAAATCTACCCCTAACGGGGTGAAAAGAATTATAATAAGTGGCTTGATTAATTATAAAATTGGTATAAATAATCTTTGAGTCAAGTTATGATTTTTTTTTAATTCCACCCCTGTGGGGGTGAAAACTCAAACTCAAACTCAAAGTATTTATTTCAATTAAACCAATTACAGGTACTTTTGAATTGTCAAGGGGTCGGTCAGTCAGAAAAATGAAGCTAGTTGCCCATTCCAAAGCGTAGGTACCTATGGAGAAGAACGGGCAAGAAACTCCATGGACACTCTTTTAAATCAGAATAATATGGTTACAAAGTATTGGTTACATCATTCATGTTAGAAATTATGCATGTGAGAACGATGCAGAACATTAAAAGCGTCCGTAATGAACTGATAAAAAAAAAACAATTCAAATATAAAATTAAATAAAAAATAAGCCATGGCAGCAAAGAGTTGACCAGTCCCTACTGACGGCGCCCGTTCACGAACATGACGCATAGATTAGCACCATTCAGCTCAACCATTTTGAAGGGAGCTAAATGATCCAACACACGCGCCACCATCAGCGAGACATTAGAGTGAGCATGACATACTCTCAGCCGCCAAGCCACATTCAAGTCAATGAAAGACGTACCCAGTAAATGGCAGCTTTATAGTATGTACATAGTACTCACATTTATGTGCTATGCAATTATACAATACTAGGAGATTGAATTTATATAATGCAAAAATAGTATTTTAAAATCTTCATCAGCTCCAACAGTATGTAGGTAGGTTAGGCGTGTGTGAGGTATTTCCAAATGCTAATCAATTTATTTATGCGTCCTGTGGAGCAGGACCAGCGTTTAACCAAGCATTTTTGTCAGCGATGTAATCCCCCAACTTATAATAAGCTTGGCTACATAGTGTGCGTTTTATGTAAGATTTGAATTTCGTTTCATTGAGTTGGAGTATGTGGGGAGGTATTTTATTGTAACATTTTAAACAGTACCCCATGAAGGAAGAGTCAACTTTAGCCAGTCTGAAACCTGGTTGAACTAATTGGTCCCTATTTCTAGTTCTATATGTGTGTCTGTCACCTCTTTTACTGAAAAGATTTAAATTTTTCCTTACGTACATGATGTTTTCATAGATATATTGACAAGGTACCGTCATGATATTAATATCTTTAAACAGGTCCCTTAGAGAATCGCGCCTGCGGAGGCTATATATTGCTCTGATGGCTCTTTTCTGCAGAATAAAAATAGACTCGATATCTGCAGCCCGTCCCCATAGTAAAATACCGTAAGACATGATACTATGAAAGTAACTGAAATAGACTAGCCTCGCGGTATCTACATTAGTAAATTGACGGATTGTTCTTACAGCATATGCTGCTGAACTTAGCCGTCCTGCAAGAGATGTTATATGAGGACCCCATTGCAGCCTTGAGTCGAGCGTTATCCCCAGGAAAACAGTTTTATCGACGAATTCTAGTTTCTCCTTATTCAATACTATGTCACAATCACTACTTTTAACATTCGGTAAAGCAAATCTTATGCATTTAGTTTTTTTCCCATTTAATACTAAATTATTAGCAGTGAACCAATTTTGCACTTGCAGTAGGGCGTTATTTACGTCGTCAAGATTTGATGCACGTCTATTTATCTTAAAAATTAAGGAAGTATCGTCAGCAAATAACACCATTTGAGGTTGGTTTTTTAATAAATGGGGTAGGTCATTTATATATACTAAAAAGAGAAAAGGACCTAATATCGAGCCTTGTGGAACACCCATTTTTACTTGTAAACCAAGTGAATTGACACCATTTACTTGAACTTTTTGTTTTCTATCATGTAAATAAGAGTTTACTAAACTGAGCGCAAGTTTACCTAGTCCGTAATGCTCGAGTTTCAAGAGTAAGGTTTCGTGATTAACGCAGTCAAATGCCTTGGAGAGGTCACAAAAGATTCCTATGGCATCTTGGGCTTCCTCCCACGCGGCAAATATGTGTTTCAATAAAGTGACACCGGCGTCAGTCGTACAACGTCCCTTAGTGAAGCCATATTGTTGATCGTGTAAGATTTTGTTGCTGTTAAAATGATTAAGCATTTGATTGAGCATTACCTTTTCGAATACTTTGCTGAATACCGGTAACACGGACACTGGTCTATAATTATTGGTGTCTTTGCTGTCCCCAGATTTAAAAAGTGGAATAACCTTACTGTGTTTCATTAAATCTGGGAAGACTCCTTGATCCACACACAAATTAAACACTAAAGCTAAGTATGGTGATATAGTCTCGATTATGGATGTACAAACTTTGATAGACATTCCCCATAGATCTTCGGACAATTTGATTTTTATTTGTCGAAAAGCTTTTATAACTACCATAGGGTTTATATGTTTAAATTGAAATTCAACCGGGCAACCTGGAACGTTCGCTCTTAGTAAATCAACTGATACGTCCGGTGAGGAATTTAAGGCTTCCGTCGTTTTCAATGGTATATTAGTAAAGAAATGTACAAATTCTTGAGCTACTTCTAAATTAGAGCATATGTCACCACGTGAAGACTCCAATGTGTAATCAGTGTTTCGTTTTTTATTCCTACTAGTTTCATTATTTATAATTTTCCAAACTGTTTTTATTTTGTTTTCTGCTGATTTGATTTTGTTGCTAATGTACAGGGCTTTGGCTATCTTGCAGGTATTTCTAAAAATTTTGGAATATGTAGCAACATACTTGTTGAAAGTTTCTGTATTGATGTAAGGCTTAAGGCCATACAGCTCGAACAGTCTTTCCCTACTTATCCTAATACCTCTAGTTGCCCAGTCACTAAATATAAAATTAGGGCAAATATTTTTAGTTTTCTTTTCAAAAGTTTTATTGAATTGAGTGTGCACAACTGAAAAGAAATCCTCGTACAATTTATTTGCATCATTCACATTATATCCCAGATCATTTAACTTATTATTTAGGATACAATTGAATCTATTTAGTTTACTAGTTGTTATTGGCCTATATTGTATTTGCACTTTTTGCAAAGGTGTTTTAAACTTAAAAGTTACCGTTTGACCACTATGATCAGACGGCAGATAGTTTACGATGGCTTTATCTAAATAATCACAATCGCAAAAGACATTATCGATGCAAGTAGCAGAAGTTGGAGTTACTCTAGTTGGTTCTGTAAAAACATTAGATAAATTGAAAGATTTGAAAAGGCTTAATAATCTACTGGTATTTGAATTATTTTCCAAAATATTAATATTAAAATCACCACAAATAATTGCGGCTTTGTTATTGGATGCAAGTTTCGCTAGGACATCTTCCATTATTGACTCAAATAACGAAAAGTTCTGATAATTAGGGGGTCTGTAAACGCACACTACAACATGCTTATCGAGCTCAACACAGGACAGTTCGATGCAATGTTCAATTGATAAACCCACTATGTCATTTCGTTGTTTGGATTTTAAACAATTTTTAATCAAGATTAGAGAACCTCCACGCAGCATAGATTTACGATTAAAACAACTGCCCACACTATAGTTCTCATAATTAATTAGCATTTGGTAATCCTTTAACCAATGTTCAGTACAACAAACAATGTCAAACTTTGTTTTTTCTAAAAACATTTGGATTTCTAGTAATTTGGAAGAAATACCTTGAATATTTTGATGAAATAGTTTCAAGGCATTCTGCTGATCTCCTTTTTGATATTTACTTAATTTATAGCAAGAAGATACCTTGTTGTTGTTAGGTATAAGAATATTATTACTGGTACCTTCTGTTGTCTTACAAACTAGTTTAAATGATTATTCGGAGTTAATCCCAAAACTTCAACGTCATCACCAGGCAGTGATGAGCTCATAGTGCATGAGGGAAATGGAACCTCCTTCGTACAATTTGTAAAATTATTTATAGCATTTGAGCTACACTTACTTAGGTCAACCACCTTATTATTAGTATTATTACTAACTGTTATGGTGTTAATAATACAAGACTTCGACATACTACTTATGTCTGAGTTTATGTAAAAAGCTAATAGCCTTGCTATTATGTGTCTAAAACTAACAGGCAGATACACAGTATCCCTAGTCGACTTTAAAGTTTCCACAAAACTGTTGGTGTCAAAATATACAAGTTTGTCACTGTAGTGACTAGCTAAAAAGTGCATATGCTTATTAAGCATATGAATATAATTGTTTTGTCTATTTGTCAATTTTTTAAAATATGGAAAAGCACACAATATTATTTTTCTACAATTTAACTTTAACAATTCAGTTACACAGTCAGTGATTTCATATTTTTTCACATTATAACTGTTACCTACAAATACAGTAATGTTGGTTTTACAATTAAATAAATTTCCTGTTACTGATGCCATTATTTGTTTGTAGGTTGACCCTGGCATACAATAATTTAGAGTAGAATAACTCAGGTTGTCACTAATTAATTTACCTAAGCCTCTTCCTATACTATCTGAGAACATAACTGAATCATGACTACTGAAAGATGGACAAATACCAGTCTCAAGCTGTACCACTTGAGATAGATTCTGTACTATATCAGGTATGTCTTGGTTACGGTTACAGTCTTGAGACAAACTCTCAGTCTGGGACGGGTTCTCCGTCGGTTCAGGCTGGACAGCAACAGGGTTTGAAACCTGACAAGTACACTGACTCATAACTAACTCACTAGCAGCAAGAATATGTTCTTTAATTTGGTTCTGAGAACCCACATATTTAATGTAAAGGGAACTAAGTCTGCCCTCAAGTACGTGTATGTCAGACTGTAAGCGCTGTGTATCTATTTCATAGATTTTTATGCTGTCTTCTAATTTAATTTGCTGGTTGTTTAATTTATTTATTAGATCAACACGTTCTTTCCTCAGTGGAATATTTTTGGAAAAGTGTTTCTGTTGTTTCCTAAATTGATAACATTTTTTAATTATTCTATTCATTCTTGCATATTTTTTCATTTTGTTGTGACTAACTTTATAACTAAAATTATAATTCTGTTTCAACAAGGAATCTTCAGTAAGGTCAATAGTTGTTATGGAATGAGGGTTACAATTACTATTTAACAATTCATTATATAAGTGGTTTTTTTCTTTAACCTGATTATATTCTATTTCTTTTTCTAACTGGTTAATGCGACTAGTAGCATGAAATAATTCATCTTCTAGGTCCCTAACTTTGCTTAAAGCCTCCTCATACAAATGACTACAGTTGTTGAAACCATCCGTGACCACCTTCAATTGGTCGCGTTCATCAACAACATTCAGATATTGTTGATGTAGGTCTACTAGCTCCCGTTTAAGGCTTGAGTTTTTGTCAACTATTTTCTTGAATTCCTCCTCACTTTCATCATTCTCCAGTAGCAATTGGTCAAAAGTTGGTGAAAAGCGGGGATACAGTTTATATGAAAAATCTTATTCGTTAGGTTAATAATCTTGAAAATTGGCATGAATACTCGCCTAAGTAAGCAATAAAGTTAATCATTATAAGTTTTTCAAACTACCCCTCAAAGGGGGATATAGGGGTGTTGAAGTTTGTGTGGAAGAAATTGAATGCGCGGTCCGATTAACTCGAAACTCAGTATTGATACTTTCGACAGAAAATTATTAATAATAAGTATGTAAAGTTCTCGAAAATTTACCCCTGACGGGGCAAAAAGGGGTAATTCGGTTTTTAGGGGAGGATTTGAACTTGAAACTGTATGTTACATTTTCACGCCTAAACCACTGAACTTCTGATTTGGCAAAGAGATAGATGGCATCCTGGGGAAGCACATACTTTTTATCCTGGTAGCACGTTCCCGTGGGATAACTTCCGACATCCACGCGGGCGAAGCCGCGGGCAGAAGCTAGTATATTATATAAATTGATAACTGACATCATTCCATGCGTGGCAAAGCCCATTAGCTTAAATAATAACAGTTTATCAATAATAATAAATTTTATTTATTTAAAATAAGTTACAGACGAGAAAATACATTATGTAGTTGTTATGGTTAGAAATAGGTAAAAAATGGATTACAACTGATTGGCATAAGAATAAAGACAGGTACTAGGTACATAATTATGCTGTAGCCACAAGGTCTGTACATGAATTGGGTGAGCCCTGCCTCTTAAACTAGGGTGACCTGTATCTGTATGGAGACAGTGATCAGCTGTGAGCTATCATAAAAAATAAACAAAACTTGTGTGTGTGTCAGTTTGCCATGTTTGTGTTTATACTTCTGTAAGTATCTTGCTTATTTAGAGAATGTAATTTTTCCTCAACATAAATTTATGGTAAAAAGGAGGAGGAAATTTATTACTCCCACTGCAGAGTAAAGACCTCTTCTCATACAGAGAAAGCATGTGATCACTACGCTTGCACGTGATTTTATTGTAAGGAAGGGTAAGAGTGTCCACATCTTTATGTCGGGTATAGCTGGACAAAAGCCCCCCTCCCACCTACGCTAAGACAACAAACTAGAGTGACTAACTGACGTGTCTATCAAAGATTGTTGGATGATCCTGCTTCTTTGAATTTCGGCAACACTTATGTATTGTTTTAATAAATAAATATTATATAAATAAAAATGAAACGCTGTTCGTTGATAAGCACATAACTTGAGAATGGCTGGAGAGATTGTTTGTTTTTTATATGTTCCTCATTATAGTCTGAATAAGGTTTTTAGGGAAAGATATATTAGAAGTTGCACGAAAATTATTGAAATTTGGCCAGGTCTACGTCTGTCGGGTCAGCTTGTAATTAAATAAATATAAAGTTCGTTCACTTGCCTGATGTCCGTCGAAGTTGGCGACCCAGAGGTTGCCGTCGGTGTCGATGGTCATGCCGTCCAGAATGCCGGGCAGGTCTTTGTCGAGGCCATTTTCTCCTCTCTTCATTGAAAACACGCTACGAGGATTCGCTGGAAAATAAATAAGGGAAAGTTAATAATTGTCAAATTAAATAAGAATAAAAGAAACGCTGGGAGAGGACGCTAAGATGTACCCGACATGCAGTGACCTTAACTTCAGAACGGTCAGGTGCTTAGAACTCGCAACCGGCGAGCGTGTATGACCAGCACCCTAATCACGTAACACACCTTAATCACAATCTGAATCATTTTGAAGGATATTGCTAATCCATTGCTTCATATGTTATGTGTCTGCTCGACAACGTTAATAACACAATGAATGTTGTTGAACTTAAAACTAACTTGTTGTCAAAATTAAAGCCATTGCTATATACTGATAGTGTGTTACGCAATTTCCCCGCAGATGTAAGAACGTACGTAAATGAAGCAAAAGGAATATGATCAAGCAAGAAAAGGTGACATGATGAGGATCATACGAGTAGTAGGTGGGGTTCGGTAGTTTCTGCCTAAAAAAGGCGACTGTCTTATGTTTAATTCTGTCTGTCTTAATTTTGACGTTCAAAAAGAACTGATTTTCAGCCTAGTAAATGACTGATGATTTTGATTGCCAGGTGTTATTGGTAAACATTTTGTGAAATTGACACAGTAATTGAATTCATAAAACAAGATGGCGACGTTAGTTCCAATTTTGGTCACGCGCTCATAGAACTCTGTAGCGTTGTAAGTCTACACAAAAGTGAAATAAAGTGTAGTTTACTCACAAATCTCTCCCGTTTCCACATCATAGTCGTATCTCCTGATGCTGTACTCGAAGGAGTCGATGAAGTAGAAGGCTTTGTTCTCGAGGTCCCAACAGAGGCCGTTGGCGATGTCGATGTTATCGGCCACCTTGTGCGCGCTGCCGTCCGCGTCGAAGCGGTACAGGGAGCCCTTCTTTAGGTCGAACCGACCCGGCTCGTACTCATGACCCATGGTTCCTTGAAAAAATACATAAGTTGGCATTCTTTATTCTGTAATGTTGTGCATGTAAAGGTACACAGGTGTAAACCATAGAGTAATTTTTGTATTTGGAAATTATTCCGACTAAGTTTTGAAGTGGGGAACTTCAAAACTTAGTCTTGACTTTAGAACGGAGTATATGTTGTCAATTTTGTATTATGATTTTAAACTTGTTCGGAATAAAGCTCAAAATACAATAACTGACTACAAGGTTTTAACTCGTTCTGTATTGAGACGAATAGGGTTGTCGGCATAAGGAAAGTTGACATCTCAATAAAAAAAACTTAATAAAAAAATTAAATTTACTGATTATGTTATAAGTACCTATATCAAAATATTAACAAGAAAACTTATAATATGACAACTAATTTGTTAGTATGTAATCTTCTTAAAATACTTATTTGGCGACACCACATTAAAGCCAGCCGATTTAAAAATTATCTCAGTTGTAGGATAAAACTATAGCGATAGTCATAGCTTTTTCTTTCTATTGTGGTATGGTCTTCTCATTTATTGGTGTTTAATGAAAATCTGAATTTTATTACTGTTCAGTAATAAAATTGTCCAATAATATAATTTAGATTCCTGTGATTTACTGTGATCATAAATCTATTCGCCAATTGAGGTTATATTATATTCAACGAAAAAAAAAAAATTCAACGCATTTGGTTTCAGAACCATATTATACTAAATGCAGTACCA
The DNA here is from genome assembly GCA_949629185.1 of Apamea crenata. Classification (NCBI taxonomy): domain Eukaryota; kingdom Metazoa; phylum Arthropoda; class Insecta; order Lepidoptera; family Noctuidae; genus Apamea; species Apamea crenata. The sequence goes on along the minus strand of OX451365.1, from coordinate 831,279 downwards.
GGTTGCGCGTCGATGACCCTGCCATCCTGTATACTAATTTAAACAAGGTAAAATTATATTAAAGACTAGCTGCGCCCCGAGATTTCACCCGCATAAGTTTCGATCCCGATTTCGATTTAATTTTCTTCTATACAAACGTTGTCCTGACAATAACAAACAAAAAAAGAAAGAATTATCCAATTGTGTGCAGTCGATCGGAAGGTATATGCGCGTACATACATTTCGGTGATTCATTTTTATTTATATAAGATTTATTTTGAAGATTGAACGTTGGATGAGTAGCCTATCTACTTATAACATCACCCCTGTTTTCTTAGAAGGGTTAAGCTGAGGTGGCCTTAATAGTACACCCACATTCCACCAGTTACGATTAAGTCTCATCTATACTTATAATAAATCTGTAGAGAGGTCAATTCTGTACATGAAATATATTTCCAAAATAACTATCAGGGTGTGATTAAGGATCGATACTGATGCCAAAAATGCAATCAGTAAAATTTTTGTCTGTCTGTCTGTCTGTCTGTCCGTATAACCGTTATAGAAACAAAAACTACTCGACGGATTTTAATGAAACTTGGTACAATTATTTTTCATACTCCTGAGCTGGTTATAGTATACATTTCATCACGCTACAATCAATAGGAGCGGAGCAGTGAAGGGAAATGTTGGGAAAACGGGAGAAGTTACTCCATTTTTTACGCTTCCGTCGCGTGTGCAACCTTAATGGTTAAAGCTACACAGAAATCATGTATGACGGAAATGTTCTCCTTAAAATTATATAAAAAATATCCCACGACAGCATATGTCTATCTTTTATGGTTGACTCACAATAACACGTGTAACTCCCGATAGCTTAGCAGTTCGAAGCTTTCTGATTATATTTGTCTACTCTTACATTTATAACACTCTCAGTCATTCTTAATGAAAAAAGTTAACATTATTAACTATTCCATAAAAAAGAATCATAGAAATCGGTATAGAAACACCAAAGTTATACATGAAATACGCTAATAATAAGCCATCGCGCGTGAATACTGAATCACGCTCGACGCGTCTCGCGCCTCGCGGCCGAAGGTATAAACTTCCTTCTCATGAAATTTGTTTAAAAATTGGCATTCCGATTATTCTGCTCCGAAATTTAAGACCACCACAACTTTGCAATGGAACTCGGCTAAAAGTAACCCAGCTGCAACAAAATATAATCGAGGCTCAAATTTTAACAGGTTGCGGTGCAGGAAAAACCGTCTTTATTCCCAGAATTCCCATAATACCAAATAATTTTCCATTCCAATTTAAAAGAACGCAATTCCCAGTATCGGTGTGTTATGCAATGACAGTTAATAAGGCTCAAGGGCAAACTTTTCGTGTTGCTGGAGTAGATCTCGGTGTCAGTTGTTTCTCGCATGGTCAATTGTACGTCGCTCTTTCCCGGGTTAGCAGTTCTAGAAATCTTTATGTTCACGTGCCGGACGGGTCAACTTTCAACATAGTTTACCCGGAAGCTTTGCGCTGAAGTATTTTCGTTCTATAGGTAAATTTTTTTTATTTTTTTTCTGGATGGGAAATCATCAAATGACCCCTCCAGCTCTGGGTGGAGCGGAAGGGAGTGTCAGACTCTTACTAACTAAAACCCACCCGTGTTCCTTCCTTAGCCCTTTATGTTCCAGGGCAGCGGTAACCCTTTCGGACGATCCCGCTACCCCTTCTATAGGTACTTAAGCCTCATGTGAACGTGATCTAAACAATATTACCAATACATTAACTTAATAACACACAAGGAGTTACACGCTGACGGAGTCGCGGGCACAGCTATTAACAATAATATTGTGCGGTTCCGTATTGCGATATTTTTCAACAGTATTGTAGATTGACTTAATATATTTCCCTACTAAAATACGAAAGTTAATCTGTCTGTTACCTACATCAAAACCACTGAACCGTGAGGAAGGACATAGGCTACTTTTTTTTACGAAAAACGGCGGAAACGTGGACGAAGTCGCGGGCAACAGCTATAGGTACTATATAAAATTATATATTCTGTCTGTAGGTATGTTACATTTTCACGCCTAAATCACTGAACGGATTTCGATAAAATTGCCTGCCAGCAGATGCCAAAGAGATAGATGGCATCCTGGGGAAGGACATACTTCTTATCCTTTCCGACATTCACGCGGGCGAAGCCGCGGGCAGAAGCTAGTGTAACATAAGACGACTCCTTTGCCTGACCTGGGAATCGAACCCAGGACCTCATCAAATAATAATATCATTGTTCCTGAACATGATAATTATTTCCGATTCTGAATCCAAATAAAGGTAAACTGATTTTCGAAAAGGCACTAAGTATTTTAGTCCATAAATGACTCACCAGCAAACAGTCTTCCCCGAGGATCCGCCTTGGCATCATTGAACCTGTTCTTAGGGTAGTCATGGTCTATTTCCGCGATGGTCCTCACCGCCTTGGCTTCGTTCTCCTTGCCGTTCCACTCAATCTCCACCACCTTCCGGTTCAGACCCACTACAAAGTGGTGCTTCTTACCTTCTAGTGGGATTATGAAAGTTGGCATGCCATCTAGAATGTAAATGATTTATTTGTTTGAGTATATCAGATATGGTGATGTTGACAAGCTAAGTACTGTGGGCGTTACACACGAATATAAACTCTATTGCTATAGGAGTATGCATATTAAAACCATTAGGGAGTAAGGTTCAAGGTGGTGGTTGGGTCGCTATAGCGAACATGATCATGTGTTTTAACTGGTGTCTGTTTGTGAGCGATATGCTTGATGCGGCGGGTGCGGGGCAGCGCCAACAGCCTCTTGGTCACTGTGGCTGATAGGGCGGAAGGACTTATACTCAGGCACTGGACCAGGACACAAGTATTGCCTTCAAATCGTGCCTTGAAATAGCATTGCTGCTCTTGCCTATTGCGTTTTTTTTTTTAATTATTGATACTTATTGTATTTGATTATGGTATTGTATTGGAAATATTTGATGTTGACATAATTAATGGTAGTTTTGACATTATCAATGGTGATTTTGACATTTTTATTGATGATTTTGACATTATTATTGGTTGTTTTGACATTGTTAGTAGTTATTTCCATAATGTGTGTGTGCCAAATGTATCCAAGTACTAACACTAGTGTTTATGATGTGCATGTTACTACTAACAAATTGGATTGTATGATCTGGATAAATAAATGACTATTATTATTATTATACGACTGTGAACATTACATTAAGACGAATAAGGTTGATATTCGTATAAAATGCTTATAATTAAAAAAAAAACCGGTCAAGTGCGTGTCGGGCCACACGCAGTGTAGGGTTCCGTAGTTTTTATAACAGCCAAGTGCGGGTCGTATTCGCTGACTGATAGTCGACGACGACACAACTACGACACAATTACTCGACTAATAGGTACTAACTACTAATAACTAATAGTCGACTATGATACAACTGACGCTTAGCACCATCTACTGACATTTCTATGGAGTTGTTCGAAATTTTCGAGTCAAATACAATTGCTCGACTATTACTCGTAAACTTGTAAAGCCCACTTAAGTGTGATAGTTTTCCTTTAAACTTCGTTATATATAGGTACTACTGCCGTGACATTTGAATTTCTAACTACAACCATTTAGTTGGTAGAGGGGTGGGACACTTGACTCTAACGAAAATTGGTACTTTAAAGCTTGATAAGTCACGAACGGTTTACTTAATTAAAAAAACGGTCGTCTCAAACCCTGAATATTTCAGGAAGACCTATCCAACGATATCCCACACTATGGGAAGGACGAAAAAAAAAATGATCATCCCCACTTTACATGTAGGGGAGGTACTTACCCTAAATAATTCTTTTTTCAAAATTTTATTTTACCTCTTTTTTGGCGTCATTAACGTGTATACTCATGCCAAATTACAACTTTCTAGTACCAATAGTTTTTCAGCTAAACCGCAGACAGACAGACGGGCATGGTAAAACTATAAGGGTTCCTTGTTGACTACGGAACCCTAAAAAAGGGACAGGACACGTATTTAAACAAACTGCCTGCCCATTTTCAGATCATCAGTTTATATACTGGTGATCTGACAAAAGGAAGTTGGGGTTAACTAAATACAAAAGGGGCAGGACACTGTGTATTGAGCGCAGGCGCAGATTAAGACTGAGATCTTTCTTAAAATTACGAGAATTGCCTTCTGTTAGTATACATTCAGTTCACCCTGCTGCGTTGAAATATGTCGTAGGTTTGAAAAAAAAAATGCTATTCCATACAAATGAACCGCATATTGCTATTCCATACAATTTGACCGCATATTGCACTTTTTTACGAGACAGGTGATTTTTTTTTTGATAACCGACTAAGCATGTTATACGCTAGGGGTTTCCAATCATGTGCTGGATTCATGGTTACAGTTTGCACGTGCCAACCTGTATAGTTCAGAATGTAAGTAGAAGTCCTCATAGAAGTAATAAACTCACCCAACTTAGCCTTGGTATGGACGTCGGTGCTCGGCACGTACTTGTGGACGCTGTTGTCGAAGATGCTGACGAAGTACAGCGCTTGCTCCTCATGGTCCCAATGCGGGCCCTCGCCAAGCCATACCGGGTCTGTCACTGGCGCCAATACTGGTGCCATCTGGAAAACGAAGGTGGGGTTTAGGAGACTGGATAACTGAAGACTTATTTGGTGAAGGCAACTTTATCTCTTGACTAATGGCTTTAGTCAAGAGAAGAAGTTCTTGACTAATGAGTTGTTCTGTCATCTTTCATGTATCATTATGTTGACATGAGATTCGAAGAGGATAAAAATAAGATTACTTTAATTTTCCAGAAACTGGAGTAGGTCAGCAGTTGACAATAAGCATGATTGCTCATGACCCTGCATTGTTAGACTCGAATACTATCTTAATAATATAATGTTTGGACTTTAAAGAGACCTTGGCCTCTGAGTTTGTTTCAGAATTTCTTCTCAGGGGTCGGTCAGCTAGGACATGCAGCCGCCATCTAGTTTTAAGATATTGACCGATAAATTGAAGTGTAAAAGTGTCTTAAAATATCTATTTACAAAAATAAACATAATTTCATATTCCGTCACATCTAGTGTGCAAAACATTTCTTTGGTTTTTTTTTTAAACCGAGTTAAAATATTCTGTACAGTTTGAAAAAGAGGTTCTGGTAAATGTGATTTAATTCCTTGAGTAATTATATTATATTTTTGAACGTGAGTTTTTGCAGCCTCTTAGTTTGATCGGTACCTAGCCACCGGTTTGGTCACTTGTTCATTTTAAATGTCATAGGGCAGTTGCATTATCTACACAATTATTATTAACTAGCTGCGCCCCGCGGTTTCACCCGCATAAGTTTCGATCCCGTGGGAATGTCGGGATAAAAAGTATCCTATATGTTAATCCTGGTTATAAACTATCTGTGTGCTAAATTTCGTCAAAATCTGTTCAGTAGTTTTTGCGTGAAAGAGTAACAAACATCCATACATCCATACATACAAACTTTCGCATTTATAATATTAGTAGGATAACATGAGCATACTAGTTTATATTAAATTAATAGTGTTAGTATTAATTAGCAAAATATTTGGCATATATTGAAAAATACAATAACAGTGGATGCCGAAGAAGTAGCTCACCTACTTTAATAAGCTTTGGAATGCAATACTAGTAAAATGCAAAGCTATTAATAAAAAAAAATAAAAAAAGTTACCGGTTTATACGAGACCAGGGACAAGATAACAGCATTTGTTAAGAAAGGTAAGTTATGATTGTGGAAAAACATTTTGCTATCGAACTTAGCACTCTCACACTAGACTCCGGTCTTGAGGGAGTAAACAGTTAATATACCTTGCGATTATCCTCCGGTTGATTCTCTGAATAGCGGTAACTTTTAGCTCGGGGAAACGGGTCGTGACGTCATTGGTACGCGTTTCTACTGGACGCGAATGATGAGGAAAATGCAAGATGTTGAGTTTTATTGTGTAATTTAATTGACTCATTACATATTTGTCATTTTTGTGGAGGTCAGGGTTCAAATTGTTAGCGTGGACCCGTGTGCTGGTAGATATGAATGGTTTAAGGAAAATTTTGAAAATTTTGCGATAGGCAATGCGACGGATGCTGATCTGATGGATGCTGTTGCGCTTAAGCCACAGTTCTTGTTACGCGGAAGCACCAAGGTCCCCGCGAAATTTAATTGTTCTCACGTTTTTTGCAATTTGCTTGTCAGTGTCAGGTTGTATGTTGGACAAAATATGATTCGCGACCGAAACAAATATGACTTTACAGAATTATAATCATTATAATCATAATACAATCCTCTAAGTTTATATCCTCCTATTGAATGACTATTTCATGAAATATCAATCAAACCAACAACAACGAACAAATGGACGACGATGATTTGTTTTATATGAACTTAGAGGGTAAAAAACGTAAGATTTTTTTGCGGGCTTCCTTAGTTCTTTCCACTTAAACAATTATTTAGTTTTGCGTAGATTTGACCAGTCCTAAAGTAAGTAAAGCTACCGAAACCAGATTTATGTTGAGAAGTAACACTAGCATAGCGACGACTATACGAAGTACAGACGCCAGCAGATCAACCTACCCGAAACTTTCAAATCTTCCCAATCAACCTTGAACTTTAATGCTTAAGCGATAAAGTTGAAAATCTAATAAAGAAATTTGACAGATTGTAGTAGTTTGATGTGCTGGCGTCTGTACCTAGGTACAGGCCGTAACCTAGGTCAGCCTATACGTGTGTACAGTTAAGTGATATTGTGAAATAGCCTATCTAGGCTAGCTCCGTGTGCGTCGGAGGTGCACGTGAATACCTTAGAGATAAGTAAGTACCTTTAGGTGAGTAGGTATCGTTGCAACTGTTGCAAGTAAATATCGGGGTTCTCCCAAGCGCTATTATTTATTTATTTAATACTTTAAGCACGCTTATGTACATACAGAGACAGTCTTAACGCCATAGGCATTTTCTACCAGTCAAGCTTTGGGTGATGCAGAGACAAACGATGGTAGGTGCTATTATGAAAAATTGAGGAATAAATATTTTAAATATTAAAGGGACGCAAAAACCTGTTAAAATTATAAATATAATATATATACCTAATTACATATAAATATAAGCACAAATAAATATATATAAATACACGAATTTACTAAAACTAACAAGACATACAATGAGAAAACATATCACTGTTGTTATTTTACTAGTTGGACTGACACTGTTAGAACTTACCAATGACAAGATTCCTTTTCTAAATTATCACAGATTTTAAGTTAGTTCATTCGTATAAAGAATTTCAAGTAAAGAACAACGAACACTAGAAACTTTTTAGTGAGATATACTTAACACTGACAGTTCATAAGGTCGTCTACAACGCAAGGCCAGACAAACTAATTACAGTAAAAAACTTCAGTTTGATAGAGTCTGGAAACGCTGCACACCACTTATTCAAAATGTATGTTTTGTTTTAGTAGTTTATCAGCCATCTTGTTACCATAACACAAGCATTAGGTTGCTTAGCTTGGGACAAATGGTGCTGTGTGAAATGTCCAGGGATATTATTATTATTTTATTATTAGATAATAATGTAAGCCCCTTCCGTGGGTTTTTAACACATTTCCAGTAAACGAGTTTTTAACTGCTGGAGAAACCGCACCTTCCACTTATGAAGGAAACCTTATAAAGCGCGTAATTACATTAGGAATCTATACGTGGAAAAATATTAGGAAATCAAACCTCAATAAGGTATGGCCATAAAATCATCAATCAAAACGAAACTACCTTTTTCATTCACTATTACATTCTTAGAAAACAAATAAGATTCGGAAAAACCTTAAAGTATACGTATTGTCGTCAACACGAACTAGAACTTGAAAAAGGTACTGGTTGATTTACAAAATGACGTGTAACATGATGAGATATGCAGGAGTTCCCCCACATAGAATTGTGCCTGGTTTCTGTTTAAGAATGATTGTTTTATTTTAAATCCAAGTGAGATATCGAGTTAGCAACAGCATGAATCCTATCCTACTAATATTATAAACGCGAAAGTTTGTATGGATGGATGGATGAATGTTTGTTAGTCTTTCACGCCAAAACTGCTGAACGAATTTGGATGAAATTTGGCACACAGATAGTTTATAACCAGGATTAACACATAGGATACTTTTTATCCCGATATTCCTACGGGATCGAACCTTATGCGGGTGAAACCGCGGGGCACAGCTAGTACAAAATAAAGAAAATAAAAATGAGCGCATTTATTTACCTGTGGTTCGTCAATATAACAGTGTAATATTTCAAAATGACGATTAAATAGAAAAGTGACTTATTGACACACTAGATGGATGGACCAAACACTGTAGTTTCCATTCGACTCGTTTCTAATACTACAATCATTATTTGCATTTGTCCTAGACTAAGGCTATGACCTTGGTTTTAGTACGGAATTCCTCAATCTATATCTGTCGGAGGAAATATGTAGTTTGGCTCTACCTCTACCCAGATTAGATAACCTATCAAGCGATGACTAATAAGACTTAATTTAATCATCTATAGTTGCGAGCCTACGCGCACAACAGACAACTTCATTCAGATACAAGTTAAGATTAATGTGCGTTTCTTGCTACCTTAAAAGTCTGATAGGGATATATTGGGACATCACGTGGAAATAATTTATGCAATGTAGGGAATCGACATATTATACGATCTGTGGCAGAACTACCATGGTGGGTTGACTTCGATTTTATTGATATAGATAATGTGTTGAGATGCGATAGTAATCGATCAATCACTTTATCGATATGTACTAAAAATAATAACAAAGCGTAGATAGTGCTTGTTTCTATGTTAAGTGCAGAATTACAGACCTAAAGGTATACATTTTTGTAAATTGTTAGGTCATCAATTACGGTGAAAATGCAAAATAAACAGCTCCTCCTGCCTGCAATTGGAGGAGGATAGAAACATGTGGAGTTAATACCCATAGGCTAATAGAAAGCTGGAAAAGCTGGTAGAAAGCGTTGGAGGGTTTGCAATAAATACTCGAAGTATACGCTCTCATACGATTCCAAACCCTACGAGACCGCTCATACCTATTTCCCTGGCTTTGATACGTTATTTGTCTTTATTCTGGGCACCTAAGCTGTTTCCCAAAAATCGACGTCAGGTTGATCGAAATAAGACTAATGTATTTTTATAGGGTTGTAGCTAGTGCCTTCGTTTTGACATATAGGAGTGTCGTTCTGTCAGAACGGCTACCCATCGAAAGCATGACGGTGGCATTTGGTAACCATTTGGTTAACCATTAGCCACTAACCACTTCATCTTTAAGAGAAACATATTGCATACCAACATCATCCATCTGTCTAGCCTTTTCCCAATTATGTTTGGGTTGGCTCCCAGTTTTACCGGATGCAGCTGGATACCAGTATTTTACATGGAGCGACTGCCTATCTGACCTCCACAACACAGTTACTGGTCAACACGATATCCTTTGGTAAGACTGGTTGTCTGACTTCCGGGCTTCTGACTACCCGTAACGACTGTCAAAGAGCCACGTATGACAGCCGGGACCACGGATTTAATGTACTTTCCGAGACACGGGGGGGTCTCGCTATGTAAAGATGGTCACCCATCCACAGACCAACCGCGGCAAGCTTAGCTTAACCTGATCGATCAACCTATGCGGCTGTTATTATTTAGCCACGAGCCCTAAAATATTTCATACCGACAATTCTACATTAACCTCTATACAAATTCAAAAATTATTTTTAAACTTTCAAAATTATTTATTAATCACAATTTGTACTAGAATAGAATTGACGGCGACCCCCAAACTAAGCATTTGCCTGTATCTTGGGAGTCAGAGTTGCGACATTTTCAAAGTGTGGTACATAGTGATTATTGCAAGACAGGAAAACAAAAACTAAAATTTAACTAAACTAAAATTAATTAAAATAAAATAAAAGAACTTAGAATATGCATTGCCATCAGCGTAAGATCAAACTAAGCAAAATAAAATTAACGGTGTGAGATCAATTAAATAAGAAATAATATCGAAAGTAACAAAATATAAATCAACAAAAATCTAATCAATTATATATATTATCAATTTTTACAAAATAAAGTGTAGAGTGTAAAAAAATAATGTTTCCTTCTAAAAAACGACTAAACAATACCTATTTGTATCGTTACGCAACCCAAATAAACTATGATAATAAAACAAAATACGTTACAAGACGTAGATACTCACTATTATATCACAGATAGTCACAGTCACACTAACAAATGCAGGGGAGCCAGCCGTATCATTATTATATAGCGTTACAAGTATCTAATCTAATCTCCTGAAGATCTAAATTATAACAAGTGCCGATACGGCTCCTACGGCTCTTTAATGTTAAAAGATGTTGCTTACTAAAGAAGAATAGGTAGTTTTTTTTTATCGGCAGAAAACTTTGATGCAGCAGTGTCGTGTTTTTTTTCTATTTTACACTCACTTTTGTAAAATCGGTTATATTCTACGTTATCTTCACGGCAATATTCTAGACCGTCAGCACCGTTAATAAAGGCTACAACGTTATGTATGACATTACTCTGAATACAATGTCAGTGGTATAAAATTAATGGTGCATTTGAAGCCCACTTTAATTAGTTATGTGTTCAATCTGCTATTATTTATGGAGCATAGATACTGTTTCATTTCTTAGTGGTTCACAAATATTTTAAGTACTCATATTGTTTCTTAAGCACTTTTTATAGACTATTTTATCGTTACAAATTATTCATTGTTTTACATATCTTGGTATTAAAAAAAGAAAAGTAGTATTAAAACTTATAATTCATTCGATATCGTCAACCAATGACCTCAAACACGTTAGGTCACAAGTGAGTGCCTTGGGGCAATCCACAACAAAAATTCCCATGAAAGAATCCATACAGAGCTTAGACTTAAAGACATTGAATGGTTTTTTTTCAATTTTTATTCTGATATACAAATGGTCAGTGTTTTAACTCAGACTATAGGATTATTGTATCTTTTTGATTGTCAACAGTATAAAAAGCCTTACTCTGTTTTATGCGTTAGCCAAAAAAATCTTGGATATTTTTTATCTACTTACAAAAATATGAATGCCATGTGGACAGGTTGTCTAGAATTCTAGATTACAGTTGCATATACTGATAGTAGTGCAGAAGCACTTACGGCAAATTTTAAGATAACAACATAGCAAGCTTAGCTGATACTGTGAGATTTCTGACAGCTACCGGTGACGAGATAAGTTGGGAATCTGTACCGAAACACGAAAAAACTGTACTGACTCAAGAAAGTTTCTTGTTATGAGGATAATCTTTATCAAATTATTTCTCTCAAAGCTTTTATTTCAATTAAAACAATTACAGACACTTTTGAATTGTCAAGGGGTCGGTCAGTCAGAAAGATGAATCTAATGCTTTCTTGTGACCTAGGTAAAATCGCTTTCATAGATTACAAATAATAATTTATGAACAGTCAACTGGACATCAGTTTTATTACTTGCAATACTAAAATCAGCCTTACTGCTACGACATAAAGGCGCTGTTAATGTCAAATTGTTACCACTGATGGGCAATCGACCGTACATTCTCTTATCCGGAAATTGAAGCCTGAATCGATATAAAGGTTTATAGATAGGTACACGCACTTTTGAAGTATCTGTTTCCCCATGAACTACATATCGTGCTAACATAGCAACAACAGCAAGCACTAACACAGATGTCAACATTATGTTTTACTACAACAGTGGCTAGATTTTCGTTGATATAAGGATTATTTGAAATATGATTTTCATTACTATTTCCTTCAAGCATGAAATTGAATCTAGTACCGACACAATAATAATTATTGACGAAGGCTTGATTAACATAATTAATTGGTCAACATCTTAAATAGTTTTCGCAATAAACGCAGTGAATTTATCAGTCTAATCTATATTTGGTCTGAAATACCTAGAACTTGATAGATAAGTAACCAACAGGGGCTCTTTCTTTAAAACGGCTCTTATCTGTTTATCATTCATAATTTGGTATTTGTTGGTTTATGTGAGTGTAAGTTTAAAGCTGGCACAACGCTTGGCGTATTAGTGCAAATATTCACGATAATTTGTTAAAAACCTTTATTTACAGACCACAGATAACTCATTATGGTAGTAAACTTAAAACTAATGTTAGTATCCAAATAATAATCTTATGCTAGGTAAAGTCTGGAGCCGAACTTCACATTATCCACGTTGTATGTATGTAGTACATACTCGTAGTCGTATGAAGTTCGACCCAGTGTCGTAACATTGGACAATACAAAATTAATTTGTGTTTCACTTAGAATACGGTATATTTTGTAACGCCGGCACACAAGCATTAGATAAAACTATAGCAGTTGAAACTCTTACCTAGCAGAGTCGTCACTTCTTCATAAGCAGCTCAGTCCTTGTCTCAACTCCGTGCGATTATTCGCCAACTTTCGGTACGGCTATAACCTCCATTCCCGTCCCGAACACGCACACTGTTATAGAAACGCTGGAAGAAGGAAAATAGGATTAATAAAAGCGAAAATATGTATCCTACTGGAAATAGAAGAATAGAAAAGTTCCAAGCTTTTATAATTTTAAATTATTGTGTAAGTAATCTAAGTTGTGTACCCATAAATAGAAATGATTTATACTTTCTACAGTAAGTCAAATATACAAGGTAAAATTAAATGAACGGGAGAGACTTCACAGACACTACTAACAGCGACCATGACCCCGTAACCGTCTGACACTTGAAGTTATGATGATTTTATTTTATAAAGAAAGAATAAATTAAATAATTGATCCAGGTTAAGGAACACAATGTTAGAACGCAAAAAACAAAAAAATTGTTATTTACTTAGTTAATCTGTAGTATACGGGATCCCACATCGACGGCACAAACTGTAACCATGAATTCAGCACATGATTCTAGAACCCCTAGAGTAGACATTTATCGTCGGTTAAAAAAAAATGTGCTGTTTCAGAGAAAAAGTGCAATACCTAAGCGGTCAAAATGTATGGAACAGCATTTTTTTTTTAATTAACCGGTGAAAAGTTTCAACGCAGCTGGGGTTCAGAATCATGTGCTGAATTCATAGTTACAGTTTGCAATGCGACCCTGTATAATATGACGCTAGTTAAATAACTTATGCAACAACGTGGCACATTATGTAACGTGTGATGACAAAAAATGTTATCAAGATACAGGAGTGCACCCAATCTAACCGATATGATCACACACCTCTTGTGATAACAGAGATATAATGGTGTCAGCCTTCAGAGGGCGGCTGCTCCTCTGAAGGCCACAGCACAGTACTCTTTTTGAAGAGGCCTTCATTTGGCCGTAAGTCGACGGTGGCCATGATAAATTCAGATAATATAATTAGCATAACACTAAAATATACAGGGTGGCAGGGACATCGACGCGCAAACTGTAACCATGAATTCAGCACATGAGTTTAGACCCCATAGCGTCGAAATTTTTCGTCGTTTATTAAAAAAAAATATTGCTGTTTCATACATTTTGACCTCGTAGGTATTGCTGTATATATCGTTTTTAGGGTTCCGTAGCCAACTGGCTAAAACGGAACCCTTATGGATTCGTCATGTCTGTCTGTCTGTCCGTCCGTATGTCACAGCCACTTTTTTCCGAAACTATAGGAACTATACTGTTGAAACTTGGTAAGTAGATGTATTCTGTGAACCGCATTAAGATTTTCACACAAAAATAGAAAAAAAAACAATAAATTTTGGGGGTTCCCCATACTTAGAACTGAAACTCAAATTTTTTTTTTTCATCAAGCCCATACCTGTGGGATATGTGAGATATATCTATGGATAGGTCTTCAAAAATGATATTGAAGTTTCTAATATCATTTTTTCTAAACTTAATAGTTTGCGCGAGAGACACTTCCAAAGTGGTAAAATGTGTGTCCTGGCTCAGGACTGGTTAATTTGAAATTAGAATTATAAGAACTGTGTAGCCCGTTATACAAGCCTTGTACAGAAAGCAACAGACTCTAGTTTTCAAAAATTCTGTTGTCCAGTGACTATACAGCTATGTGTGCTGCTTGGGGTATGCTCGGAAATAAATCATCAAGTCATGTAATAAAATACTAGGTACTGCAATGTAGAATCTCTTGATGATAACAAATATTTAAATGCATGTAAAGTGTCTTATCAAACTTGTTGATTGTTGATAGCAGATCATACCAGTAGATATTGTTTATCATATCCGCGTCAACACAGATTCTAGAATTTTTACTAGAATTATTTTTGATTAAAATCAAAATCCAAATCAAATCAAGTAATTTATTAAAATTAGGCTGAAAATCAGCACTTTTGGAACGTCAATATTACAAAAACGATTTATCTATAGGTACCTACATTATCTAAACTAATATTGTAAAGAGAAAATATTTGATTTATTATTTTTGTATGTATGTTTCTCTGTTTGTTACGCTTTCCCGCTAAAACAGCTGAACGAATTATGATGAAATTTTACAAATGGGTAGACCATGACCTGGATTAGGACATTAGATACTTTTTATGCCGATATACCTACGGGATCGACAGTTCTGCGGGTGAAACCGTGGGTTGAAGCTAGTTATAAAAACAGTCGCTTTTCGTGTGTGTCTGTGTGACCGGTAAGATCTTCTAAACCACACAATGGATTTTCATGCGGCTTTCATCATAATTTTGATTTAATTTACAGCATTTGTCCGGTAGGTTTATGTGCATAATATATTCATATTTAACTTGAATGTAGCTCAGAAATCTCGATTTTCGAAATCGCCATTACACCCTTGCGAAGCAGGGGCGAAGGCAGTGTCGCTACTACACACGTGTTGCTAGCCGAATCTCGGACACCCACGGCTGTCTACCTTCAAGGGTTAGACACACAACTGCCTACCGTCACGTGTCAGACCCCATCGAAAGTCACGAAGGCCTATCCTCGAGTGTCAGGCACTCACATCATACTACATTCAAGTGTCAGACATTAACGGCTAACAACTCCACTTAGCCAGATTAGATATTCCATAATCAAACCTTTGTTTCCAATTGATGTTATTTCCCCTTAAACAAATATTATGAACAAAATAAGTTGTCGAGCAAACTGAACTTTATGTGTGGGTTTTTAAAGTTATGTTTCAAAACAAAAATGTATACATATAGTACCTACATGTTTGGATTCTAAATTGCGGACGTAGGATAGACACGCTCGCAATTTCGCAAAGATATTGGACGCCGCTTACGCCCGAGTAGACATACTGCAACTCGGGACCTAACATCTACTTTCATATATTTTTATTGTTAATATTAAATTAAGAAAATAATAATAAATGTTCATAGTTACTTATCGTGGTCCAAAAGGTCCATCCCTTGAACATCAGCGACATCCGTATGGGTTTGAGACAAGTACTTGCATTCTATCCCCTCTTCGTTTAACCGCCATCGAAGCAACGTGATCCTCTGATCAATCGACGTGGATAGCAGATAGTTATTCACCAGAGACAAGCCAGTTATCTGTGAGCTATGGTACTTCGAACTATTCCAATAGGAT
The DNA here is from genome assembly GCA_949629185.1 of Apamea crenata. Lineage (NCBI taxonomy): Eukaryota > Metazoa > Arthropoda > Insecta > Lepidoptera > Noctuidae > Apamea > Apamea crenata. The sequence continues at coordinate 815,639 of OX451365.1, read as the reverse complement.
AGAATTTTAGTAGAGCTCAAGTCATTCTGGTCAGGGATTTCCAGTACAATCATATGGATAGCATTGTCGTCACCACCTGTGGCTATAAGTATTTTGTTTTCTGATAGTATAGTGGTGCCTATACTGTTTATGCCTGATTTGTTTGTTTTTGTAGTGAAAAATGGCTTTAAATCTATTTCTGTTATGGTTGTGATATCCCAAAATGCGACATCCCCTCTTGTTGTACAAGTTATTAGGATATCCTTGTCTAGAATATGAATGGCTTTGGTTTTCAATATACATGTTTTGTGATATTTCGATTCTTTAATATATTCCACCTTTTTGCTGCCGTTTCTAAACGAGAACACTCTAAGATAAGAATCTGAACAGCCAGCGAAAATGATGTAGGCATCTTTATCTTTTATCAAATCCAAATCCATGATTCTCATTTCAGGATTAAAGTCAATGGAACAATTCCTCCAATTTTGATTACCTTTCCTTTCTTTATCAGTACCTTTAATTAGATAATCTATTAATTCTTCTGATTTAACGTTGATTTTATAATTTTCTTTGGTTAATTTAACATCTTTTATGCAAAGCTGAGCTCTTCCACCTGCAGACAAAACTAATAAATGGTTGCTTTCTAAAGGATATGTTTTTAAAGTTCTAACACTAGATAAATGTTTGAAACAAACTTCGTCTTTAAAGTTCATTTCTGCATCAACACTAGAAATTCTCAGTGTAGTGTCTTCTCCACCAGAAATGTATACTCTTGCATTATCAACTTTATGTGCTTTCAAGCAATTTACTTCTTTAGCATGTGATCCGTTTATCACATTTCTTGACACAATTTTACTTAGTTGGAATGTTGTGACATTGATTTCTGAATTTTTCAGATAGATCAGTTTTATGAATTCTTCATAGTTTCCATCTACTTTATCAAAGTATCGGACTGCATCCCAGGATCTGTGCCCACCTCCACAAGGCACTTCTAGTATTTTGCTATTATCCCTAACATTATGAACAGCAAAAACTCTTTCTTGGAATCCACAGACTATATTCTCATCTTTATCTAAGAATTTCTCGACCCATTCAAAAGCTAGATCTCTACTGCTCATATATTTTACAGTATTATCATCTTTACTAAAATATTTGATAGTACCATCTCTACCTGTTGTTATCATATTATTATTTCTTATATATATAGATGTGGGACCATATCTTCCATGCACTTTAGGAAAACTCTTAACAGGATCTTTCTGACCTTTTACAAAAATGTGTATATTGCCACATCTGTCTCCAAAAACGAAGTTATTGTTCACGGAATCTATTGCAGTAGCTGTCAGCCATCTTTCTTTACAGTTTGGTAAAACGAAATTAGCGTAATCTTCTACTTTCGCATTATTTGAAGCTAAGACAGTTATATTGCCATCTCCGAAACAGAAAACTAAATGTCTGTTCCCAGCCCATTGCATTGACAAAACCTTTCCTCCTTGTAATTTTGTATCAATAACATTTAAAATAAAAGCCTCATCTTTACATTTTTCTACAAATAGATCTAGTTTACCATTCATATCTGCAACAGCAATCAATTGCTTACAAGATGAAAGTGATAGCAATTTATAAGTAGAATCATGATTTAGTTTATATTCAGTCTTATTTTTGTTCATAACATCATAGTATATCAAGTTATTCTCATCCATTACCAATAAGTTCCTTCTAGCAGTGAATACAACCTTTTTGGGAGTAGCAACACCAATATGAATAACATCATCATGGCAGTAATCAGTGGCTATGGTTAGGGGATGTAAAATGACTCCACCATCACCTCCACCAGTGGCTAAACTATGGCCATCAGTGTCCACAGACCAGATGCAACCATTCTGATGAGTTAGGGACTTTTTTAGCAACATGCCATCATAATCCCAATAACAAATAGCTGAGTCTTCACCTACAGAAACTATGATATGATTTGTAATACAACTCCTCATAACTCTAGCTAAATGGCCATAGACTTCATATTTACAAATAATGTCTATGCTCTCCCAATATTCTGCTGTTTCATATGGGTGTAATGGTGTGGTGTTAGGACTCCATATCCTGACAGATCTATCATCAGAAGTGGTCACTATTATGTTCATACGTGGTTCACAGGATATTGAGAATATGACTCCCTGAAAAGAAACTAATGATTACTAACATACAATTGTGTAGTGCTTTAAATAGAAGCCAATTACCCCAATTTTGGTTTATCTAAATTGGGCTGATTTGATGACAAACTATTTTGACTATTTTTTTTGTATATTTCTTTTCAGTTCAAATTGTTCTTTGATTTATACCTTATGTCCTTTCAAGTTATGTAATGGTTGATCCCCACTGCACTTGTGTATGATGACATCGGAGAAAACGGTGCCAGCCATCACGAGGACATCATCCTGCAGTGGGAGCAGCAGTCCACTGTATAATATTGAGTTGTCTTGGCTAACATGTTGAGTTATCAGTGTCTGTGTGATTATGTTCCATTTCTGTAAAATGTCAAAATGAATTAGAGCATAGCCTTAAGGTATGTGTATGAACTTGCTCTTGAGCGCAGCAAAGGGAGGCGACATCGCGTCCCCGCCTACCGACAGTGGATGAAACATGGCGAGTCCGTACGCCAAGTTCGCAAACCTATCATAAAAGTTTTGATTGTTATTTTCTTGTATTTACTTGTTTGTGCTCCTTATACTGTGTTTTACAATAATTATACCTTGCATTCGACTTCATTTAAATAGACCCAACATATACCCTGAGAAAAACTTCACTATATTAGATAATTTTTAGGTAAGAATAATTTCTGATTGGTTTTTAAAGTCATTCTTCTTAGATTCATATTATAGAAAAAAGATCTAAGTACACATTTTTGGACAACTCTTACACTATAGAGTAGCAGAAACAAATTTTCATTATCCTACTAATATTATAAACGTGAAAGTTTGTATGGATGGATGGATGTTTGTTACTCTTTCACTCCAAAACTACAGAACGAATTTGAATGAAATTTGGCACACAGATGGGTTTAAACCAGGATTAACATATAGGATACTTTTTATCCCGATATTCCCACGGGATCGAAACTTATGCGGTTGAAATCGCGGGAAGCTAGTAACATAATATTCTCCTATATCTCATCCTACATCTCCCTGCTACTGCTGCTGCTATTGTATTGCAAAATCCTCTCTGTGATTGTATTGTCCACCAAAATCATATATTACATGTTAGCAATGGAGGACCTTCGATCTTCTTCGATCGAGGAGCTTGAGCACCAGCCGGACCAACACTGATATTACCTAGGCGTCCTTTGGTAAAGAAATAATGACTTACTTAATATGACATGGAATTCTTACCTGGACCATATTGTGGGCTGTCAACAGAGCAACAATTTCATCATCTACCCACACAGCTGAGTGCAGCCAGTCATCACATACTATTGGCTTAAACACTCTATGAAACACCTCCTTTCCTTCATTAGGTGGTTCAAAAGAGTTCACCGAAATTACAGTGAACTGTTTACCACCAAAAACTAATATTGAATCCCCACATTGAGCAGGCACAAATCCATATATTTTTTGACCGTGTAAACCGCATAATCGTTGAAATAACTTAGTAGATGCCTTGTCAAATATGTTTATTGTGCTTCCAATGCCTGGATAGTGTAATAAATGGGTTAATTTGAAGCTTATTGGAAAAGTACTAAATATTTTTTTTGTAGATATTGTAACCTGAAAACTCACCGGCAAACAAGAGGTTTTTGTAAAATTTCACAGCAGTCACATCAGTGCGTGTTAGTACAGACATTTCTGTACGAAATTATTCTTTAAATTCGTAAATAAATTGTGTTCTTCGCTAAAAGTGTGTACTGTTTTCAGTGTCAAATTGTCAATAATGTTCTGTGCTGTGGTCAATAAATTCCACCATGTGTTTTTGACATAGAGTACTGAGTAGCATAGCTGCGACTTATCAAGTGCGAAAAAGAGAACGAAAGATAAATTATGCTTTTACGCACTGCCCTGGAACAAAGTTTTATTACTGTCACATGCTCTGTGTTACTGTCACATTTTGAGTTTGACGTAGATAGATCATTGACCTAAGAAAAGTATTCCTATCTCAATGAGATAGATAGAGAATAGTTCATTCTCTATCTAAGCATTTTGACCACAGACTTATAAGTCTGTGACAATAAAATATTGTAAGCGTTGCCATACGTTCCGTTCTAACCTAAAGAAAAATAGGTACCGGTAAAATAAAACAAAATTAAACATTCCACAGAGCCACATTTCCAATGAATAATATTATTAGCTATTTGTGTATTTTTTTATATTTAGTCAGTTTTATTTTCTCTTCATTTCAACCTAGGAACGAACATTAAATAAATAGGACTATTCAACACTAAACTAAAAAAAAAAACATCGGCTTATGATAAAATATAATTTATTTGTTACAAAAGGGAGCTATTTACACCAGTTAAACCGATTAATCAGTCTGGTATCGATCAAGTGGGTATTTATCTGGGTACTTCTTCAAATGTTCTTCCATTTGCTGCATCTGTTTTCTGAAAAAAATATTAAGATTAATTAATATTAATGGTAACTTGGCTCGACATTACGTTAAAGTTGTAGAATATATTTTGTGCTTTATGTTCAAGATTTTGCTTAACCAACCTAGACCGTGCCCACAGCTACTAGGACACAGGCCTCATCTCTGTGAGAGAGTGTGGGCCATAATCCACTACATACATGGACCTATTACGGGTTGGTGTTCAAGATTCAACCAACTTTGACACTTTTATGAAATATACAGGTTGGCAGGGACATCGACGCGCACACTATAACCCTGAATCGGCACATGAGTTTAGACCCCATAGCGTCGAAATTTTTCGTCGGTTACCAAAAAAAAAAATCTTCTGTTTCATAGAAAAGTGCAATACCTACGCGGTCAAAACGTATGAAACAGCATTTTTTTTTATAACCGACGAAAAATTTCGACGCTATATGGGGTCTAAACTCATGTGCTGAATCCGTGCTTACAGTTTGCAGTTTGCGCGTCGATGTCCCTGCCACCCTGTATAATCTATCTACTATATAAAAATAAGTCGGGTTTTCCTTCCTGACGCTATAACTCCAGAACGCACGAACCGATTTCCACGGTTTTGCATTCGTTGGAAAGGTCTCGGGCTCCGTGAGGTTTATAGCAAAGAAAATTCAGGAAAAATAGGAGTAGGGTAGGAGTAGGGTAGGAGTAGGGTAGGAGTAGGGTAGGAGTAGGGTAGGAGTAGGGTAGGAGTAGGGTAGGAGTAGGGTAGGAGTAGGGTAGGAGTAGTGTAGGAGTAGGGTAGGGGGTAGCACACCACGCGAACGAAGTAGCGCCGGGCAGCTAGAAATAATTTATATGGCAAAACAACGTTTGCCGGGTCAGCTAGTATATAAATAAAAATCGATCTTCGAAATGTATGTACGCCCATAACTTTCGAACGACTGCACCAAATTGGTTTTACGTATTCGTTATTGTTAGGACAAGGTTTATATACCCGGATATTGGATAGATAATTGGACCCGGTAGGTGCGCTGGAGTAGGGTAGGAGTACCTAGTGTAGGAGTAGTGTAGGAGTAGTGTAGGAGTAGGGTAGGAGTAGGGTAGGAGTAGTGTAGAAGTAGAGTAGGAATAGGGTAGGAGTAGGGTAGGAGTAGTGTAGGAGTAGGGTAGGAGTAGGGTAGCAGTAGGGTTGGAGTAGGGTAGGAGTACGGTAGTAGTGTAGGAGTAGGGTAAGAGTAGGGTAGGAGTAGGGTAGGAGTAGGGTAGGAGTAGGGTAGGAGTAGGGTAGGAGTAGGGTAGGAGTAGGGTAGGAGTAGTGTAGGAGTAGGGTAGGGGGTAGCACACCACGCGAACGAAGTAGCGCCGGGCAGCTAGAAATAATTTAAATGGCAAAATAACGTTTGCCGCGTCAGCTAGTATGCAATGAACTTACTGAATCCTAGGGGGCATGTCATAATAGACATCCTCGAGCATTTCTTTCCAATGAGGCAGTTTCTTCTTTTCTGCTTCCTGCATAGTTCTAACAACCGTATCTCTTGATTCTTTAAGGCAAGTTTTTTCTGCATCCTCATCCCAAATGCCTGTAGGTAACGTTGATATTTGGTTAAAATTACTTATAATAATTTTACATCGGCACTCATCTCATGAAGCTTCAGTTTAACTTTATATAGGTACGTATTAAAAAAACAGCAAAAATAAAAAGGATTGGCAGTGTGACCCAAAGAACCTACCTTTGCTTTCCAAATACAATTTAAACTTCTGAAGTGGGCTCTCATCACTGTTCCATTTTTGTATTTCTTCTATCGATCTGTAAGCCGTGCTGTCATCTGACGTTGAGTGATGTCCCACCCTGAAATGTAAATTATTTTAAAAGTAATAGAGAGAGGATTAAAATCAGTTGAGCAACCAAGTGGCAGACAGTACAGCTCAAACAGAGAAGTCAATTCCATACCTGTAGGACATAGCCTCAATCAGCACAGGCTTGTTATTAGCTATAGCGAACTCTCTCGCCTGTTTGACAGCGTTGTAGACCGCGAGGGTGTCAGTCCCGTCTATGCGGACGGTTTGGATGCCAAGCGAGGGCCCCCGGGCTGCTATGCCGTCGCCTTTATACTGCTCGCTGGTTGGAGTAGAGATCGCGTAGCCGTTGTTTCTGCTGTAATATTTAAAAAGAAATATTAGGAACATGTAATAAAAAGTTCACTGCACATCTCTATGCCATAAATTGGAAATCCATCGAGCAGTTATGTGTAATCCTGGATTACTAATCCTAAATGGCCGTATGCTTACTCGAGCGATTTTAAACAAGAACTTACCATAACAAAACCACAGGACAATCTAGCGTAGCAGCGAAGTTGAATGCCGCGAAGGCATCACCCTCAGATGCGGCGCCATCTCCGAAGTAACAGATGACACAGCGGTCGTTGTCCGGCTGACGCTTCAATGCGTAAGCTGCGCCCACGGCTTGGGGCATCTGGGTTCCTGAAACATTATGAATAAAGGCATGATTTTTTATTTTATTTGAAAACCAAGTGTTGCTAAGATTGGGTCACCCTAATTTTTTTCTTAAGCTTATCGTTTTGTAGAAGTCTCTCTATATTGTTGAGAACAAAACAAACGTCGGCGTCGCCACACAATTACGTCACGATGATATTATTTCGATATTTACAACAACAACAAAACATAAGATTATCTTACCTAAGGGACTGGAGATAGTAACAAGATTGCGATGCTTGTCCCCGTAGTGAACAGGCATCTGTCTCCCTTTCCCAGGATCCTCGTGGTTGCCGTAACACTGGTTGATCAGCTCAGTGACAGTTACCCCTCGGTAGAGGAACACGCCCACTTCACGGTACTGTGAGAACACGAGGTCCCGAGGGCTCAGGGCTGCTGCACTACCAATATGAATGCCTTCCTCGCCGTAGTTGGTCATGTAGAACGATATACGGCCTTGTCTGAAAATTATAAACGTGCTATAAAAGACAACAAACCAGAAAACTATAGCAAATAATAAATATGGAGTTCATTAGGTATTGTCTCTTTACACACGATATAACAGATTTTATCCATTGCATATTAAAAACGTAACATAACTTTACCTTTGAGACTCATACAAAATCTTATCCATCTGAGTAAGCTGTAACATCGTTTTGTACATATTCACAAGTTGGTCATTATCGATAATCGGCTCCTCCCTATTTTCGATCACCGCGCCGTTGTTGTCCAACACTCGGTAGATAGGGATGGGGTCGTAGCTCGTTTCGTTCAGGAACTTCATTTCCGTTACGTAGGGAGCTTTGGCACCCGGAAACTCGGCATTTTTTGTGTTGTTTTGGGTAACTTCCGGCCTTGTGTGGGTAGATAACAGCTGTAAAATACGTTCGACATTCTTTTATGATCACTGGATAATATTATGTTCTGCCGAGGTTCTGCTACGCTACTCCCCGTCCATGTGACTTCAATTTATAACGAAACAGTTATGTATAAGCATGACAGTACAAATACAATCAGTGAAAGAACGCATTTCTTTAAATGTTTTCCTACTCACTGATTGATAACGCATAGCAAATGCAGAACTGTTATTTAAATACATTCAAATAAGTTACATGAATATTTTACTTTTGTATGGGCTAACTTAATTTAATCTAATCGTATTTAGCTTCAGAACATGATGTAATAAAATAACAAACTTATTATTCTCCCACAAAGTACAATATTGACAATAATGTACTCTGTGATATTGACTGACAGTGTAGATAAAAATCCAAAACACGATTATCAGTATAATCATTCTGCGTACTGATTTCGTTCACTTAAAAATATTAGAAAACACATATTTTTTTACACAAAGCTTAACACATTTTTATTCATATTTCTTCGTAATAGAACTCATCTTTTAGTTATATTTTTATTTGAACTAACCCTCACAGCGGCATTGCGTAGCGTGTTGAGCCGCAAAACACTAGCTCCCGTCTTCAACGCCATTTTGTCACTGACGTCGACTCATTATAATTAAACTGTATCGTTGTGGCATTAGCAATTGTGATAAGGCGACCACACAAGCGTGGCGCTATTACGTATACGATATTTTGAAACCGTCCGGGCCATTCAATACCTCTGTCAACAGATGACGGGTTTGAGGTCATGAGGTCAAATAGGTACTAACCTTTAGTGAGAGTGAAACTGATCTATGAGAAGTACTATTATAAAACGAAATTCTTACAAGCATACATGTGCGTACCTAATTGATTCGAATAACCAATAGTACCTACCTATGCCTTAGTTTAGGTACATACCTGACGAGTCGCGGGTGGCGAACTCGCCACCTTGACCCGTCAGACAACTGAGACAACCGCGTAGCATAGTTCATTTTCAATGGTAGGTATCCTCATCCTCCATTGAAAAGAGAACAGAGAATAATAATATGAACATTCCACCTCGTTAGGTACCTATTTTAAATTCTAAACTTATAAGCAATAAGATTTTGCCCTCGGTGCTGATAGTTCTCATATTCTGCTTTTTCATAATTCTCTTTTTTGTCATGGCTATTTTTGGGACTAAAACTACTATTCATTACGAGATAGCAAAACCTACAGCAATAGCTGATACCTAATTTACGAATACATTAAATTGCTTCTGGTACTGGCTCGCCGGCCGTTTCAGTGAGTAATGCGCTGAAATCAAATTGGGCATTATTGTGCCAGCTTGTTTACTCGAAGTGATGATACATTGATAAAACTATACAATCTCAGCCAAAATCACTAATTATTTCCTTGATAAGATATCGGTCGTTACGATATTTATATATACACACACGCTATAAATCATTCATTTCATTGCATAATGAAACTAAGTAATAGGAACGGCAGAGATAATAAAATAAAATTATAGATAAATCTGCCAATCGTTTTTTAGCTTCAAAGACAAAGACATTTATTCGTCGGATATGGTAGGTACAGACCAGCACATTTAAAAGCTACTACAATCTGTCAAATTTCTTTAATAGATTTTCAACTTTATCTCTAAAGCATTAAGGTTCAAGGTTGATTGGGAAAATTTGACAGTTTCGGGTAGCTTGACCTGCTGGCGCTGTACAAAGATAACAATAATAATTATTTATTGACTTATGAGGTTACAAAAACTGGTTTGAAGCCTCTGACTCCTGAACTAGGTGTACCTGTATGTCAAGAGTCAGTAAACATGGTTGGTTGGTTAATGCTTTAGCGATAAAGTTGAAAATCTATTAAAGAAATTTGACAGATTGTAGTAAATTGATGTGCTGGCGTCTGTACATATCTTTTGTATGGTACATATGGATAAGTTTGACACATCCGCCGCTACTAGCGGCATAATACGAATATTTATTCTCGTATGCCTTCACCACATGCCAGTGTTAACTCTCCTACTGTATATAAACCCCTTTATTCATAAACGTTGCTTAAAGTTAAGCAGTGATTAGCGACTGTTTAACCATCCTACATTTTTGACGTTTAAGCGTTATACTTAACTTTAGTCATCGTTTATGAACTGGATCTGAGGCTTGAGGGTCGAATTCACCATGCCACCAAAACCAGGGGATTGATTCCATTTTCATTCAGTGTGATGATGGTAAGGTGGTATTTCAATAGGCTTTTTATTGCGCAACCTATAACGCAAGCCACTACTACGGCAGTTTTAAAAGATTTTCTAAAACCATCATATAATGCAGTAACTATTTGCATAGATTAATATACATAGACTACTTTACTTTACTAGCAGTTGCTCTGCTTGGGCTGTTGTGCACAGCTGTTCACAGAGCATGCAGCTGTTGTGGCTCTACTAAAAAAATGGATAGCGTGGTCAAAAATACGAAAGAATTTTTTAATATTTTATCAATAGCAACATTGCTTTTCATGCTTTCCTCTTTTTTGGCAATAATCCGCAACTGAAACGTCAAACGTGTTACTATAACCCTACTAAATTGTATTATCGAGGTTTTTCGGTTTCTCTAATATCATTCCGAGTTTGCGGAACTTTACAATTCAATAGTGTAGTACTAGTTGTCAGTAATAAATAAATGGCTGTGGAGGTTAGTGACCGTCTATCGTTAATATTTGTGTTATAGTGAAGCAACGACAATGCCCTACTGGTACTATGACAAGAAGGATCTGCAGAACACGCCGTCGTTCCGCGATGCCATATCCACGGACACGGAGAACCGGTACCGGAAGGAAGGCGCGAGGTTCATCATCGACACTGGCTCGAAGATGGACCTAGGTTACAACACAGTAGCCACTGGCGTTGTTTACTTCCATCGCTTCTACATGTTCCACTCGTTCAGAACATTCCCGAGGTACATCACCGCGTGTTGCTGCCTCTTCCTCGCAGGTAAAGTGGAGGAGACGCCAAAGAAATGCAAAGATATCATAAAAGTTGCAAAGTCTTTGCTAACTGAGCAGAAGTTCGCAAGTTTCGGAGACGATCCCAAAGAAGAGGTGATGACGCTGGAGAGGATCCTGCTGCAGACGATCAAGTTCGACCTGCAGGTGGAGCACCCGTATGGCTACTTGTTGAAGTACGCCAAGTGCCTGAAGGGCGACAAGGCCAAGCTACAGAAGATGGTACAAATGGCCTGGACATTTGTTAATGACAGGTCAGTAATGAGCAAGTTTTTAGCTTTTAAAATTATCCCAACACTGTACAAAGTTGCGTCAAAAAGTGATACCAATTCTGTTCTATACATAAATAAATTATAGTATGTGTAATTAGCATAAGTACTGTTCACCTATTCAATACTTTTCACTTGTGGATGGTGAATCTCTTGAATTCATTCTTTTGTTTTCTTTTGGTTTAGTGACTGGTTGGTTATTCTGGGCTGGTCATTTATATTGTCAACTGAATATAAGAAACAACTAAAGTTAATATTGTGCCTACACTCAGCTGAACAGAATTAATGAATGGTTCACATATTATTACCAACCCTTATTTTTCCAGTTTATGCACAACACTGTGCCTACAATGGGAACCAGAAGTGATAGCCGTAGCGCTGATGTTCTTAGCAGGCAAACTTAGTAAGTTTGAAGTTCTGGACTGGAATGGGCGAAACCCCAAGCATAGTGCATGGTGGGACATGTTTGTTGAAGACATCACAATGGATTTGCTTGAGGATATATGCCATCAAGTGAGTTTTTGTTATCAAAGGGGTTTTCTAAATTTACCTAATGTTATACATAGTTACTTAGCAGTTTAAGGGCTGATTTTCCAATACCAGATAACTTTATCCGAGGAATAATTTGATTTTTTGACAGTTCTTTCATACAAAAACTGTCGGACGTTAATTTTATTCCACAAATACTTATTAGCTAATAGGCTAGATTGTAATGTGAATAAAGTATCACCAACAGCGATACTTTATAAAAGGAAAGAAAGGGGGTTTTTAAAGAAATGTCCAGTATATCAGAAAGGGCTGTGATGTGTGATTGAGGATGAACCTCATTGATGAAGTATTTCCTAATATTTTTAGCCTATTGAAACTACATATTATTGAAACAAATTATAAGTGAAGTAAACTATACAAATAACTACAATAAATCTGTTATCTTCTTTTAATTCACATAGAGTTAAAGTTGTTTGATTCCGTTTAGTATTCATGATTTTACTAGTTAACAGTCAAATAGGTAATCCTTTGTATTTCAAAGATAAGAGACACACACTTGGGACCATGGTGCTTTGTTAGTATAGAATTAATGATGATGATGATATTAGTATAGAATTCTTAGCTAAAATATGCAGTGTTGTCAAACTGAATTGGAAAATATAATTGGGTAACATTCATAAAACCCTTAAATGTACAATCTTTTTAATATTTGAACATTAAATTAACATTGCCACTTACCATTTGTCATTGTGAAAGCTAATGTTTGTATTGGCTACAAATGCCAATTCATTAGCATGATTATTTCAATCATGCTAATGACCCATGTTACTAGGTGCTAGCTTTAAAACAACTGGGCAACTTAGGGACTTAACCCGTTGAATGTTGTAATTACAGACACAATTAAAAAGCCATTGTGTCTCACGTAGATTTACATTAAACTGTAAGGAAAATATTGTCCCAGATAGATGGATATTTTGCTACTTAGTACCTCAGTAAGTAACATGCATGACTCATGACTTGATTGACTTTTACTTGAGTAGCTCTCACCCTTGGGTTTTAAATCCATTATGAGAACTTCTTATGTCAAAACAAAGGTAAGTAAGGTAATGGTTGACTTTTAGAAACCTAGGGCCCTAGGGGCTACATATATGCAACCTCCAATTATAGGCTGGAGCCTGGAGACTAGCAGATTAAAACCAATCTTTTTGTTCCAGGTGTTAGATCTGTACTCGCCACAGCCGCACTCGTCGGGAGGCGACTCGCCCCCCGCACCCTCTGCCGCCAAGCAGCCAAAAAACGACAAGAAGCCCCCGTCCATTACACCGCCAACTTCCGCATCTCCTGTCGCCGTTGTCGTTTCTAAACCGGTGCTGACGCCCATGAAGAATGGCGCCGATATTAAACTAGAGCCTCCGAAGATGGAGCCGATACGGTATACGTACCCGGCGTACCCCGGGCTGACGGCCCCGTACCCGCCGGTGTACACTGCGCCGCCGCCCTCCATCCCGCCGCCCCCCAGGTTGCCGCTGACGGGCCCCCCGCCGGCTGCGCTGGTGTACTCGGAGCCCCCGCCCGCGCCCCCGCGCTTCACCCCAGTGAACGTTCCTCCTCCCAACTACTTCCCCCCGTTGCCGGGGCGCGGCCCCCCTCCTCCCGGCCCGCCACCGCGGCCATACTACCCGCCGCCGTGATCCTAGTATAAGCAATAGGTTATTGTATAATTTTTTACTGAAATATAATAATTTTAGACAATGTTTTGTGTTTTTTTGGGCTTTACCGACTTGTGCATGTCGAGGCAATTCAGCTGCTAGTCAAGACGAACAGTGCGTAGGATAAAGACAACTAAACCATCTAAGTTAAAGTACAAATAGAGAATGAATATAGTAACAATGCTGTGCGTGTCAGGCCACGCATAGAATAGGGTTCCGTAGTTACCCATAATGGCACTTTATAAGTTAGGCCTCTATAACTCCTGAAATAACAAAGTTATCTAAGCCGTTATAGTTTTCCTTCAAAGTTCATCATATGGCCTACCATCATGATTTTTCGAGCCAGCCGTTTATATTACCAAAAACCGGTCAAGTGCGTGTCGGGCCACGCGCAGTGTTGGGTTCCGTAGTTTTTATAACAGCTAAGTGCGGGTCGTGTTCGCTGACCATTGACACCTATCTCAATGTCGCTGACTGATAGTTTCGTACCATGCTCTAACTACAACACAACGACGACGACACAACATGTAAAGCCCACTTAAGTGTGATATTTTCCTTTAAACTTCGTTAGTACTACTGCCGTGACATTTGAATTTCTAACTACAACCGCTTAGCTGGTAGAGGGGGGGGGGGGGGGGACACTTGACTCTAACGAAAATTGGTACTTTAAAGCTTGATAAGTCACGAACGGTTTACTTAGTCAAGAAACGGTATTTCCAAACCCCTAATATTTTTGAAAGACTTATCATCCAACGATATCACACACTATGGGAAGGACGAAAAAAAAAAATTATCATCCCCACTTTACACTGTAGGGGAGGTACCCTAAATAATTGTTTTTTGCAAAATTTTATTTTACCAATTTTTTGGCGTCATTAAAGTGTATACTCATGCCAAATTACAACTTTCTAGTACCTAGGTACCAAAAGTTTTTAGCTAAACCGCGGACAGACAGACAGACAGACGGATGGAAGACCGGAGACGGGGTGAAACTATAAGAGTTCCTTGTTGACTACGGAAACCTAAAAAAATGCGCTTTAAAGTTGAATATCTCGCAAACGGATACCTAAATCATAAATCGTCTTAGCAACCTCTCAATGTTTTTAAAGACCTATCTAATGATACCCCACACTATGGGGTAAACGAGAGAAAATAAAATCATCCCCATTTTATGTGTAGGGGTAGGTAGGTACCTACCCCAAAAATGATTTTATTTTAGTACTTTGTTGACGTGGTAAACACATATCCATGCAAAGTTTCATCTTTCTAGCACTAACCGTTTGGAAGGTAAGCCGAGGACGGATGGACGGATGGACGGACGGAGGGACGGACATGACGAAACTATAAGGGTTCCGAGACGTGAACTACGGAACCCTAAAAATCAACACCCACATAAGAAGTCTTCACATTCACAATAATTAAAATAAGTAGTATATGTAAGTACCTACCTAATAGTTTACAAATTAGGTAAATATTTATTGCAGTTACCCCCTTTCTAGCCATATCATGTTTCTCACAGTCCATACATCGTTTCTTATAGGTACCTATTACCTATGATCAATTTTTATTAATCGGTTTCGGTTGAAGGACAGTGAACGAACACAATAGAAGTTTCATTGATTCGTTTAAACGCCCCCCGCGTTTAGTGTCCCGTAAAGGAACTTAAAACCTAAATTTTAAGTAGATGAGAGTTCTAAAATTGCTTCAATACCACACCAGGAACACGTAGGATGCATAGATTGACCACAATTCCTTAAATAAGTACCTACCTAACAGAACAGAACAACTGACAAACCTGACACAAAATCATCTTTCAATTAGGAATATGGCAATTGCTTTCCATATCCACCATACCGTGCATTCAGCACGGTGTGGTGGATATGGATGGCTCGAATTTTAATTTTACAGGCTTTTTATAGCAATGTTCGACCACAGAACACATAAATTCTCGTATCCACACCGCGGCAACGTATCCATACGATCATCAATAATGACGCGGTATTCTCACTTAAAATATACTTTGTTTTAATAGATTTCGGATGTTCTTTGCCTTTAATTGTTACAGTCAATTAAATTGAATCGTCAAAAAAAAAAAAAAAACAATTGAAATAACCGCTTTCGCACTGTCACTGTCAAAGTGCAATGTGTGCTGTCCTCTTTAACTGAGATGCTGTCGCCCATGATTTCATTTCAATGATATGACGTCATATTCTACTCACTAAATGCCCAAGTTGATCTTTTTAAGCTGTAAATACTGTAGAACGTTCAATTTATGTATTTCAAACTGTTTAGTCAGTGCACGCCATGTAAGCGCTCAAAAAAGTGTATTTTTAACCGACTTCAAAAAAGGAGGAGGTTCTCAATTCGACGGTATGTTTTTTTTTTGTTTTTTACGCGATTACTCCGCTAATTGTGGACCGATTTTCAAAATTCTTTTTTTACTGAGATACTTCTGAAGTGGTCCCATAAAATTTAATCAAAATTGGACAAGCGGTTTTTGAAAAATCAAAAAAATGATCACAACAAAAAAGTGAAAAATAACAACTTCTTTAAAAAAAAAAAACAACCGACTTCCATAAAAACACTAGGTACTAAGTGAAAAATAACTTTAATTTCGGAAGTCGGTGCCGAAAAACGAAATACAAAAACCAAAGACACCGACTTCCGAAATTAAAGTTATTTTTCACTTTGTAGTTATGGAAGTCGGTTGTTTTTTTTTGTACTTAAAAGTTTTTTTTACTACGTTTATATTTAGGGTATTTATGTTCTGTGGTTTATATAAAGGTAAGTATACCTACTAACTGACAGACGTTGTCCTGTTTCCCAGAACGCGGTCGCAGCGCCACCTATTGGGTCCAATTGTGAATCTAAACCATCAGGGTCCAGGGACCTGGTCAAACACACAAAAAGTAATCAAAATCGGTTCAGCCGTTTAGGAGGAGGAGTTCAATTACATAAAGTCACGAGCAAAAGTATGTATACACTCGGCTTTATACAAAAGCGATTTACTCCTTTATTTTTTAATGAAATTGTATGTTAACAACATACAATTTATATAGGTACAGTTTATGTAATGTGTCGTATTTCAACGTTGCATTCGTTATTTCACGAAAAAATCGCAATTGAAAATTGCCAAGTGTTGACATATTGGTGCTCGTAACTGTACAGACGTGCAGAAGAATTCTTTATTCTTTTCTTTTTTTTTTCTTTACCTTCCGGAATAAAATCTTTCAATTATGGTGAAAACCGCATCAAAGCCGTTGCGTATTTTAGAAAAACAAGGCGCTCACCCACATACACAAAAAAGCGATGTTGTTTTAGAATATTTAGAGATTATAGATAGAATTACGTTATTATTTAAAAGTGCAAATTGACACTGAGTATTCTTAGCTATGTAATTTATTTTATCACGTAAAAGATAAATTGCTTATAATAAGATAATAAGCTACATTGTAATTACTTTTTTTTTTTTTTTTTGTGGATGGGAAATCATCAAATGACCCCTCCCGCTCTGGGTGGAGCGGAAGGGAGTGTCAGACTTTTACTGACTAAAACCCACCCGTGTTCCGTCCTTAGCCCTTTCTGTTCCAGGGCAGCGGTTAACCTTTTGGAAAATCCCGCCGCCCCGACATTGTAATTACTAAGAACTGTTGTTCTTATTAATTAGGTACATACAGCTAAAATCTATGCTAACAATAAAGTTGAACAGTTTATTGGTTTGAAGGCGTTAAATCTCTGGAAGTAAGTCGTATTTGAAAAAATATTTTTGCATTAAATTTGATATCCCAATTGTTGAGGAAGTCCGAAAGAACTAATAGGCGGGTGGGCGATGCGATGCGACGCGGTGGGTTGGGGTCCGAAATATCACGCGGAAGAAATTGCGGGCAGAAGTATTTGAAATAAAAAGAAGATAAACGTTTCTTAGTATATTTTATTGTCAGTTTCTCACGAAGTTTAGAATGTTCTCCCGTCTGAACACGGCACTCATGCCGACAGGACAATCCATAATAAAGATGTCAATACTGGAATTATATAGAAGTTACTGTAGTAAAATATATTTTTTTTAATCATAATCATAAATACATCACAAAAAGAACACGATGAACACTGTAAATCATAACTCACAAGTGACTAAAGACTGTAAACCTTAACATTTTGTGCATACAAACACGGTTCAAGCTATGTACACGCGAACTAACAATAATATGGAGTTGCCGTCGGACTAGACAGGTATATAGCTTGTCTCAGCTGAAATTGAGCGCCCCTGCATTGAAAGTGTGTTTTTGGTATGGTCGATTTGAGGAAACCATAAACGTACTTAGAATCCTGTCATAATATTATATGATGTAAATGGTAAATCCTAATAGACGACGCAAATGTGACGTGTCAACGAACGAGTATAATGTGACAGTCAAGAGTGATTAATTGTTCGAAAGTTGATCGTACATACAGGTATAGACGCTACAAACAAAGGGGTTCCTATCATTGGTCCTTCAGTTACCTGTATTCTGCAAATAGTCCTTGATTTCATATACATAAAATATAACATTTAGCGAAGGGGCGCGCAATTTTAGTTCAGACTAACTCTACACTACATACAGATATGAACACATTAATGCACCAAATGTAAAGTCAGGGAAATTAATTGTTAAGTAAATTGATTATCAACTTATTGTCGATTTGCATAAGAATTAATTTCTCTCACTGTACAACGGATATGGATCGACAGTGGAACGGAATTTGGTCAGTTTTTGGCTGATCGCTCTGTTAGGAATTTGTCAGGCAAGTTGCATTAGGTAAATTCAACGCGTATCCCTTATTACATACACGTAACCCATATAAGGGTTTAGTAAATAGCATTCATCAGAAAGGACCATACGCTTATTGCTATTCATATAAAATCGTAAAAAAAAATACAGATAAATAAGAGTAATCAGCGAGTACGTTCTACTTCTTATAAACCTTAATTTAGAGGAATTAAAAAGCACCTTTCATTTAAATAAATGCTTTGAGTATAATTGTTTTAAATGCGCGGCGGCTGCGTCAACAACTTAAACCATCCAGTCCCACTGTCGACACATACCTGAGAGATTTCAAAAATAAATGTCAACAACTAGGTATAATACTTGAACATAAAACAGTGACTGACAATGTCGACTATACATCGAATACAAACGGTATAAAACAGTCATTACGAAGAATTTAAACAATTTCACACAACGTTGAGAATATTGCTCCTTCAATATAAAAAAAAAACTATTCTACAAAAACACAAATTCTTTGCAGTAAAATCATCTATCGTTTGCATTAGATATGTTTAAATGCAAGCCTAATTCATCATTAATTTTAATGCTGGACACATTGGCAGTTGGCGTATTTTTGCACACATCCGCGTTATTTCATTAACACAGAATTAACTTAGTCACTATAAGCGAAGGGTATATTTTTTATTGATCAAGTTACACAAATCTTTGGATAAAGACATTGCCAAGTGAAGTGCCAGCATTAGGGTGAACACACAAATTCTCGAGTGAGAAAGTGTGCGTTCGACACGCGAAATAAATAACGCAATTTTGTAGAAGGAACGTGAATTTTATAAATGAACGAAATTGTTAAAATTCCTCGTAATTGACATAAAACGTAAGTCTAGAAGGCACGCGATATGTTCATCAGATCCTCGGTAATCTCTGACTAAGGCACGTCGTTACGATTCACACTAACTACTGCGAGGCAGGATATCTGCGTGGACACACCATAAATAAGGAGTATTAGTGTGTAGAGTATAGTGGTTGAAATAAAAGCTTTTGCGAGTATTTTTGTGTAGGTTTACTTGAGCGAAGGTTATTTACCTGCATTGTTGCATCTTTTTGTAGAGAAAAAATGTGTAGAAGTGATTGTATATAAATAAGCTATATTTAAGGCAATTAGTCTTTTAGTTAAGTAAATAGTAAATAGCACGACCACCTTACATGATCAATGTACTTTTGATCACAAGAAAACTAAGTTTATTAGCACATTTACATAAAATTCACTCAATGGGCACCAGATACCCTGCCTCTTGTGTTACTATATAATACTTTTTATCAATTTACATTTAAATCCATTTAAAACACCCCCACAACGGGTATATCATATAAAAATCCATTCAACAATCTCAAAAAACTCTCTGTAAGTTTATAAAAAATTCACTTTCTATACAAACATCAATTAAAAAACGTTAAATAAATACATAATATACAAAATCACTAGATGAAGGTGGAACTTTTTGTCATCTCAGTCATAAATCGTAAAAATCTCATAAGTATTAGATCTATGATCCAGTCGATCGATATTATATCTTATATCTACATGTATAAGGTTCATATTAGAACTATATGATATATTACAATATTGTTTCAACCTTAGGGTCAAATTATGGTATAATTTGTGTAAGGCATGCTCTTATATTTACCGTCGTGTTGAGCAACTAGCAGAGTATCGAATAGACGTCATAAATATCGATAATTATAATCGTCTCGTATCGGGTCACTCATATATCGATAAAACCTAGAGTTGGGTTTTGTCGATACTTTATAATTATCTTGACTCGTTGATAAGGCACTAATTAGTCAATTACATGCAATAATTTATTAGAAAGTTGTTAATTCACTTAAGACCTAATCCTGCACTACAAACTAATTTACAGGAAAAATCCTTTTGCATTTTAAAAGCACTACCGTGTTATCTTAATTCTGTTAAAATCTCGATTCGTATTATTGCGTTTTCGTATTTTTCGGTTGTTATTTTATTAATAACTATTTAGTAAAGCAGTCCTGCATATTACTCCTACAAATAGAGAAAATGTCAACTCCATCAATATTATTTCCATTCAAAGAAGTCGTGACAAAGGCCCTCTTGAAAAAAAAACTCTTTCTGACCAGAATGCAGAGGTTACACATAGACTGTAGATCCTGCTTGGTTACACCAGGCGAATTCCTAGGATACATCTAGCATATTTCACTAGATAGATTCCTTCTTGGCTTCATTCTAGGTTTCATTAGACCCTTGACGACGTTCGGTGGTAAGCAGAGTGGGTCTATATGAGTCGCGACTGTTTCAGGTATTGTAGTAGCAACTGATGTAAGAACTTGTACTGGTGCACGTTCTGTATCAAGTTGGCGCGTTGTTGGTGCAGCATGCTGATTGTGCGCGGGATGTCTAGCTCCTGAGTAAAGTAAGAAAATTACATTTTAATGAAACGTAGATGTGGAAAAGGTTTATAAGGAATAAGAGCTCAGGTTAAGACCAAAAATTAAATTAACGAAATATGCACACTGAGTGATGAGATGGATGTCATTCAGTTTTATTGACGACAAGCAAACGGATAGTGAGATTAGATCAATAGATCTGTTCAATGGCAATTGTGCCGATGTCCACAATTCAACCAATGTCAGATGTGATATGGAGAAAAGATTCGACGCTCCCAAGCAATAACCCGGTAATCGAAAAATCAAATTTTTACAGGAGAAAAGATTTACTGATTTTATCAAATATCTTTTCAACAAGTGGGACTATTGAAGTCATTGATGTAAAAAAAATTCTATCTAGGTTTTTACTAAAGTTGACAAAGAGTCATCACTGACAGATAAAGGGCAGATCCTGTGTCCCCAACAGTTTTTTGGTCGATTCTTCAGGTTTTATCTACTAGGAAAAGTCCTACATGTTACCCTAGCCCCTAGGTTAAGGATTAAGCAATCGTACCTGGTTGTTATCCAGTATATCGTGCAGCAGGTCGGCTGCGAGGGCAGTTCCTGCTCTCCCTGCGCCGTGTTCACAACAGAACACTATGGGAGCACTGGCACCTTTGCCTGCGCCTCGCTCGCCGTGCGCCTCTGCCTCGCAAGCGAGACGGAGACTGTTCACTTCGGAGAGGAAAGCTGGAAGAACAAATAAATGAATGTAAGTATGAGTATTTGGAGATACATTTTCTACTAAATTGGGGAACAGTAAAGGGTGGTGTTTTGGTGGCTGGCTTTTAAACTATGGCATTGAAACAGCTTTAATCTATCTGTCACTTGTTAACTATGTATTTCAATATTTCTGTTTAAACCTTTTACACTATTATTACAAATTGTACTTTGTTAGCCTAGTTGTTAACTTTATGGTGCATACTGGGGTACATTATAAGTGAAGGAGAACACCTAATGTTGCCCATTATTATTTTATGTGTCATGTCTTGTGTATATTATTATCTTTTGTTGGAGATCCTAAATCCTACTAATATTATAACCATGAAAGTTTGTATCGATGGATGGATGGATGTATGTTACTCTTTCACGCAAAAACTACTGAACTGATTTGGATGAAATTTGGCACACATATGGTTTATAACCAAGATTAACATATAGGATACTTTTTATCTCGATACTCCCATGGGATCGAAACTTATGCGGGTGAAAACGCGGGGCGCAGCTAGTAAATAAACAAAATTAGATTGCTGAAAGTAAAGTTGGGGTCGATTTGTGTTATTTATTTATTGGATCTACACAGTAACATGCAAGTTTACAAGAACAGGGACAAATACTAGTGTGCGCAACGATTTATAAGAGACCACATCATTCGCTTATAATCTAGGTACAA
Organism: Apamea crenata; assembly: GCA_949629185.1. Lineage (NCBI taxonomy): Eukaryota > Metazoa > Arthropoda > Insecta > Lepidoptera > Noctuidae > Apamea > Apamea crenata. The sequence continues at coordinate 793,625 of OX451365.1, read as the reverse complement.
TAAGGTGTGCTTCAGGAAACTGGCGAGTTGTCTTACCTAGGAAGTGTGGGTGTTCGGGCGCGGTGCTGGCGTTGTTCCACAGCGCGAAGTGCACGTGCCACACGTCGCGCACGCGCGCGCCGCTGCGCACGCGCACCAGCAGCGACGCGCCCCACGCCGTGCGCGACGACGTGCCCGACGTCACCTGGAACTGGCGGTGGTTGGGAGAAAGGAGGAGGGAAATTAATTTCATTTCATAACGGAATCAGTTTACACGTCATGTTTCCAAAAATTTGCTAGGTGGAGCCGACATTTTCTATCTGACTATCCCTGAAAAGTTGTAAGTTGGTTAAGAATGGATTTGACAAGCATCGTCTTAGAAAATTGGTCTTTTTGAACACATTGAAAACAATTCTTTCTCTTCGAATGTATGGTAAACGGTGAAGTAGGTATTGTTGCAAAATCTTCTCAAATTCTTCGAGGTAAAAGGAGAACTAGATATTGAGTTGCATCTTTTAAAATTTGCAAGTAACTTTTAACATAATTCTGGAATAACTTGAGCCTGACGATGATTAATAGCAACAGTGTAGAGTTATCGGTGAACAGAAGTCATATTACGACAAGCTCAGTTATAATAATCTCAGGAAACAATACTAATTATATAAAGCAAAAGAAGCCTTCACTTGGAAATGCTTGCAATTTAAGGCAGTGAATGATAATGATAGGCTTTACAGTAGCACAACTTACCTTTCCAAAATCCTTGGTAGTATTATCATGCGGCAGGTAGTGCGGGTGTCCCGGGCCGGCGACCCTGGCCAGTAGCGGAGCCCCGACCTGCCAGGCGGCCTGCCACACGAGGGCGCAGCCCCCGCCGCACGTGCAGCCTGTTACTACGGTGTTGGTGGCGGTGGCGTTGCCGACTTTGGCGACTACGTAGAAGCGTTGTGTGCTGCCAACTGTCATCTGAGGATAGGACCACGTTTCTTTAGGGATTTTTGGGCTTGGTTATTGTTTTAGTAATGAATTGATCAAGTACCTAGTAGAAACCTTTTAATAGGAGGCGCCTTTTGTCGCATTTTGTGTGTGTGCTTTATCTTTAGAATGATTCATATTGTTGGGTTGAGAATAGAATAGAATGCTCTTTATTACGTACACCATAGCCACCATTACTTTAATAAAATATCATTTGAGAATTGAAAGAATGGATACCAAAAAAAAATAGCCTAAAAAACTGCCCCCTTTCTTATGTTGCCTGTTCGTTCATATTTATAAAGCTACATATGCAAAACGACGACGAGACAAAAATCACCAAACTAACTTGATTATTCGGACACACCTATCATTTTTAATTAAAGTTTAAATTTTCTTTTCAAATTTTAGACACTATTAAAACAAGAAAAATACTCACAGTAATATGCGACGCGTTAATATACCCGTGAGGATTATTAGGCGTGGGATGTAACCGGACCCGGTTGTCCTCGTACGGCAGATGGTCGGACGAGAACCCGTTGAGCGCCGCGTGCTGCGGCAACAGTGCCGTACGGAACTCGCCGCCGGTGTCACGACCCTTGGGGATCTGCTCGAAGGCGAACGATAGCTGCTCGTCTGACATCTTGCGTTCTAGGATTTGGACCTGTGGAGAACAAAACGAGTTGAAATTGTTTTTTTTTTAATTTGCAGAACATTGGCAAACGAAAAATACAGATAATTAATCAAATGAACGCTATGCCGTCAACGAAATATCATAAAAAAATGGGATTCAAACTCAAACTATTTATTTCAAGTAAACCAATTACAGGCACTTTTGAATTGTCAAGGGTCGGTCAGTCAAAAAGATGAAGCTAGTTGCCCATTCCAAAGCGTAGTAGGTACCTATATGGAGAAGAACGGGCAAGAAACTCCATGGACACTCTTTTAAATCACAATAAAATGGTTACAAAGTATTGGTTACATCATTCATGTTAAAAATTATGCATGTGAGAACGATGCAGAACGTTAAAAGCGTCCGTAATGAAAAGATAAAAAAAAAGATAAAACTTTACAAAGCCGAATTTTTTCTAAAACTGAGTGTTTATTTGTAGCCGGGAAATGCAACTTATTAATGTATTAGAAGTTTTGCTGGGTGTTTGTGAATTGGTTGCGCTGGCGTCTCATATTTCCAACGTAGCTCCGGAGATAGAGTTTTGGGCGCTGTCACAGGGCATAGTGGCCAAATGAAAGACCGAGGGTAAGTTGCCCCAAGATACAAGCCGTGTTAGTTGGGGGTCAACAGTCCAAAACATTGTGATGTACAATCTTAATTGTGTTAAATGTAAGTTACTGATTGACACCACCATTTCTTTTTTGGTAATAAACCTTATTTGTATTTTTGTAAGTACTTGCCAGGTTAAAACCAGCGACATCGTGCTCAAGAAACGTATCCTTGGAGCTCTCGCCCATCACGATAGTGACGCATTCATTTCCCGTGTATATAAATGATTCTCTAGTTATAAGCGCACAAACTGCTAGACACGTTGCGTTTTATGATCATTTATAAAAGATAAATAGATCTATGCATCAGCACCAGATGTGGAAAGCACTGATGCGACCGAACTAAACAATCAAACTGAAACATAATACTGAACAACCAACCACTGTTGTTGTGTTGTTGTTTTTGTGTGTTTGAGCAGGTTGTTGATAAACAACGCGTGGATGTGCGTGATCAGTGTGTTTGCATTGTTGAGATGTTGCAGATTAGTAGCTATAATATGCATCTTGGATGCAACTTTGTTATTTGACAAATAGATGAGGTGGTAAGTGATACAACCACATTATTTATGTATTTAATCGGGTCGATAGGCGGCATCGAAATCTTGATCTTTATCAGACACATATACCTACACAAAGAAGACTTGCCTAGGAATTTCATCATCTGCCTAGCCTTTTCAGTCAGCTTCCAGTATAACCGGATGCAGCGACTGCCTATCTGACTCCACAAGTCCACAACTCACTTATTGGTAATACAATACCCCTTGGTAAGGCAGGTTGTGACACTTTCGGACATGACTAGGAATGTATTCTCTTTAAAAGAAACTTAATCATTTTAAGGCGTGGATATCATAAACATTATATTCTATACGACCTAGATTAGCTACGTTGCGTTAGTGAGAATGAGACATCTTCAAGACTATTTTAACTGAAAAATTGCAGAATTAGAGACGTCCTTCGAATTCGAAAATGTTATTTATTAGCTAGACTTACTAGGTAGGTAAGCAAGGTCAACCAAGATATTTGCAATAAAAGTAGTTTGTAAAACAGCAATGTAATTGCTTTAATATTTTCGGCAAATGTTGATTGTTGTTTAGCTCAACAATCAGATTAAATTAAAGATAGGCAAGTTGTTATCATCTTTTCCAAGTACTGTTTTATTTTCAGTTTAGCAAATTATGTGAATTATGTTTTAATGTACTTAAATAAGAACAATATTTTATTATATATATTTATTTTTTTCTTTGCTAAATCCTACTAATATTATAAACGTAAAAGTTTGTGAGGATGGATGGATGGTTGGATGTTTGTTACTCTTTCACGCAAATACTACTGAACGGATGTGGATGAAATTTGGTACACAGATAGTTTAAAACCAGGATTAGCACGTAGGATACTTTTTTATACCGATATTCCGTCGGGATCGAAACATGCGGGTGAAACCGCGGGGCGTTGCTAGTTAAAAAGTAATTTTGAAAAAATAATATTTTATTACTTAATTAAGATTGTTGTGGGAAACAAAATATCTTTAATATTGCCCATACAAATAAAATCAAGAGATTATAAGCCACTTACCATAGTCTCTTTGGTGATACTAGGCGGCAGGGGCTGAAACTTAGGCAGTCCCGTCGACCACCTATGAGTATGCGGCGCAGGAGTCGCCCTATTTCGGCCAAGCGTCGCACTTCTAACCTCCCCCTTATTCGCCCTGCCCATAAACACGCCCCATCTTCTCCGTTTCTTCTCCTTACTACTCGTTTTACTGTTCTCGGTGTCCATGCTACTATTCGTAGTGACGCTAGTAACAGTTTCAATGGTACTGGAGCTAATGTCTGCTGCGTTCGGCCGCGAGTCAGTCACTACGATCGACGTCACGTTATCAGCATTGTTTATAGTGTTGTTATTTGATACCCGGTGTGTCGATAAACTCTGATAGGGGGTTTCATCGTATTCACGTTCGTCGTGCTGTAAAGATAGCCTATCGATGGATAAGGCTACGTTTTCGAATTCCGCGTCTCGGTTGACAGATCTGCTGGAAACAGTCAGGTCTTTCGGTACGCTGGATTCGCGAACGCCTTTGATAATTTGTGCGTTCATGTAGTGCCCGTCTGGGTTCTCAATTTTGACAGGAACATAAGGTACGTTCATGTTCGGTGATAGATATTTGTTTATCGTTGGGTGACTGCTGTTCCGTTCGTTTAGTCGCGCGATTTCGTCTGTAGTCGTCAGACTCTGCGCACGATCTCTCATGGTGATCTTTCCCTCGTTTTGCCACGGCAAGGGAACGTTTTCATAAATAGGTTCTTGAGTATCTCCTAATTTAATTTGTTGTGTTTGTGGTAGTACGACATGCCTTTGATAGGGTATCCTATGCATCGGCATGGAGTACATAATATTCCCTCTTTCGTCGTAAACTTTTTGTATATTATCTGATATGTGATGGGGGTCTATGATGATGTGTGGTTTGGGGTCTAACACTGACGCTAGATTGTTGTATGTTCCGTGTGTTCCCGGCATTATGTTAGGTCTTCCGTAGTTAATATGACTAGTATTGATATAACCTAAATACTGCCTGTTCAGGGCCGTTCTCGTTGAGACTAGGTCTGGACTGGACCCTGACACATGAGAGTTGATATAACCTCTGTGGTAATTTAATGCTTGGCTTGCGACGGCTAAATCTGGGGTAGAGTTAGAGGCCAGACCATTAGAGGGGTAGGGGGGAGGCGGCTTGTACACATTCACGTAATGTAGCTGGTTGAGATCAGTTTGCACGTTGGGGTTGACTGCGAAAGGGTAGTTCGTCCCCATGAATTTCAAAGGATAGGGGTAGTCATCGGTCGCAGGGGCGCTGAGGGGGGCGAGGGGCGCGAGGGGGGCCGGCCCGGTGTGGCGGGTCACGTCGGGGTACACGCGGTGGATGTCGGGGTGGGAGCCGTAGGGCTTCGCCGCGGGCCCTAGCGGTGCCGCGTGGTGGTTCTGGTATCGCAGTTGGGCCTCCGCTCTCTGTTGTTGGTATTTTTGTTGGATGGCTGTCTCGTAGTCGGGCGCGGGTCGATATTGTGGAAGGAGTGCTCTGGAATAAAAAAAAATATGATAACTTTTAGAAGGTTTGATCGCAGAGTGATCTACCTATCACAGTTAGCGCGTTTGAACATACAAAAACGAATAATAAAAATATCTCCATAGCCTGTTATTATCCATTGGATTCGGAAGAAATGCGAAATTTGTTTTTTTGATATTTCTTCTCGCGACTGTCTGCTAAAGCTGTCCTGCACCACCAGCTCACCTGTTCTGTGGCGGCGGCTGGTGCTGCATGTGATGCTGGTCCAGCTCCAGGCAGGACGTGGAGTAGGCCCTGTGCGCCGATGTTAGGGGTTCCAGGTGCGGCACGCTGCCTAGCTCCCGCGCGTCCAGCTCCTCGCGACTGTCTGATAGACCGTGTTCCTGGGAAAAATAAGCATAGTAGCTTATTAATCTTGATTTTAAAATTGATACAGACGGAATACAAATTCTCGCGAAGTTGCTAGGATGAAGTAGAATCTCAACTTCAGTGTCATGGAATTGGGAACTGGTCTTGTTTAGCAGCAGCGTTTAGTGGAATGAATGATCTATAACTATGATATCCTAGAACTGCAATGAGCTGGGCAATTTTACTTGTAGGCCGCACTTTTGGGTCTGATACGAGTATATTAGGTTTTAAAGTAATTGTAATTTCACTGGTATACCCTGGCAAACTGGAACACTACAAACCTTATCGATAAATAGCGCACTCTAGCACAGGATGTTTAAATACTACCCACACACCACTTTCCAAAAGGAATTTGAACCACATTCCCCAAAAACATTTAAGATTGTAACTAACTAAGAATTGGCCACAGCTGAACAAAACAGATCTCTCCAGATTGGGTACTAGCAAAACGAATTTCTACAAACTAACAAAAATAACTAATATGTAACGTATTTGTTTAATTAAATTAGAACAAAATACCAGCGCACACGCATCGCTACACAAAGAGCACAAAACGAAACGCAATCAGCCCAAATATGTGGCACAACACATTCATAAACTGTTGTTAACAAGACAACACCGATACGTTGGTCTGGCTAGAGTACTCTAAGAGTCTAGTGGTTAGAAGCGCTGGGAATGATGCTCTGGTCGGGCAGTGGCAATTAATGTTATTGGGCGTCTTCATTAAAACGTTCTCAATAGCAGTTTAGTTTAGATTTATGTTCGGTTAAACCGCTTTTGGGAATCCAGGCGTGATTGCAACACGCCACAACACAACATCACGCTTGTATTCAACGATGGATGAGGCAGAGATGTAAAGAGGAAAATGCGTTTATTGGCTTTACAGTAAAAAAACTTACACCTTAAAACTATAAAAAACAGAAAACAGTCATTTAAATAATGCCAAAAGGGTCTAATTTTCAGATGCAACCCACGTGTGCTATACGCTAGAATAATAAACACAGAAAAATGTGTATCAAAATTAATAAAAATAAGAGAAATTAAGAGAATAAATTAAAGTTGATAATATAAAAAGCTCATAAAAAATCTAATAAAAAGGTGTGACACACGTGTGTGTGTGTGTGTTGTGATTAATGAAAAACTAAAATAAATACCCATAGTACAGCCACATTTCATCGACACGCTATAATTAACAGTTATGTTATGACATATAATTTTTTGTGGTCATTAGGAAGCCATTAAAGTCAATATCCTTAATCTAAATTGATTTACAACAATCAATAAAACACTTTATCAATAAGACCAATCAGGCTGATTTATGAGCGATTAATAAATCTTGCTCGGTATGCAGTGATGTCCACTTTCTCGATCACAAACGTATACTTAGTTAAATAACTCAATAACTGATCGATCGCGAACACACAATAAATAGATAAATACAGAAGGTTGGCTCCATACACCGAGCCAATCCAATACGCACGCACACATAGACATGCTTCAGGTACGGCGAGTGCAAGCGCACTCTCGACTGACATTCGGTTGAGATTGTCGTACATAAGGTCTATTCAAAATTATTGATTCCAATCAACGTTATTTCCACTTAAAAAAATATAATATTTCTGATTGTCTTAAGCCTGATTTACACGGTGCGATATAATAAAAGTCCTTTGTTGCTTCAATTTTATTGTATGCCGCATGCATGAAACTTGCCGGATGTAAACGGGGCTTAAGTTTAAGTCAATTTGAATAACTACTGAAAAGTCATAAAAAAAATTGAAGTCGTAGCGCGAACTTTTTGTTTTTTTTTTCCGAAAACGCATAACCTGTTTACATGTTTTGGTCATTATATGGAGCTAGCCTTCTGTACATTTATGTTGTGGTTCGGAAGTGTTTTCTGATCGTCGTGGAGCGTGCGCGTGCGATGATATCTCGCGATCTATAACGCGCGCTGTTCATGCTGCTACTGATTGTGATCGTTGTTTGTCTTCCGGTCGCGTAGTAGACCATTAATTTTGTTGTTTCAAGTTCAGTTTATTCCGGTTTTCATTGTATCTTTATTTGAATACAGTTTACGTTATGATGCTGTAAACATAACTGGAACATTGTTGGTATAATTTGATTCAATTATTAACTGTAGCATATAATTATAGAGCCCATTGGCATAACACATCCCGCCTGTGTTTCATAAATAGGGTGATTGATTACACCGTATCATACACGACCTCCAGTTCGCCAGTTAGGTACTTATGTTATAAATCCCAGCCCTTTCTGAGCTTGAAAACAGCCTGTGATGTTATTATTTAGCGATTGGTATATGTGATAACACTGATAACCAATGATATAAAATAATCAATTTGGGCAATATGTAGCCCAGAACAAAACGCAATGGGCTGATCCCACTGACCTATATTATACAAGACGTACGCTGGACTAAATATACTATACGAAATGACAGTTGTTTTTGTGCCGATTCAGGCGCCCCCCCTCGTGCGTCTCATGTACTAAAATTGACACATTGCCACAAATCGTTTTGTACGTCTCTGATGATTTAGGTCTAAATCGTAGAATAAGATTTTTTTGTGTATTTTATGTTTACTACGAGATATTAAAACATTTTTATCATGAGAGTATGCGCATCTTGTAATACTCGCTATCAAAAATATTAGTCCCACAGACGCTCACGTTGCTGTCAACAAAACAGAGATCAAAGACAAAGAAGCAACAGTCGCACGAGCGTATCAGCCAGTGAATGGTACCCTCAAGTAAAGTGACGCGGAGATGGCGCGAACACTTTCATAGCGCGCATAACTTACTAATTATTATTTAACCATCTAACGATTTACTAAGCTATGTCGATCGGACGTCGCACAAAAACTATGCAACAACGCTTAGCATAATGTGCGGCGTTTTTGTCCGATTTGTTGTAGAATAGGAAACAGCAGTGCGATTCTGTAACCATCTCACCGCGAAAACTTAGGTGAAGTGAGCTGTCATCCCCAACTAATGCTATGGATTGACACTATTGACAGCGCACTCTAAGCTCACTTCACCTAACTTTTCACTGTGGGATTTTTACAGAATCGATCGGCAGTATACAGACACTTTTCCAGTAAGAATTTACAATTTGAAGAATTGTAAACAATGGATGGAGAGTTTCTTGCAAGTTATTTGTAGGAACTTGGGATTGACGAAAGCGGTAGTAATTGGGGTAGATGAGTTGTTAAGAGAGGTTTTGATAAGGGGTCGTCAGGAAATGCATCTACATTGCCCAACAATTTGGAAAATGACAAGAACCTGTTTGGATAATGCGAAAATATCGGAAAGTAGTTTGGTGCTGTCTTCTTGAATTAATCCTTTACTTTAGTAGACACCTACTTAATTAAGCTGGCAATTATATTATTTTTTTTTTTTTTTTTCATTTATTTTCGTTCATTTACACCCTTCGCCCCCAAAAGGTGAATATAAACTAAGACTTAAGAACAGAATCGGGAATACGCTGGATGCTGGCCGTTGTAGCGATACTGCATGATGATGACCAAATCCTTATGTTGCGGCCATTTTCATCTACCTATCTTAGTACTACTTAAGAAGGCATTTTAAAAAGGACCTTACAGTAACTATTAAGTAATCTGTGACCTTACCTGGAACTTAGGCCTATGCTCGTCCCTAGGAGCCTCGCTCAGCGCGCTCTGATGCTTCATGTAGAAGGTGTGCTGCTGCACGCAGGACCACCACACGTACTTGCCGTCCTCGGGGCTCGCCAGCGTGAAGGACGCCGAGCCCGTCTGCTTCTGGCACTCGATGCTGAATGTGCGCTTGTGATTGATCACGTTCGTGATGTCCATCCATCTAAGAGTGAATTTAGGATTAGAAATGAAACTTAAAGCGATACAAGATCAAAATCATTTTGGCGTTGGCAACACAGCTGGTTTTCTGAGACAATAAATATTGGGTTATTTTTCTAACTGTCTATAGATCCTCCTTAGTGATTCGAGAACAGTTCACGTCATGGTATTAAGGTTAGTCAGTTCCTAAGGTTTGACACGAAACTTACAGCCTGCATGGAATGTACAGATTGCAGGTATGGACTTGATGATCGGCCGTTCGTGGATACATTTGCAGAATTCAGAAGACCAATTCCCATAATAAAAAACGTTCAAAATTTATTCGCAATCTCATCTCAACGACAATCAATGTCAAAAACTCGTTAAAAACGTAGGTAAATTAAAGGATTTTTTTACAGATTGAGACTGAGATTAGTAAGCGAACAGTCCTAAAAAATACGAGAATTGCCACTGTTATTTTAAGAAACTTTCTTTGTTTTGAAAGATGGGACGATGACTTTTTCATAGGAGACGCAGATGGCAAAAGGAGAATATAACAAGGTAGAGCTAACTAATTGATTCGTAACTTTTGGTAACGTAACGTGGTTAGCAAAAATCTAAATTACTGATTTATATTACATAGTTGCAAGGTCGTCAAATAGCCAAGGAGCTATTTTAGGCAAAAAAAAAAAAAACAAAACTAGACACTTCTTTCTTTCCTAACGACAGCCACTTTCTCCCAATAAATAAGAAGTGAATACATATAAACGGTGGCGGTCAATAAAATCCTTTACCCAATAAGCTGCAAGTCGCGATACAAACACGTTTTCATTCTTAGATCAACATGAATATTGATGTGGCAAATTAATGTTTGCACGCCATTCGTGGACGTAATCGATTGTCGGAGCGACAAGTAACTGATTAATGCTGTAAGCTGGGACCGTGTCTTGTTAGCACGAATGCCCACTGTTGAACGTGACAGGCCAACAAACTATAAACCGTAAATTTCGAGGGTATTCTGCTGTGCTTCTGCCACTATTTTTGCCATCATAAACCAAGCCTTCATCGAGTATACGTTTATGATATTTTTCATCTTCCTGGGAAGTCGATCCCGCTACCAACATCATCACCTGCCAAGCCTTTTCCCAACTATGTTGGGGTCGGCTTCCAGTCAGACCGGCTGCAGCTGAATACCAGTATTTCACACGGAGCGACTATGCGAGCGCCTCTCTATCTGACCTCGACCCGCTACCAATAAAAATTGTTGTATGACCCGTATCGGGAGAAAACAAAAATGAAGTCGATGCTAACACGAGCCCTCTACAGCAATGATCGAAACGAAAACGAAAAACTGAAATGGTGTTTTACTGTTACATTTCAATTGCTGTTTTTCTTATATTCCTACGAGTATAAGATGAAGACAAAATTATCAGCATTCTAGACTAAATAGTTATTTAATTAGAATGCAATCAAACATTGTAAGCGAATCTTAACGATAATGCTTCTGATAATTAGGCCTCTAATAAATTACATACTTTTTATCAATTTCCACGATGTGGCTGGATGCCGGCCAAATCGAAATGCGCCGAGAGATTTATCATATTATTCGTTTAATAAATTGTTTCTTTTAATATTTCTGAGAGAACATTTATTTCTTTTGGAACATTAATCAATATTTTGCACGTCATCGCGTGGTGATCAACGTTACTTAGTTTCTTCAATGCATGAGAAGATGTTACCGTCCTATAGATAGATGATGAACGACCAGCCCAGCTATTCACAACCACTCGATACGGTTCTGTACCGTATCGAACATCAATCAATATTATCGTAGGAGTCCTCTACACGCTGTTCACAAGTCCAAAACCCGAAAATTTTGTAAGTTTCAAATAGGCGACTGCTATTCTTCCGCCAGCTGTGTGCTGTCGGGGGCAAGGCAAATCGAATGTGTCATTTTCGATACGATAGCCTGTCGTATGGTTGTAAATAGGTATGCTGATATAATTTTGTATCTGGCCGAGTAAGGAGAATCCGAGCCGTGTCATCACTTGGGCATTGTCATTTGTACGATACTTATCGTGACTATGGTAACTCTAGTACCAACTTTAAATAACATAATTATGTTCTGATATCGTTGTAGGTAATACAGTTTATGTTTTAGTGCAACGATACCTATAATATGGCCAAAGATAAGTACAACCATACTTGCATCTGCTAGTAATACGAATTCGATGAAACTAGGGGATGCTGAATATCCTAGCTAGAAAAGTACTGATTAAAAATACGGTAAACAGCTTGAAAAGCAAAGCAGGTGTATAAGGCAGTGGACACGGGAAGCAGACTCATAATTTCCCCTGTAAATGAATATTATTTCTTTTAAACCTACATTGAATATGAACAATGAATATAAACGAAGTAAAGGTTTTCAGGTTTCAAAATGTAAATATTGCTCCTACTTGTTATGACTCCACAAAGGTAGCCCTTCCTACATTGTATACGTTAAACCGGCCTTATATTTAACTTTCTACTTCCTTTCGAACAAAACTACTTTTAAAATCAGATGCTTCCTTTCAAATCCAAGCCACGGTGTGTCACGGTCAAAAGTGAATGACTGTGAGATTACTATTCAAGTTCAACCAGCTATTACTATTAGGGCTGCTGTTTGTTGAATGTATACTATGCAAAATAGTGCCTCACTAGTTACTGGGAACCTGATACAACGATAGCTGAAGCCGCTTTCATAAGATTAGCTAGTTAGCAAGGTTTACAGCGGGACTTACGTACCGCGTATTTCAATATCAGCACTAGTAGAGGTTATTTTTATTCACCACAAAATGTACTGCCTTCTGGCAGTTTTAGCATAGTAGCCCGTGTCAATATGTAAATCAATTCACTGCTCATTCATTCTCATTAGTACTAACACTAGTTTTTAAATCGTGTACTTATATAATAAATAATAATAAATAAATAAATCCCTGGACATTTCACACAGCACCATTTGTCCCAAGCTAAGCAACCTAATGCTTGTGTTATGGTAACAAGATGGCTGATAAACTACTTATATACATTTTTTTTTTGTAAATACATACATATTATAGATAGAAAAACACCCAGACTCGGAACAAATACATGTAGGTCATACAAATATTTGTTCCGTGCGGGAATCGAACCCGCGACACGCAGCGCAGCAGTCAATCGCTTAACCACTGCGCCAACCGTGCCGTCAATATACTAGCTAACCTTTATTTTATCATCTGGCTCTACTTTTCCCAACTATGTTGGGGTCGGCATCCAGTCTAACTGGATGCAGCTGATTACCAGTAATTTACATTTACATTTTACATTTACATGGAGCGAATTCACTACTCATTATGCCCTGTAAAATATTGGTATTCAGCTGCATCCGGTTAGACTCGAAACCAACCTCAATATAGTTGGGAAAAGAAGAGGCAGATGATAAAATAAAGGTTAGCTAGTATATAAGTACACGACTTACAAACTAGTGTTAGTACTAACATCTACCAGAAAAACAACACGAACTATTTATTACTACGTCACAGTGGCACTGTGGCATGCAGGCTGCAGGCATGCAGGCGTGGCGAGGCGTGGCGAGGCGGGGGCTAATCACTAGTTTAGCCCCCGCCTCTGCGAACATGTCGAAAGCACTGCAGTAGCGCGGCAACCCCATCAACACCCTGAATGCATCATTGTATTGTACGCGCAGGGCGCTGTATGCACTCTGCCTGTAGTTGATATAGTTGACCCCCAGACTGTTTGTATAGAACGACTGACAGTACGCTGTAAACAGTGTAGCCTTTACTTCAGTCCTGCATTTTGCAAAAAATCATCGATGTGTAGTCCAGCATAGCCAAGCTTACCTGTAGAAGAGCGGCGTCTCGCTAGTCTCCGTCAACACTCTGATGCCAGTGAGTGAGATGGCGATGGTGACCTCGCTCTGGTTGAGCTGGTCGCGCGCGCTGAACATCTCCTGGCCGTAGCCGCGGAGCTGCTGGCATGTTGTGATAAAGCCTTCTTCTGCTTGCGCCTGGGGGAGTTGAGTATGTGGTTTAATTGGGGAAATTGATAGTAAGGAGTGTAGGTGGGTTAAGTGACGTTCTTTGGTAAGAGATAAATGAGTCTACTCTCAAAACGGTGAAGGAAAACATCGAGAGGAAACCGGCATGTCCTTGAACCGATAATTCGAAGACATGTGACATCTATCAACCCGCACTGGGCTCGCGTGGCGGATTTCGGCCTACTGAGAGGGTGAGAGGGTCACAGAGAGGAGGCGTGTGTCCCAGCAGTGAGAACGTTAAAGGCTGATTATGAGATGAGACCGGCCAAGTGGTGTGTAGTTGGAAAGGATGTGTGTGACGTGGTCTGTTATAGGGCTACGTTGATATTGTTAGAGTGCGTGTCATGGACAAAAATATTGTTTAATCGATGGCCGTCGCGCGAACTCTTGCTTAGGGCTACTGCTTCCATTATGGACACCTGACGCCTGGGATTGTCCCGGTGATTCTAATTGTTTGCAAAGCAAAGACGGGGTCTGGCACACCAGTTCATTAGCTTTTTATTAGTCTTATTTATATCTAAATCAAGATCAAATCTATGTCAAAAGATGGAAGGTGGCCTTGGTAAGTTCACTTCTTGCGATTATGTCAGCAGCCTTACACATATTTCCTTCCCAAAATATATTTACTAAAATAATTACATCAGTAATACTTAAAACGATGGCTGGCAACATACCGGCGACGTGGTAACATAACGCTAAACGTAAAGTGTGTCGAATTGATTTCATTCACATTTAGGTACACATACAATAATAGTACGCAGGCGTACGGGGGACGTACTCATGTGCTCGGTGGTTACGTGTCGACGTGGGGAGCTCATGGCCGCATTACTTTCTGTCATCATCGAATGCAGTACATCCTCTTTCTCATAAACCTTATCATTAAGTGGACAGCAAGATAGTTTCTATATTTCTGCTATTTAGGAAGCAGAAGAAAGGTAGGTACTTGGCTTCATCTAAGCCACTGTACTGTATCTATATATTAGAACCCCCCGAGACTGAGGTTCCTCATGCTGGCCTTCCTTCTAGGAAAGCTGCAGTATAGCATAATCAGTCTATAATGTTCCCACTGCTGGGACACAGGTCTCCTCTCTGTGAGAAAGAATTGGGCTATAATCAACCACGCGTGCCCAATGCGGGTAGATTGTCTTCGAATTTTTGGCTTTAAGACATGCCGGTTTCCTCACGATGTATTCCTTCACCGTTTTCAAAGCAATGGCAAACCAAACTGCCGATTCCTTCAGTTGTAATACAGGTATTTTCCAAAACCCATTTAAGTTAACAGGCAAGATAATTCATGCTTCCTATTAACCATATCAAATTCAACATACAAGTTATAAGTTACAAAGCCTACATGTTTAGAAAGATCGCCTATTGCAGTTCATATTCCTTGTTTAACGAACTACTATGTTTTGCAGTCATCTATAAACACTGCTTGTAAAACAGATTGATATCGTTAATGAGACAACGTGATATTTTAAGGCGTGTACTTGAGGCGTGACGGACGTGTCTTATCAAATATACATAACGATTACATGAGAGATAACGGCGATCACTTTGAAACGCATTTACTTTCATTAAGTTGACATGGTTTCATTTGCAACGAAATAATGACCGAGTTTTATTGCATCATTTTGATGACTAGGTACGTTAGGTCAGTGCTGCTCTGCTCATGAGTCATGACTCATGAGCCATGGTAGTATGCATCCCCAATCTCAGTAGAAGTGCACAAGTCAAATGCTGGCTTGGCTATGAAACATCAGTCGAGCAACTCAGCATTCGCAGTCACCAGCTAGACAAATGTATAGGTTTACCCCAACTTGCACAGCAACATAAGACTGCTTTCTGAATTAAATAACGCATGCAGCCGCTTAATTTCTTTCGCGGACATTCTTTAATCAGGTTTTGCTTTCGGTCTCGTCTTCTTTTGTGGAGAAAAGAAATTTGTCTGTTCTGTGAAGATGAAGAGTTTCTGCGACGCTCTTTGTTCCAAGACTTCCAAGTTGTGTTAGTACTGCTTTCGGAGAATAGTTTGCCCGGGTTCGGTGTCATCTGAAATACACCCGACATGTCGAAGGGTAGACTTTTTTCCCGTGTGAAGAGCGAAGGCGGTATGCCACACACCGCGGAGAAAGAACCGTCAGACTTTGTAGTACCATTACTGAAGGAAATTGATAGACAGGCGATCTACTAACTTTTTTTTTAAAGCGTTGCCTCACACTAGGAATTTCTCCTGTGTCGTGGGTGCGTTTACAGACATATAAACTCACATACATATACAGCCAGACCCGGAACAACTAATTGTAGGTCATAAAAATATTTGTTCCGTGCGGGAATCGAACCCGCGACATACAGCGCAGCAGTCAATCGCTTAACCACTGCGCCAACCGTGCCGTCGAGACTAACTGATGCTAGACCACAGACTTAAGTCTGTGTGCTAGACTGACATCGAGTTACCTACTTTCGGTGAAATGAGAATTTCCCCCGTAACCAAACACGCGGGAAAACCAGCGCCTAATCTCAAAAAAAAACTGGTTTTTGACTAACCAAAGGATTAAAAAGCATGTCATAAGAACTTTGCGGTTTAATAAATACTATTTGAGAAATGCCGAAGTAACAAGTCGTCCACGTATATTTGACGTACCTTACCACGATAATGCAAAATCGTAAAAAAATCACAAGTAAGGTAGCTAAAGTCAAGTGCTATGTATACCATAGTAACCTAACTATACTAATATTTATTGTTAACTGACAGTTATTTGTATAAGATTACAATTCCTTGATAACTCAACCCTGAGCTTGCCAATAAAATATCTCATACTCAAATAAATCCATCTGTAACAGTAAAATTCCACACAGACAGAGCAAAACAGTTGATTATATTAGCATGGATACAGTTATAAATAATGTATGCTCAGCGGCACGTTCATGACAGTTTTACTAACTAACTTAATAGGATTATAATTTAATTCTTTTACAGACAGATTACAAACGGGCTGTATTGTTTATGTTGTGATTATTATCTGTGGCACCTCAGTTGTCTTGTAAGAATGTGGGAAAATAATCTAAGCAGTGGTATATTTAACAAAGTGCTTGCTGAGAAGATTTTGTAAATTATATGATTGAATTTCTATAAAAAATTGTTTTCTTAAATAGCTATTTTTAGGCTGTAATGTGTACTTAAGTAAGCAAATATGTCTACATGTTTAATTAATTTTTTTGAGCATTCTATGAAAAACATTTTTTTAATGAACATAACTGAACAAAAAAAAAACAGATTATCTCTTCTACAAATAACTTTGTTTACAATTTCAAAACTTTATTCAGAATAAGTAGTCATGGTAATAATGACTAAAGCAACATAAACAGGTCACCTACTATTTGAAGTGATCGAACTGATGACTGAATGAAATTAACTACCCATTTCAAGTAATGTACATTCATTTCTTATAAGAAAGCTCTTTGACATAAAACATTATTAATAGGTACAACATAACATTTATTATTACTTCTATCAGTTAGATCTTTAGTTTACAGTGAGATGACAAGTAAATGTAACAGAAACAGAAGACATAATAGAAACTTTCCCAGAGAATGATTCATATGGGAACAAACCCGTCACACAATGTATGTTTTATATTCATTAACAGATCTGGTTGGTCCTACTAAGACACCTATTGACATACATACATACATATAGATTTTTATAGTATTTTGAACATTTTGTGAAAGTTTGTAAAGGTCAAGTTTGTTAGATTTCAAATGAGAATCATGTTTATAAATAAGATGGACTGGTCTGTACAGTTATTTATAGCAACCACACATGTTCCAGTTATACTAGCTGGTTGAATAATAATATTCAGCTGACTAAATGGTTGAATTAAATAGTACAGACCACAGTTTCATTTATAAATTTATAGATGTTCTTACCTGAGACATGTTGTGGAGTGCCATGTGATGCTGTATGACTGCCTCCGTGAGCCACTCCAGCCGCCCAGTCTCAGCCAAAGTACTTCCATCTATAATCTGCCCCCCATCAAGCATTTGTTTAGGGAAAGTCAACAAGTTCTTCAAGTATTCAACTGTATGTCTTTCCCGGTCATGGTTACCATACTCTGCTTGCCTACTGTAGGATGCAAGCACCACAGCCTGCTGGCAGTCACAGATGATCCTGCCTTCTATCAAATCATTCTTGAGTTGCAAGAAGTAGTGGTACCTTGTGACCTCATCAGTGATCAAGCTGGTCCCGGATATGACGTAGTACATAACTCGCAGGTACAGCTGGTGGGAGGACGCGTACTTTTCGAGCTGGCGCTTAAGCGGGCGCTCGAGCTGGACCCACCGCGGCTGCTGGCTGCGGTTCACGTAGCGCAGCCCGAACAGGTCCGGCTGCATGACAGCCTGTCGCTGGCACACGTTATCCAGGCACTCCTGGCCCGTGCTGTCCACCGACAGCGTGCAGTCCGCCACCCCGCCATCCAGCAGCTCCACACTTATCACAAACAAACTCTTCGACGCAACATTGTACTGCCGCGTCTTCTTCAGCTTCAACTTGAAAGGCATCTTCCTAAGCTACCCGCCACCACTTTGTAATAACATCACATAGGAAACAAACGTTACGTTTCGTTTTTGGTGAAGGAATGTAGGAAACGATGCATCCGTTACGCGCGCCACATATTTATGACATTTCGTCTTGAATTCGCGACGTAATACTGGTCACTTGAACGAATTTATGTTACGGTGGCGATGACGTATATGTATCGGCGGAAAGCAATAAAAGTTGTCGAGTAAACACATATATATTATGAAATTAAGAAATTCACGTTCACAACATTGAAGGCATCGAGAAAGTGACAATTTGGTTTGACAGTTGTATTCTGGTATTGCCATTTTAAGTTCAAAATATCCACCAATTTAGTAGAAAAATTTGTAATGTAGTAGATTTATTTTATTTAAGAGGTTCTCCTTTCTTCATTTTCTATGAAGAATCAAAATACTCTTAGTTGATATCAGACACTTCACATTGCATGTTCACACGACACTGACCAAATTACATAGAAATGAACGTTCCTTGAAAGAGTGGGTCTTGAAAAATTGGAGACTCGATTGTGTTTACCTACCAAACTGTCCAGCAAAGCTATTCATAACCACTCGATACGCTTCCGTACCGTATCGAAGATCAATCAATGTAATCGAAGGAGTTTCGTTAAACACTGTTCACAAGTCCAAAACCCGAAAATTTTGTCAGTGTAAATCAAATAGACGACCGCTATTCTTCCATGGGGGCAAATTAGGCTATCGAAATGTATCATTTTCAATACGATAGCCTGTCGGACGGTTGTTAATAGCTATGCAGTTAGGTAAATTTTCGAGAAAAAGGTCAATCGTTGAATCTGACTCGGCTTAGCCAGCGTTCGGGAAGCTACGCAATATCTTTTCGTCCTACACAGTCATTCACTGGTCCTACATACAGTTATTCACTGGTCCTACATACGTTTCAGTGCCATAGGGCACTGAAACGTGGTCGCTTACAATGGCCCTCATTAGAAGGGCAATATGATTGGTGTTTCACTACGTCAGTGATCGAATTAAATGAAGAGATTCAGAGTTCAAGGCAACCGACATAGTCCGAGGAATTGCCAAACTTAAGTGGCAGTGGGCACATTGCCCGCAGATCAGATAAACGATGGGCTTTCGGCCCCATCGTTCTGGAGGGCGACCGCGTACCGCAAGACATAGCGTTGAAAAGACAAGGTGGACCGATAAAACCTGCAAGTATCCGCTGGGTGCGAGAAGCAGACTCGGTCGAAGTAGTGGTGCTTGGGGGAGGCCTATGTCCAGCAATCGCTCATTCTAATTCAAACTTTTCACAGTTCAGTTTTCGATCATTCAGAGCGCGAAGGAATGATGCCGAATAGAATCTGTGGGAATGCTGAAATCTAACATCGTTGGATCCACTGAATACAAAAATTAAACGAAAACCGAAGCATCAGCATCATTTTTTTGCTCCATTAGGTGTAATTGCTGCATGGCGTTCCAGTGTGAGGATAAATAAATAAATCAGATATTCGCTATGAATAAAAAAGTTAAAACACGAAATAAAGACGCTGCTGTGTGGCTGCTTTTGTGGTGTATAATGTGGGAGTTTATTACATTGCCTGTTTTTTGCATGATTATTTTCTAGCGCTCATCTTGTCTTTGAATTATATTCAAAGAATCAAAAGTTTAAATTCCAAAGGGGAAAGGCAAGGATTGAATAAAAAAAAGGTTACAAAAAATATAATTTAACATTATTTATAAATACATAATTATCTAAAAGTTACTTATTGCGTTTTCGACACTGTGTTTCTTGAACTCCATCACCAATAAAGTAATATTTTTCAAGCAGCAGACCGCTGCTGTTGTTTATTTAAATTCAGCCAATCGACGGGCTCTTTTAGGACTCGCAATAGCTTTTCTTCAGGCGAATTTTGTTTGGGTACGTTCATGTACTCCCATTTCTGAAAAAAAAAAAAAAAACATTTATATTATGTCAAAGAATAAAATCATCAAATGCATGAGTATTCGGCGGTTTATCTATAATGGGTTTCGAATTTACTGTTGTTTCATTTCAGGCGTTAAATAATAGACCTATGGGAGATTAACTAAGTAACAATGGTCTTATCATTACGGAAGGTACACTTAGGGCGAATTCGATCAAACATTATACGTATCCTGCAAATAATTTGTGGTTTTTTGACAGATTTTCCATACAAAAACTGTACGACATCAATTTTATTCCCCGGATATAAGTCAACTGACTGGGTAAAATCAGCCCTGTGTGATTTTGGGTTCTCCACAACAGGCGCGTTATTATGGTCGACAATATCGGATGCGTTATTGCGATAATGCGTTCAGATTCCTTGCCACACAGCTGCGTTTTTATAGTACGATCTTTGTAACGTGTGCATGTAACCTACACTGCAGGCCCTCTGCCCGCACTACACGTTACGGTAAGATCGTAAATGCGTCCTAATACAAAATGTTCTAAGAACTCCTATCGGAATATCGCAAGACGGAGGAACGCAAGCGTCCTACTTCTATTGCGTCGTTATTATCGCAGCAGTGTGTAACTTTTGTGGCCGTCCTAATATAAAAGTACTGAAAATAGATATCGCAATAACGCATCCGACATTATCGACCGATAATAACATGCCTGTGGGGGCATGGTGTGGGGAGAGCCTTTTCCCTTAATACTCACAGCGTTAAGAGGTAGCGACATTAGTATGGACTCATAGCGCGCCTGAGGCGTGTGCAGGCCGAACTTCGTGCCGCGGTCGTACATGAGGTTAAACTCCACGTAGCGACCTCTTCGGACCAGCTGCCACTGGCGCTCGTAGTAGCCGTACGCGTCGTCCTTATGCCTTTGAACTGGAACATTAAGAATATTTCTTTGAATACACCATTTAGAAAAAAACAGCAGGAGTGACCTGCAGTGCGATTCTGTAACCATCTCACCATGAAAACTTAGGTGAAGTGAGCGTGTAGTGAGCTATCATTCCAACGAATGCTAGGGATTGACACTATCGACAGCTCAATCTAAGCTCACTTCACCTAACTTTTCACGGTGAGATTTTTACAGAATCGATCGGCTGTTATTCAATGAGAGTTAACTATTTTGTCTGCCTCGTTGATCTAGCGGTAAAAAGCGCTATTGCTGAGTATGAGGTCCTGGTTTCGATTCCCAGGTCGGTTCAACGTGTTGTTGGGTTTTTTCATAAAGAATTTCTCAGTAACAGCCCAGAGTCTGGATTTGTGTTTGGTTGATAGCAATAGACTAGCCCCCTAGTAATTACATGAGACTTAAACATAACTAGCGAAATGTTGGTGTACAGAATAAAGCAGAGCAGTCTTATTCTTCGTGGATTACAGGCGTTATGTTATAACTCCTTACCAATAGGTATATAACTGGGAATGACGGCTTCAGCGCAGGACGTGACGAACTTGAAAGCTTTCTCCTGACTCGGCGAATCGACGTCATCAAAGAAGATGCCGCCGACGCCGCGGCGCTCGCCTCGGTGGGGAATGTAGAAGTAATCGTCGCACCATTTCTTGAATCTGGTCAATGGTGTTGTCATTAATAAAAGAGAATAGAATATTGCTGTACGTGGTTAACAAAAAAAGATGGTCAAAATAAAAAGTATCTCTACATTAATATTATCGGAATAGGAAATTGGGTCAAAAACAGTGACAAGCTGTTCATAAAGCATGCAACCTCCAGTTGAAATCACAATAATTATTTCATTATTTCGTGATTTCAAACAACGCCATTATGTATCATATCATAATAATTATGTAAATACCCATCTACGAGTATCTTATATATATAAAACAATACCACTTTTCATTGTAATTTTATAACCCAAGAACGGCTGGGCCGATTTAGCCGATTTAGTTTGTCGTAATCCAGGGAAGGTTTAAACGGTCAGAAAATATGGAAAAAGGAGTAGTGTAGGAGTCGGGTAGGAGTAGTGTAGGAGTGGGTTAGGAGTAGGGTAGGAGTATTTTAGGAGTAGGGTAGAAGTAGTGTAGGACTAGGGTAGGAGTATGGTAGGAGAGGAGAAATAATTTATATATGGCAAAACAACGTTTGCCGGGTCACCTAGTAACATAATAAAATAATTAATGGATAATCGAAACGGTATGTTAAATGTTAATGTGCTGAACAAAATAATGGCCGTAAAATTGATTGATTGGTATTTTAATGTTGCCAGTGAAATAATAATATTCTACCATAAAGTTGAAAAATATAATCTGATTAACATTATGGTAGAAAAAATTAAATGCGTGTACAATTTTTGTGGCAATGTGGCATTGTTGTTATTGGGCATGGGCACGAATACAAATCTCGAGGAGGTAAACTTTGAATAAGAATTTTCTTTAAAACTCACTTCTGATAATATGTTTCGTCGTGTTTGTCGCATGCATTTTTTAGCGTGAGATGGAAATATACTGCGTCCTCTTCGTTCAAGTAGTAAGGCGTTAAGTCCGTGCCGCCGCCGAACCACCACTGGACACCTGAATAAGGATAACATCTTAGCGGTGCTTAAATTATAAGCCGATCAAGACAATTAAACAACTGGGTGAAACGCGGCATTCCAACCATATTTGTCGTTTCAGGTCCCTCTCGACTCAGTTCCGTATCTACAACAAAAATCTATGTAGACGATCTATGCAACCGCCAGTTGTCTCGAACTAACTTGATAGGCAGGTTATTTTACAGTAAAAGGGATGGTGCTATACGCCCTGTATAGCTCCATCTCTCTCTTGAACTAGAACAATGTTACTACAGTCGTCTTTACATTTTTCTGTATTGCCTTTTTAGACACAGTGTCTACGTCTCTCATCCAACTCCTGTGTCGCAGGTCTGCTGGAAGAAATTGCTAATAAAATGAGTAGTACATCCTGTGTGCTCTTCTGTGTTTAAGTATTTTTCTCTATTGTGTTTTGTGTTACATAAATAAATAACTGATCATGTGGCCCGACTTACCATCTTTATCTCTGACTTCGAAGTATCGGTAGTTGAAGTGGATAGTGGGCACCATGGGGTTGCGCGGGTGGATCACGGCGCTCACTCCCGCCGCGAAGAATGGAAGCTCGGCATTCTCAAGCTTTTTACCCCTAACAATGACATAGGTAGGCATTAGAAATGGTTGGTTTAATATGAGAGCGGACTTGAAGATATAGTGGCCTAGAAAATGGTCGTTACCCTCTAGAGAACATCATCAACAAATATGATTTTGGGATTCTAGAGCTCCATATGAGTTCTCCAACAGACGGGACATCATGACAGTGTGCACGTGAGTAAAGACGATAATAGTCAGATTACATAAAGTAAAAAGAAGCGACGCAACATGTGAAAAAAAAATAAACATTTTAATTTAGTTTATTTCTGGTTTATGACCTTTGTGGACTTGATAACATTTCGGGTCATATCGCTATCGGACAGCTCAAAAATTCTAAGTTCTTGCTTCGATAAAATACTTTTGGAAGAAAAACAATAAGAGCGTTCACACTCGGATAAAACCGTTAAAACGTTATTCAAAATACTTTATTCAGGGCATTATGTTGTTAAGGGGAATAAACAGGCATCTCGGTTTACGTCGTGACCGCTGTTAGCACAAATGTGACATGTCACCTGCATTGGAATTACGCATTTATTTATACTCCCGCATATCCGGTATAAACAATCGTCCATTCTCAGAATTTAGACCGGAAACTAGTAACAAGTGTAAGATAATTGAAATATCTACATAATCCAGCTTAAACCTACACTCTGAAAAGCAATCGGAATCGGAAATACGAGGGATGAGATACGTACCTATCTGAAGCATCTCATTGAGTGCCTTCTTGAACGAAGGCATTTGTTTTCAAACACCTTCATTCTTTCATTTCTTTGAACATAAATTCAATCCTAAAGAACCACTTGACTTCGAACTATTAAAGATTAAAAAATAAGTATTTTTGCGGCCATATTCTATTAGTAAAGATACTACAAATTCAACTGTTATGTCAAGAAGTGCCACTCGTGACCTGTCTAAAGTATTTGGCGCCGAAGATGTATATTGCTTTTCCCCGTTTATCGTCGAATTTCGTGACCGTAAATATGACACTTCGAGTTCTAGAAAAGGTTCGGTTTTGTAGAGCAATGAGAATGTATCATATTATTTACGGCCGGGTACTATAGTTGTTTCAGGAAGCTTCATGTTCATGTGAGTCCTAATAAATATCTAAGCTTTTGCCATCGGCTTCGCCCGCGTTGCCGTCAAAGATTATCTCACGGGAACGTAGCTACCGGGATAAAAAGTCCTATGTCCCAACCCAAGTCATGGTCTACCTGTGTGGCAAATTTTATCGTAATCCGTTCAGCCGTTATGGCGTGAAAAGGTGACAAAACCACAGAGTTAGTTTTTGTACCATAAGTATGGAAATATAGAATGACTGACCTGCTCCTCATTTGCTGGACTGCGGCCGGCGGTAAGGTGCCAGACACGACAGAGATGTTGACGCCTGCCTTCTCGAAGACTCGGCCATCTTGCAACACGCACGTGATACCGCCGCCTCCCTCCTTGCGTTGCCATCTGTCCACTTGGAATTTGGCTTCCTGATGCATGCAAATGAATGATGGTGCTTGAATTAAAATGGAGGGGGGCACAGCTTTTTTGAAAACTTACAAAAGTAAAGGGAAGCTTGAGTTAGGAAAGGGCGCATCTACCCCGAAATTTAAATAACTCTCATCACACCTGTATTCCCTGAAGGGTCAGGCAGAGGTGTACCTATAGTACAACCACATTTCACTAAGCCAGATGTCTTAAGCTACTACGTATTATTAATTTCTAGTGTGGGGTACTTAACTACATAAAAAAAACACAATGGTCATGGAAATACACATGCTTGGCTTTCCTGCACTGCAAATTGCAGGATGTTGATTCCCCATTGAATAAATATTAGTACTACAGAGTAGGCACTTTTACGTGGTGAAATAGTGGAAGTATTTATATGTTGTTATTAACATTTTAATCCTGTTAAGCAACTATAATAATTTGAATAGATTCGTACCGGCGACATTATGAAAACATCGTTTTCGAAATCATATTCATCAGCTGTTTTCTCATCCTCCCAAGCCTACAAGAAAATAATTCATATGTATGTACTTGTTCACAGAGATAGCAATATGAACATTGTATCACTTTAAAAAATACAGATTGATGTATGATTTCAAATGACCTACAAAATACTATTTAGAATTTATTATGTGGAAAATAGTGTTAATGCTATTCCATATTCACCATTCAGAAATGAAGGTTTGATCAACAACAATAGCAAAATGTTTACCTACACTTAGTAAAATAAATTCTAATAATAACATTACTTACCTGAATACAACCTAATTGAATGGCAACAGACACAAAGAGTTTTAGATGAAAAACCCTTGTTTTTGTCTAGTTTCACTATTTCTGGACATATTCCTACAAGAAGTTCTTATGTCAAGAACAACTCCTTACCTGGTCTTCCTCTGCTTCCAGAGCCCTACAGAACTCTGCCTGTATCCTCATGATAAGCAGTTCCATTTGTGTCTTCATATCATCCATGTTTTTCTCTAGGTCCGCCACTGGTGTGATGGGGTCAGCCATGTAGTTCTTAAGCTGCATTATTTCCTTCATCTCTGCTTTGTTTTTTTTCAGCTGGTTGTATGCTGCATAGCCTGTGCCTAGCAATGCTGCACAGTATAATCTGAAAACAACAATGATTTTACTCTATGGTAATACTTTTATGCAACATGCAGCAGTTTTATAGACTACTTACTCTTATCCTATTCTGCCACATGGGGCGTGGACAAAGACAAGGACATTTATTTTTACAGAAATATCAGGTACACAAATAAAATTATTACAATACAAAATAAAATATTAGAGCATAGATCTCTAAGATCATATTTGTATATGATCTTAGAGATATATAATTATGAACTTAGAGGGTTGTATTGATGATTTGCAAAAAACATAAGAAAAACTATATTTTGCAGGGTACCAAGCGCATCCCTCTTATGGAAAAATTGGATGTTAATTTTCTGCAATCAACTTTGTGATAAGTTCTTCAATTATTATTAAACCTGAGGAATTATTTGCTGAATGTCATGACGATAATGTAATATGTCAGCATTTTTATGTTCTCATTATTTTGTCTACTATAAAGCCGATTAGATAATAATTTCTTCAGTTTTTCTTTTTGATGCATTTATTTTAAAATGGTTCTGAGTGTATTAGGTTACACTTTGTCATAAGCAGAAAATTTTGTAATGACCATGATCATTTCAATGATCCCAAATTGTTGATCTAAGCATTGGCTAAACCGAATATTGGTAAATAAACTTAGTTGTAGAAAATAGAAGTTCACGTTTTTTAGAACTGATATAACTTGTTTTTATTATTTTACTGTGTCACTGTGCTACAAGTGGTGTTGACCTACTTTTCTTATCTTTCACAATAACATTGGAAATCATTGACTGTCATCTAGGCACAATTTTTATTTACGTAACTAGGTGTAGTGTAGTAGGGTAAACAGTAGGTACTAAAATGTTAATTTAACAAGTAAGCCTGCATCTTTGTTACTGAACTTGTTGCTGTTGAAATGAAAACGTCTTCATTTCAACAGCAACAAGATATTCAAAAGATCAATAAATCCTTCAGCTAAGTGTCTGTTCTTCACAATATACTCATTATTTACAAGACCGATGACTCGACAACCATTCGATCACGTACGCCAATTTCACACATTACTAACAGTATTAGTACCCAATTAATTTACCGGATAAAATACGTTTTTTTAATAATAATATCAAACCGAGCTAATAATGCTTTCGTAACCTTTTTAGCAATAAATATTTGGTGTTTATAAATACGCAAAATGCTAATTTAGATACCCCACCTGTAAGCAGGTCTGTCTCTGATCTTCTTGTAGGTCTCCACATAACTCAGCGTGTTAAAACACCTCGTTATCACTTTATACGACATTTTGTGTATATTTCAGCCCGAAAATCACCGATAATATGAAGATAATACTGTAGAAAATTCCAAAAACTTATTAGAGCTATAATGACAGACAGGTGGCTTGGCTATCAAAGCCGGTTTGACACTTGAGTTTGACAGATGTGAAATGTCACACGTTGTTATCGTGCGCGCGCCACCCTGCGGCGGCATGCGGAACTATTTGGTTATCAGCTGTGAAATTTTTCTTCCGCAAGACGCGCCTACATGCGCAATATGTGTTCATCTCTTTCCCGAGCGGGGACGAGCGCATCGATCGGTCGTGTCGTGCTCTTTCCGGCCAGTCCGCGGCGGCCTCTCTGACAGCGTGTCGCCAGTGCGCGTGTGTACTCCGTTGTCCCGGCTATCGATCCGTCAGTGGAGCCGCATTGCCGTACATTCCGGAGGCGGTGCCTCGCCTAGTTTTCGTCGATCGTCGGCGTGTCGGCGTCGGCGGCGGCCCCGGGCGGCCCTGCGCAGTAGCGACCAAGTGTAGCGCGGGAGCGACCGACCTTCCTTCCGCCAAAACCGGCTCGCTGTCCGCGGCGGACGGCTGTGATGTAGCCGCGGCCGGCGCGAGCGGCCTTCGGACAAAGGACCCGCTACTCGGTTAATCGCGATGAAGAAGTTCACGTTCAAGGGGGTGCTCGACGGGTTCCGCAGCTCGGTGCAGGCGGCACCGCGAGGCACCGAGCAGGAGATCCAGGAGACTCTGCGCCCCGACCACTTCCAAATAAAAAAGGTGAGTGGTTTTATCGCGCGGCGCGGCCCAAGGTCCCGCAGATAATGGCGATGAGCGGCACGCGAGCGCTGGCTGCGGGCATGGGGAGAGGGGCGACCACGCTCCAGTGCCGGTGCCGTATTTATAACAGCACTCACCTGAGCCGCGAGCGACGGCTGCGAGCGTGCAGCCTCTGTTGTGTAAACTGTACGCACGCCGCAGCCCCGCAGCCGCTCGGCGGCGACAGACGACACCCACGGCCTGCGACGGCGACGTGCACATCAAAACAATCACAACAGATCGCCTCCCTCGCCGCTGCACCAACAGATCGTCTGTGACTCAACTTTGTTGACATTTCTTTAGCCAAGAGCGTGTTCCACGCGTAATGTGTATCTCCGACTATTTCGTAGTCGTGTGCTGCAAAATGTTCGTGATTCCGTTATTCGCTTACGTCAGTGAGCAGCCTTGACCATCTACTTAGTCTATTGGCGTTATTACAGTGAATGTAATCTGCTGACTGAGCACGGCAGCCTGAAATTGCGTGGAAGCACGAGTAGGCAATTTTAATATAACGAGGAACGGCAGATATTATTTTTCGCCAGATTACTGAACAGCACCTGTAGGTGGTGAATAGCGATCATAATATTGAACTGATAACAGATTAGATAACTGCTGCACCTAATAATGCCTTTGCCCTTTGTCGTGTTACTTTTGCTACAAAAAATGCACAACAGCCTTATTATGTAGCACTGTAACAAACAATAATAATTGCAGGTTTCTGGATGACAATGACAAAACTTGATGACGATGAGTCCGTCGAAAGTTAGAATCCAACTTGAAATACTTACCTACCTACTATAGTAATAACTGAAAGGAAAATGACAAAAACGAGGGTATAAGTTGCTGCTCATGTTCTGGGCTTACCCTCGCTACCCACACAAAAAATGGCGTTACAAAAATACTTTCTTATTATAACGTAAACTTCCTGAAATCAGGAAAATTAAACATTTCCATGTCAAGGTCTAAAAGCCTAACACGGCTAATGTTAATGTTCGATAGCGTAAAAGTGGAAAAAAAAACTTATAATAACCGACATTGGACCGTCACCAAACTTCGTCGTGATGGTTGCTGTTTCCCTTTCAAAGTTCTACTTATTGTGAAAAGTTCTGTCCTAAGCACCTCGGGTCCTCGGCCCATCTGGTTCCGCGTGCGAATTCTTCCAGCCGGCAAAGTTAATGAGCAAACTCTTAAATAGTAAATTATGTCGCGGTGGTAACAGAAGATGGAAAACAAACATTTATTTGTAATCGTTCTTCATTGAAAATACCGAATTTGAACAGCGGTATGCTTTTAAAACTTTTCCCTTACTTCCCCAAATTTGCGGAGCGAGCCAATTTTCGCTGGATCCGCGGCTACCCATAAAAGAAACAAATTTAGTTAGCTAATTCTTATCTGAAATGTGTGAGAATTCCACGAATTTGTGTCCGAAAGTTGAATGAGTCCGAAATGAATTTGGGGTGTATTTTAGTCACCCTCTTCATATTTTTGTGGTTATTTACGGTTTTTTCGCCTTTTCGCCATTGTTCTGTGA
The DNA here is from genome assembly GCA_949629185.1 of Apamea crenata. Taxonomy (NCBI): domain Eukaryota; kingdom Metazoa; phylum Arthropoda; class Insecta; order Lepidoptera; family Noctuidae; genus Apamea; species Apamea crenata. The sequence continues at coordinate 764,157 of OX451365.1, read as the reverse complement.
GAAATAGACGTACGAAAGCCTACACAATACGGTAGAAGCATTGTTCCTTTTAAAGTTACAGCTTACAGGTATTGAGAGGAATATTTCAGTAAGGAGCTGGTAAAAGGCCGTAGATTTCATCAATGATAAAACTCGCTACTGCGTAAGCGTATTTATGTTTTCTATTAGTAGCAAATGGAATATCGGCCCGATGTTTAGTAACAAAGATAAAAGGAAAACAATGTCATTCCGAACACGTCGCTATTTATTTTTAATACGGTATGATGTAACCAAACATGAGTTCACAGCTGGATCCTACCAACTACAGCCTCAGGGCAACGGTGACTCATACTGTCATAATAACTATAGTATTTATCGGCAGAATTATTGATTAAATTAAAACTATTCAATAAGTTATCTCTAGCTCCTGACTCATTGACCATTTTAAAATTAAACGCTATTCGAATATATTACCTTGAGGAACGCTTTGTTTTGTGTTTACTTTGGATATTTCTGTAGAAAATTCTGCAAAGGCCCCGAGACGAATCTTAGCAGACTGCAAAAATATGTCGCTATATTTTAAAAACCAATTATTTGAAACTACTAATTGAACAAGGAATCTTGTGGGATACAAGACACAATCCCGCAACAGCGAATAAATGACATCTTTGTACATAGCCGACTGAAGTAAGCTGCATTCTGCAAGGTTTGCCAATATGTAGTAAATTGAGCACGATAACAGTTCCCCGTATATCGCGGTTATCTTCCACCGCTGCACAGCGCTGATAAATATTATAGCCACACATCCTCTGAATACAGCCTTTTTATGTTGTGGACTAAACCAACGGGAAAATCAATGATTGATGCGTTGTTTTCACTTTACTGAACATTCGCTGTATGTATTCAAAAGGAAATTGAAACGATAATGTTTATGCCGTTGGTTTTAATGTAGCAGTACTTATAAATGATTTATTATGGACATTATTGATTAGTTGAACATTATTAAAAGAGCGTTCACTAAAAAACTCACAATCCAACAGTAGTCAAACTTTAGGCTGATTGCTGACTGTGAAACAAAGATGAAGAAAAAAAAAACGTTGCATTGCAACAGTTGTATGCATCAAAACAAAAAAGGTAAAAACCCGTAAAATTGCCTATGGCAAAGAAAACCATAAACATTGCACCTACATTGTCCAATAGTGCTGTGCTCTACGCAACACAAAATAACAGTTCATAAAACAGTTCCACGATGATATACCAGTGAGTGTTACTCACGTAGTGATGTGCGCACGGACGAGCAGTCATTATCTTCTACTCTCCCGAGATAAGTAATTACAGGGGAAATTGGATTTGTCCATTGTTATCTCGGACTTGTGCTAGTGATTCATTTAATTATTAATTAAGGCCTGACATCCAGACTAGTTACTTTCGCCTTTAGTTCATCATTTTATGAACGTTTTTTGGTTCACGTAATGTTTACGTTGTTTTTTGCCAAAGATTTCATGTTCTACATAACATTGCGTTAAGGAAATTGTTCTATTATATTCGTTATATATTATTAGTTAGCAACTAGGAAAACCTGGTTATAATAATACCTTAGATAGGTTACGTATATTGAATTTTTATCGCCAATAATCCCAGTATCGCTTTTCCTTTACTAATAACGTATTTTTAACATTTATTTATGTTCAACATACAGGGTGGCAGGGACATCGACGCGCAAACTGTAACCATGGATCCAGCACATGAGTTTAGAACCCATAGCGTCGAAATTTTTAGTCGGTTAAAAAAAAAAAAAAATTGCTGTTCCATACATTTTGACCGCGGTAGGTATTGCACTTTTCTATGAAACAGAAGATTTTTTCTTTGATAACCGACGAAAAATTTCTACGATATCGGTTCTAAACTCATGTGCTGAATTCATGGTTACAGTTTGCGCGTCGATGTCCCTGCCACCCTGTATAATAAACAGTAATGACAAAGGCAAAGGTTCTTTACGAAACAGTGTTAAAGAGTAATAAAGATGATTATCGCATCAAAATCTACTGAGCGGTTTTTGAGACTGTAAAATTCGTCTGATCTCTTTTATCGTCCAAATGGCTTAAGTTGGTCCTTTATAACATTATTATCTTTTCATTTTCAGTCATTACATTACTCATCGAAATAGGTGATCAATAGATCAGAAGTATTTAATTACTTACTTCACTAACGCTTTGTAGACTAATTGCACGTAGGTAATTGGACTGGTATTAGTTGTTCCAAGTTCCATAGAATAGAGATAATTACCTATAAAAACTTTAATGAAACGTACACCTGATATGTCAGCTACAAATTCCAAATTCAATTTGGAACAGTGATAAATTAGATACTAGACTAGGACTACGGATTTGGGAGACAACTGACGCAAGTAATTTTTCATCGCTCTGTAAGCGTGTGTCGGTATGTCCAGTGCCAACCCATCCTAAGCCAGTCATCAATAAACTATGTCAGTTTCTGTATCATAATTAATCTGGCTGTTGTGGTCACTGTCCGAGAGGATTTGTAGACTTGGCGAGGATTACCGGGATTCTGCGTTGAATTACAATTGTTTCGGTAGGGATGTGGCAGCAACTGGTCTCGACATTCCGCCATGTTGTTTAACATAGACTATTTTTGAAATAACATGTTTTTTTTTAATAAATAAAGGCTATATTACTCTTTATTTTTGTTAGGAAAAAGTATGACGTTGAAGTAGAACAAAGTTTATGTCCAAAGTTTATGCTGGTGTATGCTGAATTAATCGACTGTACTAAAACTTTTTGACTTTAAAGAAGGGATTATACTTCTGAATCATAATCAGCCTGTAAACTTCCACTGCTGAACACAAGTCTCTCAAACATTACTACTTTGACAGTATGGGTCAGTGTTTGCAGTTTCGCGCAAAAACTGAGTTTCGCATCAAAGAAAAGCTTCCTTTTTATTAATTTGAAACAAATAATAACTTACGTTGAACCTCTTTTATTTAATCGGTCATGGTGATAACACGGAAGTGCACCATCTAAATACTCAATGACCTAAATCGATAGAAGGTATTATAATTATTAAATAACTACATCATAAGGAAAGGATGAATAAAAACAAATGAATACTATGGTAGTTTACCGTATGCATATTACGACATTTATAACGATAAGACTCGTTCATTGACGACAGTTGTGTGTATATTTATTGTATATTACAGTTATTTATAAACTACACATATTTTGTCTCGCATCGTAAATCGACGTCGAACGTGATCGCAATTATGATAGCTTGATTATAGCGAAGGCGGGTCTGTCGATTTATTCTGTGAAATACTCGGTTCCAAGAACATTCACGAAGAAAATTCTCCTAACTGCCACCCTTCCGAGTATAATAATGATAGATGTCGAAAATTTACAGTAATTCTCGTGGCACCTTTAAGTAGGAGACAAAAGTAAGCTCGTTTCACTTCATAAATCCGGTGAATGCCTTTATAATTCAGAAGAAGATTTAGAATTATAGTCATTAGGCAACTGTCGGGAAAAATAACGCGTAAAAAGTAGCAGTTATTATTTGTTTTATAAAGTAGATCTTCTTGAAGTGTTATTAGTCTTGATACTCCGGGTTTATTAATAAGATGTGTTAGGGGTAACGATACATTTCTGAAAAGGTTTATTCTTTATGTATTACTAATTACTTAGACCTGAAATAGCCCTACCCTACTACCTAAATTTTGGCAATCCAATTAGATTATCTTACAATTTTCTATCGCCTTGGGAACTTCACGGGAAATATAAGTTAATTAGTTTTTGTAATGTCACAAAATAATGAAAATTTTTAATAAGACTGAGTCTCTAATGAGGCAGAGAAAAAGACTGTTACTTCAAATTGAGCAAAGAATACCTTACAGGCTTTAATTACAATAAAATAGTCAGGTTATCTGCTGGTCTCCATACTTCATACCACAATTTATTAACAGACAGCGAATCTGTATCACATCCTAATTGTTCCTAATTAATAGAGTTAACAATGCGAAACTGCTATTTTATTAAATCACATAAAGAACGCTAGTCACGAATTAACAAGTGGGTGACGTCACTGATGATTCATTCGAATTTCGAATGGTAGCCATTATGAGTTTGCTAAAGTACGACATTGCTTTCGGCCTGAAATGAAAACAATATTCCATCATAGCTTCATAGCCATTTCATAGCTATATTTTGCAGATTAAGTTATATGAGATCAATGTGAATATTTTCACACTAACTTATACGTTGTGCTTGCCTACGTCACTGACGATAATGAAAACTTATCTATGCAGACGTTCCACTTGGGTGCTACAGAACTATCAAACATCCCGCGTACAAAAGAAAATAATTTGTGTGAAAGGCGAAACGCAATTTATATTTTTAATATGGTTTCACACTTAAAAATTAAAAGAAAATCTAACATACTGTGTGAAAAATATCGAATTGACAGAGTTCAATGTTGATTCATTATTCGGAACGTGTATTTTTTAAAGCCGGTTTCGTTGTGCGGATCACAGACAATGCGGCTCAGCTATGATTAAAACGACATCCGATTTATAGCTGGACCGTGCCTACCTACTCATCTTTTTAATATTCGAAATACGTAGCGCTTTGTCGGATAAATTAATACTTTCATATCTACGTTATTAATAGAGCTTTCTTAATTCGTCTGGAGTATTAATATGGTATGCGTGAAACGATCTTATTGCTAGTCCTAAAGTAATTACGTAAATACTTATTATAACTACTTATTAGTGACGTTTATATTGGCACAAAAGGATCAATAATAAATGTAGTTATAGTTCAATACACACAGAACATACGTAACAATAGGAGGAAATGTAATTATTGTGGGGCTTGAAGCTAATGAACAATCACAGTATATCTACACGCTCACATCACTCCTGATTTTGAACGATTTGTTCTACACGACACTATGATTTGACGTAATTTGAATCCGATTACATTGGTGTTATTTGATCGTTACGGATCGCGGATCACTGCCATGATACCACTGACGTAATAAACGTCAATACAACTCAATTTATTGTGATTATAGGAGGCTTCATTGTAAAAATGATAAAAGTAAAGTAGGTAATACTAAAGACAAGAATGAAAAGAGACCTTTACCTATTTATCCATCTATGAAGGTGTATGGCTGAGATACCACAGAAAGTAAACATGACACGCACGTCACGAACAGTTAGCATCTGACTAAACAAATATTACTTAACTACCCAATCGTAATATGTTACACTGTGGTAGTAGTAGCTTAGTTTAACAAATAGGTTTGTTATTAGCACTTGCAGTTACTGATTGAAATCGATTAGAGTGGCAATACCAAACATATCCACTTCTCCAAAATTGCATGGGCTGCTATCCATTTTAACTCTACAATCTTACAAGTTCTGGGTAATTTGTTTTACAATCTCAGCTAGTTATTTCAAGTATTGAAGCTTTCTGAAAATATTAACAGGCAACCTAAAAGCATGGTAATATTATTTACCGTGCTAAAAGGATCCGAATACTACTTGTGAACTAAAAATAAAACATTTCACAAAATAACATCCAGTCTTTACGTTCTGCCAACATGAAACCTGTTGAACAAATATTGATTTTCCGAACAACACGCATAAAAACGTCGATCACAATTCACAACAGACTGACGATGCCAGACAATGCGTTATCTGAATTTGTGCAAAGATTAGCACATATCCGCAGCGCGCGGTCACGTGTGTTGATAACCGCGCCGTTTCTAATACACAACACTATTCATAAGTATAGTGTGCCCAGTATATCTTTGCGTAATATGGCGGCGTTGCATGCAAATGAATATGACAGAAACGGCAAATGTCAGTACTTTTGAATTTAGTTTCCTTTTCCGCTGAATGTCAACGTTTGCTGGCTGGCTGGCTGTGTATTGGATTGGAGCAAGTATTTGAACAAATATTTGCTTATAATATCGAATTCGGCTGGAAGCCGTACAAATAAATAGTAGTTTTAAGCTCTGCGCATATCAGAAACATGCATAACGTTGGTTTGGACATTCAAGTTGCAAATATTGTAGGTACGTTGCCCGATGAAATTGTTTATTGTTTGCAAAACTTTAATTAAAATTTATCTGTAGTAATATTGACAGGCAACGAAATTCAGTCTCGGTTTAAAACTGAGGTCTAAAATATAACTATAATTCAAATCTGGAACCTGCTGTCAAACTAATGTCAATAGTCATGGAATTAGTATGTACTATTTATTAGTTGTTGGTTGTCTACCTTGTTGTGATTTTAATCAGCCAATTAACAGCTAACTAAATATTGATAGCAGAGGCTTTCAAGACAGAAACTGGTGATGCGTATTTGCGAAATGCAAATATTCGATTCAATTGAAGCGTTAATACAAACTATGTACATATCTTCATCGAACTGGGTTATTCTCAATCTGGATAAAGTTCATATAACGGATAGTGTCGGGTAGATAACATATCTTAGAACTTAGTAAGTAGTACAGGCAAGTGTTCCTCAAGTTAGGATATGTAGGTAAAGTTTGGTATCAAGCATCGCGCACCAACCCAACTTGGTCTGGACTGCAAAATGCAATATCCAATATCGTAAGTTTTCTTTTACCATCTTTGTTTTAATATCGCTTCTAGAACCATCTTTGGCTGTTTTAAATGCAGATACATATCGATTATTCGTCCCAGGTTTACACGACACGCTTTGGTGGGTTTTAGGCGACAATAAAGAGGCCTTTAGCCTTGTTTAGGCTATAGATAGAATCAACGAAACACCTAAGTAGGCTGAAAATGTAGTACTTTGTAAAATAAATTACTTCGGACGGAAAAAAGGCAATAGCTTTGTCAGTTTCACACTAACTTGATTTATCTCGAAACTGATTCCATCATCTGTATACACATTTCAGAAATCTTAGTCTGACAGTAAAAATGTAGGTATCGTTTACTAAAAAAATACCGAAACATTCCAGACATAATATTTCTCACCGTAAGTAATAACAACTTCAACAATATTACGACTCCATCCGTCTTCAGACATCAGAGCAAAATTCAGGAGCCGAGTGTACCCACACAATTGAGTTGTCAGAATATTCCTGCGACCTACTTACATACTATGTGGGAGGGAGACAGAAGATGTCTTCACCTCTTTCACGCAGGGTGGAAGGAAATTTTTAATGTAGAAGAGAATTGGTATGGCAGTGTGGTATTCCCTGTTCGTTTGTGTTAGGATTATTCGACGTTCGTGTCTTGTCTTGCCGTATGTTGCGGTTTTGCGAATCGCTTTTGCTGGCAATCTGTATTTTCAAAGGGTTTCTTTGGTTTGGGCGCAAATTTTGCTGAAAGGATTTCCTTACGGACTGGGACACATCGCGACATTGTTTGATTGAGCTCAAAGTCGGCTCAGTATTCGTTCAGCCATTAACCTTTGATGGTTTTAAAGTTTTGGAGAAATTATCTGCGCCTGAAACCAATCAAGTAAAAGTCTACTAGAGATTACAAGAATCTTCAGTTCCTCAAACCACTCGTATTACCAAAATCTCCAAACTAGTGCAGATGGATTAACCAGTATATTTTCAGTGAACCCAAGTAAACCAGGGCGCCTTGCTAATTAATATTTTAGTAGCTCGACTAATTTTATGAAGCAGTGGCCGTATATGTTAGTGATTAATAAATTGGCCAAGTGTTATGACCTCATAAATGACACGTCGTCGAATGTTCCTTAACATGCAGGAACTATTAGCTATTAGGAAAATGAGAACATTAATTATTGTAATAACTAATAACACTACCATTGCTAATGGCGGAGATTTACTTTGTCGTAGGTAATTGGATTTGTGACAGTTTATTTCTTACGGTTCATAACAAGTTACGTTTGTAGCTTCGCACACGTAGAAATACTTATTATATTTTTTTTCCCTAAAGTACTTTCTTATTTTACAAGCTTTTATTTTGGGTTTGTAAGATAACTGTTGGATAATATATTATTATGACAACAAACCTTCAGCAAATAGATTCAGTGGAACCTCTTGCGTCATCCATCATTTAATTGTCATGCTTACATCTTTGGGCACGGCCATCTCCATCATTTATAATGAGACTAACCCTGTCTTTCATTATGCAGAAACAGCTGCAAAATTATCTAATAATCATTAAACCAAAGACAAGATTTACCGAAACTGAAACAAGAGCAAATAAGCAATAAAGAGCAATTAAGTTGTATCGATGTAGCCTGCATCCCATAAACAGTATCCAGAATCTAGCTCAAGGCTAAGTCTAGTTGGCATCCCTCCACCATCCATGAGGCTATGTTCTGCGTCCTATAATTTACTAACCTTGGTATATTTACCAACTATTCCTTTGATATGTTTTGGCACAACAGTATGTGGTTTTTTGAGTGTGAAAACTAAAACCTTCATGCTTAATATATTTTTCATAAACTGCATGTTTTCTGCGTACGGCTGATGTACCTAATGATTATTGTTGGCTTGCCTTCCCGGCTTAAATAGTAATTGTAATATTTATTTTGACAGATTCAAGGTGACACTTAATTTGAGCGTACATATAGCCTGGAACAAAATAAATGATCAATGCCCTCATGCTAGAAAAAATCTGTGTGACAGGCGTCAACCGTCCGTCCATTAATTGGGATTGATGTGTCTCAGAAAAGTGATAATGAACTGCCAATGTATCCTGGGCACACTATTTTATTTGTAGCCAAACATTTTTCTTACAATCTATTTCTTTTACAATCGTGCGTCTGTATTTATCGCACTGACCACGTGTTACTATTATGGATGCAATAATAAGAATTGGTTACTTATCGCTTGTTGTTACTCCTGAGATTATTACGTTTGCGTATTACCGGCGGCGCCGTGTTTACAAACATTCGAGTATTTCGTATTAAAGATACAGTCATCCGAGATGTTTGTATCAGATCGAGGGAAATAGTAGCAGACTATAAGAAGTAGTGTGGGAGACATGGAATCAAATCAAAAGTCATGTATTCAAATTAGGCTGAGAATCAGTACCTGTATTTTTCAATCAAACCTGTATTTTTTCAAACCATATAACTCGTATAGTCTCGCTCTACTTTTATAAATACCTGGAGTAGCCCATTGGTTAAAGCCAACAGAGGATCCATTAATGTTAATAGTTTTGGTCTTGAAAGAAGATTGGCACTCTTTTTGGCAAAGGGCACCATCAATTTCATTAGGATTCTCGTATTCTACTATAGATGGTGTAATTCTATGAGCTATATTATTTTCAAACATTTTGCAACGACTAGCTGTATAAGGCCTGCATTCAAGTTTATGTGGCTTTTTATGTAATGGCACGGGGAAGCTAGCTAATAAACCACAGTGGTCGGACGTTCAGTCAATTAACACTAATTTATTTTTGGCATCACAATCACTAAATATAATACCAAGACCAGTTGACGAAGAAGCTGTGATCCTAGTAGGTTCAAAAAACAAGTTATAAGACCTAAAAAGATTGAGAAGTCTAATACTTAATGGAGTAACATCTAAAATATTAATATTGAAATCTCCACATTAAATAATACTTTTGTTACTTGATTTCGACCTATTGAGAAAATCCTCCATTACCGATTCGAAACTAATAAAATCTCCAGAGGGGGGTCGAATGTTGGGAATACTGTCAACATCATCAACCACAGTGAGTAGACCAGTGCTAACGGCCGCGACTTACGAGTTGTAGGTCGTAGGTTCGAACTCAGTCAGGCGCTTTCATTTGTGTAAATTTTTTCATCACCGCTACTCTCAAAACATCGAGAGGAAACCGGCAACTTCATCAAAGTCATGTGACATCTACCAACCTGCACTAGCCCGCGTGGTGGATTACGGCCCACTCTCTATTACTGACAGGAAATCTGTGTCTTAGCAATGGGAACATTATAGGCTGATTATGCATCAACAACTAACGCATCGTTTTGAACTTAAACAAATGTCCTTTTAAATGGTGTAAGGTTTGAACAGGTGCTTGTACGGTAAAAATGGTGTAGATTAGTCCGTTTTCGGTTTACGTTTTGCCAATGGTGTAGTTTTAATTACGGACTCTTAAAATGCGTCCTAAATATATCACCAGTGTCCTTTCCAGAGCATATTAATGCAGGCTTTCGGCCAATTCTCATTCATCCGACCCAACAATCGGCAACTATAAAAACCGCTACAATTCTGTCGGCACTGCTCTTTGTGTGGCAGCCGGCAGAGGGCGCAAATGCGAGAGGGCTGTCAAAGGGACCCTCCACTCGCTAAATACAAGGGCCCTCCGTAGAATACCTGCCTCATTAGCGTGGATTTGCGGACTCTTTCCAACCACTCCGGATTCGTTTGAACGTTTCATTATACGGTTATGTTTGGTTTACTTTTGTTATGATTTTTGGTGCATATTGTTGTCTTTTTATTTATTTTGGAAGTACTTTATGCATGTGCACATCGTTCATTTACTACAACTACAATGACCAACACTATCTAGTGAAGGTGCTGTTCTCAAATCGTCCTTAAATCTCTGAGGCTGAGATCTATAAAAGTTACTTAGCACGTGCTTTCACTTAGAAATGTTCCCATCGCTTTCTTACAATATTGTGGTCTGTCAGTTTTGCGACAGTGACAGGAATAAGGCTTAGTAACCTTGTCAGGTTTCTTAGTAAAAGCCTCTAACAAAGCCTATTTTCTTGCGGGCGGAAGTCAGCTCATTCACTGTTCCGATATTCTATTCACCACAAGCTGCACAGTTCGAAGACTGGCAAGCAAGAATAGTTAATTAAGTATACTTTATCGCCGAATAGTGGGTGGTCGGGTGCGCAGAGCACTAGGCTTAACCCGTAGATAACCTCACAATTAAATAAGTGACGATGTGATGTGGTACAAAATTTTGCGCGATAAAACCTGGACTTCAACGACGAATCACAGCTAAGCATTTATATCTGCCAGAAGCGTTTCTTTACTGAGCATGTCGACAAGAAAACAAATCAATTGCCAGTAACCGGGCCAAATTCAGGCTCCGGGCTGCTACTTATGATTCCCATTGGAAAAACCCAATACACTGTCTGACCGAGGTTCAAAACTAGGACCCCATGGCACGGAGTCACGCTCTCTAAAACTAGACAAATGAAGCCGAGCAAACATAACCGAGATTCCAATTTCTTCTCCATTAAGAAGGCAGCTTCCGCCCACACCCGGTAAACAGCTCATTACGAAGCACGTGCCTCTAATCCCCAGACAGGAATCCGACAAGTTTACGTCGCAATGAGGATCAACCTTGTGTCACTAATTGGACAACCTCCTTGAAGACACGGTCGATACTTGCGACTTTCCGTTGGAAATACTTCCATTACACGTGCTAGACTTTAATTAGGAGGTGAAGACAAGACATGTCATGCCGAGAATGTTACGAAGCCATGAGTTCATGACAATATTCAAATTGGATCCATATATAAAATCATTTTTGGCAGTCTGAGCTGAGTTTAAACACATTTCATTATATTGCAGTCCACTTCCAGATATAGTTCCATCCAGTCGCGTATGCGCTGGCACTTTCAACTTGGATCAAGGCAAACAACACTTGCTTAGTCGCCTCGTCAGACTTTGAACCAGTCCAACTCATAACAACTAAGTTCACTCCCGAATAAACAGAAACAAATGACGAACTACCAAGAGTACTTAGCTGTTCCGTTCCTAAAATGGACCTCAACATAAAGCTAAGCTACCTGCACAAACAACGCTAATAGCTGGTAAAACACTGCACCACCCGCGTTCAAACTCTTGATGGTCTGGAGATAGTGGCTCGCGTAAGTCGCGTGTGTGAATTGCATTGGCCCACTTCACTCCGTGTGCCTGCAGATAGCTTGCTACTTGAGTGGAAGCATTGTTTATCAACACATTAGCTTGTAGCAGTTCTTGGATTAAAATGAGCTATTGAATATACTGCAACACTGAATTGAGGAAAGGTGGTCTCGATCTGTAGTTATTGGTAAAATAGCAGGATGCCTGTGACTGTCTTCTCGACATAAGGTTTTTTAAGCCAGTTTTTTTTTACTCACGGTCATATAATAATAATAATAATAATAATAATAATAATAGTCTGTGGCCCGACTGTCAAGCTGACAGTGAAAGAAAAATTTACTCCAATATTTTTTAGTATTTTTTACTATAAATAATCAAAAAATAATCTTTTGATATGTGTTCCTACACCATTTTTATGACCGGAATTACTACACCTATAATATATCATGATGGATGTAACAATAGAGAAGAGAATATTATACAATGCTGACACGAAGTCGGGCACGACAAATTGAAATCACACGCCCAACACCTTCGGGTTCGTCGCTCAGTTCCGCCTCGCAGTTGCCGGAACCTGCTCCAGACGTGAGTCCAGTGACACCGGCCGCTGCAGTTGCGTCGAGCTCGAGCGACGAATACTTTTCGCCGCCGACGACACCACCACCAGTACGTCGACGCGGAAGAGGCCGACCACCGGCCAGCTTAGGACTCCGAGGCCCACCGGCCTCTGATAGGGTCCCCGCTACCGGTGGAAGTGTGCAGCGCATGAGATGGACACAAACTGTCAATGAAAATGTCATGCGCGCATACTTTGGGGCTACAGACGGGGGAAGTAACTTGACTGCGTACCGTGGACGGATGCTCTCTCTGTTTCAGGTGCTTGAGCCAGCTGTCAACGTGTCGGCGCAACGACTGTCGGATCAGGTGCGGGTCATCCAGCGTAACCATATGCTGGATGACGTTGTACTTGATCGACTTCGCCTCGAATCACGGAATAGCCACGTTACACCTGCTTCGTCACTGGTCGCGGTGCAACTGCAAAATTTACCCAGTTTTTCATCGCGACCCAACCGCGTTGATGAAGATGATGATAATGAGGCTTTATCCGTGAGTTCCCAGTGCAATGTAAGATTGAGGAGCGCTTTGGAGGATGCTTTCCGTGAGTACCGATCTATTCCGCCTGAACTCAGACCACGTTTACCTCGTTTGCCCATGCATAAGAAAAACAAGGCGCTGGTGTGTGCTCTAGACTCGCAGCTGTCGAATTGTTTTAACGACAGCAAAGACCTGAACGATACCCATTCAATCTTGTACTGTGCCGCTGTTGCGGCATGTCGTGTAGCTCATGTCAAATTCCCGACCAGTGACAGAGCCACACGACCAAAACCAGCTGTACCAGCTTGGCAGTGCAGGATTGAACGTCGTATCGGGGAGGCTAGAGCACTCATCGGCAAGCTAATCTGCTTCAGAGAGGGCAATACTCGCCCCAGAGTGATGCGCTTTGTGAGGCGGGCGTTCTCGGGGACTGATATTAATTCTCGAGATTATTTGTCCCGCGTCACAGAGCGTATCGACTTCCTGAAGCAGAAGATCTGTGCATGGGCAAACCGTATTCGTCGGTACAGGCGGAGAGTGGAGCGGTACACTCAGAATCGCACATTCCAGAGCGATGAAAGGTGGGTTTACAGGGATTGGGAGCGACCGGATCAAGATGTGACTGACACACACCTACCAGATGATGACGCCATGTGTTCTTTCTGGCGAAACATCTGGTCGGTGCCTGTCAGTCACACTGAGGGTGATTGGACTGGGAAGATCGAGCGAGCGTGCGAACTAATACCAGAAATGGGGGCACTTATCATCAGCCCCCAAGATATTGCTCGTGCAGTTCGTCCGTTGCCTAACTGGAAATCTCCAGGGCCGGACGGACTACACAACTTTTGGATAAAGTGGTTCCAAAGGTCGCACGCCCCCTTGGCATCCCAGTTCCAGTCAGCCTTAGAGTCTGGGTCGCTGCCCCAATTCCTAACGACAGGAATAACCCACCTGCTCCATAAATCAGGTAGTACCGCGGATCCCAAAAATTATAGACCGATCACTTGTCTACCGACGGTCTATAAAGTTCTTACATCCATCTTGAGAGCTAAAATTAATAAACATATAGACACCTACTCCATCATGTCTGTCTCTCAAAATGGATGTAAGAACGGGTCCCGCGGTACTAAGGAGCTACTTCTCATTGATATGGCCATTAGCCAACAGGTTCGTCGTTCCCGAAAGGATCTGTCGACATGTTGGATAGATTATAAGAAGGCCTATGACTCGGTGCCACATACATGGCTCATGAGGGTGCTGGAGTTGTATAAAGTAGATACAACTCTGCGCACCTTCCTGATGACGTGTATGGGGCAATGGAGGACGGTCCTTCGCTATCCAGGATGTCGAAATATCCAGAGGAATAGCGACCCGATAAGGATCGAGCGAGGCATATTCCAGGGCGACAGTTTGAGTCCGCTTTGGTTCTGCTTAGCCTTGAATCCTCTAAGCACGCTGCTGGAAGATTCAGGTCTAGGCTATCGGCTGAGGAGAGGTGGTCAGGTTATATCTCACCTCCTCTACATGGATGACCTAAAACTCTTTGCCCCCAACAATTTGCAACTGATGGAGCTACTGAAAATTACTGTAACTTTCAGTAGCGCCATCATGATGGAATTTGGTGTGGACAAATGTGCGGTCATGCATGTAAAGCGAGGGGAGATTGTGGAATCCGTGGGAACCCAACTCTCGGATTCCACAAACCTTAGAGCCCTCTCCGCAACCGAAACCTATAAGTATTTGGGTATGTCGGAAGCGTTGGGTATCAATGCTACTGACATGAAGCAATCGTTGAAGGAGCGCTTCTTTGGCCGCCTGAAAAAAGTATTTAATAGTCTTTTATCAGGCGGCAACAAGGTGCGCGCCTTCAATGGTTGGGTCATGCCGGTTTTGATGTACTCTTTCGGCATACTCAAATGGACTCAGACCGAACTCGACGCCCTGGATAGGAGGGTCCGTACGCTGCTAACTGCAAATCGAATGCATCACCCACGGTCATCGGTAATGAGGCTGTATATCCCGCGAAAGTGTGGAGGTCGAGGCTTTCTAAACGCTAAGAACCTCCACAATCGCGAGATATGCAGTCTCAGGGAATATTTCCTAGAAACCGACGTGGGGATGCATCGAGATGTAGTTGCGGTGGATAAGGGCCTCACACCGCTCTCCTTGGGTAAAGAGAACTGGCGCAAGCCAGTTGTGCTTGACACTAATGAACGCATGGAGGTATGGCAGAGTAAGGAGCTTCACGGACGCTTCTTCCGGGCCCTACATGGGCCCGATGTAGATCTACTAGCGTCCGTAGCCTGGCTGCGTTACGGTGACCTCTTTGGAGAAACCGAAGGTTTTATCTGTGCAATTATGGACGAAGTTATGATGACGAACAATTACCGGAGATTTATTGTTAAAGACGGCACGGTTGACATCTGTCGGGCATGCCACCGGCCGGGGGAATCAATTAGGCATATTATCTCCGGGTGTTCTCGTCTAGCTAACGGAGAGTACTTGCATAGACACAACCTTGTAGCTAGGATAATCCATCAGCAACTTGCTCTGAAATACAATCTTGTGGAATCGGAGGTGCCGTACTACAGGTATGTGCCCGACCCAGTTCTCGAAAATGGTAATATCACATTGTACTGGGATCGATCCATCATCACTGACAGGACTATTGTTGCCAATAAGCCTGATATAGTGGTGATGGATCGATCAGAGCGGCGCGCAATGATTGTTGACATAACTATCCCGCATGATGACAACCTCGTGAAAGCCGAGAAAGATAAACAAATCAAGTATCTTGACTTGGCTCGCGAGGTTGTCGACATGTGGGATGTGGACTCAGCGATCATTGTGCCGATAGTCGTGACAGCCAATGGCTTAATAGCCAAGAGCCTCGACCAACACCTGAGGAGGCTCTCGTTGGGCAGCTGGATCAAGGGCTTGATTCAGAAAGCGGTACTTCTGGACACGGCTCGCATCGTCAGGAGGTTCCTCTCTCTGGAGCCCTGACCACCGGTAGCTTGGACCCTGTTCCCGATACCGGTGGGCTACTATTTTTTATATTTTTAAATGTTTTTATACTTTTTATATTCTAATATTTAAAAATATAACTTATATGTGTTTAAATTCAAATAAAGGAGATAATAATAATAAAATGACCATGTCACGTTGTACTGGGATCGGTCTATCATCACTGACAGGACTGTTGTCGCCAACAAACCTGATATAGTGGTGATAGATCGATTAGTGCGCCGCGCAATGATTGTCGATGTTACCATTCCACATGACGGGAACCTCGTGAAAGCTGAGAAAGATAAACAAATCAAATATCTTGACTTAGCACACGAGGTTGTTGACATGTGGAATGTGAGCTCGACTATCATTGTGCCGATTGTCGTATCGGCCAATGGCCTGATGGCCGAAAGCCTCGATCAACATCTATCGAGGCTCTCGTTAGGCGGTTGGATCAAGGGCCTGATTCAGAAGGCAGTACTCCTCGATACGGCTCGCATTGTGAGGAGGTTTCTGTCTCTGGAGCCCTAACCACCGGTAGCTTGGACCCTGCTCCCGCCACCGGTGGATCACTATTTTTTTATATTTTTAAATGTTTTTTTTTTTTTTATACTAATATTTAAAAATGTAATAAAATAAGACCTTTTTTTTTTTTTTTTTTTTTTTTTTTGTGGATGGGAAATCATCAAATGACCCCTCCCGCTCTGGGTGGAGCGGAAGGGAGTGTCAGACTTTTACTGACTAAAACCCACCCGTGTTCCGTCCTTAGCCCTTTCTGTTCCAGGGCAGCGGTTAACCTTTCGGAAAATCCCGCCGCCCCGGCAGGCTTCGGCCCTGTGGGGCCCCGTCCTCTGCTGACATCTCTTTGAGGCGCGCGTGGAACACAACGCGCCGTCCGGCACGGGCCTGGTCCTGATCGGACGGTGAGCTACCCATTACTCACCGCCCGCAGGCCCGCGCCTACGGTGGCCGGGAGTCGTCACGCGGCTCCCGACGCCCGGAGCGTCTCCCGCGGCGGCTGAGGCGTGAGGTATTTTCTCTCAGCCTCCCCGCCACCTCCTTCGCTAGCATGACTGCTTCGCAGAAGGAGGTGACTGCCTCCCACTCCCTCTCGCCCCGGACCATGGCTTGCACCAGGGCCGGACGCGAGAGGTCGCCGCCGTTGCCGATCGCCTCTACGAGGACACGGCGGGGCTCCGCCCAAGCAGGGCAGACCGCCACCGTATGCTCCACCGTGTCCTCTGGGCGATCCTGGCAGTGGTGACACCCGGGCGTCTCCTCCCGCCTGATGATATGCAGGAACCTCCCGAAACATCCGTGTCCGGAGAGGACCTGCGTCAGGCGGTACGTGAGAACGCCGTGACGCCTCTCTAGCCACTCCTCAAAGAGGGGTCTTATCGCCGCTATCGCGGCGTGCCCTGCGCTGGGTTGCGATAGTCGCGCCTTCCATTCCGCCATGAGATCGCGCCGGAGGTCCGTCCGCTCCGCAGCGATTTGCCGCGGGTGCAGAGCTTCCCCCCGGCTTAGTGCCTCCGCGCGCCAATCATGCAGGCGCGCGAGCACTATCGCCTCCAGATCCCATGGCGGCAGTCCGGCAAGGAGGCTTGCTGCCTCGCGCGAGATCGTGCGGTAGCCCCGGATCAGCCTTACGGCTACCACCTTCTGGGGCGCGTTCAGGTAGTGTGCGGCTCGAAGCCGCAGTGAACGCGCCCACACCGGGGCCCCATATAGGGCCATGGACCGCACGATCCCCGCGTAAAGCCTCCGGCAGGAGGCGTTTGGCCCCCTCAGGTTGGGCAGGAGCCGCTTTAAGGCGGCCCCGGCCCGTTCCAGTTTGGGGGCCAAACGTCGGAAATGCTCGACGAAGTTCCACCGGCAGTCGAGGACGAGACCCAGGTATCTCATCGTTGCCTCGACGCCGATGTGAACCCCTCCTACCATCAGTTGGGATCCCGAAGGTGGCCCGTACCGGGGCCCATGAAAGGACATGGCCTCGGACTTGTGCAATGCCACCTCGAGACCCAACCGCCGGATCCTATCCACGACTATCGCAGCCCCGCGTGTCATCGCGTCGGCCGCCGCCTGATACGACCTCCCCTGCGCCAGGACCAGCGTGTCGTCAGCGTAGCAAACTACGCTGACGCCATCAGGGAGGTCTGCCCGCAGCACCCAGTCGTAACCGATGTCCCACAGGAGCGGCCCCAGAACCGATCCCTGTGGGACACCGCACGACATCTCTCGCCGGTTCCAGTTCCCGTCGCGACCGGGGTAGATGACGGCTCTGTCCGTCAAATACGCCCCGACTACTCGACGGAGGTAGGTCGGCACCCGGTGATACCGGAGTGCCTCCCCAATGCAACTCCAGGGCAGGGTGTTAAACGCGTTGGCGATGTCGAGTGACACCGCCACGACGACCCCACCCCGGGACACCGCATCCCCCGTCGTGAGGGCTCTAACGCGCATGATGGCGTCCACCGTCGAGCGCCCCTTGCGGAAGCCGAACTGGCTATCCGCAAGATCCGGCCCCGTCCCCACCAGGTGCCCGACGAGGCGGCCCGCAATCACTCTCTCGAAGAGCTTGCCAACCTCGTCGAGCAGCACAATGGGCCGGTATGCGGACGGAGAGTCCGCAGGGCGCCCTGGCTTCTGAATGAGGACCAGCTTCCCCGTCTTCCAACGCAGTGGAAACTGGCCTCTCTCCATGCATGCGCTTAAGAGCGCCTCCAGTCGAGGCCCGAGAGCCGTCGAGGCCAGGACCCAGGCTTTACCCGGCAAGCCGTCGGGTCCTGGGGCGGTATTTTTGGCCTTCAGCCTGATTACCGCCGCTCCCAGCTCTACCCCGGTCACTTCAGGGGTGTCGTCGTCGTCGTCCGTGTGGTCCGCTTCGGACACCGCTATTGGCGGAGCCATAGGCGGGGGAGTATGCTCCCCCCGTGAAGGGAACAGAGCGCTCACCACCTCCTCCACCAGCTGAGGGCGGAGACTCTGCGTCAGCGGGGGGGCCCAGGTGCGGAGTTTATTCCGCACCATTTTGTAAGGGCGCCCCCATGGATCTCTGTTCAGAGTCTCCAGCATCTCCTCGCGGGCCATATCCTTGGCCCGCTGGACTGCCTCTCGGAGGGCGGTCTTCGCCACTCTGTACCCCTCGTACAGCTCCGCCTCCGTGGCTTCCGCATCCGGAGGGCGGATACGGCGCCTGCGGTGCCTGGTATACCGGTGTCGCGCGTCAACGCACGCCTTGCGTAACGCCGCGATCTCCTGCGACCACCAGTACACCTGGCGTCGGGCGCGTCCTGGCCGGACTCGGGGCATTGCCACGTCACAGATCTCGGACATGGCCTCCCGGAACCACTCCGCCTCATCGTCAATATCAGCAGGCCTGTCCGGTGAATACACCCAGGCCTGCACGATCGAGGCTTCCAGGAGAAGCTCCCGGTCCAGCTGCTTCAGCGCCCACCGCGGACCACTCGGGGCCTGTTGGACCAGCGCGCTAGAGGTCTGGGTGGAGACATCAAACCGGATATACCGGTGATCGGAGTAGGTCTCCACCTCCTCCATGACGCGCCAGTCAATGACCTGCTGCGTCAGAGCGGGGCTGGCGAACGAAATGTCCACTACCGACTCGCCCCGCATCCGCACACACGTAGGAACAGAACCCCGATTTAGGACGACCAGGCCTGTTTCCAGAGCCCAGTCCTCCACCATCCTGCCCCGCACGTCCGTGCACCGGGAACCCCAGGCCAAGTTCTTGGCGTTGAAGTCCCCGAGCACTAGCACGGAGAAGGGATGGTTCCTGGCGACGACGACACTCAACTCTGTTAAAGAGTTCTGGAACTCGGCGAGAGTTCGGCTCGGAGAGAAGTAAACTCCCACTACTACAATCTCTCCGAACCGTGCTGCTACGCACCCCTGTCCCTTCGTGACACATTCGAGGGACGGGGTGCCGGCGGCAGCCGACGAAATTATAGCCACTGAGCCGCTAAGGTCCTCCACCCAGTCATCTCTGGGCGGGACAAAGTACGGCTCAGCGACCACGGCGATGTTAATCGACCACTGCGCCATGCTCTGGAGCAACAAGTCCTGAGCGCAGGCGCAGTGGTTGATGTTCGCCTGGAGGAGACGTAGCGAAGCCATTACTCCTCCATTTCAGTCCCCTCCCGGGCCTCTTGAGGAGGCCCTTCAGCAGCGGCGGCGGTGGCGGCAGCGGCGGCGGTGGCGGCGGCGGCGGCGGTGGCGGCGGCGGTGGCGGCGGCGACGGTGGTGGTGGTGGCGACGGCGGCGGAGGGCCTGCCTTTCCTCCTGGCTTCGGTGGGTGGGGCGCAGGACTTGCTCCCCGCCCGGTGATCGGCCGGCTTGCCAGCAGCCGCACATGCGACGCAGTGCGGCGTGGCGTTGCACGAGCCGGCCTTATGTCCGGGCATACCGCAGCGGAAGCACAGAGTGCTGCGGTCCTCCGAGGTGCACATGGCGCTTGCGTGGTACCCCACGAGGCATCGATAGCACCTCAGAGGTCTGGGCTCCAGCAGCTTGACCTGCGCTGACACCCAGCCCACCAGGAGCCTTCCGCCCTCCACTATCTGTCTCGCCGCCGTCACAGGACAGCTTACCGTTATGGTTCGCATGCCCGTGAAGTCGGGACGTATGGTGCCCGCCTTCACCTGGTCGGCCAGACACCCGCCCGTCCCGACGACGGCGGCTACCACCTCCTTCTCCGTAACAGAGTCATCCAGGCCCATAATGCGCATATCTGCGCACTTGACGGGCCTGGAGACTCGAGCCTCGTCCGCGTTGAGGGACGCCCTTAGCTTCTCAGCTAGGGCGTCAGCGGTGGGGCCACTCGTCGCACCGGGGATCTCCAGCATGCGGGCACCAGTAGCGGTCACCCTATGCCGGAGGCCTCCGGTGATCCCCAGCTCCTGGAGGTTCACCGTCGCTTTTGCCTTTGTGAGCACGTCACAGTAGGTCACTCCCCTCTTGACCGCGTCCGGCTGTAGTGTTATGACTACAGCCGCGGTCTTAGGGGAGCGAAGCCTAGCCGCAACGGCTCGCTCCTTGCGGCGCCGCCTTTGCGCCTTTTTCCTGGCCGCCTTGGCCGCCTTCTTCCTCTCCCCGACCACTTGCCACTCTGCGGTGGTCGTGGGAGATTTTTCTGGGAGAGGCGAAGGCTCTGGGGCCCTCGCCTTCCCAGCCGCTTTGCCCTTCTTCTGGGCCGGCGCCGGTTTTTCCGGCGCAGAGGCTCCGCCAGCCGACGCCGGTTTCGCCAGTGCCGGTTTCGCCGGCGCCGGTTTCGCCGACGCCGGTTTCGCCGACGCCGGGGCTCCACCTGCCGACGTTGGTTTGGCCGGCGCCTGGGCCCGGCCAGACGGCCCGGGCTTAGGGGCGGCAGCGGTCGCGTATGAGGTCGCCTTCGGCCCCGGATCCGTCCTACCCGCCAAGGGGGGGCGCAAAACGATCCCCTCCAGGACGGCGAACCGCGCCTGGAAGGTCGCCAGCTCCTGCCGAACCAGGTCCAAGACCTGGTTCTCCACCGGCACGGGCCTGCTTGGAGGTTCCGCCTGCACTTTATCGGGGACCTTCAGGCCGGCCAGGTCTGCACGGAGCCTCCGGTTCTCCTCTTGGAGAAGCTCCGTGGCAGCCGTCAGGCGAGCCACATCCGCCCGCAGTGCGGCCACTTCGCCAGCCGAAGGACCGGCGTAGTTGGCCGCCTCCGCTGCCGCCATAATGGAGGCCATTGCCGCGTCCATGGCCTTGTTCTTCGAGTCCTGGCGCTTCTTCAAGGCCACGACCCGGATTGCGGCCTCCACGACCGCCGCAAAGCCCTTCTTGCGTTCCGCCTCGGGGCTGCCAACCTCAACCGCCTCGTCGCTTGAGGGCTCCCAAGCCGTCCCACCCTCCTTTGCGGGCTCCTCCGCTCGCTCTGCCGCCTCCCGAGCAGTGAGCCCCCTCCCTTTGCCTCTCTCCCGGGCTCCTCCCCGCCTACTGGTGGAGATTTTCCGCGCCGAGGCCAGCTCCCAGTCAGAGGACGACTCCTGGCCGTCCAGTGACCTTGGCCGCTTGCTTCGTCCCTGTCTTTTTGCAGCGGCCGTCTCCTGGGCACGGCAGGGGCTCCCTGAGCCTACCGTGCTCGCTCCTCCAGATGCAGCGTCGGACTCCGACCCCGCATCACTCCTCACCTTCTTCGTTGTTTTGGGTTTATTTAAATGTTTCATAATTGTTCCCACGAGTAAAAAACTTTTTGTACTTGCTCAAAATAAGGTGGTTCGCACTAGCGACTAAACCAAGCTACCCATTAGTCAAGCTTCTTACCTCCCTCACGGTGCGCCGCCGCTTGGAGGTTTGGGGAATTTTTTATAGAGGTTAAATCTTCCTCGCGGTCCGGGCGGTTAAGCCAGGACCCTCGACCCCCGTCAAATGTCAGAGACATGACCTTGACAGTCTTCGGGGCTACGAGATTAACGGTGGCAGGAGGGGGGGGTTACCCCTCCTGCCTGCCCGGCGGCAGGGTAAGTGCACACCGGGCCCGCTCTTACTCCACAACAGTTGCCGCTCTGCTCCTCATAGCGACGTGTGTGGAGCGCTCCTCTTGGCAGAACATTAGCGTGCGGGCAGCGAGATCTCATTGGGAAATAATCCCAACAAGAAATCGCTGCCCGCACCCCGGGATGCACCGGCCCGAACACTGGTCTTCCCCCCGGACGTATCCAGAAGGGAACTCCAGTGCCCAGGCGCACGTGGAGGTTTTCTGCCCTGGCACCCCAAAATAAGACCTTTAAACAAATAAACGACATAATAATAATAATATATTTATTTGCGAAAAACACGGTATACATAGTTGTTTAAATTAATATAAGGTCCAGCATGTTTTGCTTAGAATTAAAGCATGCAAACTTATAAGTACCTACACTACAAATGTTACAATCTATACAAGCAAAAGGCAAAATTAAAGTCTATGTTCCAAAAATTGCTTAATACTATAATAATTATTTTGAGTCAACCAATTATACAGTTTAATCTTAAACAGCCTACAGTTTAACGTTTTTAAGGTATTTGGTAATTTGTTAAATACACATACACACATAGCTAGACAGCTCTTATTGTATTTTGCCAGCCTACAAATCTCTTCTAGTACCAATCTGTGCTGGTACTGATCACGCCGACTACGTGAGCTTACTTCTTCTATTGTTTTAAACAACTGTAAATGTTTTTGTACGAACATAGACACTTCATACAGATACAATGAAGGTAATGGTAGCAGACCAAGCTTTTTAAAAATGGGTTGGCATGATTCATCGGATGGGATCCCGTAAATAGCTCGTATACATTTTTTTTGGGCAACAAACGCTCTACTTTGGTCGGTACTATTTCCCCAGAAAATTAGTCCATACCGTAATGAGGACTCAACATAGGCCTGGTAAGACATCACAGCCGTTTTTATATTAGTGACCTTCTTAATTTGCCTAAGGGCGTACGCGAATTTATTTATTTTATTACACACATGGTCGACCTGGGCTTTCCAATCTAAATGTTCGTCAATAACTACACCTAAGAACTTAGTTTGTGTCATTTGGGTAAGCTTGGGTATGTTCATTTTAAAATTAAATTTGTCATTATGAGATTGATTGAATTGAATGTATACAGATTTATTAAGATTAATCGATAAATTATTATTATTTAACCAGCTAATTAAATTGTCAATTGTATTATTTATGTCCGTTTCATGATCCGTAATAGTTTTACATTTTTTGTCACCAGTAATAATAATAGAAATATCATCAGCAAAAAGGAAACATTTGTGATTGGTTATATCTACTATGTCGTTTATGTAGATAATAAATAAGATAGGACCCAATATGCTACCTTGGGGTACGCCACATTTTACATTTTTATATTCAGACGAGTAGAGTGTCATTTCCCTCTTTTCGTTAAGCTTGGTGATGACTACAGTCTGTCGTCTATCAGTTAAGTACGATGATAGCCACTGAAGTGGCAATCCTCTGATTCCGACAGACTCTAGCTTCTTCAATAATATGTCATGTGAAACTAGGTCAAACGCTTTTGACAAATCAAAGAATAAGCCCGTTGATAGGTGATTGTTATTGATACTCGTAGTACTGTTTTTAAAAGAGAAAAAATGGCTAAGGTAGTGGATTTTCGTTTTTGAAAACCAAATTGTTCCTTGTTTAAAATATTGAATTTTTCACAATAACTAATTAATCTTTGGTACATACATTTTTCATATATTTTTGAAAGGATGGGTATTAATGTTATGGGCCGATAATTGTCCATATTACATCTTTCACCCTTTTTAAATATCGGCTTCACAAGGGACATTTTTAGGGCATTAGGAAACACGCCCTGTGAAAAGGATAGGTTGATTAGATATGTCAATGCCCCGCTTATTTCATTAATACATGTCTTTATTATTTTGGTGCTAAGTTCATCGTAACCCTCAGAAGTAGTGTTATTTAACGATAACATCTGTTCTCTTACCTCACTTTCGGACATTGGCGTGAGGTACATTGAATTAGCAATTAGGTTTTTATTAGAGCACTTGGTGTTACAGTTTCGCGTTATGAAAGTATTTGTATAGTGATTATTAAAAGCAGAGGCGATTTCTTCCGGTTTTGTAATTACGGTGTTGTCAATTTTTATGTGTTCAATATTGTCTTTGGGGGTCATATTGTACATTTCATTTTTTATAACTGTCCATGTGGCTTTACATTTGTTGTCATTCTTATTAATATACTTAATATTAGCATTGCGCTTGGCATTGTAGATACATTTTTGTAGCAGACTCGAGTATGTGGTATATTTTGTCTTGTTAGCTTGATTTTTATTTTTATAGTATTGGTATCGTAGGCAACGCTTGGTTTTAGAACTATGTTTTAGACCTTTACTTATCCACTTTTGTTTTGTTTTTTTATTTAAGTCTATTTTAACCCTTACCTTTGGAAAGCAGAGATTGTGAAACAGACATAACAATTCATGGAAGCAATCAAATGCCCTATTTGCATCCTTCTCCATGTATATGTCTGCCCAAGACAAGTTTTGTATGCATTCTCTAAACTTAAGTGTATTATCCAGATTGTTATCTCTTTTATAGATATGGTATATTGCTGTTTTTGCTGTCTGAAACCTTAAAGGAAGGCTTAGCATTTGAGCTGTATCGTGGTCAGATAGATGAAGTGGTAGTACTCTTCCGATAGCATCAGGTATATTACTTAAAATATGGTCTATACACGACGATTTACGAGTGGCTACATTAATATGGATTTTAACATTGTGACTACGTGCTATGTCTTGAAATACTTGAGTGATTTTTCCTTTTTTTCAAAGTATTTATATTAAAGTCACCTGTTATAACTATGCGTGTTTTTGTTTTGTATTTTTTGTAAATATCATGTAAGATATTATCTAGCTTACATAAAAATTGGTTAGGATCAGACTGAGGTG
This sequence comes from Apamea crenata, assembly GCA_949629185.1. Taxonomy (NCBI): domain Eukaryota; kingdom Metazoa; phylum Arthropoda; class Insecta; order Lepidoptera; family Noctuidae; genus Apamea; species Apamea crenata. The sequence goes on along the minus strand of OX451365.1, from coordinate 738,778 downwards.
TTCTGTATATGCAGATTATGACTAGTTTCTCATTTGTTAGTTCTATGCCACAGGCCTCAAATTTATTTACGGAGGCATGTGTTTTTACAAACGGCAGTTCTTTGTAACACAGACCCTTTTTGATCAGAATGCAAGTGCCACCTCGTTGTTTTTCCCTGCAAAAGTTTGAAGCCATGTCATAATCCGACAACTTAAGATATTCTTCATGTCCTTTTTTTATAAATGTCTCAGAGAGGCAGACTACATGCGGGTCGTTCTGCGAATCTCGCATCTCCTGTAATGTCAATTCCAATATTTCTTGTTTAGACAGTGCACTGGCAATGTTTTGGTGAAGTATCCTAAAGTTATGTGAGGTCGATGTCGCGGTTTTAGGAACGAAAAAACAAGTCATTTTTTGTAACTGTGGGAAAATAGTAAGGTATCGTCCCTTTTTGAGGTTGCCCAGTACGAGTACGCACGTTGTTATTTAGTTCCGGTTCCATACTATTTTGTAAATAAGAGGGATTTTCTGTTTGAGTTTGGTTTTTACGACCAAAGTAGAATGGAATTGTTCCTCTTTTGGGTGCATTTTTGGGATTTAGTTTAAGACTTGATCTGCTACTCGCTATTCTTTTCATGAGTTCTCTAGGGTTTAAATAGTTTTCACTATAGTCATTACAATCTATGAGGTGGTTAATTTTAGTACATAATTCGGCGATTTCAAAGGATTCGCTTTCCAGAAATTTACATTTTTTATAATATTTACATACATTTTTCAAACGATAATTAAGCCTATTAGGATCTAAGTACTCATTCTTGAACACATTTAATACAATAATCATATTGTTATAGAATGTATCAAGTACAATTTGTAGTTGGGACGAAATATATTTTAAATTGTGATCATTTTCCCCTACACAAATTACAATTTTATCGTTATAGTTCAACTTAGCTTGACGACAACTCATTATTATTTGATTACATAGAGCATTTGGTTTTGTATCCGCTATGATTCCATACTTTTCGTACCTTGTGTTTTGTCTCGAGTGTATCATGGCTGCCGCTAGACCGACGCATTGTTGGGAACCGAAGATAAGTATCTTATTTGTCGTTTCGTGCTTTTGCTCTTCAGTATAAGTAGGTGTTTGTGTTTTCATTTCCGATACCGACGAATTCTTGGGCTTTATGTTAGTATGTTTCAATGTGTCAATCATTTTCTTGCAAGCTTCAATTTGTTGTTGTGCTTCTTTCAGTTGGTTTTGTAGTTGGGTTATTTTTTGTTGTAGGCCCGTTATTTCAATGCTTTTTCCATAGTCAACCTTTGAAAAAATCGGCAAAGGGGTAGAAGGTGTGCTTTGATGCAGCAACGAGTGTCTTTTCCTTTTAGAATTACTGGCTGGACTATTTTCAGTGACTGATGAAGAATGGCAGAGTGATTTATAAAGCAGGCCTTTCCTCAAGAATGTAGTCTGGTATCCGAATATCAGTAACTACAGTCATATGTAGTTGTAGCTCTAAATGGTAACTTGTATCTCTATATGGTCGAGTCTTAAAATGGAGAGGTAACTTTTTGCCTATGCACTTTCGCTTTCGTAATTTATGATGTAATTTAAGTAAGTTACATATATGGCGAGCAAAAAGGCAATATCGTGTTTTTTGTAACAACAACGGATTAAGTTACATTTGAAAGCAATCTAAACTTAGCTCAGTCATAAGGTTTTCGATTTTCCCCTTCAGCAATCACATACCTACTCTCACATCTATTCTCCCAAATGCTCTGCAACTTATTCAAGCCTGAGATTGAATAAATCACATTCTGCCGTCGCCTTTACCGGCAGTACGTCATATCGTCATATTTCAAATAGTACGAATTTGGCCCCGCTGCCTTAGATTACAAGTAGAATCCTCTTCCAGACAGGATTATATCCAAAATTTCGTGGCATAGCGGCTTGCGAACAACTTCAGCCTTGTAAAATAAAATACCCAAATCTGATTCGAATAACAGTATGACAATCGTAGGAAAATACTGAAGCCAAACCAGAACCTATATTGGAGATTCGTCGGAATGTGCAAAAACTGATAGGAAATTTAGTGAGGTACTTTAACAGAGCCTTTTTTAGATTCTATTACTGATAGCTTCTAAAAGGCTTTATGATAGAGATGTTAGCAGACCTTTACGATTGCTGTCAAAATAGTAGGAAATAGGATTTTGAATAAGAATAGCAATCATATGTAAAGTTTCCAAGTGCTACTTATGTTTCAATATGTACTTTTGAAATGCTGAGTGGCTATGTCTATGAAAATGTACGCTGGCAGGAAGCACTCTTTTAAAATTTCGCTTTTGAGTAGGTCTACGAACTCTAAGGGTACTTACATAAATCATCAGACTGTATGAATAGTTGAAAGGGTTTGATCGGATATCTTGTTGTTCCTTCTTGAAACTAATCTTTCAATTTAAACTTTCTTTTACTTAAGTTCTGCTTAAACTTACATACGAGTAGTTCAGCGTAATACAAATCGTTCTATTTCCCTCAGCCGACATTTTTACGGGCGTACGACTTTTAATTTCCGTATCAGCATGGGTGACTTCCGGCTTCCAAGGACACAATTACCTACCATACGTCATTGCCGACGTTTTACTAATCTCTAACCGTACAGAATGTAGGTAAAAGAAATATTCGTTGCCGACCTGACTGAAAATACTTAAGAGCTCAGCTGTCACTAATGAGACACAATTACTTTTTTCTATTGTTACCGAACTTAACAAGCTTGCCTAACAGACGAGGGGGTATTATAATAATACACTCACGCCTTTTTCCCCATGGGGTAGGCAGAAACTACAGAACGCCACCTGCTACGATCCTTCGATACTCCTATTGCTTGGTTTACGTTCATACGTTCAAAAATCTCACCCTGAAAACTTAGCGACAGTGAACTCAAAGTGAGCTGTCATTCCACCTAATGCTTGGGATTGACAATATTGACAGCTCACTTCACCTAAGTTTCCACGTGTAATTTTTGCAGAATAGACCAGCTGGTCATAAATTGCTGGCCGTTTTCTACTGGCTTTGAAAATAATATAGACGATATCATAAATAAACCTGCGACAGTAGGAGATTCAATTCATTATAAAATGAAATTATTTCTCTACGAATACGATTCGGAAAATGGAAATTCAATATCTCTTGCTCGCTTTCGTCCAAGAATCCTTGCAAATGTATACTTCACAACTATACATTTATGTGAATCCTCGGAGGTCGAATTGATCTTTCAAGTTTCCTTAAACTTCAAACTAACAAACAAAAATTGCAGGTTTTCTTCCCCAGTCTTAGACAACAAAACCAAAATTCCTTTACTTTGAACATCGCTGCATTTTTATTATTTCTGAACAGTTCACACAATTTCACAGCTTGTTCGAAGCCTTATTTCTTGTTCTTCAACTATTGCGTTCTTTTCTTCCAATAGTTACATGTTCACTTTTTCATATTCGTCCGTTATTTAATTTCCAAGTTTTCTTACTAAATCTTCAGCCTGTATTTCATGTAATAAAACACTTTTGAAATATTGATATTGTAACAAGCAGGAAACGTGTAATATCGTCGATAATAACAGCGTTTGGTCTGTTATTAGTTAGTTGATTATATAGCTGTTGTTGTGCTGTTTGGGGGACGCTGATGGCCCTGGTGATGGATACTGTTTATGTTTCAAACGACACGTGATATATGAACATCGCTTGGTCTATATGGTTTCTTTTACTTGGCCATTTTCTCAGTAGCAGTCCGGAACCGCATTTGTAGGCTCGCTTCCTATTACATGGGACTTAAACATAACTGGTGACACATTTCGTCCCAAGTACATCTACTCTGTCTAACCCTTCGGGTAATACAGGCGTGATGTTCTGTGCGTTAACTCCACCTTGCATGGGTACACGTACAGGGCGTCCCGTTTGCAGTTGTCCAATACTATTCCCCGCACCGCACTCCCTTTATTTAATTAATTTCCATTTGAGCTAAGTTTGCTCCTAAACTATAAATAAACGCTGAATATGTGGTGGTATTTCGCAAAGCCCTTATAAGAGACTTCTAAAACACCACTGTAAACAGGACAGTGTATAATAATAGAGCAAATAGAGTGTTTTTATATGAGATCTATTCGGTTCGTCAAATTATTTAATTAAATTACTTTTTAGGCATTAATTATTAGGCATTACAAAGGAGGAAGACAGAAAGAAAGAACTACCTGACCTCCACGGTTCTTATTTAAAATATTAACAGGTTTGAACTTACAATTTGGGAACTTCAAAGAAAACTTAGAAGTGGAATAACCTACAAAATAAATCAAAATGAAACAATACCCTTTGATGTTCTGGACATAGAGTGGGCGTCGCTCGAACATTCACTTGAATTGACAAATAAATATGTTGTTACTGAGCAAGGGCCCTTAGAATATTATATTATTGATCGGAAATATACTAAAATGAAACAAAACCGACGATCTTGTGATAACCTCTGTACTGTAGGTTGCACGTTTCGTAACAATTGTTAAGGTTGGTACGAGTAAACCCATTAAATTGATTGTTGTTAATTGTTCTGCACTGTCGGAGTTTACTTTCAAGTGCATCAGAATCAATAAGGTTAGTTAGGATTCCAGTAGGTTCCCAATATCATCTTATTAAGTAAGTACTTCTTTAATTATCAAGAAGTAATTTCGTTGCTACGTTGTAGGAAACTAAATTTTAAAAAATACGAAAGAAAAACTCTAAATATAAATCTACGTTTAAATAGGTTAATTTTGCTTATATTCATATTGAATTATGAATGCAGTTGTCTTTTCCTCTGTCGTTCTAATCCAAGGTCAGGCAAGATGCAGGTACATATAATTCCGCATAATCATCGGGCGGAGTAATCATTGCTCTAACCATCTCATCATTAATGAAATTATATCTACTAACTACTCTTTCTGGTGTATCACCTTAGCTGTTCTACAGTAACGTATGCATCTTAATTTCACTATCACCGTGATACATGGCTCGCATAAAGTTGGCAGGCCGGACGCGGGCCGTTGGCAAGCTCTCAACGCGGCTGACCCGACCTTCACCTCATGATCTGCATTCACGATATATACGAAAGAGTTCATTGCAACACTTAACCTGAAGGTGCAGCGGTGCATCGGTGGATGGTACCGTGGCACATGTCAGATTATTTTGATATTTTTTACGTTTATTGTTGTACTGAGCCTCATAGCAAGAAAGTTTTAATAGTTTTAGAAAGATATTGGTAAAGTATGCAAACTCCAGAAAACCAGTCATTAGAAAGACTCACAATTTCGTTTGTTTCCACTGAATCTAATGGAGAACGAAAAATTTGTGGTCTATGGAATTCAGGAGCAGACAAAGATTTGGTGAAATCCTAAGTTTACTAATAATGTAATTCCTTGGCCAATCCACATCGTTTCGTACAAAAGTTGGGCTATTTGCTTAACAGTTAGCACAGTTATTTTATGTAAATCAGATTCGAATATCCTGGAAAGCGGTGGAAAGATCAAATGTTTCCGACTAGCAGCGAGATTTATTCGGGTCTACGTGACGGTAATTAAGTGGATTAGCATTTAGCTAATCGGTTGATTTTCAGCTCATTATGAGGTTTAGACGCGAATTAGGGCCTGTTTACATAAACTTTTGGTGCGTATTTGACTTGGGATTAATTAGCGGACCGTGTGAGGATTGTTACGTATGGTGAATCAGAAGTTTGTGCGGTTTGTGGTCTTCATGAACGAGAAAGGAAGTAAATACATGAGGTAGCAATAAGGAATTAAATAGAATGTGCAAATAATGTGGGAAATTGTGGGTTAGTGTGCGGAACATAAATTTAAAGGAATTAGAAGAAAGTGCACAATTTGATTGCTGTGAATAAAAAGGAGAAGACGAATTTGTTATATGATTCAGAAGAAAAGTAGTATTTGAAACGGGCGATCGACATGCCTGGTCAACAATAATAAGTCATTTATCAAGACCAAAAATAAATACATCCGAAACAAAATCGTGCATAGAAGCATTTCAACTATAAATATGTAGAACGTTGACTTCATCTATGCAGTATGCTATAAACCGCCAGGGTCTAATGTCAAAGCTGCAAACATAAATGCGCTGTCGTAGGTAATATTATTAGTATGTCTCATAAGGTCGCAATCGATCGGGGCTCTGCTCATCTCGGCTCGACTTAACTCGTCGACACATCGGTCTGACGTGTCGGAGCCATGACATCAGGGCTTATCTCATCTTGCGGTGGATGAGTGGTGGAGTTTCATTCTTCTTTTTTTTGGGACCTTTTATTGAGTGCTCTACTGTTGTCTTGACTGGTGTAAGCATCTATAATGTTCGCTGTGAGTTCTAAAGCTTTTACGAGATCAAAACCATGCTAAATCTGTTTTTTGGTTACTATAGATATCATTGATTTACAGTCGTGTGCCAATCGAGTGTTTGATATATCCATAACGTAGTGAGAAAGCGCTGTTGTCTTCTTTTGCTTGGCATCTTCACCTCACCCTGCAGACTGTTGGCTGCAGAGGGAACGTCATACGCTCATAAATAAGCAAGTGTCATGTCTTACACGAAGTTATGTTACGTTTACGAATGACGAATGATGTCGAATTCAACTATGTAGTTTGTCAAACTCAATACTACTGCCTCCAGTCAGTGAGCTGAGCCGAAACTTTATGTCTTCGCGTGACTGCGCCGTGTTCCCGGAACTAGCTTTATTGATGCCAGCCAAAGTTAAGGTTATTACAAGCACTTGTTCTGGGTCAACGTGAACGATGTTGGGCGTAGTAAATGTGTGCGTTGTTGTCCAAGTAATGGCGTGTGTTTCCGACTTTTATTAGAAGCGAGCAAATTGCTCTGGTTTATGTGTGTTGTGTTCTTGCATTTTGCAGTCTTGATAGGATGGATTGATTTCCTCTTTTAGTGCATGTGTTATCCAGTTATTGGACTTTTGCCTATACTTTGGCCTAGGAGAACTCTTCAATCGTTTAGAAGCATTTCCCTTTCAAATTATTATTATTATAAGTCTATTTTGTCCCAGGGACAACTTTTCCCGGTCTCATCCATTACATATCGAGGCCCCGTGCCTCGGAAAGCTGTTTAAACCGTTGGGCCCGGCTGTCATTTATAGATCTTCGACAATCGCTACCGGTAGTCAGAATTCCGTGGATGACGTGCTCTGATTGGTTATTGAACGAGCGGTTTTATAAGCGGCAATACAGAAGAACTGAAATCATTGGCAAATACTGACTAGTAACTAGCTTACAATTACCATGGTAACACACTAACCCAATAAAACGCAGCAAAAAAATGTATTTGTATAACATAGATTATTAAATCTGCCAACAGGAACCTAGATAGTGTTATCAAACCGGGGTTAACAATATTAGTAGCGAAACAAAAACGTGCATGCTTGTTAATAGTGTTATAACTATTTATTTAATTACGGTTATCGATAGTCGTAATGAGTCGTTATCAGAGAAAGGTAATTAATACTAAAAATAATGCATTGATAAGGTAAGAATACAGTTTGAAGTTTTAATAAATTACATTGGCTTATGAGGGCTATAGCATAATCAACCTATAACGTTCCCACTGCTGGGACACGGGCCTTCTCTCTGTGAGCGGTAAGCTGGCTGTAAGGCATCACGCGGGCTCAGTGTGTGTTGTGGATCACATGTCTTCGACTTTTTGTTTCTAGAATATGCGTATTTCCTCACGATGTTTTCCTTCACCGTTTTGAGAGCAGTGGTGATGAAATAAATAACACAAGTAATGTGCATACGCATGCAGGTGTAGGTGTAGGATTTTTTTCCAAAATACATATAATATTAATATACACTATATACAGCGTTTAAGAATTTTTCACTTATATTTCCTTGAAACTTCCCGACATGTCATTTTAGTTTTCGTAAGAATAAAGTATGTGACATTTGGCAACCACACTATTTGTACACAAAATGCCAAGTGTAGTGAAAACTTGGCACATATATATTATTTAAAATGGTGTCACCAATAAATTATGACTTTCGATAATGTCCTCCACTCATTTTTCTTTCGGCCACGACCTTTAGAAAGACCCATAGAGGATGTTCTTGGCAAACGTATTGTATAACTTATGTATGTATTTGTGTAACTAGATTTAAGAGATTTTTTTTATCATTGTTCTTCTCAACCTAAGCACCTGCCATCTGATCACCTAGCATTCTCTGCCAGTCAACCAAGGGCGGTGAAGAGCACCACCCTTGGTTGACTGGTAGAGAATGCCTAAGGCATTAAGTCCGCCTTTGTACCTTTTTGTGCGAAAAGTTTAAATAAATAAATATTGGTGACGATGATGTTCTGAGATTTGTAAATTATCGTGCTAACCAAAAAAAAAAAAAACAATCTGCCTATCCTCTGTGCAACTAAGTTGGGGTCAGCTGCCTGTCTAACCGGATGCGGCTGAATTTCAGTATATTACATGGATACTATCTGACCTTCACAAGCCAGTTACGGGGTGACATGATACCGCTTGGTAAAGCAGGTTGTCAGAATTTTGGGCTTCTGACTGCCCGCAACGACTCTCAAAGATGATTGATGGAAGACAGCTTGGACCAACGGCTTTTAATGTGCTTTCCAAGGCATGGAGGGGTCTCGATATGTAATGGATGATCACCCATCCACCATCCAGCTTAATCACCGGTGGGCCTTGGCGGCTGTTATCGAGCCCCTCATTATCGTGCTAACCATACCTCTGATATAGGTAATATGAATAATTTCACAGAAAAAAGAGGAGTTATCATTTTCAGGAAACACAAAGTTCAATCCCGAATCACTATGCACCATGTTATCAAATTCAAAACCCATGCCGGAAGCATTAACATAAAGCTGTTATCTCCTAACACCCACTACTAACCTGACCAATAACTAGATTACAAGTTCCCAATAACCTAATAATTCGAACCCAATCGTTCGGAGAGGTCAGCTCGAGCAGGTACCGGTGGTTGTGGTGGTGCTCTAATGCTAACTCTATTAAGTTGTGTCGTGTATCGTTTGAGATAGTGCACAATTTCCGGCTTCCCCGAGCGCGTTGGCACGTGTTCTCTCCGCCACTGACTCACGAAGTACTGACCACAGAAGGCCAATTCCCGTAATTAAAAACGTTCAAAATCTAGTCGTAATGTCATCTCAGCGAAAATCAATGACAAAAACTTGTCAAAACACCCTCTTGTCAATGTTATTTAAGCACAAAAAGATCCTTGTAGCACTCTATGGAGGTAGCTGCACTTCTTCTAAGCTCTCGATGCGGCCATATTAGAGTTATTTTTGACAGATTGATTTTTGAGATTGACTGTGAACGTTCTTAAAATTACGAGAATTGCCATTCTGGTCTCCAATTTTAGTACTACTGTGTTAACACATTTAAAACATCGTTCAAATCTAAATCAAAATCATTACTGTTGTTATAAAGTGGATTCTATGTATTAGTGACTTCAGGTAATTCATTGAAATTAAGGCTTATTTTCATCGTTCGGCTTAATTGAGTTACATTGATATTAGGAAGAAAAGCAAGCTACGATTACACAACGACCACGGGTAGGCTTCTTCAAAGTCGTAAGAGCTTCTTACGCTCCTCGCAGGCCATCCAGGACAAACCACCTAATGAGAGAAGCAAATTGTGGGAAGAAAAGCATCCACCACCTCCCGACTTCGTTAAACCCCAGGAACATTTGCCTCTCGGCCGTGATCTGCAGGGGCCTATATGGAAAGCTCTCAATCGATTGCGTACCCAAGTACTTACTTACCCAAGGGATTACTGACCCATCCAATACCCAGTGCGAGTGCGGTGCCTCTAATCAGACCATGCCGCACTTGCTGGAATGCCCTAAGTGCTCGTTCACCTGCACTTTGGATGACTTAATGAATGCCACTGATGCCGCAATTAACGTACCATCGACACGAAAAGAAGAAGAAGAAGGAGGAAGAAAAGCCCGCAATATTTACTTCCCGTACATATTTAAACAGAAATTGTATGGGGACATAAGTTTTAACTTAATTTTATTATTAATATTTGTTGTTATAGCGGTCATAGTACACACTCTGTGACCATTTCAAGTGTCTACCTGTTGCGGTTCAAAAGATACAGCCCTGTGACTGAGATACGGACGGCAGCGGAGCCTTTGTAATAGGGTTCCGTTGGTACCCTTTGGGTACGGAACCCTAAAAGTCATGGAAGTAACCATGACTACGATAGGACAACTTGATAAAGATCATGTAATACTAAATCGCCCTGTTCTCAGCCTTCCGCATTTTTCCGCAGTCTTCCCCTTTCCCGCAATTTCCTTCGTCAGTCGATCTTCGTGTAGGTCCATTCCATTTCGATAGTCACTCAACCTTTGATAGTCTGTTGAACATGCCGCAAAAATAAACATCAATCTTCAAGTTCATTCACCCCGACTTTGTCATAGGTATGTTGTAAAAAAGGGAGAAAGTAACGCATATTGGACATGTTCCAAACATGTCAAGGACGCTCATATTTACAACTAAGCTTCACTTGTCCATGTTCACTTGTCATGGGCCGCGCCAAGTTTCGGTTTTCATTCGATTGGGTACATTTTATTGAATTCTAGCGACTTGTTTCGATTTCATGAAAGTCGGCTGTCTATAGATTTTAATTTGAGTTTGAGACATTCTCTCACAGAAGTGGTTTAGAGCTGTCATACGCGGAAAGCAGATGTCTTATTCTTATTCATAGGTATAGTACCACAGAATGCGTATTACTTATTTAGCATAAGAATAATCAGCCTATAATGTACCCATTGCTGGGACACAGGCCTACTCTCGGTGAGAGTGTGGGCTCTAATCCAGCACGCCGGCTCAGTGTGGGTTGGTGGATGTCACCATGTCCTCGTTTATTTTTTTTGGTTCTAGTACATTCTGGTTTCCTCACGATGTTTTCCTTCAGCGTTTTGAGAGCAGTGGTACTTAAATAATTTACACAAAACAAAGTGTTTGCTGGGTTCGAACCTACGACCCACCTTATAAGTCGCGGTCGTTTCCAACTGACCACTACAGTGCTCTGTATTGCTAAGTATTACTTAACGGTTGTTATGTAAATAGTATCTTAGGAAGCCTAGCACAGCGGTCATTGCCAGGGCTAGATAAGAAGCCTAGCAAATACGTTCAGTAAACAGTTCCGCTCGTGAGATAAGGATGCCATTCGTCTTTCCATTGAAATGTAGAATATTCTCTATCAACTTCTTTGTATCTTCTTCCGCTTGTACTGGATATCCAAGAAACTTTTGCACTTTCATGTGGACTGGTCCTTCAGTCCGTGAATCATAGCGTAGAGTAGGACACCGCTGACGGCAGTCCCTTAAGGCAGCTGGTTTATTAGATGCAGAAAGTTGAGAAACAAGATCTAGGTCCGGGAGCTTCTTCAGCTTCTGACGTCTCGTACACATTTTAGCAGAACCAGCCCACATACTGCTTGTTGACAGTTTTATTAAGTACTAGCGTTTGTTTGCGGAAGCAAACTACCAGGATACAAAGGGAACATACAGACCTTCGCAATTATAGTATTAAGCAGGGATACTAAACCAAAACATTCGTTTCTTACAAGGGCCCCCGCAGACTTCTATCTGCTAATAGAAAGTCTATAAGTAATCTGCGGGGGCTCTTAACTCCCTTGGGATGAGACCTTGAGTTTATTCTTAGCCTAAAGTTAATGTTCTTTTTTACCCAACTTGTCAATATTATACCTAACGTCCTTTTCATCATAATACTTTACATTCTTTAGATAAACTTTCTAATATTTACCAGAGCTACAAACTCGTTGATTGATTATATCAGACCAAGTTAGAATTTGCGGAGCACAATTTCGATTTCGATTGACGAAGTTATATTCTATCAAGCGTGTGTGTTCTCTCTATCAATAATTCTCTGTTGAATTATATTTTGGTAGTCAATTTGTCCGAATGAGTTATCAGAGTGTGAAGCTCAATAACTGTTACGGTAACTAATTATATAAATAGACGATAAGCGGAGGCCATTTTTGAAGATTATAAACATCAAGTTTTACTTGATGTATGTATTGTAGCGAAATAATAAAAAATATTCACTTGTACATGTTTAATTTTGTAAAATTAAAAAAAAAATTGTAATTAAAACCAAATGTAGGACACAGCACGGTTCGTGATATTTACAAATATTAAATTATAACTGACGCGACGTTCTTGGTGATAAGGCCCTAAAGTAAATTTCTCTATTACGCGTCGGTTACGATACGTTTGCATATATACCTAGTAATCCTAAATGTGTAACTGTTCACCAAGTCAATCGGTCAGGTAACGAGGCAACAATTTATATGACTGTTTTAAACAAAATATGACAATAGTAATTACAAAAAAAAAAAACTACTAAATATACGCAAATCCGGTCCTAGACTCCAGGCTGGCAGTCGGTAGGCTCCTCGCTGGCTGGCACTAGAATCCACAAGCATTGGGTTCGAATCCCAACAGGAAACTTGCTCTGGTCCCAGGCTAGCGGTGGGGGCGAATTCAAGATCCGCCTACAGTCTTCGGACAAATCTACAGAAAATAACGAAAAATGATAATCCGAAACGCAGGCAGAATCTTTTATAACAAAAGGGCTGAAGAAAAGTTAAATTACATACCAAATCTGAATGATGAAACCAGACTCGCCTCGAGACAAGCTTTTAATGCTGTACGTGATACGTTTATTTACGGAAACACAACCCTTGGATAAAGTCGAACAACGAACGAACTCAGTCGTTCAAACCGTTATATCATATCGATAATATCGTGGCAAATTATTATATGGTCAAAGCGGAAAAAAAAATATAATGGACTTCCGTCTTGTCCAAAAAAACTTCCAATGAAAAAAATCCTGGTATGAGAAAAGACATGATATTTTTAGATTCAAAATTCAAAACCAATATCAAGAAAAAAACCTTTCAGATTAAAAGTAAGGTTGGATTTGTTATAAAAGAAAGTCGTTCGTGATAAAATTATAATGTAGCATTTGCCAATGCTGCAGTATGTATATATAAAAAAATCCTATACTTGATGTTTTTTAGTCAAAGACTAATATTAATGTAAGTACTAACCTACTTTTAGCTTCAAACGTACCGTTTTAAAACTCGTTCCAAGGAACGTTTATTTGTATGCACCCAGTGGTTCTTGTTTTTGAGAGAAATATGTCTTAAACCATAATATTTACAATAGTTTTATGTTGTAATACTGTCAAATCTGCAATCTATAGTTATCCTTCGTACAATAGGCCCTGACTCAGATAACTAACTTCTCAGGAAAATTGACTTATAGCTATTATGTTTATTTTGTTATTTAGAAACTGGAACATTTCTGTCCTACTTGCCTATCTGTTCCAAGTGAGCAGTCATGGAAATACCCTTCACAATTTATTGGCTCCTTCTCATTAAGATGGTAACAATGGCTCTATACACTTCAGAACACAAGAAACAAAAACCGTCATACCTCCCCAAACGTTTTGTTGTTTATATCAGTGTAACTCAAATTATGTTGAACCCTTGTAACGACAGCTTTACATCGAATTAATCAACGGTTTCGATAACTGTCTGTTTTGTTACAGGTAAGCCGAAGCTGTAAGCTGTGAGCTGCTAATCTCGGCTCTACGATGATTTATAGTGAGTTATGTAATCTTATTTAATGTTCGGCCTAACTGCTTAAATGAGAATGTTTAAAGTGGGATTATTTTGGAAAAGGGGGCGGTTGGAATAGGAATGGAATTGCGTTTTGCTGAAAGCTTTTAGAAAAAGCAGAGTTTTTGAATCAGAAGTTTGACTCCATCTGCAGAATTAGTAGTAAAATTGACATCTTGACGAAAATAATCATCGGAAATACCTATTATTTTTTCTTTACAAATTGTTGATTTTCATTATAATATGTGTGGACTTAGATGGTAAAAAAATAGATTTCCATCATGGTTGACACACAATTTATACTTTTGTGTCCACCATGATGGATATCTAATTTTTTTGGGCTTTCGGATTCAAAGATAGAAATAAACTCAAGACAGAAAATACACAAGTTTTCTTCTTTCGCCTCATCACCAACAAGCTATCTTCATAAATATCAAAGCACCTCCCACTTCCCCGAGGTGGTTAGTACTCAAAACTTCTGACAACTAACAACCACAACGCCTTTCATTCACAACTTTGCAACAAGATGTATCACTCTATACTGTACTTACATAATATTCTCCTTTGAGAAAAAAACTTGGTCCTTTTGCTCAAAGAAACTCGTTTCTCTAAAGTTTATCGTAAATTATGTTCCGGTCCTAATTCAAATTTCGGTCCTTCGGGACAAAATTACAAGATGGCGTACTTTTGCGCCAAAGTTTTGACAACGATTTTCTTGTTAGGCTCTAATTAGAGGTGTCACCCTGTCATTACTCTATGAGTGTCGTACTTAAGTTTATATAATGGATTCATTTAGTTTGTTAATAACTCTATTTGTCGAGGAAAATGTTAGATGGATTGAATGAATTTGTTGCATATTTTAGTAAGACGTGTTTTTCTGAGAGTATTTCCTTATATGATCGCTGATAGCTTATACAGATCCCAAGTATCACAGTCTGTTGTCGCTGAAAATAATTGAATAAACACTGTTGATTCTATTCTAAGAGCGAAATGTATTCAAAATTATAATTTTAATCAAATTTCAAAAACACATGAGCCTCCCAACCTCATTGTACTCGTACTTACTTTAGTACTTACCGGCTGTTTTCTTCGATCAAATTAATCTAAAACTCTGTCAGCGTCGGTTAAAACTTCAGTTTGAGCTGAATTGAAAGGCTTCAGGGGCTTCTCCTGTAATTATCATAACAATTATCGTGCGATGATGGTATGTTATTATTATCTACATTAGGAGAAATGGGAGTTACCGGTGCCACTACAGGTATTAGGAGGGATGTAACGTGTAATTTCCATGATTTTGCTTGTTTTGGAGAGCAGTGGTGACCCATTGGTAACGGCCGCGACTTACAAGTTGTAGGTCGTAGGTTCGAGCCCAGACAGGCGCTTTAGTTTGTGTAAATTATTTTAAACACTGCTCTCAAAACGGTGAAGGAAAACATTGTGACCGGCATGTCCTTTAGGACATGACGGCGAATGTTCGAATGTTGGGTTCTAACCCAACATTCGAAGACATGTGACATCTAGCAACCCGCACTGGGCCCGCGTGGTGGATTATGGGCCACTCCCTCTCACATAGAGGAGGCCTGTGTCCCAGCAGTGGGAACATTATAGGCTGATGCTTGTTTTGAATGTTGTGAAACGTGAGTTTTTGGTATGCCAAATAATAATAATAATAATAGCCTTTATTAACAATCTTACAATCTAGTTACATAATTTTAATAATTAGTTAAAAAGAAAATATCTTCTTCTCTTTTATCTCCTTTTCAGACATCAGTTCCCGAAGATTGTTTTGCCTTAGCATAGACCTCCCCCATATTCTTCCATAGTTCCCGGTCCTGGGTTTCCCTCTTCCACATTGAACCCAAAGGTACCCAAGAGAAGGCAAAAGGAAGAAAGGACGCCCGATACGTAGGTGGGATGACGACCTTAAGGTGACAGCTGGGTCAATGTATGCCAAATACCCATGACTATATGGACCTTGTAATCATCATCACACAGCTAAAAGACGTTCACTGCCGGACATAGGTCAGTACCAAGGGGGGGACCAGTGTCCCCCCGTGGTCAAGAATTGCCAACCAACCACCACCATTAAAATTGTCCATTTAAATCCTTTTGAACGCATTATTTCGCACCACGCATCACTCATAGTTAAAAAAAGAGCTAGAATAATTGCTGTTTGCTGTTTCCAGGCTAGAATACAACAATAAAACGTATTTACGCTAATAGACATTATAATCTTGACGTAGTATCTCGGAAGGAGCTGATTCATTACTTCATTGACTACAAACTAGAATGGGAAAAAACTACGTACACGTGGACGTAAAAACTTACGATTGTATTGTATTGGTCTGTGTCAGTCATTCATTATGTTATATTATGAATGGCAGTATAATGGAAGATTTTCTTACCGAGAACTTGGATTTTTTTATTTTGATATTTATTCTAAACTTTTTCGTAATTTCATGATTAGTGATAATTATAACATGACGTAATGTACGCCTTGCTATGTGGTTCTTAGTACAGAAAGGTATTGCTTTTCCAAAGGTGTGTTTCACAAAGGTGGCTTAGGTACATATTGTTAGTAGTAGCTTCTTTTTTTAGAGTTTCATGCCCAAAGGGTGCCAACGGGACCCTATCACTAACGCTCTTCAGTCCGTTCGTCCGTCCATCTGTCACAGGGCTTAATAAAAATAAAATAACGTTTAAAATTAAATTCAAATTCTTTATTGCGAACTAAGTGTAGAATTTTTAAGATGTTAACAATAGGTAGGTTCTTAGAACTTAGTTGCCTGTTAGGGCATTGCAATTTAAATGGTTATAATCACAAATTAAAAAATAATAATAATAAGAATATACACACTTAATATTACAGATAAAGAGTTTATATTATATTAATTATCATTATACATACATTTTATATTATATCAAACTATTCTTTCATACAATTTATATCACATTATATTCAGTATCAACAATCATTTTAATATTAAATAATTATTTTTCTTCAAGGAACTCTTTTACAGAGTAATATGCCTTTTTAATCAGGAAACCTTTTAGCTTCTTTTTAAAAATACCAATTGAATGTAGGTTCTTAATGTCTGTGGGTAACTTATTGTATATTTTTATGCCCATACAAAAAATACTATTGCTATATACTGCAGTGTGGGATGTTTTATTGCGTAATGTATTTTTAGTCTACTGCTTGTTAATGTGTCATAGCTACTGATGTTTGATTTAACTAAAATTGAGGCCTCGTAGTTATATTAGCAGGGAGGGTTTGATCTTGAGGTTTACATGACTCTGTTTGGTGTGAAAATTTATTTAGTTTGCTACATACACTATTTGCTACATCAAATGTGTTTCAATGCCATATTAGAATCGTTAAACATAGATACCTAAAATTTTTGTTACTAGGAACCTTAGATACAGTTGCATTATTGTACTCAATAGATAATGGAATTGATTTTGCGTTTTTATTCTTGAAATTCATGTAATGGGTTTTTGTAAGATTTATTTTTAGGTTATTTATTGTAAGCCAATTTATTAATTTAGATAGGGAGTAATTTATTTCTAGTTCATGATTTTTATTTTTGTTATTTTTTAAAAGAGCTGTACTGTCATCTGCAAATAAAACCATGGGGTCGCAAATAGCGTTAAGTAAATCATTTATATAAATGAGAAATAGTAGTGGTCCTACTATCTACCCTTGAGGTACACCATATTTTATAGTTCTAGGGCTCGGTGTATATTAAATTTCCGTTTTTTGTAAATGGACATAATTGTTATTTCAGTGAACTGTATTCTATTACTGAGATAGGATTTGATTATTTCTAGTGCTTTTCCACAACTACGTATATTTATAGTTTATGTAGTAGTAGTCTATGGTCAACATAATCAAAAGCTTTGGTCATGTCCGTGTATAGGGCTGTGACCTGATTTTTATTATCTAGTTCCATTATATTTTTTTGTAAAACTGATGCATTGCTGTATTAACCCATTTCTCTTTTCGAAATCCAACTTGACTATCTATTATTATGTTATTTTGTTCGAAATATTCACTAAGATTATTATATTATTATACTCTTTCAAATATTTTAGCCGTTATTGGAATGAGGGGGTCCCCCATACAAGAAACGTGTTTGGTTTACTCGCGTATTTAAAAAAAAATGTGTAGGTTGTCTTAAATATTGGACGGTGGTATTTTGTTAATTTACAATATTTCTGCAATCAGCAATAAAGTTTTCAAGCAAGTTTATGGCAATATCTCCTCTGACCTTTCTACATATATTATGATAACATTGCGCGAATTTTGTCCAGCAGTGAGATGTGGGCTATAATTTGTTGTATTGTAAAACATTATATCAATGGATCAATACATAATGATACAGTGAACTATCGCGTGTCGACAAAAATAACAAAACACAGTTTGTTGTGTCGTTAATCGTTAATTATGACGGTTAATGGGCAGTTTGGATGATAATTTGTAAGTTATATCGATAGCTTCAGTTCATAAGGTCAGACATTGATACCAGCATGTTTTATCGAATACTTTTTGGTGAAATTGTACAAAACATATTTAAATGGATGTTGATGAACTAATAATATGAAAGTGGAACAGGAAACGTGATTTCCATTTGTTATATTCAAAATTTAAAGTTACCTGTAGTAAAGATTAGTTTTCAGACTGAAACTTTCCTGGGCTTGGTGGGCTTCTTGGGGCCAGTAATCCAGTATAGGCTTATTTTCACTAAACGATCGGTAAATAGTGGTCTACTCTTTTCCGGAAACTAAAAACCGTCACAATCTATTCATACACAATCGTACCCTTGGGATCAGCATACTATGAGCCACTAAGTAGAGAGGCACAGGAAGTCAACTCAAGTAGTAAAAAATCACTCGCACATTAGGGATGAGGAAGCGACTTGCTATCAACTATTTTATCGCTCAAGAAACGTACAAAAGATTGTCGGTCTCCTGGAAGTAAACGAGACTTGATCGCCGACTACACACCGCCGGCGAGTACTCGTTAGTTGCAGCGACAAGACTTATCGAAGAGAGTAGTACTCGCTCAGCGACGCTCGCTTGGCGGGCAGAACACTCGCTGAGAGACTCACACATACCGAGTAATCGCTCCACTTGCCTCTCGTTAACCGCCGGCGCGGCGGTAGGACCGGTGCTTTACCCCCCGCTAGTCTGCCACCGATTGCGAATCAATGCGTAGGTACGCCCGAATTTTCAACCTTTTGCGCACGCGGCCATCTTTTTTTCTTGTTGAAACGCAATAAACGTGTTTTAAAGTTCGCCTGTGTTTCGTTGCGACAAACCCGTTAGTTCCTGCAGCACCACCCCTAACAACGCAATTCATGTAGTCCAAAATAATGGAGAAGGTTATTAATATTACACTAACAAAATTTCTCACAAAATTCAACATACTAGCTAGTAACCAATTTGGCTCCAGACGTAGCAAAAGTATTGATGATGCCGTGTTGGAGCTAACAGGTACCATTATTGATAATTTTGAAAATAAATAAAAGTCATTGGCTATTTTCCTTGATATAATTACGCCGGGTTTAGATAAGTCGTTACTAGTGGTTTAAGAAACATTGCTATATTTGGAGTAGACGAGGAAACTGTTAGCACCGATATAATACATGACATGACATCATCCTTTGTTTCCGTGTGTGTACGTGTGGGTGTACTGTAGGTGTACTATAACTACACCCACATTTCGCCAGTTATACCAAGAGAAACACGTGTGTACAAAGGGCTGACAGTGTGCCTTCTTTAATATCCTTGTATGCTAGTATTTTCCTTCCATTATCCCCATCAATATAGGATCAATGTAACACTGTCTCCTCTCCCTCCCGGGGGATGGTCTTCAGTAATTGTTTCTGCTGGCCAGCGGGCGTCGCCGGAATACTAATTAAGACGAAGTTCGGGAGTGAAGGCTTTGTTTGTTTACAAGATTCTGAGGTGGGAATACCGTTATGTTTTTCCTTGTAGGGTTTTAGCATTGCAATCATCATTTATACACAACACACCTGTCAAAGGGTTAGGCGGGGTTTATTATACTTAATGATGTTAAAATAAGCCAAATCAATGATAAATGCAGAGATTTAAACACAAAGGAATAATTAAAATGACATATTTTTCGGATAAACGTTACACGTTTATACCCATTATTTGTACCTTTCATTTTCATTAACTTCTTAGCAATGTTCTGTTTTATGAAGCACTAGCTACTGCCCGTGACTTCGTCCGCTTGCTTCTTGTCCCCCGAGCCACCCGTCGCATCGCGTCGCCTGGCCGCGCTGTTACTTAGTTTTTGCTTAGCGTTCTTTCTAACTTTTTTCCTTTTGCTCGGCATGTTAGGATCATAGCGTGATGTTAAATAAAATAACCTGTAGAATCTGAACCTTCCTCAAGAATTGGGCTATCAAATGCAAAAGGATTTTTTTTAATCCGACCGGTAGCTACAGCAGATATAACAAATAAAATCTTCAGAATTATAATATGAATCATTATCCTGTCATAACCTTATAAACTAAATAATAAATATAACATATAATAATATAATAATAACACGTAAGTAACCATTTTAAAAATGTAATAAAATATCTAACAGAGTCACCAGCTGACTAGCCATAAATCATAACAAACAGTTTTCATCATTCCAGTTAAAATGTATTTAATTGTTACAAATGACTACAGCGTTTTAGAAAACGTGTAATTAATTACTGAGTGTCAATCTGTCGGTTGTTTAACTACAACGTAATTGCTAATTACCTCCACACTACTGCGGCGGCAGTCATACTGACACTTTCTCTGACAGACTCATGCACGCGATAATAGGATTTACTGTTAATATTAGTGTGGTTGATTTAGAGGAAAAGAGAGGGGAGATAATAATAGTACTATGATGATTCAAGTTCCAATCATCCGACTCTATCGCATCTACGATTCGCGTCGGTTCGGTGCAATCAATCGGACCACCGCAATCTTCACACTGACATTGGTAATGCTGGGTAACCGTTTTAGTTAGATATATAGATAAGATCGCCCGGTAATAACAAACTATAGACCCACAAACGTATCTATAGAACCAAGGAGTACTTGTACTGGGAGAGTTTTACCTCGAGAGGAAAGTTCGTATTTTTAGTCCGCATGTAACCGGTGAATTAAAGCTGTTGAATATAATTAATCCCTTTTATTCCCGAAACGAGAAAGGGTTCAACTTGACCCAGAACTCGCCACTCAGAATTTATAAACAGTCTCTCAAAATTAATCCTTTTATTGTCTCTGCCATAATCGGATGAAATGTACGTGGATATACAAATGCCATCGACCATCCCCTATCCACCTGAAGGCACTTGAATGTGTTAAACTTTATCAAGCACCGTTTTGACCTATTCAAGGGCACTGCGATGGAAGAATTCTGACCTTGGGGTTAGACCCATTTAAAATGCTAATCTGATCACTATCTTTAGCTGTCGTGTGAGGAATTGAAGAGCCATGCATATCTTGAAATGAATCAAGTTGCAAGAAAGATAAGGATGCTTGAGATTCTTGCGGAAGGCGAAAAATGCCGAGGTGACTGATGTGACGTAATATAGGAATTGATTAAAGAGTCTAATGATGACTAAGATGTAACTAGAAAATGTGTGAATGCAGATATATGTAAACTAAAAGTAACTATGTACTACCTTACCTATAATTTGGCAATGACTAGCTGGCTATGAACTTTGGAAAATTCAAATTCCAACTTTTCAAAGGTATTCAATCGTTCAAATAAATCCAAAGCTTTCATTCAGGCAAATTCGTTTATAAATATCAAAATGAAAACACAAAATAAATTAACCTAAATTAAACTTAAAAAAATGACACGAATTTCTCGCATTGTTTACTACAATAAATTAGCAAACAAACAAAATAAAAGCCTCATCTGAACCCTTTGGTATCGAGTTATGGGGGTCAGTGGGCGCAATCATGAAACCTCAGTGATTTATCTGTGGCGGCTGTGTTGCCATGGTAATGACTCTCGTCGGGGTTAACGAGTATTTACGAGGGTGAACATGTAGCGTATGTATGTGGAAGCATGACGAAAGGAAGTGTTAATTCGACAGGGAATTATTGGGGCTTTACTCGGATCAATTCTGGAGAAATTCGGAGAAGATTCATGCTAAGTTGGAGTCGTGTCGAAAAAGTAGGTAAAAAGATAAATTTATTCTCAAAAGAGACACAAAGTCATATAAAGTTCGTCACAGACGTCACGGTAGCAATTATGATACACCCATCCAATGCATTCAGCTTTTAGGAAGGGTGTTATTTGTGATTCATTATGCAGCTAATTGAATTTTGAATGCATTGAATGAGTGCAACCTTTTTATACATGAGGGTATTTTGTTATACGAGTATAACTGTGCTCCTTCAAAAGGTAACTTTTTTTTAGAAAGTGGCATTCGCTACTCACGTAAATGCAATAGAACGAGTGTTGTATGAATTAAGATTTTAACGTTTCTGATCAAACTGTACGGACAACAAAAATATACTAAGCGTGATGCAAAAGCGCCTCTGCTCGGACACGATACGGGCATAAAATAAGCATCTTTTAGAAGGAAAATGGTCAGAAAATAATTTGATATGGATTTGGAGGGAACCTCGTTCGATTTTCCAAAGATTACGTGTAACAAATAAGCTCCCTTGATTAAGGGACGATATAAATTCCTATAAAAATGCCTCTTTATCTTAGAATTCTCTCATAAAGTTAAGCGTCCGATGATATGGAACGTTTAGCCCTAAATATGAGTACGTCGAACCCTTTGCCGAAGATTAGGCGCATGTGCCGGTTATGAGGTCACCGGGCCAGCATGGTGGGTGATTTATTTGCAGCGAGTGAGCAATATTAACGGGATGGTAATGAGCTGGGGTGCGGGAGTACCCCTTGTCACCCATGTGAGGATCTTATCCGGGATAAAGTTTTGTAAGGAAGACAAATTATGGAAAATTAATCTCATTAAGTGCGTAATTAGTTTGTGAAGAGGGGTTTGTTGTGGGTATTCTTGTATTGTTTCCTTTATTTGGGAGTTTATCGTTAATTTAGAGTGGTTTTTTAGTAAAAGTCACATTTCCAGAATGAAAATAGAATTAAAACAAATAGCAGCAATATTGTCGGTTTCAATGGTACACTTCTTTTGTCTGTCGCAGTGGAAATTGGAGTCCAATATCTAGATTCCCAAACTATGCTATCCTAATAGGATTACTTTCGGATTGGGATCCAGAATTTTGCACTGCGGAAGTGCTGCCCCGTGTAAATAGAGCGAAATGCGAAAACACTCAGAGAATATCTTATTTTTAGATTCAATTTTCTTATTCCGGTTTCTGCACGTAGTACTCTGTACATACCAAATGGTTCACTAATCAGATTAATCAAGGAACTACTGCCCCAAATCAAAAGAAATCTCTTTTTCGTCCAGACATTTAATTCCGTCCATCAAAGTAATGCGGCCCCTAAATCGTCTAGATGACTCAATTAAGTGTTAGATTAAAGAAAGTGCGTGATTGTTGTGCAAAAGCGATATGGTGTCATCGATCGACCTCGGTATCGCGTGACCTCGCTCAACGTTTATACGTCACGACTCGCAGCAGTCGTGTCGGTTACGTCCCGGAGAGTGTTAACGTCTCCAAGGCTCGTACAATGATTGTCGTTCGAAGGGATTGGGGTGTTGGCAAGTGGGTATCAGATTGCGAGATTGGAAAAGTGAGATCATACTGTTGTTTGACACGGAAGGGTCAGTGTTGAATTCATGGTTTGCGGGTTGTGTGACTTTTGTGGTAGGGAAGGCAAAAGGGCCAGATATTGGCAGAACATGACATAAGACGACACAGACACTTTACTTCTGTAAATTCAATTGACATTGAACCCATTACATTAATTCAGTGTGGTCTGTAAATAAAGCGATGTTCGTTCGTGGCTTTGCGAATTTCACAGATGCGACGTGTACTAAATTCATCAATAAAGAAATAACCAGGTTCACTTGATTCAATACTTCATTTCGAAATACATAATTTACGTCACTCAAAGTAGAAACAAATTAAATGGAAAATGGAGGATATAAGGTTTGATTAATATAAGCAGCACTTACTTCATATATATATGCGAGCACGTTACAAATTGTTATCCAGTTTTCGTGGAACAAGGTTGCCTCAAAATGGCTATCAGTTACTCGGGAGAGTCACTGAGTGATTAAATTTATGTTTAACGTTTATTTTTAGTCAGAATAGAATGGAAATTAATCAGTATCATGTTTAACTTGGTAACCTTTTAGAACAATTACTATATATAGCCTGGCTTCCAACATTTAGCAGCGAGAGCATTGTTTTAAATAATTGTACCGTTGGGCTTAACAAGGTATTATAGTTATTTTTAGCACATAAGAGGCTTATATCCAGTAGCAAAGAGCAAAGCCTAAAGTAGGCTAATGCGATACTAATATCCCACAACAGACAGATTTAAGGATTCCTCGAATGATCTACTTTTTCGTCTAAGCTTAGAAACAAGTGAACAAAAGAAAGAAAAAGTGTTTATAGGCAAAGTGTTAGACCAACAAGATCTGAGAAACTCGTGCCACGAAGAAGATGAAGGGACTCGCACAAGAAGATAATTACACAAACTAAGTGGAGCATTATCTAATACGTAATAATCTTTTTATTACATAAGAAAGTGGTTACAAATTACGTGAAGTTCCTGACACTGTTGGGATAAGAGCCATTATAATGGTAGCTCAGAGGTCATTCGCCAATAATTAATTGCCTTGGGTAAATAAATACATTATGGTGGCAGTTGGTCTCAAACAGACAACATGTAGCACACGACACAGAGGCTAAGACTTGGATTAAGTTCGTCAGACGTCTGTTTCATGGAAGGAGTTCCTACTTAAGATTAGAGTTAATCATTGCTGACCTAATTAAAGCCTGTCGTCTGGCCACTCAGACCAGACATACTTTGTAATCTGAGACGCCCGAGCCGGCCGGGGGTCATTGTTCGGTGTTAGCGTTCGATGTTGACTTACCAGAAATGCGTAGAAAAATATATTACTTATAATTGGAGACGTTACCTTTGTTCCGGAAATATACAAATAAATACTAATAATTAAACCTATTACAATCACAGATCAGCATAAATCAGCTGTCACCCTTATTCTGATTTCTGGTCATCATATTTAAAATAATTTTGACAGCAGATTCCGCGATCAAAGACTTGATCAGGTTTACAGACACCATTGCAGACCTTCGATTCGTTCCTGTTATACATCTGCAAATACTGTTAAATAAGCCTATATACATAAAACACAGATCACAGCTGTCAACCTTATTCTGGTCACCATAGCTAAAATAACTTTGACAGCAGGTCCCCTGATCAAAGTCGGGTTTCCAGAAACAGGGCTGAAGCGTGTCAAGACAAGGACATTGCACAGATCACCATACACAATCTCTAGTAGATATAAATTTCCGATCCACCTTGACTGGACGGTATCTAACCCAGACGCGCAGTAAATCTTGGTCGACGCCGGGGCAAGGTCATGTCGCACATCGAATTAAACGCGAGCAGTGATTGGTGACACGGCGACACCCACGTGAGAGTATGTGTAGTAGACTGAGGAGAAGGGTCACTCCAGACAGACCTTGAAAATGAATCAAGAATGGGATAGTTTACCAACTTTCCTGCTATATATTAGTGTAAGGAGTTTCCTTTTAAACAGTAATATACTTTAAGGCCTCCTCTTTTAACGAATCTTAGGCTATATGTCAGAGCCCTTTTTAGGGTTCCGTTACCAAATGGCAAAAACGGAACCCTTATGGATTCGTCATATGTCTGTCTGTCCGTCCGTATGTCACAGCCACTTTTTTCCGAAACTATAAGAACTATACTGTTGAACCTTGGGTAGTACCTAGATGTATTCTGTAAACCGCATTAAGATTTTCACATAAAAATAGAAAAGAAAACAATACATTTTGGGGGTTCCCCATACTTAGAACTAAAACTCGAAAAATTTTTTTTCGTCGTGTGGGGTATCTAGGATAGGAAATTGTAATTGTACGGAAACCTCGGTGCGCGAGTCCGACTCGCACTTGGCCGGTTTTTTTCTCTTATATCAGTTTTGTCTGTATCCCCAAAGGAGGTCTAATTTTAATTAGTTAAACATTTTTAGGGTGATTTCAAAAAAAATCTTGACCTTGACTCTTGATCGCAATGAAGTAGCAACAGCTGGTCTCCTAAATAAACATTTTCCTGATTATCCACGACTTCCTTATTTGTGTGAAAGCTAAAGCATACGATCTATGTTGCCAAGATGAATGACTTCATTACTTGAAGATTGATCTGTTTACCGTATAGCTTGCAGCCTTGATGGATCTTTAAAAGCCATGAGCTAGATACGTGTCTTGGGTCCTGAACCTTCTGCGTCTCCATGCATTTATTGCGTTCGTAAGTGACACGAAATACCGCCGCCTGCTCATACAATATGGCGCCCGTGACGTCATCCTCTTAGATGATATCATCCCTTATTTGAATTATTCCCTCCCCTATCTTATTGCGATCTTTAAATGTTATTATGGCACGTTCTGTGAAGCGTTTAAATGTAATGTGTTTATATGGGACGCGTGAGGTAATGTTGAATATATGTTGATGTCATTTGGATTCCGGCTTTTATGCTAATGTTCGTGTTTTGTTTCAATTCTGGGTTTTACTTTATGTTGTAGTTGATGTATATTTAGCAGTACAGTAAACTCAGTACAATACAATGTACTGTACTGAGTTTATCGCGAAAATTACTGACATCGATGAAGGAAACCACCGTGAGGAAACCGGTAATATAAGTCTGGAATCGCCAACTCGTCTTGAACAATCGTTCTCTGTTTGATAAGCTGCTTGAGGTTTGCCCTGCATTGGGACAACAATAGGCTGGTATTCACTTCTAGGTTTATTTCAACTATTCCTTATTTAGTACTATGTACGTAGATGCTGTAGCCTTGCTGATATTGATCTATACTTTCTTTCCCTTGAGTTAGGTCGTTCAACCATTGCCTCTTCGCCATATTTGTGGTAACAAATTGTTTACAACAAACAGTAATCTCCAGCTCCAGAGTCCAGGACATCAAAGTCACAATCGTCGCGACTTAAAGCTTTAATATCTGTTTCTCTAATAAAATATCTTGTTCCCAGAGTTTGTGTCAAGTTTCCATAAGTATTTCCTTACGTTTAACTTTGTAACAAATTAGAACTTACTTAAGTTAAAGGTATTATTATATCGTACGCGCCCCTTCAAAGGTTTATTAACGTGAAAATTAAAGCCGGAGTTAAGACTTGCCTCTCCATTTGAGTGAATGTTCGAGAGAGACTAAAATATACAGACTTAGTATAATTATTTAATATTTGTGAGATGATTATGAATTTTGTATTACTTTTATGTTAATTTGTGTGTCTTGCGGTTCTGTTTGCTTAGTTTCGCTGTATTTAATTGAATTTTTTTGTGTGTTCTGTCTATCTAGTGTTTAATTTATTTTACCTCTGAAGTCGCAAAAATGTATGAGATATTTTCACTGTATTCATATTTAATGTATTTACATACATGTATCTCGCTTTTTCTCACCATCTCTTATATATTTCTTTTCAAAACCAAAGTCGTATTAGAATATTAATAAATAAATCTCTTTATGGTGAACGATATTCATTCTTGACCCAATCATTTGACCCTATTACACACTGCCATAGCAAGTGTAGTTCAGTGCAGTGTGTACACAGTACCAGCAGAATACCGACTGTGTACAGTGTACACAGTCGGTATTCTGTGTCGTGTGGTGTACACTGTACACCACACGTGCTGCCGCACTGCGCCTGACACACGGATCACACTGGATTGATTTAGCACGGAGCTTCACTGATACATGTGTGATATTGTGCCCGCATGACTGACACCTGGGTTATGCTGCTAATACCTATTGCACGCTGTGTAGATAGTATAAATTGCAGAGAGGTGCTGGGTTTAGCCATTTGCATGATCAATGCTGCGCACACAACACTGTCCTTTAGCAAATCATTTCCAGTACCTACAGCGATATATGGGGTATGTAAGTAGGTAAGTACACCTATTTTGAGGAAATTTTACTAAACTTCCGTAAATGAATGTTAAATTTCATACCGAGTTGAACCCGGAATTTCCCGCTGTATTAAATATATTGTCGAACAATAGAGAGGTGGCTGGTGTTGTTAACCCGGGCTTTCCTAAGGTACGCTACTCCTATAATAATCACATAGGCTTATCGTATGAGGTACTATATACCATGCATACATGTTCTAACTATTAATAATAATAAAAAGCCGGTACACGAGTAGCGTGACTGCTTATTAAATAATTTATTACATTTATCGCTTCACATGTGCGAAAGAAATGCTCTGAATGTAGAATTTTGAATAATTCATGTATGATTTGATTAGTGTGAAGGTAATGTGTTTTAATCTGCTTATTTTAATATTTGGGAACATATATATACTTATTTTTTTTTTTTAACGTTGCCCCACACTAGGAATTACTCCTGTATCGTGGGTGCGTTCACAAACATTTAAACTCACATACACAAACAGCCACACCCGGAACAACTACCTGTAGGTAATACAAATATTTGTTCCATGCGGTAATCGAACCCGCGACACGCAGCGCAGCAGTCAATCACTTAACCACTGCGCCAACCGTGCCGTCGAAATATTGGTTTGAGCAAATCATTTTCTGTTTGAATTTAATAACTATGTTTTCGTGTTAACAATTATTACCTATCTATTGCTATTTTGGAAATAATTGTCATTTTGACTAAATACTACGCTCTCGCAATCAAACTTTTTTAAATTAACCAAACACACACACTCTCACACTTTTTTTGAACGGTACCTACCTAATAATAGAGTTAAATTAAGAGTAACAACACAAGCGTCAACAGTTTTATATACTTAATGCCAAGGATTTAAATCGTTAGATTCACCCTACCGCGTCAAAAGGTCGTCGCGTTTCTATTCCTTCACTTTGACACCTGTGACACACAATGTCGCAGTGACTTGACAGTTATGAAGGCTGAGATGAGTGAGCTCCCACATTATTAAACAACGTTTCCATGACAATCAACCCAAGTCACTGTGTCACTGTGTCACAGATTACGGTGTGGCCAAATCTAGATATTTCAATGTCTGTGCTTCACGCATTAATAATTTAATGATTTACACTGCACTTGTTTCTGCCCCAGCTCAACGCATTTCATTCACGACGCTATTTTTATTTATTCTGCATACTTTTTCACGCTAATATTATAAAATCTAGTTTACTCCACCGCTATACATAAGTTTGCTATAATTTATAGCTACATAATTATGTTTATAGGCAGTTCAGGTTTTTTATAGAAACTAACTTTGTTTGCTTAAAAAATGTTCTTGATATAAACGTCAGTCTTGGGTTCAATAAAAAGTAAGTTTTATACTCCATAAGGTACTAAAAATAAATGAATAAAGTTCCTACACGTAAAAGTTTTCTCTATATAAAATCTTTATTAGAGTGAGCGATACCTCGTGTTTTTCAGTAGTTGTGAACATAATTATATGTTAAAAGGGTTGTAATTGAAACTTCTTGTTTGGTCTATTGTTCAGAAAGGGTTGTCTTTACTTACAATATTAGCAGGTCATTGCGTAACACACTATAAGTAGCAATGGGTTTCATTTTGACAGTCCAACAACATTCATTGCGTTATTTACGTTGTTGAGCAGACAAATTTCTCGAACAAATGACGCAATGGATTAGCAATATCCTTCAAAATGATTCAGATTGATATTACGCAATTTAGGGTGCTGTTCTACCTATATTCAAAACATTTTAGAGAAACTTTTTTCCAAATTATTAGGTGTCTGCTCCTGTAGATTTATCAAAAGCCTTTGACAGCGTGTGCAGCTTGGATTCCTGCAGCAGCTTGTGATTGAAGGTAAACGGGGACCCGCTGCAAACTTGTTAGGGAGATAATGTACACTTTGAATGTTGAATATATTTAACATACATACATAATCACGCTTGTTATACAAATGAGTTCAGCAGAATCGCAATTAGTGTTAAAATGGTGCTTGGTAGAAGTTTGGCGAATATTTTACGAGCTGAAAGTTTGTAATAGCTTTTTACAGATGTTTTTAATCACAGATCATAAAAACACTTTATATGATCTGTGTTTTAATGTAACGCGTATTTGTTACCGAAGATGTTTTATGTAGAACAGACAATTGATTTAACTGTTGATGTGAAAATGCATAAAATAAATCTGCTCTACTTCTACTTTGATTTATATTTGCTGTCCATTTATTCTTAGAGCACTTCTTGCTCTATTTTCGGGTTTTGATTCTCTAAGCTTACAACACAAATCAAAACACACATCATAATATTAGCATTAAGCAACATCGTCTCCATTAAAACTGCGTACGGCTTCAGTTTTTAATTCAAAGTAGCGGACACTTACGCGTAATGCGCCATTATGCTAATGTAAGCGATCGCAAATAGCAGCGCACATCCGCACGGAGCACCGCGCGCCCGGCGAGCTGAGAGCCCGGAGTAGGGGCACCATTTCAAAATTTGAATTAAGGCCAGACAAAAAGATATTTGCAAAAAGTCCGGATATTTTTCATTTTAATGTTCCTTTTGTCAGTAATCGTTTTTGCCTGGTTAGTCTTGTCGTCGCAAGCGCTACTGTTGGGCGTGAGCTTCTGGGTTTGATTCCCAGGTCAGGCTTTTTGCAGTCAGTGCAAAAAGGGAGGAGGCCTATACTCAGCAGTGGGTGGAACAAGGTGCCAATAATGATGATGATGAGCCAGGAGGCCGGAGTAGTGTAGCGAGCCTATTGATGAGCCAGGAGGCCGGAGTAGTGTAGCGAGCCTATTGATGAGCCAGGAGGCCGGAGTAGTGTAGCGAGCCTATTGATGAGCCAGGAGGCCGGAGTAGTGTAGCGAGCCTATTGATGAGCCAGGAGGCCGGAGTAGTGTCGCGAGCCTAATGCCATCCCCCGATGGCAATAGGTTCGCTACACCATTCGCCCCCTATTACATGGGACTTAAACATAACTGGCGAAATGTGGGTTTACTATTATTATAGGTACAACTCTGCCTAACCCTTCAGGGATTACAGGTGTGATTTTCTTGGTTGGCTTAGTAAAAGGTCGGACGAAGTCTGGACGAGGGTCAAAAAGCCGACATGTCCGGGCACATCCGGAGAGATGGTGACCCTAGGCTGGAGTAATGAACGCGACGTATGGAGACCGCACGCCGCGCGCCGTTACGACGTCAGCGCGTGCTGTTGTAAAATGAGTTGTGAGATACGAATTATTATTGAATAGCTTGAATATTATACTAGCCTTCATATGAATGGGAGGAATTTGGTTAAAGAGGCGATTCTAAGGCGATGTTATTTGGACAAGAAGAATCTAGTTTTGTCTGGTTCATGAGTTAATTGATGAAAACTATAATATACTCTGAGGGTTTTGAGAGACTTTGAAAGACTTTGTTTCCTCTGGAACACGCCAAAGGGAGCCCTCTTCAAAGTGCTGAGATCGCTGTCAGCTGTATATTAAAATTGAAAACATACTTTTTCCAGAGGGAGAGGGAGAGGGGAGAATAGTAAAAAAAAAACAATTTATACTAGACACGCATGTGTAATGAATCATTTGTCTCCGCCTATCATAAAGCTGTAAGCACCATTTAACAAAACATCATTTATTTTCAGCAAAGGACGGAACGGAAGGTTGGAATGCCGCAAGGTTATATATCCCGCCCGAGTTCAAATAACAAAGTGCTAAAACAAGAACTTCGTGAAAGAGTCGTATCACAAAGTTTTGGTAATCGGTTTATATCTGAAAGCTGTATCCCACGGCTTCGCGGGCGTCAAACCAAATAATTGGGTTCCCGTCCTTAGGGGATCGGATTCGATTCCGCATTTGTACACATATGTATACACCCACAGTGCGGTAGATTGTAAAAGTAACGAAACCGAATGTATTTTTATTAGTATTTTCTGTATGGTAGTCATATTGTGACCTGTTTCTGAGATTATTTTATGTTTTTCTTCCATTGTAGGATATGAAAGCTGCTATACCATTAGCTATGGAGACAGCTATGATGGTCCACCACAATCAATGATAAAATAGTTGGTTTTAACGGAACCTTATTAAGAAAAAATAAATACTCATTTTAATGAAAATAGTCTTCAATATTCTATTGGTATTGCTGAAAGATTAACTGACACAACGTTTAATGACACTACACCCAACGGTCCAGTTGATAATCACTTCAAACTTACAGATTACAGAGAAGCAGACAATGAAAAAAGTGTAAAAGCTAGAACGATACGTTCGATATCGCATAGTAACGGAGCTATAGACAAATACTGTGGCAGATAGTTATGTCAGCGCTCGGTCAACATGGGTACCATCAACAAGTGTTTGTATTGTTTATGGGGTTATAGTCCCTTCTTTCGTACATTATTCTTCGATAGAGTTCATAACATTACAAGATTGTCTATTCACATCATCACCGTCTAGTTTATCTTGGGTACTTCTATGTTCATTTTTGATTTAGGCGAAAACTTTAGGAAATCAAGCACTTTGTTGATCACAGCAGATATAATTATTGTTTATTGTCTAACCACAAGTTTTGCCTTTTTATTGCACATCAATTTATAGAATTCTATGTCACTGTAGAAATAAAGAAGAAGTAACATATTGGTAATTATGGGTTGCATGAATACTTAGCTTGCCTTTAGTCATTATGAATTTATGAAAACTTAATACTCATATCAAGACGTTCCAAAAAACCTTGCAAGGTAGCTCATAAAATAATATAATGAGTAAATAATAACAAAATAAATGAACATCATTAACCTCTCGCACTCGCTCAGCGAAACGTGCTTCAAACTAGTGTTGCTTATTATATCACTGAAGTTGCCAGTTCATGTCAATTAGTAGACTTCACATCTTAGTTGGAAGTTAGCTGCAGGGCTGCTTTTGTAGTATCTTGAAGACATGTTGCATTTTTACAAGCTTTGCACTGTTTTGTGCTAAGCACGTGCAGTCAAGCCTGTTACGAGAGAAGAATAGAGAATGAAATGCAGAAAACTACATAGTATAATGTGACATATATATGTATGTTGGTTGCCACTGTGATAAGTGTGATAGGTAGAATCCAGTACGGAACAACCGGTAGGTAGAACCCCTAGATTTGGGGTACCAGTACAGGGAATCACCCTTTTTTTTTTTGGTTGGGAAATCATCAAATGACCTCTCCCGCTCTGGGCTGAGCGGAAGGGCATGTCAGACTTTTACTGACTAAAACCCACCCGTGTTCCTTCAGTTGCTTGTGCCAGGGGCCACGGTATCTCTTTCGAACGACCCGCAGCCCCGGCGGCATCGGCCCTAGCGGACCCCGTCAGTTCGTGCTGACATCTCTTTGAGGCGCGCGTGGAACACAACGCGCCGTCGACCCGGGCCTGGTCCTTACCGGGCGGCGAGCTGGCCATTGCTCGCCGTCCGCAAGCCCGCGCCTACGGTGGCCGGGAGTCGGCTGTTGACTCCCGTCCAGGGCGTCTCCTGCGGCGGCTAGGGGCGTGAGGGCGCAGAGATTGCCTCCCCCTCACGCGCTCCACCTCCGCCTTCGCGAGCATTACTGCTTCGCAGAAGGAGGTAACGGCCTCCCATTTACTCTCGCTCCGTACCATGACCTGGACCAGGGCCGGACGCGAGAGATCGCCGCCACTAGGACACGGCGGTGCTCCGCCCAAGCCGGGCAGACCTCCACCGTATGCTCCACCGTGTCCTCCGGGCGATCCACACAGTGGTGACACCCTGGGGTTTCCTCCCGCTTTCAGGGAATCACCCTTGCTAGCTAAGCAAGCGAATGTTAAAATGACAGAGTGTTCTTAGGAAATTAGTATTGTGCCATGATTCTAGTGATATGACTAACAACTTACAACACACTTAACACTTTATTTATTTCGTTCCCAATAAGTTTATTTCAATTAGGGGTCTCCACATGTTAGTTCTACTTAGTTTACTTGCTGGGCAGTTGTCGTTCCATCAAGGAGACCTGTTTGTTTGTATGTATATACTATGTAGATGTGTTTACCTGCTTTCCCCGAGGCCTTGCACTGTAACCGCTTTGTGTGGAAAGCAATAGAATAGGAGTGAATGGAATTGTAGAATTAAATGCGTCTTTGTCGAGTGGAATAGAGTTTGTAATGTCTTTGTTTTAAATTGTGTTTAACATGAGAGAATTATTGATATCTTCTTTTGAGTGTTAATACATATAGTTACCCAACTTCTTATTCTTATCAAGTTTGTCTTATATCTTTAACTCGTTATTAATATTCTGTTCCTTTATTTTCAGATGATTGTTTTGCTTATAGCCAATCAGGAAGTTTTGGGAGTGATCAGATCACTTCATAATCAAATTCCTGCGTTCTTTGACAAAGACACGACGAAGTGTTCTTTTGTATGTCATCAAAGAATTCCGGATATAAAAAGATCCTCGGAAAGCGACCCGTTCTTTAAAACAAAACATACGAGTTATCGCTGATTACTTTCAGTTCTGTTGAAGAAGCTTGCTTGTATTATTTTCGTTTCCGAAAGTTAATTCCCGCGAGATCAATTCCCTTTAATCTACGGTTGCTGCTTCGAATATGAACCTATATCTATCTATACTAATAATAAAGCTGACGAGTTTGTTTGTTGGAACGCGCTAATCTCTGGAACTATCACGATACGCACCTTAGGAGCCGAGAAAAAAAGTCAGAAGGAACGCTAAGCGAAAACGCAGTAACAGCGCGGGCAGGCGATGCGATGCGACGGGGTGGGTAGGAGAAGTCAAGTCGCGGACAGAAGCTAGTGCTTCTGTCCGCGACTTGACTAGATAGCAACATACTAACTATAAGTAATAATCAAATCATTGCACTTAAAATCCTCATCACGAAGGACATTCAAACATAACCTAACTTAATCTTCCCCCAACAACCGCAACGTCCACGTGCCGCCATTTCGAAGGATGAAACTCGGCAACTACCATCAAACAGAAAAAGATTACCGTTAAGGGTTGCACATTAAAGTGAAACTTTTCTAATTATGCTAATTCCGTGGTTTCAACTGTTAATTATTCTGACCTTATTAGTTCTGCTCAACAGTCTTGTGGCGTCATAATGGTTATGGTGACGGCAATGGATCACCTTCATCTCACTCGTCCTTCATTTTACGTTACTGGGGTACTTTTAATATCTCCTATATTATTTTTGTTGTTGTACAATTCTTTTCCTGTAAATCCAATGGGGTTTTGAAGAAAAAGCTTTTAGCGATATGACCACCCATTGTATTGCACTGTTTTAATCCTCTTTGTTAACTGAGGAATCTCCCATCTGCTTAGTGATTAAAATGGATTTGTTACGTATCTTTCCTTTTCGGGTCTATGCCTAGTTCGGTTGAAAATACATTTCAACTTTCAGCACACCGGACGTGTTCCAATTTCACCTTTCTGCCAATATTGTTAGCCCTTAAAAGTTCTTCTACAAAACTTTTTTTGTTTCATATAAAAATGCTTTTTTACGACAATTTACTTGTCTCTCCACTTAGGCATGCGCTAAAACGCTGGCGTAATAAACCCTACTCACAAACTGTTGGGAGAGTTCTGTGTCGGCCGGCTGGCCCGCACTCGTAAATAAGAATATAGACTTGTTTCCAAACTACGTTCATAATGTTTTTATTAAGGAAAGTCGGTGACAAATTGGAAATAATGTCTCGAAATACTTGGGAAACACGACACGAACTTAGTAAAGTTGCTTTTTGTAGAAATAGTAAGTTTTCTGAAAAATTAAAATCAAAAGTCATTTTTGTAAACGTTTTGCGTGATATTTATGTTGATATTTCGGTCACTAATTACTATTTTACTTAACGTGTCACAGCGGTCATTGCTCTATGTAATCTCTTCCTTAGCTACAAGGATATTAACCTCATGTGAACCATATAAAAAGTGTCAAACAAAACATACATACAGGTAAGTCAACATCTCGCTATTAACATAAAAAGTGCAGTACACACTTGCGTGCGTGATACGGTGTACTGCGAATCGTACGTTTTTACAGAAGCGTGCGGTTTTATGATAAATCCTACGTTCCACCAGGAAATTGAAAGTCTTACGACCGTGCGACCGGGATTTTGTTCCATTATTATATTGTCGTAAATTTCTCAAAATTATAACTTTTACTGTATGTTTGAAATTTAATACACAATCAATATAAAAGATAAGTATGCAGTCAGCTAACTACAACTTATTTTAAACCCATGTTGTGCGTGTAATGAATATTATGAATTACATAGTAAAATCTTTGGCATCGCTCATCTGAGTTTGTCTTGCATTTAAACAGTTACAGTTATGACTCCTGACTGCGTATTGCTAATATTTACTAATATATTTTATTCTTACTTACATACTAAACTAACTCTTCTACTGTGAAACATACTCACAGTCATTACAAATAGCAATCCTATTTGTGCAGCGAATGGAATCCGTCCATACATACGGCTCTGAAGTACCGATACATATTTATTAACCGCTTATCGTGCCGAGGCGAGCACAACCGTCTTGTGCGGGATTACACGTGGAATAGGATTAACTGCGCTCTTTGTAGGCGCTGTAAGAGGAAGTGGAGGTACTATACGGACCCTGCAGGTATGTTGTGGACTTGTGTAACTAGCTTTATGTGTCACTTTGATGAAATTTTGTGTAGTGGAAGAGGAGAGAGGTTTGTAAGCGTCTTAATATTACATTGTGCAGAAAATTTATTAATATTTGCTTTGGAAACTTTGGTTTTCAAATCCTGAGCAGCGTTAGGAATGAGCGTGTGGAAGCTTCAGGTCTGCCACACTTCAGGCTTTTAATAGGAAATATTGACCAGTTTGTCATTTTTTTCTTGAGTTGAGGGCAGGTACGTCGCGATACAAAGTGAAATTCTATCAGTGATAGCGGATCTGCGAATGATAAAACAGTCAAACATGTATGGGACTGACATGACTACATGAGCTACCGAAAAACTTTTCTGTCAATCGCGCCGAAAGTCGTTGTAGACACATGAAACGCTTTGAAAGCGATTGATACTTGGCTTAGCCCTCTGACCTCTGCCACTTTTACTCGTAGATAAGCGGAGTAGACTATACAGGTGCATAGCTATCATTTACCTATTTCAAAACAAACTGAAGTGCTGATAAGTGGCGCAGCACGAGGGTGCGGCAACGCTGCGCAACGCCCATCCATTTGGGCGCCGGCGCCGTGGGTCATGGAACTTGTTAATACACTTGAGTGGAACGTTCTATGTTTTAACGTTGATGTTTGTGAGCCTGAAATACATAATTATAGAAATTGTGAAATATTTGACGTTGGCTCCTCAAAAACGGCGAGCGAAAACTGTCTGAGAGACAAGTCGAAAATTGCCTGTTTGAAGATTGTTCAAGTTACTGACAAATAAATGCCTTACAAGTTTTTTTCATTTCATATCTACTAGAGAGACTACTACTGCTGGACATAAGCCTCCCGTCAGCATCGTAACAACAACCAGTCGTGTACTTCCCGCATCCAGCGAACGGATTATTGATTCCTCATTAGCATTCACTCTATTGGACTTCTGTTGTAACTTTTAGTTACAGTAGTAGTTGGAAACAACAAACTCATATCAAAACATGTCCCCACATATCATTGGCCACTGTTTCCTCGTCCGGCGTATACGCCATAGTCGCACTGTCGCCCACAAAGCCTGCAGTACGCCGAATACGCCGCGTATTCATAAACGTAGCCACTTGTAGTAGTCCGCCGGGACGGTGCGGTACGAAATATGATTTGAGCGTGCTCGTAGCCGCGCTAGGGCTGTCGCTCGCTCCAATATTCAAAATATTTTAAGTAAAGTGAAATCGATGAAAACAATTTCTGCAATTACATCCTGTCGTATATACGTTACTATAAATTATGGTTGGAAGTTAACAAGGGTCGATTTTGTGACGTGATTCAGGTCCTTGGTAGACCGATAACTAGTCATCTCGCTCTGGATGCGGAAAGCACAGAAAAGGTATTTGTTGCAATGCTTGACGGTTGCCTAGCAGTGAACGCGTAGACGTCTGTCAGCTAAATAATGATGATCTCTACTCCATAATGGTCTCTACTCCATCTTAACGTTCTCCTCTGATTGTTTAAAGATAATTTTCTGCGCATGTAGAAAAGAACTTGAGTTTCTAAGGCTTTGTAGCCAATGACGATGGAACACCCTTGGGTAATCGCTGTACAAAATATGATTTGTGCGTGTCCCTCGACCTAGGGCTGCCGGCCTGCCGCTAACGGCTCGATGCCTCGCTGTCGATGACCGCGATTTTACAGGTCATTGTTTCAATTTACGGTTAAAATTATCCATTTCCTTAGCCTGCCAGTTACAAAGTTTAAAACCTACATAGAAAATTGACTTCTCAAAAAACGACTTTCCAAGCTTTAATTCGTGAGCTAAGATAAATAGGTACTCACACGTAGATCTTTTGTGGAGTGCTTCCGATTTGCTTGTAACGAAGTCAGAACATTGGAGTGGTAATGGCGCCTAGGAAACACCACTTAGACTGGATGTGTCGGGTTTCAGTTACGAGTCATTTACTCGGCGAGATTGTAAGAAGAACAGCTCTTTAGGTGTTTGATAAGTTTTATTGCCTTTGCAGATAGACTTTAAAGGAGATTCTTGTATTTAGTTTTTATAGATCTTATTGGTTAGCGTGTCTCTTCTTTTACTTAATACAAATCTTAAAATCGTTCACTGATAGTCAACGTACAGCCTAAGCCGCTGGGTCTAGATAGAAGCATGAAAATGACACAAGAATTGCTTACGTAAAGAAAGTGAGCACTAAGGAAGTATTTTTGATGAAAGTTTGTGTGGAAAATCTTAATAATTTACCGATGGGAAATCCTATCGGGTGCACGTCGTGTTTCGTAATAATCAGAGGGGCAATTCTCGTAATTTTAAGAACGTTCACAGTCTGATCTCAGTCTCAATCTGTCGAAAAAACCTAAAATTTCTCTACATTTTGACAAGTTTTTGACATTTAATTGTCGCTGAGATGAGACTGCGACTAGATTTTGAACGTTTTAAATTACGAGAATTGACCTTCTGATCATAATGTTAAGTGTTTTTTGACATTCAATTTTGACAGAAAGATCTTGAGCGGTGCACAGCTGCCCTATCGTCGTTGTATAGCAATATTCTAGTCTGTTTGAGTTTTAGCAGACGTTTGGGATGCATCATTGCATATGATGGATTCAAAAGATCAGATAGGAAACGCCGACCTCATCTAGTTTTAAAATATGATTGACGTGTAAAAGTGTTTGTACAAACCTACTTACAAAATAAAATCATTTATCATATGTTCAGTGGTGGTTATCATCTAGGGCGCTCGGTATAACTGTTATATTCTCTTTTTATTACTAAATATTTGTACCCTCTGGACATATTATGTACATTTCGGCAAACTAATCACCACATTACACCTAACGGCTACAATATTGTTTAATAATAAAATAGTTACACATTGTGGTAGCCCTGAAACAATAGTGCGCCCTCGGGACGTCCCGATGCTGTCCCGAAATAGCCGTATCTTAGATAAGTTAGCCAAACTACGGCTATTGTATCGTTGACGTGCCCGCTTTATATTGTGTTAGTATATGTACATGTGTTTGGAGATCACTTATGTAAACTTTCAAATATTTTTTGGTATTGTTTTGTGTCTAAATGTTAGTCTGTCGTATGTGTAAGGATGTCACGTTGAGAAATTTAGTTTGTTCTAATTCAAAAATGAAACTTTTTGGCTACAATGTCACTTGAAAATTCATATCCTTCAATTTCTACACAAAAGCAGATGAATCATCTGCTTTTGTGCACAAAACAATACCAAAAAATATTTGAAAGTTTACATAAGTGATCTCCAAACACATGTATACATATACGAACATAATATAAAGCGGGCACGTCAACAACTTAGGAACAGCTTAATTATGTATCTTGAAGAACTTATTTGTTAGGTTCGCTTCGCTGATCCTAATCATGCCATGTGCTAGTTAAAGTTTCGGCGCTCATAACTCAAAGACATATGGTAAACCCGACAAACTTCGTTGAACCAGCGATTGTTCCTAAGAAAAATGCACTCGAAACGACAATATATGTATATAATCGTGAAAACCG
This sequence comes from Apamea crenata, assembly GCA_949629185.1. NCBI lineage: Eukaryota > Metazoa > Arthropoda > Insecta > Lepidoptera > Noctuidae > Apamea > Apamea crenata. Next base: position 698,772 of record OX451365.1, on the reverse strand, counting down.
TTGAGCGCTTACATGCAAACGGCTTCTAGTAGGCGATCGTTCGACGGGTTGAAATAGCTTATTTTTGTCACATTTCTTTTCCGAAGATTTAGTACTCAAGGCCATATACTTAACAAGGCCCAAAATAAAATATCAGACGACAAACATATGTTGTATGACTTTTTTGTCGCTCAGGCTATAAAATACTGAAATATATGTGCGGAACGGCATCTCTACTAGGTATCACTAGTATTAGTTTCTTAGTTTTTTTGTTTTCCAGTCACGTATATGAAAAGCTGTGACAATTTACAGGCGCTTCTTCTTGTAACTCAGGTATAAGGCTTTTTCTGAAGGAAATCAGATGAATACGGAATTAGGGTTCTGTTATTTTGTTTTCATTATATGTTGTATGGTATTGTTGTTGGTGAATGTAAAGAATATGTAAGTATTGCTGGATTTGTCCCTTGGGTACAAAATCCGAGGGTTACAATATTAATATCAACTGTCATATGGGTGGGAAACAATGATTGGACAGATTATTTCTTTGTTGAGATGATGTGGAATACTAAAATATTATTACAATAGAAATTACAAAGGTAAATAAACATGTCGCGTTTACGAGTGACACTAATATTGTTAAGAAAACTCGTAATGAAACCCATATTTGCAAACTAATAAATGATTACATTTGATTTGTAAATAAGCTTTCTGAAAACCGAAAACTTTCGTAATAGTTTGCAGAAGTTACTCTTTAATTATAACAAAACTACCTTTTGTAACAAAATAAATTAATAAATTAATTGACCTTAATTGCCAATAAAATATCACTGAAACTCTCTGTAGTGTATTAATGATTTGGTTATCGTGTGGACAAAAGTTTTCCGGGCCGATGGGTCCCACTAATTGGGCCGTACGTGACAATTGTCCCAGTTGCGGCCCAAACCCGGGCCGCGCCGGGGGACACACTTATAAGAGGAATAATTGCTTTTATATGGGTAACTGCACATCTCACTTAATTGGGATACTAGAGAAATTATAACTACCTATCTCAAGGGGCTTTATATTAAAGTTACAGTAGTTTTATTGTACTACTAGCTACGCCCCGCGGTTTCACCCGCATAAGTTTCACTCCCGTAAGAATATCGGGATAAAAAGTATCCTAGTTATAAACCATCTGTGTGCCAAATTTCATCCAAATCCCTTCAGTAGTTTATGCGTGACAGAGCAACAAACATCCATCCATCCAAACTTTCACGTTTATAATATTATAGTAGCATGTACTAAGTATGTAAAATTTACTCCTTTTGCTGATTCGGGTAACTGAGTGATATTATATCTCAGTTAAACCCTTATCTGCTATCTGAAGGTCAATTCTCGTAATTTAAAAGGTCAAAATCTAGTCGCAGTCTCATCTCGGCGACAAACAAATGTTAAAAACTTGTCAAAACTGTAGGGAAATTAGAGGTATTTTTGACAGATTGATAATGAGATCAGACTGTGAACGTTCTTAAAATTACGAGAATTGCCCCTCTGTTATTACGATATTTAACTGTATAAGACCCTTAACGAAGCCAAGAGTCACTTGTTTTTTTACGACAACAAGTTTTCAATGTTATAACTTAACTTTAAAATAATACTCCCACAATCCCTGGACAGTAGCATGAGTAAGTACAATGTTTTGCTTGCGTTACATTGCGCACTACCGTAAACTGTGAATTGACACACCAAAAATAAAAGTCGTTTCCCAGCAATTATTTTTGCAGAAAGGACAATGACCAAAAGTCGTACCAAAAAGTCTCATGCATCAAGATAAATAATTATGTTCATAATTTTTTACGACATTACGCGTCGGGGATTTGATTTTTGAACAGGGAATTTAATTTAAAGTAAAAAAGTGTTGATATTGTTTTATTCCCTGTACTTGACGTTCCAGTTCAAATGATATGATTAATAAAACCTTGAACTTGGAAAGTGTCATAATCACTTCTTTCAAAAAACTTGTAAAAAAATATACTTTGCCGATTCTACATTAATTAAAAATAACTAGAATGTATTAGAATATAATTTTTATTTAAACGATTATCATTTTTTTAAGAGCAATAAAGGCCGTTCGTGTATGACATATCAAACAAAATGAAGTATCTAAGTATCTAGTTTTTAGGTTATTTCGAATTTTTTTTAAATGTCCGAAACCCGGGGTTTGTTTACAAAAGAACTTTTGTAGGAATTAATATGATAAGTGTAATCTATAAAAAACAAAGTTTGACTTTGATGCGGCATGGTACGGAATTCCATACATCCATGAGCATTGTCCTTTAAGTACTTAGTTTGATGTACAGAATGCGTAGATGACGGCTTCGTGAAGGGTCTTTTTTACTCATTAGATGAAGTGCGTCTTAATCAAAAATTAGAAAGATGGGTTCATATTGTTCGCTCTGTATTTGTGAATCTTAGTAATTTTGTGAGCTCTTAAATATTCGGATACTTATTTATTTCTATTATGAAAAGACAGCTCCTTTAAATATTTCGATATTATTTCTATTATGTAATAATACAGCTCCAAAGTTTATGAAAGCGCTATTCATTGAAACGAACCCATTTGGAAACATTCGTTTGAATGGAATCTTAAGAAATATCTCTTGAGTATCTTATTTGTATGAAAACTTACCTATTTCGGCAATTACAATTTTGTAAAGCCTCTTCAGACGACCTGGTAAAGGTCGCATAACGCGATAAATAGTTGTCCATACAACCCACAACTTTTCGCCGTAATTCGTCCTGAAGGGCCACAGGTCCTTAGGGACGTCCCCCGTGACGTCAGAACCGGTGGCTTTATTTACATAATGAAAGTAAATCGTGCGGAAATGACGATAAACGAGGATCCCCCGTGTGACGTGACGTAATGCTTTCGAATTGATTTTATGGGTTTGTTTGCTTTTGGAATACTATTGGCATTGCTTTGCTGGGGTCTCTTTTACGAGTCATGACTTTAAGTTGAAATATGGTTCGCATCATAACAACGACGCATATTATATTTTGCACTGGGTTATTCCTCAATTTAATACCTGATGGCAAACGATATTTGACGACTTCTTTTAAAATAAAATTTTCCGCGTACCTAACTACGTCTTGATGTGTCAAGTTTAGTCCTTCAACGGGTCAAGTGTCAAACGGTCTTTAACGTTTTCAAAGTAAAGCATTTACTTCAACGAGACCCTTTCCCAAGCACACTACACCTTTAAATAAGTATTCAGAAGGGCCCTTTGACGTCGCAATCCATCATTTTGAAGAAAAGTCTTCAGGAGAAAAGTTCCAAAACGTTCTTGTCCTAAATTGTAGTAGTGGAAAGATAAATAAAGTCATTAATTGCATTTAACACTATACCAACATTCGCTAATTGTCTTACAGTTTCAGTCTCTGACTCAGACGGGCATTGAACCCGTGATCTTGGTCCAATGATCACGCGTCGAGAACGAATAATTAATTAGAATTCATTGCTTGATCTTGAAATCACATCTTGTTATTATAGTTAATAACAACTGCGACTTCGTCCACGTGTTTTAACATTAAAAATACCCCATGGCACTCGCCAATAGTGTAGCTTTCTGTCAGTGAAGTATTAACATATAAACAAACCACCTTTCCCTCTTTATAATATTAGTGTGAAAACACAAGTGGGAGAAGATTTGTAGGTATCAATAGTGCGATTATCGTGGATGATAAGATAGTATTAAAAGTGCCAATAGCAGGGACGAAGTCTCATACTGAAGCATGCCCAACGAGCACTGGCCTGTCGGCCGCTACAAACCTAGCGCCCCGGACGAGAAGAATACACCACCCCTACCTATTCATAGTCAGGTATTTGACGATGGCACATATCTGAAATTGATTATGTAACAAAGTCAGCCTCTTCTAGTTCACTGCTAGACATAGATAGGCCTTTCCAAATAGCGCCAAGACACCTTGTCCCCTCAATCTGTCGATCCATCTTGTGCGAGACTTTCACACTGCGTTAGACAATATTGTTATCTAAAATATTAATGACAACGGTCCGGCTGGCCAGATGAAAACGATCCATCATCAGCCTTTTTTCATGAGGAAAATATTCCGATGGAGGAATAAATGAGAGAAATGATCTCGCTTTTCCGCGCCATTTCATATCAAATACATTGCTAGATGGGAAAGAAAATATCAGGGTTATTGATCCTATTATTTCTCTGCTGTCGACGCAAGACATCTGTTTCTTTAGAATAGAATAGAATAGAATAGCATTTATTTGCAAATATGGGTAATACATAAGTAGATAGTAGTAGGTATAAATCAGAGTTCTGCCATATTTCACCATTCGGCATGCAAACATTTCATTACACAAAATTGTTAAAATTTAAATTCTCATTAAAAACATTGAATTAATATTATTACATGCAATAAATAAAAATATTAAAATTCAAATTGTCATTAAAACTAACTTAATTATTGCATTCAATAACAAAAATTATTAAAATTCAAATTGTCCCATCTTTCTATTTCCTATCTATCTTCCGGCTTCTCATTACTTCCTTCTTAGTCATCATCTTGGAGTGCAATGCCCACTTCTTTGGTATGTCTATAGGAACTATTGGAAGCCTTATCGGGCAGTTTTTGAGTTGGGTTGGTTTGTTTTTGGGTAGCACAGGTTTTTTTTTACCTCCACCACTTCTCAAACTTTACTTATAGACCGTTAGTTCTACTGAATTAGAAGATCTCGATACAAGGCAGATGGTTTTTTCCTACGTTTGATAAGTTGATCTTATTGACATGATTCACCCGTCATCAACATTGAATTTTGTCGGTAATTCCCAAATGAGTATAATGAAGCGACGCGTTGAACTGATTTATCGGATGTCCATCACGCTGACGCATGATCAATGAATTAGTGACTCGTATTGACAGGTGTCAATTAACCGTCACTACTGGGGCCCACTTGGGAATACATGGCTACAGGCATTAATTTCCAAGGATATCAGATTTTGAAAAAATACAACTATATTGTAACAATGTTTGATTCAAAAGAGTGTCCATGGAGTTTCTTGCCCGTTCTTCTCCATGGGAACCTACTACGGTTTGGAATGGGCAACTACCTTCATTTTTCTGATTAACCGAATCGTTAAAAATTCAAAATTAAATGATAGGCACTTTTCTATTGCCAGGGAGTCGGCCCTTGACAGTTCAAAAGTGCCTATCATTTAATTGTTTTTTTTTTAAGTCCTCCATGATGCGTAATTAAAGATTTGTTGATAGGATAGTAAAATATAAGAACGTTTTTCCACAGAGATGAAAATTTAATAAGACTACTTGAAACCTCTGTCCGAACTCAACACAAAAGTAAAACGGGAGCCAACAGTATAAATAAATAACTTGGAACCAGTTCCATTGACATGCTAGATGTGATACAAGAAGAACATGAAAATAGTGCAGACTTCGGTCTGTGTCCAGTCCATTTCCTGCCTTGAATGATACAGCAACAGACGGCAAATAAATAAAAACCTAAGAAAGCATCGAAGAAAACACGATACAAATGGAAAAGTTTTCACAGATATTTTACAGGAAGACGCTGATTTCTCTTAAAAACAATTTTACGAGTAGCACGAGGTGGAATCAATTGAGTCTGCCACTGTTGGAGATTGAGATGTCATCATAACTGGAATATTTTCATAAACGTACGCGGTCGTAAATGTATAGGGGAACAGAGCAGGCTCATGAATTTATATGAATATTTTATTGTGGAAACATTTACAAAACGTTTTTTTCTTCCATCAACATTTTTGCCAAATCTCGTAAAGTATTTCTTGTTTCTTCTAATCTATATAAAAAAAAAACGTCCGGTCAGCTACACAGTTTATTAACTCACAACAGGCTGGACCGATTTTTATGATCTTTGATTTGTTGGTTTTGTTTCCGCCCCGAATAGCAGAATAACTATTATAACATGGGAAAATTCACGAAAAAAATAATAATGATAATAATTAATTTTCTCATACATCCGTTCTTATTGATTCTGTGGCGGAACGAAGTTGAAATGAAAATGAACACCAGCCTTAATCAAGCATAACGAACGGTGCATTAAGTTAAAACGGCAACTTATAATGAAAACCCAGTCAATTTTATAAATCAAGCTAACTAACCCACTTTTGCAAAGTAGATGTAAACATAGAATAATGGAAACTAACTAATCTAATAAAAACAAGATACAATTACAAAATGGCGCACAATTTAGTGTTTGACAGCACAAATAAAAGTTTGTATGGTAATAAAAACAAAGCACACGGAAAGCAATACTGAGAAATGGGTGCAATGTGAGCGGAGAGCGGAGCCGGTGTTTTATAAAGGATCCCATTGTTTGAAGGGAAGTTGATATGGGCAAGTTAGGTGAATGGCTGACATCGATAAATATATTTTCGGGATAAGAAGTTAAAACCAAACTTTTTAAGCCGGGAAGAGATAGCGACAAATTTCCAAAAACCAAAGAAACGATGGATGGAATGTGTGAAAGATGATATTTCTAGAAATAGGGTGACTAATAGAGAAATATGGAAGAAAAAGACATGTTGCGCCGACCTCACATACATTGAAATAACGGCAGGAGAAAGGTGAAGAGACAGCAACTAACAATTAGTTGGTCTTGGTCTATACATTGTAAAGTAACTATCAATTTAAAACCAGCCATTACCTACTAGTCTATTAAAACTTAACTACACGCCAAAACATCGCTGTGACGAGGAGAGCAATTTGGCAGACGATCAAATTATCACAACAAGTTATCTGACCACTATCTGAAACTACTTTAAAGCAAGCCAAAGCTTTAATTTAGATGTAATCTTTAAATTACCTCTTCAGTGTTGCAATTACTATGTCAAGCCAAGCTGTGCTGTGCTGTGTTATGGTATGCTCGCTATCAGTAGCACCGTGGGCATCCGGTCAATTAGATTTACTCAGAGCGGAAATAGTGAAGAGTAGAGGAGGCAGTTACTACAACCCCCTTTTAGACATTGACCATAGACAAGATACAGAAGGATCATTTGCCTGGGTCGAAAATGCTGACTTTATTTTGGAATTTATTTAGTCTTATTTTAATTCTTACACTCGGTTTCTCAAGTCTATACATAAGGATTTGATCAGAGATTTGCTTTGATTTGTTGTCTATAATAACAAGCAATTTGAACAACAACGAATTTACAGTTGAGAAGTTTTTGAGGCGAGACGAGTCGCAACGGGACTTTAGTAGAATATTTTTTATGAAAACTTCATTGAAATTGTTTTACCAGAATGGCGTCACACTGTCGCGTCGCGCCTGGCTGCGGGAGCCTTTTCAACATTGCTTCAATTTCAAATTGCAAATTCAAAATTTCTTTGCAAAAAACGTATTAAGTTTTGAATTATAAGGGGTTACTTAATTAGGGGGGAGGTGATAAGGAACCGGGGCGTGACACTTCTTAAGTGTTGTGGGACTTCTATAGGTATAGGGTTATGTTTTGCCTTTAATTTGTTGTGTCGAGTATCTTGGCAACTGTTCACATCCCTTTTTCTTTTGTTTCATCAGTTAACGAATTCATGCGACGTGTGGCGTGCAACATTGGGCTTCTGTTCGTTGCTTTTTGGTCTCGTTTGCAATTTTTCCGCTGTAATTGAATAGATTCTGTTTTCTTTTTAGTGTTATTGCTGTATATTGCGGTTTTTCTGCATTGAATTTTTTTATCATATCATATCATTTATTTGCATTCCACAATGTTTAAAAAGATGTTGTTAACAAAAGGCTTAGAGCTAAGGAATCATTGTAGACCCTGTTTATAGATATAAATGATATTAGATAATTAGGTACTTTAATTTAGTTGACTTTGGAAATAGATATAGTGTGATCCGAAGTTACGATATTTCTTGAAGTTAATTGATTCGTTGACGGTGACTTAAGTACTGGATAGCACGATAGTTTCTGCGACTGCTACGATTCTAAATCTGTTTGATTTCAGAACAACTACGTTCTGAAATCAATCAGATTTAGAATCACCCGGATAATATCAAAAGGTTTAGACAAACCTTTTGATATTATCCAGGGTGATCAAGATTACCTACTTAATTCTCTTCGAAGGCCTTTAAAGCCGGAACACGTAAGCATCAGCCTTTAGTAGCAACTAGTAGTACCCTCGTCCTTCCTTCTAGGCGTACCGTCGTAACACTGACATTGACATACGCTTACGTAGCGTCGGCGCGGCGGCGTACGGATTAGCGGCGTATGGCGCGTACGCCCGACCTTTGCCGCTTAGTGCTCCGGAGAAGCCCTAGCCACGTAGATATGTACTAATCTTTCACGGGTGTGGTTATAATTTCTGGTGCTTCAAGTAAAACATTTTCTCGGTCAATATAATCATAGTTTTAATTATTTTGCATTTTTTTTATAACGGAGCAATACCGGTTACTTTTGTGCTATACTACATATAATTCATACTAATTCCATGCTTTTGTGGTATTGCAGTGATAGATTTGTACAGTACAGTACAGTAGAAAGGGAAGCGTGCCTGTACGAAAGGCTTGGTGTGGTGATGAGCAACAGGATCCTACAGGTTTATTGCATAAAACAACAAGCAATTTAGTTTTAGCAACAAAATTTGGATAATTCAGAAAACTAGATTTTAAATATTTTAGAATATTACCTGCTAGCTCAAACAGGCAATACCAATGAACATTTGGGCAATGCTCAATGTTCTAATATTATTAACATGTTAAAGTAATGAGTGTATATATATGTATATTGTTAGCAATCACAAATGTATTTATATCTCTATTTTATTTGTTCCAGGTAAGGCGGAAAGTTAATTACAACAAAAAGGTGCTAAAAGAGTGAGTTATGGCTCCTTGGGGAGGTTCATGTTAATGTTAATGCCTTTCTGGATTACGGCCTAGAAGTCTAGGTTTTTAGGAAAACGCTGGCTCATTCATTACTTTTATAAGAAGAATGTTGAAATCTTGGTTATGTGGCAGATAAGGGAATGGGCACACTCTTGATTCTTCAGAATTAACTGTCATGTCAGTATGTCTGGAGGTGTTTGAGATGAGTGTAAGATTTTTATCTAATAGTATACACGATGGCACATCGAAGCGCAACCTGTTACCATGGTTACAGTTAGCGCATCGATGTCCCTGCCAGCCTGTATATTACCAAACGAATGCAACAGGCCATTGTCCATTTTATCCTAAAGTAAAATAAGTTACATATGATTACGCCTGTGTTCCCGAAGGGTTCGACAGAGGCGTACCTACCTGTACACCTATACCGACGATTTCGCTAGTTTGTTGAAGAACCAAAAATGGATTTATAACCTAAATATTGGAAACAAGGTATTTTAGTTAAAGGTCACAAGATCACTGGCATTTCCTGCTATTGTGATAAACTCGTGATTTATTACGATCAACCATATTTTTATTATGAAAATGATAAAAACATCCAAATTCCTCGAGCTTTGCGTAAAAATCCTGGTAATTTTGTCGGCACACGGCAACTTTTAGTCGCTTGGATTATACGCAGCTTTACGTAATTATCATTAACTTTTTTCATCAAAAAGCGAGCCAACCAAAGTAATAATCATCAAGAGGTTTTTCGTGTCTTAGTAAGTGTTGCGTCTCAATCGACTTGGGAAACGTTCGCAAGGCTTCACTTCCAGGGATCTGTTGAAAGATGTGTGATTTGAGATAAATTGGCTCTTTGAGTGCCAAATAAAATGTTTCGAGAAGTCGCCAGTCATGTTTGAAGTAAGTAATTTTGTATTCTGGCATCTATCTAGGTTCTTTCAAGTATTACAAGTACCTCCTGTAAGGATTCAATGTATCAAAGAGACAGGAATCTTGTTACACTTTTCTTTCTCTATCTTTTTCAAATTTGAGTAGGTTATCAATTCGAGTGTGAGTTTGTATCAAATGTGTCGACACGATTATGAAAAAATCTCATACTTTGGTTAAAAGTGGTACCGAGACCTGCTTACTCAGAGCCCAGGGAGCAACAGAGCAGCTAAAGTATCGTTCCTCGAATACTTAATATCAATGCCCGTTTTCACTAACACTAGGTGACACTTAAATGAAAGCACACTGTTAGATTTCCAACCCTCAGCTCAGCGCCGTTAGTTGAAAACCAGTGCAATATACCAAGCAGTGCAATTTATTGATTATCTAGACGTTAGAGCTAAAGAAACCCAAACTTTGTAAGAAGATGGTAGAGGCAATGGGTATATTACCAAACATAACAACAGCCATACTAACAAAACACTGCTTATAAAGTTTGCAAGCAACTATATCGCATTTCCGTAACGAGTAAAGTACTTAGTTAATTACGACCAATTTCCTTAATTCGAACAAAACGAAAGGAAAGTAATAGATACTAACCATGTTCTATCTCAGGAGAATATAGATCAAAGAGAAACACTTTCCCTGAGTGTTGTTTTACTTAGGTATATAGTTAGTAGTAATACCTAAATTGAAATGCCTGTGTGTCTGGCGCGCTTTTTTGTTGCTAGCTAATTTATTTTGCTAACATGTTTTCATCAGGCGTTCAGTAATGTAGGTACTGAGCTAATGTACGATTCTTGTGGCTTATTCGTGAAGAGTAAAAAATAATATTTTTCGGTCTAGTAAAAGCATTTTACGGAGGCACGTACGGAGTCCTAGTAATAGGCATCATCAAATGCTGCTGCTGGGAGTTTGTTGCGCCACTTTTTTCCGAGCTAAAGCTCTAGGAAGTGATGAAGGCTGGCCAGTTTGAGGGACTGTCTTATGTAATTTTGACGTTCAAAGTGTGCTGATTCTCAGCCTAGTTTGAATAAGTTTTATAAATTGTTTTTTTATTATTATTATCAGTACCCATCTGCACGACTATTCTTTTATGAAATAGGCACAACAAAACTGTGATTTCAAATCCTCCTACAAAGAATCGTGAAGATAACTATTTTCAGGTTCAACTTGTACCTACTAGGAGGAGGTAGATCTTATCTTATACAGAGGCTAGTATAAGCAAGAAGTAATTCAATTCCAAACAATTTCAAACAACTTCAATCTATGTATCAAAGCTAACATACTTGATTGTAACTTAGCTGTAGGTAAGTAATTAATAATACTTAGCACAAACGCGGTGTTTCGTTTGACTTAGATTTCAGGCCGAGCGAGGTAAATGTAAATATTGGGTTTCAGCAGGTTAGGTAAGTTACATTTAATTTTGATACTAAATACTGTGGTGATGTGGGTCTCTTAGTTGGTCTCGTTTTCTAGAGCTTATAGTTTTAGGGCTTATTTACAACTATAGCCTTCGTCCGCGGCTTCGGTTCGCGTGAACGTCGGTTTTTATCCTACGGGAACGAACTAACGGGTAAAAAAAAGTTCTATGTGTTAATCCAGGTTATAGCTACCTGTTCGCCAAATTTTATGCAAATCCGTTCAACCGTTTTTGCCAGATTTAGTAGATAACAATATTATATACAGTACACTGAAACATTAATAAATCGGATTACCTACACCAAAAAAAAGATATATTTTTCATCTCAAAACCTTTATTTAAAACTGAAAAGTATTTTTATAACAGAGTTTTTTGTAATATTTCGGCGTGATGAAAAATTAACAATAAATTGGTTTAACAATAGCTGGTGAAAAAATTCCCGGACCTCCGCAATGTTGTACGGACGAGTTTTACCTCCGCTGATTTGTTGCCAGGGTTACGGAAATAATATCCTTATCTACCACGATAGGGAATTAAATGAATAAAGGCTTGGTGGGATGGTTGTATTTTTTTTTTGGTAAATCATAGACATTTAGCATTACAAGGTTTTCATAAAATGTTTAACAACAGCGCCCCCTGGCAACGTCATTCGAGCGCATAAAGATCCTTGTAGCAGTGCTATTTGAATTCTAGCTAATCTTGCGTGCATAATCATCAAAGGGAAAATATCTCCCATAGAAAATTACAATGTTTTATACCTTTTCTGAATCATCATTAAACCAGCTAATGGTCCGCCATTGATCCCTATGTAACATGAATGCAGACATTTCATATCAACAACAAATCTGCAATCATAAAATAAATATTGTCCTTAATAACACGCTGCAAATAAAATACACGTAAATCAACATGGATTCGATTTCATGCGATGATGGCCATCATTTTACACATTCGTAACCCATTTATTTGTAATCAATTAATTTAATTGGATTGCATTGAAATTAATGGCGACAACCGATCCAATCGAGCCCAAATATCATTTAATTGATATTTATCTATCAAATATCCAAACAATTATGTTCTGATTCCCATAGATTAATAATGTTTTACCATTAATATTCCATTCTCACATCGCCGGTTTCACACGTTTTAATGAACTTCGACCTCCAACATTACATTTGGCGATTCGATATCTACTTAACCCAGGTAACTGTCACGTTTTAAAATAAATGAGTAACATTATTTCTGATCAATACCTGATGCTCAACACGTTGTAACCATGTTGAGCTGTTGAGCTTCACATATTATTGAGCCTTTTAATATAAAGGTACGTAAATGTAATTGTGTAAACGATAAGGGTGACTCACTAATAAATGTCACATTCGAGTTGTTGGTTCTATATGTGTTTTATCGGGAGGTGGATCTAGGGACGTAAAAATGATATTAATATCTCGTGTTGGGTTTCGTTTAGATTAATACGATATGTACGATTACTATGACGAATTGAATTTGTTTATTTTTAGGGTTGTTTGTTATCTTGAGCGCATGTATTTAACGGATCTTCAAATAATTTTCAATTTGCTTTCCTACAAATAAACAGTCTAAAATAAAATTAATCTCTTCTTGTGAACCTCAAATGACTCCTATTTTGGGGTCCTAAAAATACTAAATAGCCAAGTAGCTGCGACCAACTTGTATGTAGCGCCTGCCGGCCGCTGCGAGCTGCCGCGGCACCGCTCAGCGCCTGCCGGCCGCTGCGAACTGCCGCGGCACCGCTCGCTTCGCTCGGTCGGCTCGTACGTGTCATCACAGTTTTAAACTAACCTTACCCGTTTGCCCGCAACTGTGAGAAAAAGGCCAAAGGCTCATTAATTTATTTAAAAAGTGTGCATCATTAGAAGCGCAATAAGATTGTGCGAGGTTTATTAATGTAAGAATCCGTACATGCTTAGGGCGCTCTTAAACCCTGAAAGAAGCAATGTGGAATAGAGAAGTATTGGGTAAAATAACTGAATACGAGAAAAAAAAAATTAATGAAGTATTTTATTTTGTTAATTAATTGTTTCGATTAGTATCCTTGAACGCACTGTAACGAGGATAGGATCTTCAGTAATACCTAATACGCAGGTCCTGACGAATGATTGAAGGCCTCAGTTTTATATGACTAGGGCCTCAACGATGCCAGGGTATACTATGGGAGCCGTGTTTCATTCTGAATATTGTATCTACAATGGATCTAACGTCTCCATTGACAGGGGTATCATGTGTTGAGTTTTTGTTCTTATAAGGTTTCTAATATTCTATTGTTCGGAGATGAAGTGAAGCTCTGTACTGAAAAGAGACTTGGATTATTGGTCTAGAATATCCCACTGTTGGATTCACCTTCTTGATTTGATGTTGTTTTTATCAGCCTTTAGTGTCCCACAAAGATAAATGCTTTTCTCATATTGAGAAGTAAAGAGCATTCATGTATTTGCGGAGGTAAAGTCATCCTTCATTACGCAAATAAATCAGCGCAGAAATAACATCTGTTGATTGAACCGTAACACATTGCCCCTGACATAACTGTATTATTACGAGAGCGAACATTCAAACAGCTACGTTTTATTTAAACATTCATTACAAGTATTACATAAAAAATCCCGAAACGACAGACGAAATGTGCGCAAAAGGAAAAGCACAACCTCATCGTGTAATTTATTCGTATGACGAATCAGAAGAAAGATACCATCCGTGCCTCGTAAGTCGACTGAGCGAACTCCACCAGTTCACAAGACCCCTGAGATCTTCAACTTTCAAAGAAAGTGTCAAGTATGGTAGGTCTTCCCAAACTGGTTGCGTCACCGAAATATTTTTTCACCAACTGTTTGACGTCATCATTTGTCAATTTTTATTCAAGTTCTTCTCTTTACCACTTATTTAGACTCCCAAAAGCTTTTCGTTCTTCACGAAAACATGAAAAGGGTAAATCCTACTATTCATTTATATTTGCAAATGGTCGTCTAAAGCCGTAACCAATGGTGATGGGTTTCAATGGGACCCTAATCCATATTTTTCCATTTCAACACAACTTCCTTCGAATCGAATACAATCAGTAATATTTTCTCGTTTAAGAATGGTACTTCAGGGAATGGTTATTACATTTTATCCGCGAAATACTAAATTGATGGCAGATAAACTTCTACGTTAATATTACTTGGATTGCTACTTCCGAAAAGTTTTCCTTATTTATAGTTCTTCGATCGCTGTTCGAAAACACGTTGTAAAAGAATAAGAAGTACAAGTTGTCTAAATAAATAAGTTCACTCAATAACGAAGTTAGTGAACAACCGAATGAAACATAAAATTCTGTGCGAGTAAACTCAATCTTTAAATGATATAAAAACACACGAGCGCCCGACAGGCGCGGCGCCGCCTGTAAACATAATACAGCAGCTGTTTATAGGCTTCGTATACAACTTTCCGGTTGTAAAATGTCATACATTTTAAAGTTTTAAAATTCTTTGTTTTCTACAAAGTAATGTGAGATAAACCGACCTCGGGGGTCGTCTTAAAACGTGTAAATGTGACGCTTCTTCGCAACTTTTACATTTCTACCTACGTGTTCCCTCGCCTCGCTGGCCGCAGACAGATTTATTTGCGAAGTTCTGCACTTTCTTCATGTTCAAACAAATCGAATGGAGTTGTTAATTAAAACAAAATATTGACTGCTCGGCAAGACCTCACCTCCCCGTACAAAGAACTTTGATTACTCCTTTGAATTCAACTGCATGCAGTTCCGTCGCTTTGAACTGCGATTCGAATAAAAATTTCTAACTAATATGGCGATTCGATGTTGGATTTAGAACTACGATTGCTGATTCTGTTTGTAGTTAGACGAGTTTGTAAGAAGATAGAAAACTCAATTAATGTTGAAAGCAAAGAATCCAAGTTCGTTAGTGTTTACTTACTTACTAACTTTGTTAACAATGTGATGTAGTCTTGTTGTTTTTCTTTCACTCGTGATGGTGTACATCGTGAACCAAAAGTCGACACAGGTATTCAGAACATCCGATTTTCTATACAACTGATATTCTAGTAAAACAACTCGACTTTTCAAACACAAGAGCGCAAATATCTTTCCAAAATATACCAACCGTTCTAAACCCAATTCTTACCGTTTCCCGCACATAATTTTATCACGGAATGCTTACATCGGCATCGCCTCACTCGCTATTTTCCTTAAATAATGTCCCCTGTCTCACGAACCCAATTTTGTCTTTGTTACTCTTTATCGCTAAGCCTCCCTTTGTGCTTACCCCCTCTCACATACTGCCATTAACTACATACGATATGGTCACAGTATGCAAAGAGAATAGAAGTTTCATTCTTTCCAATCGCGGTATTACAACTACTTACTTGCATTAGCATTGCAAAAGCGACGTGAAATTCTAGTTTGAACTTTTACCTAAAATGGAAGTTCCAGTTTCCAGTTTCTCTAGAATTTCTTTGAAAGTGTTTGTAACTTTAGAGATTTTGCTTCCACTTCTAGGAGATTTTACTAGAATTTCTAGTTTGCTGCATTTCTGCTTTTTGTTGTCTTGAATTTTACACAAATTGTTGCTTTTTCTTGTAAAACAATATTATGTTACGGGTGCGAAGACTTTCATGCATAAAGTTTGTAAAATGTTCACTCTGTATCTAAGCAACATTGAACAGACAGACTACAACAAAGTATTTCTAATGAGTGCAGTCCCTAGCAGCACATACAACGTTTTCGTTTACTAGCTAGTATGACAATAAACATAGATATAACCAACACGTCCAACTACGTCATTGGTCTTGCTGGACCAATGACGTTGTCATTTTAATAATAATAATAAATATTATAATCCCGTGTTGTCCCACTGCAGGGCAAAGGCCTCCCTTCCCTCTTTCCACTGTTCCACTGTTCTACAGCGATTATGAGCCAATCCTTTAAGAAAGAGTCCAGCTCACCCCGCCATCTCTGTCTAGGCCTGCCGCGTAGGCGTTTCCTGTTATTTGGGATCCACTGAGTGGTGGTTGTCACCGACATACGACAGATGTGGCCAGCACAGTTCCACCAGACTATACAAAAAGGCTCTTCGTTATAAGTTGTATACCTTCTGCACGTGTCTTGTCTTGTGGTGCGATGCTCCGTTTAATCCCATATCGGTAAGAGCGTCCTCAATGTCTGTGTTGCCAGCGTGCGTGTCTCTCCCATATTTGAGGGAACTTGGGTGCTATGGGTTATCAACTTTATGGTCATCGGGGGCTTAAGGAAAATGTAATGTCACCTCTGGAGAGTAGTTAGTAAGGAAAGTGAATGGATACTGTTATCTTTTTTCCTCAGCTTCCTACTTAGTTAGGTAAGCTTTCACAAAATTGTTTCAGAAAAGTAAAAAAAAAACCTCAAACGAAAGTTTTTTTAATTAACTCGAAGCGAGGAACAAATATTTTCTGTTAAACATAAACGTTGGCTTTTATATCGCACTAGCTTCTGCCCGCGACTTCGTCCGCGTGAAATTTCATGTTCCCCGATCCACCATGTCGCATCGCATCGCCTACTCGTGCCATTCCTTTGTTTCCTTTTAGCGTTCTTTCTGACTTGTGTTCTTTTTGCTCACCTCTTGAAAGTCTACCCTAGCCTTCCCTTTTAGTCTAGCTTGTTAAATAGCCTATAGTCTTGCTTAAGAATTGGGCTATCAGTTGCAAAAATATTTTTTCAAATCCGACTGGTAGTTCCAGAGATTAGCGCGTTCAAACAAACAAACAAAAATACTAACAAACTCTTCAACTTTATTATTAGTAGGTATATTGATTGGATGCTCTCTACTTATTTGGCGTAAATCAGAACAATTTCAATCAAAGTGAACATTCCAATAACCGGTTCCAAATCAATGTTCAATGTACCTATGTATGTAGGTTAACAGCTCAACATGTACCATATTGAAATACAATAATCTCCGATCAAACGTGTCAAAGGCTGGCAACCCTCGTTCTCGCAGTTCTCATCAAGTGAAGATCCTCATAGATCAGTTCCAAAGCACGTTATTACGTCACAGTTATTAGATTGTACACCTTTGATAACTCGAGCACGATAATGTAGCGAGCTTCAATGTTATATTGTAACTTAGTGACTTTGACAGCCACTGGAGCGTAGCCTGAAGACCTTTCAGACGAAGTCCAAAGTGGATTGAAGTGAAGTGTGTGAGATTTTTGCTCAAAGAGTTTGCTCTTTTGCTTTTTGAGTTAGGGAGACTTGTCATTGGAGTAGAACAATAGTTTCGTATATTACACAATTTTCTGAGAATAAGTTGGTACTTGTAAATGTCCAGTTTTTGTTTGCCTGAAAGAGAAAAACTT
Organism: Apamea crenata; assembly: GCA_949629185.1. NCBI lineage: Eukaryota > Metazoa > Arthropoda > Insecta > Lepidoptera > Noctuidae > Apamea > Apamea crenata. The sequence goes on along the minus strand of OX451365.1, from coordinate 681,194 downwards.
TTTTGAATGGATGAAAACTCGGTTTTTCTACCCATAAAATACGTTATTAGACTGATGAAAACTTATATTTGTCTGAGTTATGGACTAGATTAAGTAAGAGAAAGATTAAAATAATAAAGCGGAGCTATCATTGGAAAGCGTGTATTCCAAAGTAGACAGGAGACAGACAAACCTTACTAATATTATAAACGCGAAAGATTGTATGGATGGATGGATGCTTGTTAATGTTTCACGCAAAAAGTACTGCACGGATTTGGATGAAATTTTGCACATAGATAGTTAACCAGGATTAACACATAGGATTATTTTTATCCATCTTTTCCCACGAGATCGAAACTTATGCAGGTGAAACCGCGCGGCACAACTAGTACTAAAATAATTTTGTCGCTTAGGTAGAATGTCGCGTTCGTCAACATGACAGAAGGTTGGGTTCATATTTCTTCATTATTAATAACGTATATTTTATTGGTAGAAGAACCGAGTTTTTCATAAGTTCGCTATGAATATTACCAACAGCCAGCAGCAGAAACAGCGATATAAACCTTATACTTTTCAGTAAAACAAAGGGTTATATTAAATGCCATTTCACCTAATTATCTTCGCCCGTAACCAGAACCACAATTTTTGCTTTCCACAGAAATCCATAGGTAAGTAAAATATGAATGTCGGCAAAGTTTCGTGGCTTGATTCTCTAATAACGGGTGGAATTATATCGTTCGGCACGCGACGGCGACATTATCGTGAACTTGAAATGTTTCGCTATGTCCTGTTCCAATTATATTTATTTGCATGTATTTTTGTTAAATTGCCATGGCATATTTTTGGATGAGCACGCACTGGCCCGTGTTCAGACGTGTTTTAACTTCAATTAACTTTATCCGGTTAACTTTATCCAGTGGAAGCGTTCATGTTAGCACTTAAGGTACACTGGCCAAAAACATAGTGTTCACGATTGATAAAAAGGCGACTATCATGCGCTAATGCCTTAATCTTAATAATTGTTGCAAAACTTATATGAATTTTGCGGACAATTAGGATTACCTATTATCTATTTATTTATACTTTATCGACCACCACAAAAATACACAACAAAAAATAGATTGAACACAACATACAAAATATACAATGGGCGGCCTTATCGCTTTCTGCGATCATCTTACTTACTTGTAATTTTAGTGTAATTTTAGTCCGCTGAAAATAAGCTTCATTTGCTAACATGAGCACTAAAACTAAACTTAACTTTACATTTCAGCAGAACTTGCAACATTTTAACAAAATCCTCCTATATTACTAGCTACGTGGTTTCACTCGCTACAATATAAGTATAATTATGTAGTTAGCTCCTAGTTTTACAGGCTTCCTAAAACTAGTCAATAAAGAACAGCGGTAGTGATGCCTCCATAGTCGATAGGCGTCGGAGCGCGCTAACGAAGTTGCACCAACACAGTAAAACGAGCTGCTGCAACAAAAAACGTGCTGCAGCAACCAACCGGCGAACATAAAACATATACTGTACGTAGGGTTGTCACTGGCCAGTTTATTGGGTTATTCAACGAAATATGGTGTGATTGTGTTGAGTTACGGGTTGTCAAACGTGGAAATTCCGAACTGAAATTACTTGGGATTAGATGGATGGCACAGATTCGTCTATGCGCCGCCGATAATTCATTTTGGTTCGTGTTTTGCTCCGCGTTTGTAGCTTAGTTGGAATTATGAGCGTCTCTAACAGAACTGCTTTATTTTGTTTACAGATACGCTATACTGAATCTAAACTTACTTTCTTATATTTTCCATACAGCGATAATATTTATTAGGGAAATTGGCAAATGTGAAGCAATTTTCCTAAACGGACCATTTCCAAATAATATTACAGCTCACCTCAACACCCACCTTGAGCGTCCCCTTTTATTACATGCCAAAATCCGCAAACATTCATCTGAAAGCCTCAAAAAAGAAAGCACAAAGCAATGCCCTCGAAAAATCTGGGTTGTTTAAAACTCCTAAAATATGTGTCACTGTCAACCCTATACAATTGGTAAGTAGGTCAGTGCCGGTACTATCAAACCGACTTTATGTTTACCATTGCCACAGCACGGCCGGTCGCTAAATTTATGTACACTGCCCGCTCCGTTTCCGATTACATTGCCGCCGACACGACCGACGAGCAATGGATAGCGTACACATTTAAAACTGTTGTTTTTTCACCCAGTTTTTTTGTAAAGTTGTACTTAATGTGGGCTTGAATTATTTTATGGGGCTCGGTTTCGCGGATTTTGGGTATTTAATGCTAATGGTTGATATTATTTTTCATTTGTGAATTTTATTTGCACAAAATCTTGATAGAATAATGGCTGTTGCTATTGTTTGCTGTAAGCTATTGTTATCCGACAGTTACTGTTATTTGTCCATCCAACATATTTTCATTCGACAGTTGCTTTTTGCGACTATGAATATTTTTCAAACTCAAATCATTTATTTAAACTAAACCAATTATATGCACTTTTGAATTGTCAAAGGGTCGGTCAGTCAGAAAGATGAAGCTAGTTGCCCATTCCAAAGCGTAGGTACCTATGGAGGAGAACGGGCAAGAAACTCCATGGACACTCTCTCTTTTAAATCATAAAATTGTTACAAAATATTTGATTACATCATTCGTGTTGAATTTAACCATGTGAGAACGATGTAGAAAGACGTGCACGTTAAAAGCGTCCGTTATAGAAAACATAAAAATAATTCAGAAATTAAAATAAGCCGTGGCAGCTAAGAGATGACCAGTTCCTACTGGCGGCGCCTGTTCACAAACATGACGTATGGATCAGCACCATTCAGCTCAACCATTTTGAAGGGGACATCAACAAGGGAAGTTCCAACACAAACGCCACCACCAGCGAGACATTAGAGTGAGCATGACATACTCTCAGCCGCCAGAGCACATTCAAGTCAATGAAAGACGTACCCAATAAATGGTAGCTTTATAGCAAGTACATATTGCTCACACGTGTGCTATGTAAATATACAATACTAAGAAATTGAATTTATACATTGCAATGATAGTTTTTTTCCAATTTTCAGCAGCCCCAACAATGTTTCCGAAAGCTAATTAGTTTATGCGCCCCTGTGGAGCAAACAATTCAGAAATTAAAATACTGGAGCAGGACCAGGATTGAGCCAAGCATTTTTGTCACCGATGTAATCTCCTAACTTATATGCTTGGCTACATAGTGTGCGTTTAATACAAGATTTAAATTTCGTTTCATTCAGTTGAAGTATGTGCCGAGGAATTTTATTGTAATATTTTAAACAGTGCCCCATGAAGAATGAGTCTACTTTAGCCAGTCTGAAACCTGTTTGAACTAATTGGTCACTATTTCTAGTCCTATAGTTGTCTTTCACCTCTTTTATTGAATAGATTTTTTTTTCTTATTTACATGATGTTTTCATAGATGTATTGACAAGGTACCGACATGATGTTAATATCTTTAAACAGTTCCCTTAAAGAATCGCGCCTGCGGACGCCATATATTGCTCTGATGGCTCTTTTCCCATAGTAAAATACCGTAAGACATGATACTTGAAAGTAACTGAAATAGACTAGCCTCGCGGTATCTACACTAGTAAATTGACGGAATTTGTCTTACAGCATAAGCAGCTGAACTTAGCCGTCCTGCAAGAGATGATCCCCAGGAAACTAGTTTTATCGACAAATTCTAGTTTCTCTTTGTTCAATACTATGTCACAATCGCTACTTTTAACATTCGGTATAGCAAAAATCAAATCAAAAATCAAATCAAATCATTTATTTCTTTGCAAACATGGGTATAGTACAAAGGTGTTTTAAAAAATAAAGTTCTCCATATTTTACCGTCACATGGGCATGCAAAGGTTAGCAAATGTTATGCATTTAGTTTTTTTCCCCATTTAATACCAAATTATTAGCAGTGAACCAATTTTGTACCTGCAGTAGGGCGTTATTTACGTCGTCAAGATTTGATGCACACTATTTATCTTAAAAATTAAGGAAGTATAGTTAGCAAATAACACCATTTGTGGTTGGTTCTTTAATAATTGGGGTAGATCATTAATATATACTAAAAAGAGGAAAGGACTTAAGATCGAGGCTTGTGGAACACCCATTTTTACTTTTAAAGCAAGAGAATTGACACCATTTGTTTGAGCTTTTTGTTGTCTATCATTTAAATAAGATTTTACTAAACTGAGCGCAAGTTGATCTAGTCCTTAATGCTCAATTTTAAAAAGTAAGGTTTCGTGAATGACGCAGTCAAATGCCTTGGAGAGGTCACAAAAGATTCCTATGGCATCTTGGGCCTCCTCTCACGCTGTAAATATGTGCTTTAATAAGTTGACACCGGCGTCAGTCGTACAAAGTCCTTTGGTGAAACCATATTGCTGATCATTTAAGATTTTGTTTGAATACGGGCAACACGGATACTGGTCTATAATTATTGGTGTCTTTGCTGTCCCCAGATTTAAAAAGCGGTATAACCTTATTGTATTTCATTAAATCCGGGAAGGCTCCTTGATCTACACACAAATTAAATATCAAAGCTAAGTATGGTGCTATAGTCTCGATTATGATATAACGATTATGATTACGATTTTCACGATATAACAACTTTTGCAACCTTGTAAAAACTTTATCAAACTACATCTGTGGTCACCATGAGTTGGAACTGATTCTGATTCTAGTCACCTTTTCGTATTCATAATTAGGCTGACACAAGTTCATGAACCCCGATAACCCGATTAACTACATAATGCAAAATATAAGAACCTCCTCATATTACTTTAAACCTCTGGTCACTAAATATCCACCAGTAAAACTGAAGTTTATCAGATTATACTGCAAGCTTCGAAACGTAGTCATTATGCATTTGATGGCAGACAATGCTCCGGGGCATCGTCTTATCAACAAGTAATGTTCTACTGTGCTTGGCTATGTAGGTTTATGTGGAGATGGTGTGGACGGGACTGGGTAGCTAAGTTATATCCACACAGTGAAGAAAATCATCCTTTTTGTTTTGCATAAACAAGAGTTGCAGATGCAAACAATGTCACAATTTAGAAATCGTGGTTGATTCCATTCGCTATAGTGCAATCATTCATTGTTATAATAGGTCAAAGAGATTTTCCTACTGTGTTCCCAGTTACAAGCAAAGTCCGTATTTAACCCCAAAACGAGATAAACGATAAATTAACATCCTGATAAAATCAGGTCGAACAATACCGGGAGGCGAGCCATCAATTTAATCACTTGAACATTCAAACGATACATTAGTTCCCTTCTGCTGCCGGAGGCGTCCGAAAATTCCTCTGTAAAACAATTTTTGTGTAAAAAAGTAACGTTCGGGGATTAGCCCCGTTTCTACAGTAGCTAAATGTGAAATATGTGTAGTAGACGTAGTGGGGAGTGCGCTAGTGAACGGGTGGCTGCCGGCCAATAGAATTGCGCCGTTGAAAATCGACGTGGAATTAGGTTTTATCCAGGTTCGGTTTGATGTTTTAATCCGGGATTAGAGAAGGCTGGCGTACCTGAATTATGTGCTTGTGTTCCAGGGATTTTATCCAGTATTTTCTGAGGTGTGAAATGTAGGAACAGTTGTTCGACGCGTAGGTGTTATTCAGGACTTTTGATTTCAAGTTATTTACTACTACTACAAGTAGGGCAAAACATATTATGAGGAAATAAAACAGAAATTGACATTGCAAAAGGGTAGTTCTTTATTACTTAGAATTGAAAAACCTTAGCCTACTGCCTCCTGTAACGTGAATTACTTTTGTTCTTATTTTCGGCCTCCTATAAATACGAAATGTTACCACGAGAAGTTTACTACGCTTATACCAACATTATTTAAAGAAACTCCCGCCCAAACTTTGGCGATCTTTACCAAAGGGGGTGACTCCTGAAACAGCGCTGAAGCCTAACTTACAGGCTTCAACACCGCTAATAGTTGGATCGATTTAGCGATCAATTACCGACCGTATCATGTTCTTTCATAACTTTCAGCGGTCATTAATCGACGGTAATAGGCTTTCAAAGTCGTAGCCGGGTAAACTTTGCTTTTATCGAGTTATGGATATAGTTGTTGAATAGTCATGATTTCATATAGAAATTATATAGGTTTCCGTCTGTTCCTAAAATACAGAAACTTTTGTACAGTGTGATTAGGAAGAAAATTCCGATCTTTTATGAAGCCACAAAATCTTTACAAGAAAAACCCTCGCTTCAAAGTTGGTCGTAAATTTTTGGATTAACGAAATCTATTGGCATAACTTCCTTTTCCTTGTAAAAGATTTTATCAAACTTTTTTAACAATTCAGATTAAACCCCACGTCGATAACACGGTTAACTTCAGGGAGTGCTCAAAGTCCTTCATCAATGGAAAGGTAAATGGATTTTAAGCCAACTCCTGTGGTCCCGTATTTTACCAAACTTGTTACGAAACTTGAGGCTTATCTTATATCCCGGAGGTATTACTGCTCCCGTGTGCGAATGTACGGGAAATGCTACAATGTGTAGCTTAAAATGTGCCAGGAAATATAACGAAAATACTTGTTATCAAAAGATTTTGTGCAGTAAGCCCGTTATGGAACAGTAGGAGAGGTTCTTGAGGAAGACTTCGTCCGACAAAATATCTATTTTTACGTAGAGGTGAATTCATGAAAACTATAAAGACCACTAGTTCTAAGGCATCCATTTACTCCCACAGCATTGTTTGAGCACAGTATTAATAAAACCAAAAAATACATTGTGATCGTAATTACGTCACTAACAAATAACAGCATACTTTTCGTCAATAGTTATTAGTAAAAGTTTCCACAACTTTTTCTTTTTACCTGTCTTTATTAATCTTGGTTCCGCTCAAGTTCGCTCCACCTTTTTACCTTTTTCTTAGCCCAGTTTACAGCATCTTAAATATCCTTTTAAAGAGAGCTGCTCTCCTTTAAAGTTTATAGTGAATAAAGTGCTAGACTAGATCCTCCTTAGGCACTAAGTGGTTTAAAATATGTGTTTACTGAATCAACTTAACCCTAGTCTTGTTAACAGGCCATAAAGCCGTGTAACTCAGTTACTGAGAGAAAAAGTTATTAACCCTTACTGCTCAGCTCTTGGCCGCAAACGGGTTAATTGGCCGTTACTGTCCTGCCCTCACCACTGGAGGGTTACGTATCAAGGGGCCGTTCTAGTGTTAAGGTCTTAAGTTAAGATCTGCGGCTTTTATGGGTTTTCAGAACTGAATCTGAACACAAATGGACATTATAAACTGTTGGAAAAGTGTGGTGAGATATTTAAAGCCCGTCTGTACCGAAATAGGGACTTCAGTGAAATGTTCTGATTTCGGGCTATGTTAGGCCGCAGTTAAGGTTATTCTAGAATATTTGATAGAGATCTATAATCGCACTAACAAGTAACAAACTAGCCCAGTTCAACCATATGCATAGAATTGGAATATATTTTGGTTTAGTGCACATTGTGTAGATCCATAGAGATTCTTTAAAATAGTGCTACATATTAGGTTTCTTTGAAGGAATTAAATGTTACTTCGAGAGAACAGTGTTCAGTGAATTTCCTTCGGGAATGGAGTTAACAAAGTGAAGTAAAACAAGAGAGTTTGTTACGCGATGCGTCGGGGTCTTTACTGTCTTTATAAGTACGATGTAAGTATTGGTTTTTGTTTCTTTTGTACGTAACATAGAAAAGTATTTAAATATCTTTATACTGTAGTCGCTGGATGTGTTTTCTTATTTAGGGATATTTTTCTTGAAGGATCTAACATAACATAAAATCACCCCTGTCATCCTCGAGGGGTTAGCCAGAGGTGTAGCTATAGTACACCCACAAGTTTCTACTAGTGAGAATTTTCCATATATCTCTATTAGCTATCATCTCAGTATTAACTGCCATAACTGTCACTGTCAGTATTAACTGATTTAATTACCATATTTTACAAAATCCAGCCGTTTCCTTGGTATTCCTTTTATTTGCTATAGCCATCCCTATTCACCTTCAAAACTTTTTTTTACAGCTAAACATCTCACGTGACAACTTGATATTATTACCTAGATAGCCTACGTGTAAAGCCTATTCAGCAAAATGTTAGCACCTAGGCACAAACCCAGTCCTATTCAACCCTCAGTGACAGCGTGATCTATTTCTGCAGTAAGTGAGTTAGTTCGAGCCATTGAATACGAGCGCTGAATAAGGGCGGTGCCGCAACAGCGCGCCCGCGCCGGCTGACGCTGACGGCCGCTGACGCATTGAGCGGTTGAGTTCCGACGGTATTGTTAGCGGTGTTGAAATGGAATGAAATGTGGGGTGGGTGGGTCTGATTGTAACGAGAACTAATAGAAATACTTAATGATAACCTCATGTATAATCTGTTCCAAAAGTATCTAGTAAAAATGTAAATAAATGGATCAGATAACGTACCCGTGGAAGCCAATTTGTAGTGCCACTTACAAATTGAGTCCTTTGATTTGATTATTTGAAAACTTAAACCTGAAATTCAAATCACCTGTCTTAGATGTTTTTCATGAGTTGACAATAATTTTATGAGATTAATTTTATAACCTCAATTTTCGTCAATTATATTTCAATTACAAACAAATTGTTTGGAAAAGTGATGAAATAAAAAGTTGAACCCTTCTAAATATAGATGAATGTTACTAATACCCTTTCGTGAGTAATTGCGTGAGAATTTAACCTCAACAGGGTTTGTTTACATTTTCAAAGGATTTTTTTTTCATAAAGTAATCTAAAGCAACATTTTAAACCAGCGATTTAGGTTAGAGTGCCGATGACACACTGTATTATTGAGTTTCAAAAAATTGTTTTTTTTTTTAAATATTTCTCTAACTTATAACTTGAAGTTAGTAGAGAACTATTGAAATGTTGGCATCCCAAATATGTAATCATCGTCTTTTACGATGTCCTCTCACCGCTCTGGTTTCATTCACTCTTCTTTCTTCGTCCAGGCGGTCTTTCTTTGGAGTGTGCTCCATCTGAACATTAAGATCCCAGCCAGACCAGTCCGTCATCTTTTAAAGTGAAAGCACGTGAACATTTACGTAAGAAATTTATCTATTTTATTTTAAAGAAGGCTTACAGTAGTTACAGACTAACAAACCAATGACAAACCTAAAGAATGTAATATTAAAAAATAGCTAATAACAAGTCTCCAATTATAGTAAAATGGCAGAATCATCCCAGCGTTGATTTGCTGGATTCGTTTTCTCCTCTACTGATAGTTATTTATCCTGACAAAGTTTATTCTGTTTATATGTATGTCTATCAATGTATTTATTCTTGTATTTTATAATTATTTTCGTGTTATCTATCCCTTCCCTTATGTTGCACCTGTCATGTTTTGCATAGAAAATTCCTCAGGCATTATTTTTCTGTGTTTTTTTAAAATATATCCAGATAGCATTTTTTGGTAGCCGTTACGAAACTAGTCGACACTGAAAAGACGACACCAGTAACATTTTTGGTCGCTGCTACGACTTTGTTTCGGTCGTTGCGACTAAAGTGGGGCACTTCTCGACACGGTAACATTTGGTTTTTAAGTTACGACGCCGTATGGTAACATTGCGCCGACTTTTTCAGAAATCATTCGTTCATTCGTCAATTCTCTTCATTCTTTGCAAACTTTAAGAAACAAGTAAAATGTCAAAGAATTAGAGAAAACTCTGTGCATTAAGAAGACAAATTGAAAGGTTCGCCATAATATTTTGACAGCGTAAGTTTATTTTTGAAATTAATTAGTTTTTTATGTGTAGTGTATTAGTGGGAAAAGAAATTCGTCGTATTATTTAACAAAATACATTGAAAATCATCGATGGGCCATTATATAATTGCAATTTAATCAGTTTATTGAATTGATTACATGGTTTTCACTACAAGTTTTGTTCATTTTCTGGACTCCAGACCTTTTAGTTTAATCAAACTCTATACTTTTATGCTAATAATATGATATTTAATCAAAAATAATCCATAAACTTACAAAAATAAAAAAAAATTGTAGTAAAATTATTCTAGTCGTATTTGGTAAAAAAGTTCCGACACTGCGTTGACTTGCAGACACAAAGTTACTGAATTTACAATATGGTGTCTCTCACTTTATTCTTTCCAGCGGTTGTGAAACTTTTGACAATGCCATTCTCAATTGTCCTTACTAAAGATGGTCTTTTGTTTTTTTGATGACCCTTAATACACATACATACACACACACACACGCGCATGCACACGCAGGTTCACTATTTTATTAATTAAATATATTATTTATTCGGTCGGCCGGTTTCGTAAAAAAATCTTCAGGCATGCATGACATAATAATATATTTTATTTTATTTCAGATCAAAGAATTTTCTTCAATATGTGGTACAAGTGGAAAGCAAAAAATATCAAAGATTGGATTAAACTTAGCAAGATGTTTGTTCACTGAACTGAACTACTAAATCAATTAACCTGGAAAGTCATTAAGGGGACTCAAAAAGTACCCTTATTAAACTTCATCAAAATAAGACATTTGTTTTATAAAATTGTGAAATTATTCAAAATTGTGTCGTATAATCCTGAATTATTTGTATTATTATTTTGATTGTCAGATGCTGAAGACCGTGCACCTGAAATTTATTGATACAATATGTTTTTAACCAAACAATACGTAAATTTAATTACTTACCTACATGTTTACTTTTACTAGACTATAAATATCCTAAAATATAAAAAAATAACTGCAAGAAAATTTTAATTAATTATGTTTTAAGAAGAAAAAGATGATCTACGTATATTATAATAAAAATTAGGCAATTACTTGCTTAGAGCTTCATTTTGTCTTACTAATAAATCGTTGATTTTCCTGTAGTAGGTACCTAAGTCGATGTGGTCCGGAAATTACGTTTTTTCGGCTGCTTACTCATGTTTAGTTGGCATACAATTCAGAAATATTTGAGAACCAGGTGCAGCTGGTTGATATTTTTATGCTAATTTTGGTAAAATTTTGTTTTGGAACTATGACGTAACATTACGAAACTTTGTGTACATGAATATTATTCCAGTAACAAAGTTGCCACACCGTTACAACACAGTTAATCTTTGATCGTTCGCTTGTTGAAAACTCAACGCAATGTGTATAAAATAAAGTCGACACAAATCCGTACATATCGTGTTGTCTCATCGACTACAAAGAGTTACTGAAACACTTTCCAGTCAATCTGTGTAAGCACTGTTACAACACATGCAAACCAAACTGAAGTCGTCACAAATGCATACATATTTTGTCAACACAACGACTACAAAGAGTTACTGAAACACGTTCCGGTCAAACTGTGTAAAAACTGATACCACACATATAAACCGAAACGCACACAGTCGCATTGTTTCGAAACAATAACGGAACTTTGTCAATTTGTTACTGACTCAAATATTTTGCGACCGAAAAATGCTATGATCTGGGATATTTCTCTGTATTTATAATTTGAAATTGTATGGATTGATTTTATCTGAAATAAATTGAGTCCGCCTTTGTATGGTATTTTTCTTACCTGTGCATAAAGTTTTAATAAATAAATGTAATCCACATGACACGATACAAAACACTGTAAAACTTAATAAAAGCAATAAAATATTAAACAGTAATAAACTTAAAAATAATCCATAAACTGTCCCGACCACTTTGAAGCGCCACTGACATGCCAAAGTGAGTTAATGAGTGCAGTGAAAGAGCTCGTAAACCGGACGTCCGGCTCCCGGCAGCCGGCCGCGGCCCGGACGCCCGGACACTATCCGGGCTGTTATGGGACTCCGTAAAGGGAACTGTATAACTATTTTATTTGCACATTAAAGTTGTTTGAGCATGTTTTAGAATCCTTCCGGTTACTAATGTAAACATGTTCTGTGCACGTGTGTGTGTGGGCTTAAGTTTTTGGGATATTTTGCCAAATAGTTTGAAAGTAAGTTGTTTTGGTGTTTAGTTGAGTTTTCTATGTATCTAGTAGAAATCAGGGAAAACTCGAATTTAAATGTACCCAAAGTCGGTTGATGGCCTACTAAAACATGAGAAAAATCCTCATTTTCATTAACTTAAATGACACGCATATATGCCCTTTAAAAAATACTTGCATGTATAGAAACTCCTTACAAGTTCAAGAGCTCGTATACAACGTCGTAAGTGGTCAATTTGTGTGACGTCATCAATCAAAGGGTCAGCGCGGGTGAACTCGACCTCCACTCGCTTCTGTGAAGACAACTGCTCTATTATACATGATATTATAAAATAAATATAATATCTGTATTTGTACGATATCTATGTTGAGCGTCAAGCAGCTTGTTACTTCGGAAACTATTTTTAATATCCTGACCACACCACCATACCACTGCAGGACACCCCATTTTCTTTTAAGACGAAGAATGATTTCAACGGGGTAATTGCGTAACACACTTACAATAATTACCATTTTGACAATACAAAAACATTAATTGCGTGATGTACGGTCACCAAAGGAGATAAGTTACCAGGGCCGACGGCTATAGTTAAAGTTTTGTAAGAAACCGATGGATGTTTTCGAATAAAATTTAGTTTAATTAATAGAAAACAGACAGTTCATTTATCAAATTATTTTTCATTAGAGAAAATCCATCGTTTTTTTACTAAACTTTAACTATATCCGACGATCCTCGTTACTTATCTCCTTTGGCGACTGTACGTTGTCGAGCAGGTGAATTTTTCAAACATATGAAGCAAAGGGTTGTGATCAAAAGTGTGTGACGCAATTGGGGTGCAGATCTCACCACACTTCGCATGCTCACAGCATGTAATGTCAACCTTTGTAAATTCAACCTTTGAATTTAAAATTACAGGAAATCTGTTTTCTTTAGAGCCATTTTTCACCGTCAGGTGACATTGATTAATGCTAGATTTTAAAACCACTACAATTACCTATCTAATCTGAATCAGTCGGAGTCTTAATAATTAGCACAGACAAGTATACGTAGGCAACACAGAACGCATTGCGGTGCACGCTAAACTAGACAATTGCTTCTTCGCCGCAGTGCGTCCTTGCCAGCTGAAACTGTCTGTTATATTCCAAATGCTTTGTTTCCTTTCATCATGCTGAACCTTCGTGGTTTCCTTCTGACTCACTTTGATAACAAAGAGTCAAACGTCAACATCCAATCGCCCGTCGGTAGTGAAATGTCAAAGTGACATAAGCTTTCAAAGTGACGTGATTGACAGTTGTCTTTCTCAAATGCACGTCTCAAACGTCTTTACTGAGAGGGTGGCCTGTAATTTGTAGATGAATTGACACTATTCGTACTTGTATACCTACTATGTGGAACAGTAGTTCTTACAAGCTTAAATTATTTGGCTCGTATTTCTACGCTCAGATCTGTCTCAAACTTGGAACACCACCCTCCCCATCCATTTATTACCTCCAGCTAACTCTGTACTTATTTCCCTCAGCCAACTGAAAAATGGAAAGCGCATTAGTTTCCTTTACTTCGTGAACCCTAGTTTTTGCAAGTTTCAAGGCAATTCTCCGTACTTAATAACTCAAGTTTTTCTCAAAACTTCAGTAGTATGCTGTGGCAACCATTTAGTAAGACTGTGGTCGTCTGCAAAGTTGGGACTAAAAAAACTTGATTGTTTTTCCTCTTGTCCGCAATTTCTTTTTAGTTGAAAACAATGCTTGGTGAGAAGTTTTGTTCTGAAGACGTTCGCCGCATTTTTAAGAAGCTTTGTGGTTCAGCCTTATGTTAAAGTTATTAAAATAGAGTGGTTTTAAGCGATGCCGCTTTAAATGCAATGCAAATATTTAACGCCAGCATTACGAATGCTGGCGTTAAATATTCAGTCCCTGGAGTTTTGTGATTCTTAGAAAATGGTTTTTACCCCATTTTCGTCGAATAAATCATACATATTCAGTCTGTGTCTTTAATTAAAATCATATTATTTGTAAAAAAAAAAACCATGGTGGTTATGGAAAAACAAATTAGGGATCTAATGAAATCTGATAAGGGACCCCATACAAAAAAAACCTCTAAAGTTAATATTGCTACAGAGTGTGCTCTGTAGCAATATTAACTTTAGAGTTTTTTTTTTGTTCAGAAATCGTTTTTTGTCTCATATGAAACTCAGTCCGAGTTTAATACAATACCAATTAAGAACATCCGATGCCATTAAAATTACTTCCCCTTACAATTAATTTCATTTCGTCCCACTTAAAAAGAGAAACAGTCGTAAACATGCAATAACTTCGGGTTCCGTCTATCTCATGATTTACGAAGCGCTTTGAAGCACGAAATATTAATTAGTAGATCCGGCGTAGCCCCGCCGGAGTTCCGATGTAATTACTTCGCTTTTAAACGTAATTTCGGATCAAATGAGATTAAAAAGTAATCAGATATATTCTCCTTGGAATTACGACAGAGAAATTGTATTAAGAATGAATGTATGGACTGTTTTGTGATATGTTAGGGTCCCATTTAGAAATTGAAAAATGAAAAACAAGGGGTGTAATGTCAACGACTTTACAGGGTTCAATAATTTCGCAATGTTTAGGCACAGCTTGCAAAATGACAACCACTAATTAAGCTTTACCATCCACCTACTAATTAAGGTCATAAATAATTGGAAACTAAAACGATCGAACCGCATCCATTCGATGCAGGGATTAATTAACATGAAATCAAATAAGATAGCCCGGGGTTGACACACAAATGGGGGATGGATGGGGGGGGGGGGAGGCTGTGTGTGCGATAGCAACTGTAAATTGAACCAATATTCTGAGTTAAATACACTGATATGTAATGCAATGGTGGATTTTGGATAAGTACGTATTTTCATGCAGATGTGCCTTAACTTTATTATTGCTAATAACTTTGAAAGCATTTTGGTCTTGTGTTAATGTAATTATGATTCTGAACGAAAATTCTCTCTTTTATGTTAACAAAAAACATAAACCATTCTTTGTTGTCGCGGAATCGGATAAAAAAGGGGTGAAATGAGTAGGTAGTTCAGTTTTTGTTAATTAAAATAAACTAAGAAAAAATCTTCATTTTGAACTTGTGTGCCTTAAATAACCACGTTCCTCGGTAACATTTGAATAAATCGTAAAACTAAAGATCACAAAACACTAAAAGCAAATACAGCTAAGTAATAGTTGCCAGTATAAAAATATAAATTACGACTTTAAAACAAAACGAATGCAACACTGTGTGGATACGGCAACTTCGGCTAATGAAAAACCCATTTGCGACCGCAATACATGGAACATAGTCACTAGTTTATGGTAAAGGAAATACATACAGTTGTTTGTGGAGTAGGGCTTCTTGCATGGATTCGTTGTTTATTCAAAATCAAAAGTCATTTATTCAAATTAGGCTGAGAATCAGCACTTTTTGAACGTCAAAATTACAAAAGACAGTCCCCCAAAAACGCCCGCCCTTCACCACTTCCTAGTGCTATCGCTGGGAAGAAGAAGTGGCGCAACAAACTCCCCAGCAGCACAGCTGTCTGTTCAATTTAAAATGTTGGTATTATTTTGGTAGATGTCATCACCAATAGTTTCGGATATTTTGCTCCCAGCACTTTTCACGTGTACAGTAGTTACATACACATAGGTAACATGTTCGTTTTGGCTGCCCAGTTGATCTTGTGGTCGCAAGCGCAACTGATGAGTGCGGGGTCCTGGTTTCGATTCCCGGGTCGGGCAAAGTGTTTGGGTTTTTCCATTGGGAATTTCTTCGTAACAGTCCGGAGTTTGGAAGATAGATACCCCGTGCCTTGGAAAGCACGTTAAGCCGCTGGTCCTGCGCCTGATCTCTCTCTGTTCGTGTTCGTGTAGGATTGCCGTCCCATCGGACAATGACAGTGAGGAAAGACATTATAATCTCTCCCGTGCCGAAGCCGTCTCCGCTGAGTTTGGTCGCCATGGCCGAAATTCGGTCTGGACGACATTCTTTTATTTATGTTACTTTTGAACCGTGACCGAATTTCGGATATTCTTGTTCGTCAATTTGAGCATCTGTATTTGTAAAAACATTCATTACGCGGAGGCCGTTTCCCGTGTACAACAAAGTTTTATTTTTGAAAATTCAATCATCTGAATGTCCATGGGTGCAGCCCTTTTTGCAATCAAACCAAAGGGGGGAAAATTGAATGTGAAAACCGTGTCATAAAAATATAACGACCACTGAAAGGCACCCTTATTTTTATGTACCTATGATCCGTGTATGAATATGTGCTAGGTAAGTAATGATGTACATAGGTACGTGTTTTATTTATAGGTGCTTTCTATGTAAGCGTATGTGTGAGTGTGTGGTCAGATTATTAATAGCTTGCTTGCAGCTTTTAATTAACTAAGCATTATATTCGAAGCGAACGTTTACGATCATAGGCGCGTGCCGTTAATTGCTTTGCAAATAAACTTTGAAGTAGTATTAAGTGAAAATATGTACTTAGGTAGTTTGGAAAGTTCTTCGAGAATTTCAATAAGTACGAACTTAGTAAACGTAACGCTTAATTATTACATATAATTAAGCGTTATGTTTATTAAATTCGTTATTAATATTTTGAGCTAAAATTGTACTCACTAAAAAGTAATTAGTTACGATAATTATTTACTGAGCATCTAACGCGCTATGCCGATTTAAAAAGTAACTTTTCATTAGTAAAGCCTTCGCAAAGGGTCTTCCCCATTCAAAGACAATGGCATACGCACTAGTGCTCGCAACATTAATAGTAAGCGCACACTTGACCCCTCACCCCCTTCGTACTTAACATCAACTTAATCCCTTTCTGAACGCGAGTCCGCTCGTCATGCACCTTCATATTTCTTTTAGTCCATTTCCTTAGTGGCCGGGTGTAGGCCATACTTTTAGCAAAGGGATTATGTTGTCAGTGGGATTGGGGTATCGGTGAAAGGCTTAACATTTCCCGGGAAGCGGTTCCGTCATGATATAACGGCCGTCAAATACCAGTGAAAATTCTGTAATTTTCACTAGTATTTTTGACATTCAGGTGTTAGAGAACGGTTTGTTACTCTTTGACGGTTTGTATTCTGACATTCGTTAATGATCTCCTTTTTAATCCATCCAAAGGTTGTCTTCAAAAGATCGCTCTTAGTGATAAGACCTTCCATTGTGTCACCCTTTGTAAAATTTCTATATTTATGTGTGTAATTTATATGGTGTACATAATAAAGAGATTTTATTCTAATTTCACCAGTTTCTTAGGAAACCAAAGCTTTAGACAATAGACATTTTAGGTCTTGAATCTGTGTGGTACTTTCCTCAAAAGACCATTTATGACATCAATCTACATGGTCTTCACATGATCTGACTAAGGTTATGTCTGGACTTTAAAAGAGACTGTGACCTCTGAGTTAAAGAAACGCCGACCTCATCTAAATTTTTAAAAATTTATTTTTTATTATTTGGTCTAAAAGTGATTCCGATGTCCGTCGATGAAATTAAATTGTTTATTCTGAAGGATTTACAGAATTAACAATTTCATTTCATCGACGAGATTGATTTTGGCGGTATTTCGTAGGAATGGTGACTGAAACTTTTAACAGTCACTTGGTTACTTCAAGTACCTTATGTTTGACCTTTTTTTTGTTTTTTTGGATGGGAAATCATCAAAAAATGACCCCTCCTGCTCTGGGTGGAGCGGAAGGGAGTGTCAGACTCTTACTGACTAAAACCCACCCGTGTTCCTTCCTTAGCCCTTTCTGTTCCAGGGCAGCGGTAACCCTTTCGGACGATCCCGCCGACCTTATGTTTGGCCTGAAGTTGTAAGCATAATCTAATCTAGCTGTACTATAATATTTAAACTTTTACAAACCTTATCATAATCCATGTGAATATAAGCCCAGCTATTTTTAAACTACGTTAAGAATTCTAGTAGGTTGAGCGAGCACAAACTACATAGGGGCGCTCGACGTGCCCGTGCTGTCGGCCGTGGCAACATGGGGTCGGGGCGGGCGCGCGATGGTGACAGGAGAGAAGGATCACAACTATACCAGCTCAACTATCAGAAAGCTTTTTTATGTAAGCCACAAGGCCGCTTGTTGATATCATCAACGGTTTCTTTTTGTCGACGTAAAATCAGCAGAACCGTGCTTCGATAGGTATGCGCCGTTGGGTGTCAATCACGTTTACAAATTGTGCCAATAAAAGCGGATTATGAAAACTTTTCTAGGCCACTATTGCCATTCATTTAGATGACAGTACATCCACTGGATTCGCTGTCCAAACTACGCGTTCCCGCTCGGTATACAATCCCCAATGTTTCTATATAAAGGTGGAGTTTTTAACGAGCGCATCAAATATTAACACGAGCTCAGCGCAACAGAATAACTTACAGCATCTGTGGACCACTCCTACACAAGTGGAGGAATGCTAAGCGGAAAGTTATACCTACAAATGATAGCTGAGATAAAAGTTTGTGGAAAAGTGACACTACTTAGGGAACGGGTTATATCGTTATTGTAGGTAGATATTTTCCTAAGTTTTTTGGGGTTGGGTTCTTGTTTTATCAGGTGACACCGAAAAGTTGAAAACACTTATCTCTTATCTTATCTTGGTTGTTATTTTATTTATGAAACGTACAGTTATTATGTTTTAATTATAGGTAGACTGGCTTTATTAGTGTTTATTTTGAAAATTACTCAAGGCGACATAGCTGGATGTAAAACAATATGGCGTCCTCTTCGAATGCAAAGACGACAGAGCAAGTTCACAAAACGATGTAAAGTTTCCAAATTCAAAATCCTTCTTGAAATTGGAACGCCGCGCAATATTTATCGTCACTCAACACGATCCGATACGTTGGAAGGTAATCTGCAAGCGTTCCAACGAATTTTCTGGAAAGTTTGAGAAATTGCCAGATCCCTGCCAGGTTTCCGCCAGGTTGCGAACTGGCATCAATTGGCTGCAGCTTCACCTTGCTGTCAGGTAATGCGCTATTTGTTTGCCAGTTGACAGTGATAAATCTTCCGAACCAAATGGATCTTTTCCTAGAAATTTTAAATTTTATTCCTGAGGCGAACATTTTAAATGGAACATTTCAATTACTAGGAGCTATTTGCTTAGTCCAAGTAGAATAGCAAACTAAGAGGATTCGGTCTTCGAAGTAATAAAATCTAGTCGATTGGGTCTCAGATGAATTGCTTTGTAATGGAGAGCCTAGGGATTGTTACTGTTAGAGATAGAGTTACTCTGTATGAATTGTGTAACTTGTGCTAGAAACATGAATTAAGAATAGCTTCCTAACGATACTAATAAATCACCAGCCAACTGTTACCACTAGAGTAATAAAACTATTTTTAATCTCGCCACGCTATTATTTTTTCTTAACTTTGCACTACATCAGGAAATATTGTGAAAAAAACTATGAAATAGGAAGTTTATTAGCATAGAATAAATTACTTTAACGAGTTTTTGTAGCAACTATATTATTGAAAACGAGGACTAAATTGCCATGGCTCATGTAGCCGGCAGACATGCGGTTATTATTCAAATGAAAAAAAAAAAAATAAGCAGAACTGGTCTCTGCTAGGTTTTCAGACAGCTCCACAAATAACTTAATAGGTTCTGAAGTAACAACAATAACACTAAGTCCATTATATATTATTTAATATGTACAAACTTCTAATACTAAGTGATCCCCTCAGCATTAATTTAGGTACTTTTGGCACAACCCTAAAAGGCTCTAAATTATTCCGCCAGAGTGCCCGACATTAATCTGGCATGCGAGTTAATAACAAGTATTGTGCTGATAGGTTCTGGCACCAGCTGCCAACTGTGCCATGTGCCAGATGGATGCCAGTCCCGCGGGAAATTGACATCGATACTCGTATTAAGTCCAAATACTGTT
This sequence comes from Apamea crenata, assembly GCA_949629185.1. Taxonomy (NCBI): domain Eukaryota; kingdom Metazoa; phylum Arthropoda; class Insecta; order Lepidoptera; family Noctuidae; genus Apamea; species Apamea crenata. The sequence goes on along the minus strand of OX451365.1, from coordinate 661,293 downwards.
GATGTAAGATGAAACGTGGTGTTGAGTAACTTGGAGTTAGGTTTGATGTAAGTTATTTGGAAGTTTGAAGTCAGTTGAGAGACTGTTGTTGTTAATGATAGTCCTGGCAGTTCGCTTAGACCTGTATCGTTATCATGAATTCAGCAAATTCGGTCTTTAGCAAACGATAATGGACTCAGCATCACGTTGGTGAAATATTAATTGAAAATTGCTTTATTTGTTTTATCGGTATAACCAAGATTTTGTGTACATTTTGTCAACATAAGTAGCTAACAATGCTTTATTTGTAGCCAACTAATGATTTGTTTCTTTTGTTTTAGGTAAGCATAATAGTCCATCTCTACAGAATAAAACTTAGAAATCATAGCAGACAGATAGCAACCAAACGTAGAGGTAAGTTTATTAAATAAAAAAAATTAAAAGAAAGCTAACATCAAACAATTTCGATCCAGTTTCATTAAAACGCAGCCAGTCCTGGAGTATTTTACTGAAAGCTGGCAATAATCAAGTTAACTGGCAATATTGGCATAATCAAAAGCAATTTCCGCAACAGTAGTGGAAATAATACCGTTTGATTTGTTTTTAATTCTGACAGTAATAGCGACGTGGCCGGAATAGGGTTGGCGGAAAATTATTTTTGAATTTTACATCAACCAACGTATCAAAAGTTGGTTGATGTGAAATAACAACAACACTCATTGCGTAACATACTTTTATTCAAAATCCTAGGGTTTGAAGGAATTTCCTAATCCATTGCTTTATAGGTTTGAAAAATTTGTCTGCTCAACAAGGTAAGTAACGCAATGGACGTGACTGTACTGTCAAAATGAAAGGCATTGCGATCGATTACCATTTTAAGTGTGTTCCGCAACTACCCTGCAGAAAGAAAACCCATAAAAAAACTGTTGTAAAACTTCAGTTTATTTCTGCAACAATTTGTCAGACATTGTTGGCATGACAAAACATGACAACAGTGAGTTTCCATAAAAACAAAGAATACAAAGAGAACTTTTGTTTAAAATAAACATTACATCCAATTTTACAAACAATTAATGTATAAATACTTTACCTAAACAAAGTTTCCAAACGAGTCCCTAACTTCTAAAGCCACTAAATAATAAATGAACAGATAATTTATTCGTGCTTTTATATGCACTTCCAAGTCGAAGTTAGACAACCCTAATGTATATTGAAATGGGTAGTGAGGGTAGGTCGCGGGAGTCGCCACCTCTGCTAATGAAAACCTTTTAACTTGATAGTTTAGCACTATGATTTTGGTCCACTATGAAGATCAGATGTTTGAGGAGCTTGAGGATCATCTACTGAAGAAGTTTCTGTTTAAATTAAGTGATCCTCATTTCTATTTAATGTAACTTAGATGTTATGTTAAGATATTTCTTGGAATAGATGTAAGATTGAATGTTTTAACGTTTCGTAATCATAACTCTTTACACTACTTTCTGTTCCCTCTTATTCCTCATAATATTTTCGATAACCCACACTTTGCCCAACTTATATTCCTAACCACAGTATCTAACAGGGTAACTATTCTGGGTATTACGTCCACAAATTATATTTGCGATTGTCCCTTTTCATTAAAACATTCCTCACTCACATAAAACCAACCAAAATACACCGCGCGCTGCCGTTCCGAATTGAACAAAGCCGTGTTACAGACGAACATATTTCCCTTTATTAAAACCTATGTGGATACATGGGGCGATTCGGTCCATATAAGTGGTAGCATTTCCCTTTGATGTCGCCGGTGTGTGTTGCATGTGCAGTTATGCATGGCTGCCAATGAATGTGACGCTGTTAATGGACGGGTAGCCGGGGAGGGGGTTGATCGGATTTCGTTTTTTAAAGGCTTTTTGTTACGCGATATTGGGGATATTTTTAATAACGTTTTTTTATTTACTTGCATGTTGAAGTAGCGTGGACGTGAGTATGACGTTGTATTGAGAGCACTGCATTTTGTTTTCAGTTAAGTTATACTGGATACTAGAAAACTGAAACGGGAAAATGATAATAGTGCCAGAAAAAAGCTGTTGGTTTTACGTACGTTCAAAAAGAAATCTGATTAATAAAATCTCCGAAACCATATTTATTCGTACTCCAAATGTTAAATAAAGCTCGCATTTAATATTTCCACGAACGGACGTACCGCCGCCGACGGATGCTCATATTATTTTATAAGCAAAATTACTCCACTCATAATAATAATTATTCTCGTTAGACAGACGAAACGAAATCCTTTATGGGTTGTGAACCGTGTACGTTCTACATGTTTCATGTTCGCCTGGTACCAAAGGCTTCGCTCGCTGTTTCAGTCGCCATTTATTGTTTCTCCTGTCAAATAGCATTGCACGACATTCTTTGTTTCCGAACAAGAAAAAGAAGTTTACGTTTCAATTGAGTCGCAAATACTAAGCAAAATGGTTTTTCTGCGATTATTTGTTCTTTTAATTAAGTTTTATCTCGATTTGTTGAACATTGATTGAGTTGCTTGAATGTTAGAAAGTTCCTAATTAAATTATACTTTTTTTTGCTTGTCCTGCATTCGGCGCACATTTTCACTTTGCTCACTGAAGCGTAATAATTTACATAGGAATTTCCTTTTAATTATTTGAGCTTACTTTATTTGTCGGCGTTATTCCCTCAGTGTTTGAGGATGAAGAATGTTTCTTCGTAAAATATCTATACTTAGTACGTTAGTAGGTACTTGTTACGTTTAATTAATGGGCTGTATAATTAAATAAGGCTCCATATTTTAGTGATATACTGAAAATTATAGTAAAATGTGCCTTAATTATATATGCATATAATTAATACTTTTAATAACGTGTTTGGTATCCTTAAAAATACATAAACCACAAATAATAAGAAACCGATTCAACTATCGGCTGATAGAAAATCTGTGGTTTGCAGAAGCTGTCATTAATTCATAACGCACAAACAACATTGATCTTCAACCCCCTAACCTTCACTAAACGATTTCCAAGAATCCAATCATTCGCAGTCAACAGGTAAATCATACAGACGAGGACCTGTTGGTGGTCATCAAGTATTAACGAGAGGTATGCGCCGCTGGCAGCTGGCAGACATGCTGTAATGGTGGTAGCTGGTGGGGAGGGGTGATTGGTGTTTTTGTGAGTTCAAACGGCTGTGGAAGGGTTGAATGCATATATATACGACACATTTCTATGGTTGAATGATTGGTGGAAGGGTGGAGTGTTAAGTGTTGCGTTGAGGAACGTTAGTTGTGACATCTTTTGTGAATGCGGTCATATTTATAAATTAGCTTCTCTGTATTTTATTTGTAAACACAAACCTACTTAACTTGTGCATAGCTATTCACAACAGTTCGATATGCTTCCGTGCCGAATTGAACATCAATCAATATTATCAAAAGACCTCTAAAGGTTGTTCCCAAATATAAAACCCGATATTTTTATCAGTTTAAATGAAATAAACGACCCCCATTCTTCCGACAGCTGTCTGCTGTCGGGGACAAGGCAAATTAGTCATTGAAAACCTACCATTTACGATTCGACAATCTGTCGTATGATTGTGAATTGTTAGGCTGATCAAAAACGACGGTTCTGCAAACAACCACAGTTACCTATAACGCTAGCCGGGTCGTACTCCCCAGTGCAGTGTTAGCTCCGAGTTAGCGACTCTCCGCACGTTCGGTCTAGATTTCATCAAACTTTTCTCCTCTCCTCTAATTAATTCGCCACAGACTCCGGGACAGTTTAATTTTCCCCAGACGCGAGGATATTAGATCTGGCTGTAATTGCTCCACAATTCCCCTTGCCTATCGCCGCTAATATTGCCAGGGAGGTAAATTAGAGCTACTCGGGGGTAAACCTCATTTTAATAAGAGATTTTACGTTTTTGCCTTTTTCTGAGTATGAAATAAATTCTGATTTGAGTTTCAGACTAGATTGGGAGGGAAATTAATACCTAGGGGATTGTGATTGCATTTATTACAAAGACATTTCTTAGTATAATGAATGACCTTATTTCGCTGTTAAGGTTTTCGGTATGGCGTATAAACCGCGCCGTAGAAAAAACGCCCGTGCCTACACACGGGGAATAAACGTAGTTTTTCACGGCAAGAAAAACGTGTGTGTACAAAAGGCCTTAGAAACTTCGACTGGATCTTAACTTAACCGTAATTATTTTAACCAAAACAAGCCACTAATTGTCAAATAGAACTCATATGAACTCTCCTAGAGTTTTCTGAAAACATGAGCTAATTAAATAACTTCTCTCACAACATAATTATTTCGCACCTACATCCCGAAACTAATTAAACTAGACGCGGCAAAGTCCCGAGCGCGCTCCCCCGCGCCTCACTCTCACGCACGTCTTTTGTTTACATTGAAACTTGTTGTTGCACTGACGTAGGGAAGTTGCGTTCAGTTCCAGCTACTTTAGTTCCGCGGTGAATGGTGAAACAAACTGCTTGTTATGTACATCAAGTTTGTGGTACTTAGTTATAACTTAGAATACTTAGTTTATGTTGAAATTGAAGGACTAGAGATTCTTTGAAGGTTTGCTAGGAATTAAGGCACCTGTCTCACCGCCGACGACTAACGAGAAGCCATTAGAGCTAGCAACTAAAAAAACGAGTTGGCGTGCAACGAGCAGCGAGTGCGCGGCGCGGCAAGCGATCACTCGCTGGCATGCGTTTATACCAAGCGTGAGTTTCTCAGCGAGTTTTCTGCCCGCCCTGCGAGCGTCGCTGAGCGAGTACTCACTTTGATAGCTCTTGTCGCTGCAGTGAACAGTCAGCGAATAACTATTAATTATGTATCTCTTTTACTTACTGACGGGACTAACAATCTTTTGTACGTTTCTTGAGCGAAAACATCGCTGATAGCATCACACACACACACACACATCGCTAGAGTCGCTTCAGGTGCCTGAAGACAGGTGCCCAAGGGTGCAGTCACTATAGTCAGAACCCCATGTAAATAGATAAACACAATTTAACAAACTGCCTGAACACCGTAACTTACTGATGTAGGGTACAAACTTACAAAGTCATCTTGTCACCAGAACTATCAGATCAGTAACTAATGGGGCGCTTTAGTTTCAAACTTTGATTGTCAATATTAGCCAAACTCCCGAACTTCAGTCCGCCTCGCCGACCGGCCTCATTCTCACCTATAATACTGTTCATTAAATTGAGCTCTATTAAAAACTTTGTAGTTTACTACAATCACTAAGGTGTAAAATAGGTTTTAGTTTGATACCTTTTTGGAACAGGGATGAGGTTTCATAATACCTGCCTATTTACGACACAGTGAGTTAGCTACTTGTCTGTCCGTAATATTATAAGCTACTCGTGTCGTCTCAACTTGGCGTTAACCTGTAAAACTGCTTACTGTATTACTCAATAAACTATTTTCTATTTCTATTTCTTTTTTCTCGTACAGTCAACCGCACAGTGAACACTTGCGATACGAAAATCATCTAATCTTTTCTGCTACGACATAAAGGCAGTGTATTAGTGGTGTGCGATTGACTGTACTTTGTCTTAAGGTTTACCTTTATTGTTAAAAGGCTTGGGTTTTTAAAGTTTTAACTTTGATGTTCGAAATGCGGATAAGTTAAGCATTCAAATGCAATCGCTCCGCTTATGTCCGATAATATCCCCAACTTGCGCAAGTAACATCGATTCACATTGAATATTCGACAAGCTTGCAAGTAAAACTTGCGGTTTGTTAGCCGCACTTGTGTAAGTACACTCGCAGTTGGAAGCACAAGTCGTCGCTATTGGCTCGTTATACCTTTGGTCGTGACGTCACTACCTGCAAGCTTACTTGAGTTTAGCAGTTATTACTAATGTTGGCGTTGACTCGCAGGAGTAGGGTGGTCACACAAGTTTTGAGAGACGTCGATAATGTTACTAAGTCATTATATTGGGTTTTTGGTGCTTAACACGTGCACTTATTCCCAAGCTATAGACTTTATTGGAAAATATAACAAGAAATGGAAGCTTTATGACCTTATTGGTGATGTTCTTCAGAAAGGTCAGGTGCGTAGTTCTCGCAACCGGCGTGCGTGAATGACCAGATGTATGAACGTAAACGAAGCAGAAGGAGTACGTAAGAATCGTAGCAGGTGGCGTTCTGTAGTTTCTGTCTACCACATGGAAAGAAGGCGTGATTGTATGAATGAATGAAAACCATTTTTTACATAGGTAACTTCTTCGCGTACTCAAAAAGCCAGAATCATAGGTCAGGAGATAAAATATCCATAGCCCGTGTATCATTTTATTTTACATTTACATGCAGAATAATATAGTGCTCTGAGCTGACCTTGTCATTCAGTTTACCAGTTCCGAGTGCCTCCGACATCGATATTCCCACCGTTCACATATATCAGAGACAAACTTCCTCTGAACTTCACAACTGTTTGATAGATCACATATCTAGTTGTAAAAGCAATGTCGTTGCGCTGGCGCACCAAGTTACATAACTTGTAACTTTAAGTATTTAAAGTGTCGTCTACATGAACTGATAATGTCGGTCGCTCCAACTTTTATGATTGTATTCTGGGTTTTATCGATAGAGAATCGAGTTGAATTAGTTTTCGATTCGAAGTTGGTTGGTTCGATCTGAGATTGCGTTTCAATTGTAACTTGTTTGAATTATTTATCTTGTATTTAGAGTACGAGAACTTGTTTCTTTGCTACTGATTTTAAATCTTTTCTGATTTCTACTCTTTAGATCTAGTTCAAACAAAAAGGAATAATATCCCTATATTGGCTCCGGGGCACGATATACCTACACGGTAAACCCAATTCAATTCGATTCCCGCGTGGGAATCATCCTTACCATAAAACGTATCCTACAGCTTTCTTTCAGTAAAATTTTATTTGTAATCAGGTCAGTACTTACTTCCAGAGATTAGCTCTTATAAACAAACAAACAATTTTACCTTTTCATAATATTTAGTATTGTTTACCTATATTAGATAATATGGCCCCAAAAGAATGCCATGGTATAATCAGCATATAATGTCCCCACTGCTGGGACAGAAGCCTCTCTTTGAGAGGCAAAGGGCTGTAATCTACCACGCGGGCCCAGTGCTGGTTGGTAGATATCACATGTTGTGAATTTTGGGTTCTGGGAATGCCGGTTTCCTCACGATGTTTTTCTTCACCGTTTTGAGAGCAGTGGTGATGAAATTATTTACAAAAAGTGCCATAACATGCCATGCTTTACAATAATTGGACTCGGGCATCACTCATAGTAGCTACAAATTATATTCGGGAATAGGTATATGTATAATTGATTGAATGTCAATACTATGTATGTGGACAATCCTGAGATGATTGGGTTTCAATCCTCTCAATGCTACTTTGTTTGATCAAAGCTTCAAATTAACATCTCTATTATAGTTATCATTATTATCAATTAGTATTTGTCGACTGTTGAACATCATCTCAATGAATGCTCACAATACGAAATTGATATAATCCTCTCTTGGAGGACAAATTAAGTGTCATGGCTGTCCGGCTGGTCCGAGGATACCGCACGGGCGGCTCCGCTGAGGCGGCGAGCCTCCTTGCCGGATTGCCGCCATAAGATCTGGAGGCAAAAGTCCTCGCCCACATATGGGAGTGCGAGAGGAGGTAAAATGCCGGGGCGTAACTCTGCTGCCGCGAGAAATTACGGTACAGCGGGTAGAGCTCCGGCGGGATCTCATGGCGACATGGAGAGTGCGATTGTCGCAACCCAGTGCTGGGAACGCCACAATTGCGGCGATAAGTCCCCTCATTGAGGAGTGGCTGGAGAGGCGCCTCGGCGCCCTCACCTTTCGCCTGCAGGTCCTCACCGGACACGGTTGTTTCGGGAGGTTCCTGTTCAGGATAAGGCGGGAGGACACGGTAGAGCATACGGTGGAGGTCTGCCCGGCTTGGGCGGGGCACCGCTGCGTCCTCGTGGCGGCGATCGCTCGCGTTCTGCCCTGGTCCAGGCCATGGTACGGAGCGAGAGTGCATGGGAAGCCGTCACCTCCTTCTGCGAAGCAGTAATGCTCGCAAAGGAGGAGGCGGAGCGCGTGATGGAGAGGCAATCTCTGCGCCCTCACGCCCCTTGTCGCCTCAGGAGACGCCCTGGACGTCGGGAGTAAGCAACTGACTCCCGGCCACCGTAGGTGCGGGCTTGCGGGCGGCGAGCAATGGGCAGCTTGCCGCCCGGTAAGGACCAGACCCGGGTCGACGGCGCGTTGTGTTTCACGCGCGCCTCAAAAAGATGTCAGCAACTGACGGGGTCCGCTTGGCTAGGGCCGATGCCTGCCAGGGCCGCGGTTTGTTCGAAAGAGATACCGTGGCCCTGAAACAACACTGGTGGGTTTTTTAGCAATTATTTTCCCACCCAAAAAAAAAAAATTGTTGTAGACAGATTAATTCACCCTTGACGAGGCTAATTTAGCTAGGCTTCACGGCAACAAATGATTCACACCAAATTATAGAAACCTCAATAAAAGTGTCTCGGTCCCATTCTTAGAGAATGAATGACGAAGAATTTTCTCGAATTAATCACACAATTGATATAGGTAGGGGAGAAAAAGGTATTCAATACGTTTCGGTTATAAATGGGGGATTGGATTATTGAGGATAAAAGAGGGTTTGTGGTTAAATGGGACCGGCTCAGGTAAATAAAGACATCTTGTGAGTTTGGGCAATGTAGTAGATAGATAGATAAAACTTTTATTCATTGCACTAAAAGAGTCAAATCACAAACGCACAGTTAGTCAATAAGGCACATTTTGACATTCTAATAGTATATAGGTACTCACAATAATTGGTTGATGTTTTTGCTGACACAATTATCTAGTTAAGTATTAAAGAACGTTTTTTTCTTCAAGGAAACTTTTAAATATTTCTTTCCATAAAAACCTAATTTTCCAAATTAAAAATAAATAAATTATTTTAAAATACATGATTCTAGACTTACTGAAGAAATTTTTCGTCAGTTATCAAAATACAATTACCAGGGGGGTTCAGAATCATGTACGGAGTCCAAGGTAACACGTTGCGCGTCGATGTCCCTGCCACTCTGTAACACGTTGCGCGTCGATGTCCCTGCCACTCTGTAACACGTTGCGCGTCGATTTCCCTGCCACTCTGTAACACGTTGCGCGTCGATGTCCCTGCCACTCTGTAACACGTTGCGCGTCGATGTCCCTGCCACTCTGTAACACGTTGCGCGTCGATGTCCCTGCCACTCTGTAACACGTTGCGCGTCAATGTCCCTGCCACTCTGTAACACGTTGCGCGTCGATGTCCCTGCCACTCTGTAACACGTTGCGCGTCGATGTCCCTGCCACTCTGTAACACGTTGCGCGTCGATGTCCCTGCCACTCTGTAAAGACTAGGGAAATGCCATTAAATACATTGTTGGTGGTTTATTACCTCCCTACTTTATAAGTGTGAGTAAATTTTATAGAGCAATAAAAAAGAAAGTCGTTCAATACGTAATAAGACAAACCTTTGTTTCCCAAGGGACTATGATATTCCCATTCATAGATTCCATGATCTCTTTCAACGGAAATAAAATAATATTTTCGTAACATGTGCTGCATGAAATGGACGGTTTATATTTTTGTGTGTCTGTCTGTGAGTATAACCTCTTCACTAAGAGGCTTTGAGTTTATATCTCGAATGACAGACGGAAATGATTGAAGGAAATTGGAGAAGTTCGGTGGTAATATTGAATATGTTTCCGATACATTTAGATGTTTCCGATAGACAGGAGCTTTCTGAATGATTCAGTTATATATGTACAAGGTATTAGTGCTCTGTAAAGTTTATCTTTGCTCTTAAAAGATGTAACAAAACCTTAGGTAAATTGACACTACATACAGATTTCTTTACATTTCCTCTATGTTACCAGCTGTTCTAATATAAGAACCAAAGCACTTAAGGATTAACTTTATCACCTACTTCACCTGAACCTCTCGTACCTATCTTTCTACTAATATTTCTTCAATTTGGTTCAGTTCAGCACGAAAATGCTTGATTTATGTCCCCACCGGTGCTATTTATGTCACTTTAGTGGAATATTTCACTCTTATAGATGTGTTATCAGCTTCAACAGAATAGCTTTGAATGTAAAGTGAACTTTATGTAAAGTGCGGTCATTTATTTCGAAAGGTTTAAGTAGTCGTGGAATATGATGTTTTTCGAGTAACTTGTAATATCTAGTCGGAGGCGGTCAATTTATAGCGTAGTTGTGGTCGTTAAAGATAAGCGCCTATTCTAATATCAATATCTTATTCTAATACCCGGTCTAGCGTAGCCAGTGACGTGCACAGAGTTTTTAGACAGGGTAGGCAGAAAATTTTAAAAGCCAAAAAACTTACTGCATGTTGGTTTTGGTTCGTGTCTTGTCGATTAAATAATTATGTAGGTAATAGCCACCTCAAATATCCATACATTGACTGATTTTATAGACATATCAATTTACGGATATTCGAAGTGGCCTTTCGGCGCGTTTGTTTGATGTTCAGTATTTGTGATAGCAGTGAAATGATGGTGGTGTGAGTATAGGTACGGACGGATCTATAAAGCCTCCTTCAAACTTATATGAAACAATGCTACTTTTTAAAATTGTTGTTTAGCTAATTTCGGTTCGGGAAACATCGGATAATTTCGTAATTTGTCGTGTTGTAAAAAAGACACTGTCTATTCTGTACGGTTGTGTGCGTTATTGTGACATTGTGTGCCACGTATTTATAGGAACGCACACCCATTCAATCCGCATGACCACGAGAGCACACATATAAACATTTAGACCCGAATAGTTTGTGTCTTTCCCGAGGCACTCCTGGTACTCAGCGTAGGTAGCGGCGCTAGTGCCGCGCAATGCCACAAAACAATACTGAACGAGCTTGCTTGGAGCGACTGTTTATGATTTTTTTGGTTTATTGTTAGTAAGTAGGTACTCGTCGTACTCGTAGATTAAATAATAATAGATATCAGGACAAGGCAGGCAGGCAAGGCAGGAAGGGTAGGCAGTGTCTTTCTGTCTTTATGAAACGCACGCCACTGAGCGTAGCCACTATTTAAAATTATTGCCGGTTTAAACTCGCTTTATATTAAGACAGTAAACAACAACAAGCTTAGCAAACTACTGCAGGATAAAATGTACGCTAAAATAAACTACCAGCTCCTCTGCGACCTGCGTGTCATTATTAACACCTTTTAAATCAGACCCGCAAATGAACCTGTCCCTCTGAACCCTCTAAACACCGAGAGCGTCGTAACTCTCAATTTCACCACTAGAACTCAGCCACCGTTTAACTGGTCATTAACTAACAATATCTGTATCCGCTGCAATTAATCGCAAGTTCTAACGAGCCAGGACCAGGACTGGGCAGACAAACGAGCCAGGTAACCCCCGCTGTGTCCCACACCATCCAATTGCTTGCCTTAAGTACCGCTATTAATTTTCCTAGTTTGAAAACATAGGGGCCGCGGTGGAGGCGGTGCCGCGGCGGGAGTTAATTGAAAATGTAAAGGTATTGCGTTTTATAGGTTACTTTTGTTGAAATAATGAGTGAAATTAGATGTTGAAGTAATTGAGTGAATACAAGGATGGTGGTGAAGTGTTGATTATAGTTGTTCTTTGATTAATCACTGACTTTGTATCGTTGTACCTAATTGAACATGACGGGATAATTGTAGGTTTAGTTACACGATAAACAGTAAACATACCTAGCCATTAATAATAATGAACAAGACGTGAAATCTATTAGAACGAATCAAGTATACAATTTTTCTAACTTTATATCCCTTGAAAGTTTAATATCCTATTACATCCCAAGACAACTACCGTGCCCGTACAAACCTCTCCCCCGTGTATTTCTCCGATGCACTGGAGATGCAATTTATAAACCCCCAAGTGGCACTCGTTACAGACTGTCCGGTGCGACCTTAGCCGGCCGGCCATTATTTTAGTCCCTCTGGCTATTATTTAGCCTCTCTGCCTATTATTTTAGCCGCCTGGCTACGACAGTGTAATTTGGCTGATTGTCTGGGCTTGAGGTAGATCAAGTGGCTTTGTAATGGTTGGAAATTTGGCAACTGTGGTTTTGGGGTTACTGGACTCCTGACCTATATTGTGATGGTATTTTGATCAGAGTTGTTGATACATTTTTTTGTAGATAAAATTAAAAAGGCTTTAAAATAATTTAATTTATAATAAGAAATGTCACAAGTTTTTCGTTGCTTAGTGTAATGTAAGTAGTGTAAGGTTGAATTTTGTTACCACTGTGTGACTTGATATTTTAAATGAAATGCGTCTGCCCTTTACGAGGGTTTATTGGCAACTAAAAAACATAGGTTCATGCGTCTCTTAAATACCTTAAATTGGCGTTACCACTTAGATAAGGAAAAAGGAGTTCATACAAGTTGAAAATGGGCCAGAAATGTACGTGAAAAGTTGTATAATTAACTATAACACAGGGTTCCTATAAATAACAGAAGCCTACCTTTACACGCCCAGTTAAAACTTGTACAAACCTTATCTAACCCTCAAAGGCGTATCAACGAGCGTGTATTTGGTTCAGAATGGCCGCCACAGCCGCGGGCACAATGTTGTCGCACAATTTGTGCGAACAATGCGCCCGCACCGCGCAGGTGACGCGAAAAACAATGCGGTTGTGCTTCCGTAGCGAGGGGGCAAAGTTACGAGCGGGAGCGGGAGCGGCTTGAAAAAGTTGCTGAACATTTAAGAAAGTTGGTATTAATAGAATACGTAGTAAAGGTTTGTTATTGGAGAGTTTATTTAACTTAATTTGCACCATTAACTCAGCTTATCGCAGTTCACTTCTGGACAAAGGCATCTCCCAGGCTGCTCCAGAAGACACTGTCCTCCGCCTTTGCGTCCAGTCTGTCCCAGAAACCTTCTTAAGGTTGTGGTCTATCTAGCTAGGGAGTGTCCTTAATTTACACGGTGCGATTTAATTGCCCGTGGCGTACCATAACTTGAAGCAACAATAAAAGTTGCCCTGTCTAAACAGTGTTGAGACGATGCAAGTCATTTGTTGCTTTAGGTTACGCTGTCGCCTCTTTTTTCTACTCATAAATGATAGAAGTCTGGCTACAGGGACTGAACAAATACTTAAGTATCCATATGGTGGAGCCTAATTATGAATTAATAGCAAGGCGTTCAATTCGCGATTTCTATTGTATAAATTCTTAGTTTACATGTCTTTCATATTGCACTTTATGAAGATTGCTCAGACAGAGATTGACAGACAGACTAAAGACAAGAAGAAAAAAAGCAATGCAAAGATTGTCACTCTATACCTAGATAGGTATTTGGATGATTTTACCGGCGGGCTAAACGGGCGAATTCATTCATACGTCTTTTATTACGTAGTCGCTTATAACTTGCACCGCATTGTTTTGTGGCGGGCTTTAAGTTTTGTTCCGAGTGTTTTGTAGAGTAGAAAATGCAGGCGCGGCTTAATCTGTGACCCAATTCCGAAAATATGTTCATACTCAAACTGTTTGCTACTGAATGAGCATTTTAATTTGGGCTTATTATACACGTGCGGGCGTACACTTTCAGAATGAAATTACCATAATCGGCCTATAATGTTTCCACTGCTAGAGCACAGGCCTCCACTCTGTGGAAGGGTGAGGGCCGTAATCCGCCACGTGGCACAGTGCAGATCACATGACTGCGATTTTTTGTTTCTAGAACATGCCGGTTTCCTCTATGGAATTAGCAACTCTATATTTGAGCTTAAGTTTTTTGCGTAAAACTGTAGGGACTGATTAGAGGGGGGGGGGGATTCTCTACAATTTTACTCAAAGATTTTCTTTTAACTTATCAGTCTTTTTATAGACCTGATAATCTTGTATATAAAACTAATTTCCAAGCTGTGAAAGGCGTAATCCAATAGTCTGAAACATTTCAAGTTTAACTTGGTAACGCACGTAATGGTGAGACATTCCGGTTAATGGCAGAACATTAGGAGTGAGGACCTTCTACTCGACTTATTGCGTCTACTTGGGGCTGTTGGCCGTTTTTAACGTGGTTTTATAAGGTACTAAGTTAAGGAGAAACTGTTGGTTGTGTGTTTATTGTATGTCGTGTAGTTATAATGCATGTGCTGGTCATATAAGCTTTATTAAAAGTTCTTATTTGTAACTTGTTTGTAACTTGTTTGTAACTTGTTACTTTATTAAAAGTTGTAATTTATTATGGTGTATAATAAAAAAGTATTCTTTCTAACTATCTGCGAGTATCATCTTGTGACATTATTATAGGATCATTTTGTTCTGACACTTTTCCTCTCGACATTGACTATATTGAAATCTGAAGGCCAATTCTCGTACTTAAAAAACGCTCAAATTGAAGTCGCGATGTCATCTCAGCGACGATCAATGTCAAAAAATTATGTTAGTTGACTGTATTTTTGACAGATTGAGACTGAGATTAGAATGCGATATACTCTTAATGTGTTCATTAGATTCCTCTTCTTCGTTTTTCGGTGTTTTCCCACTGCCAAAAGAATATTGACATCTGTGCAATGCTTGCCCACTCCCTAAAGTGACATAGGCAGCTGTCTTACTGTAACAAAATTCACCAATTATTGCGCAAAATACCATTCGAACTTTTCACAACTCCGGCTGCCAGGAATGATAATTAGTCAGTCTTGTATCTACATCTACATGGTAATGGCCGTTACAAAAACCAGCTGCTAACAACATTACGTTCTGTCCAAACAGCAGGATTTTTTGCAGCCTCTCTTTATTCACTATCGGCTTTATACCTGGTTTTGTTTGAGAAAAACGGGATTAGGCCCAGCCTCTTCTTTGTACCGGATAGCGGGTAGTCGCTACATGACCTAGATACGTTTCTTTTGTTTAAGGCTCGGGATGGCGCTTGTTTATTCATTAGTGTTATCTACAACCATAAGTAGTTGGCATTAAGATAGTACAGACGTTGTGAACATTTCTGAAAGTAGTATTAGTATTTTGTGTTTATTAGATTTGAGCAGAAAACTCATATTAATATTTTGCCATCCAGCCAGCCAGCCATCTTGTTACCATAACACAAGCATTAGGTTGCTTAGCTTGGGACAAATGGTGCTGTGTGAAATGTGCAGGGATATTATTATTATTATTATTTTAAGCTAAATATCATCAAATCAAATCATTTATTTGCATAAAACAGGTTCAGAGGATGTTTCAAAAGGTCGAACGGTACACAGTTAATAACCATATGAGGTGTGCAAATATATAAGAATTTTACAGTTAATTTCACAATTAAAGTATAATGCTATTGAAAATAAAAACTATCGTTAATACAGATCAGTCAACAGAATAAGGAATTAAAAATAATAATGTCATGCAAATGAAAATACAATCCAAAAATAATATCTTATTCATCATCAAAATTATTTATGTCCAATATTAAGTATATTAAATTTACAATTAATTATGTCCAATATCTATATAATATATATTTATTACATTATTTAATATCCAGACCTTTGCTGTCATTAAAATAACATATTTTTGTCCCCCAAGTAATCTTTGACATCATAATAACATTTATTTAATAGGAATGTTTGTAATTTCTTTTTAAATTGGAGAATAGGTAATTATTTTATGTCATCAGGCAATTTATTATAAATCAACGATGTCATGCATAAAATACTTTTATTTAACAGTGCCGTTTTTCCACAGAGGGTATCTACCTCTGATCTTTTTTGTCTCTTAACTTTCGATAATAGCTTTTGAATGCAGTCTTATAGTACTCTGGATTCGATAATTTAATATGCACCTATGTATTCTGTGCTGAATTTTTTTTCAGAATATCAAGTTTATTTTTTTTAAATAAAAGTGATCTAAATAAAAAAATACAAAAATCTTCAAAGGCAAGTTTTGGAACATCCTAAATGATTAGGTACAAAAAAAAATCATAATCATGCCAGGGTCTGTACACGAGTAATCTATGGGTCAATAACACTAAAAGGTCGTGGGATGTCCTTCGCGTTCAGTACACGAAAACCCCAAAAAATAACACAATACTTTAGAATAGGTGCAACATAGCCGTTGTAGGCTGTAAGGACTGTAGAAGTACTGACCGTTTGTTTAAGTTTAAACAATGCAGAGAAGGTATTCAATTTAGTGCATAATGTATGGATATGTACTATAAAATTCAAATTATTATCTATCTTCATACCCAGAAATCTCGTAACGTCAACTTCTTGGATCTTATTATTTCGGTAGTTTATGTTCATTTTTTTGCTATTTTACTTACTCTACTTCTGAATGTCATGAAGTTGGTTTTGTCAAGATTAATGTGTAAATTGTTTGTTGCCAACCAGTTTATAATGCTATCCAAAGTGATATTTATCTCAGGTTCCATGTGTGATTTATTATCTCTTCTAGTACTACTGTACTATCATCAGCAAATAGGATTGTGTAGTATTTTGAAGCTTTTGGAAGGTCATTGATGTATATTATAAAAAGAAGCGGACCCAATACACTTCCTTGTGGAACGTCAGATGCAACTTGTCTACATGAGGATGAATAAGTTATCAGGGACGAAACCTTGTTATTTGTGTTATTTGCGTTCTGTTACTTAAGTAAGATTTAATCAGGTTATAAATGTTTCCTCTGACACCATAGGCGTATAATTTATTTAACAGTATTTTGTGGTCTACATAATCGAAAGCCTTTTTGAGGTCCATAAATAGTGCACACGTTTGTTTACCTCTATCCATGTGGGTTAATATGTCGTGGAGAAAATTATATACTGCTATATTAATTGATTTATTTCATTGCTAAGAAATACACAGCCTTTATTATAAAGCTATCGAGTCGCCCTGATACCAATATCACTCACTACCGTCACCAACCTCTTTTCAGCTCAGAAAACAGATTATTATTCATCACCTTTAAGTTTTTCCATAAAACTCTTCAGATAAAAACGGGAGAGCCACCAAAGTATAAAATTGGAACTTAATTAAAGCTCCGAAGTTTTATAAAAAGTCTTTGAAGAAAGGCTATCACGAATATTAAATTATAAGGTACAGTCACCAAAGGAGATATGTAGGTAACCAGGGTCGTCGGATATAGTTGAAGTTTTGTAAGAAACCGATGGATATTTTCCAATGAATTTAATTTGATAAATGAACTGTTTGTTTTCTTTTAATTAAATTAAATTTTATTCGAAAACATCCGTCGGTTTCTTATAAAACTTCAACTATATCCGAAGGCCCTGGTTACTTATGTCCTTTGGTGACTGTACATCTTTAAGAAGGGTATCTTGACTTAAACTATAGTTATAGGTAGGTAGGTTGTTCTAGCTAGCTAGTTATTTAATGGGCTATCAATAACACTAATGAAGTAATTCAGGGTCGTAGGCCTCAAGGTTACAGGGCTCTGGAGACGAATGAGATTTTACGATGATGTTGTTTATTACCTCTTGTATTAAACTTTTACGTGATCTAGACTCAAGGGTAAGCACTAAAAGTTAACTAGATTTTTTTATTGAAGGAACGCGATCATGAATACTTTTTAATTTAAATTCAGGTATTTTTAATGAAAGTAGCTTTAGGTTGCTTAGGAGTGCTGTAATACAGAGGGGCCATTCTAGTCATTTTAAGAACGTTCACAGTCTGATCTCAGTCTCAATCTGTCAAAAAATACTTCTAATTTCCCTACATTTTGACAAGATTTTGACATTTGTTTGTCGCCCAGATGAGACTGCGAGATAGATTTTGAACGTTTTAAATTACGAGAATTGGCCTTCAGATATATCCAGATCGGCACATTCGATTTGACAGTATTTGTTGAACTACAAAACCGACTCGAAGCAATTACTATACATATTCATCTTTGATTCGGCTAGTGCCGATCGGCAAACTTCGCCATCTACACTAGCTTAGCTTACTCATGGGTTATGATCGGGCTTAGCACAATTCGAGATAAACCGAGCAGCTTTTTCCCGAACATCTACATATTACATTCGAATGTACCGTGCGGCTGTGGCGATCACACTAACTCACGGGTCATGTCCAGCCGATCGTTAAGTGATAAGTAGGTAAGCACCGGCCGCGGAAACTTTCCTCTCCGTGATATTAATCCCATTATCCGCAACAACAGCAGATTATAATAAAATCTGCCATCCAGCGAGTCCACCCTTCCCTCCATTATGTTTATCAACATAATTAGTTCTGTTCCGGATCTCCCGGACTCCCCGAAGTTTGCGATGTCCTCTCCGCTCTTAATTCTATTAAGACTGCAAGTTATATTAAAACTGTAAATAATTTGCTGGAAGAAAGCTCTCCTGGTTAAGTAAGATGTACTTTTAAATATGATGTAGCGAGGTTAATAAACTAATATAAACAGACAGACCCCTCTCACTGAGAGGAGGCCTGTGTCCCAGCAGTGGGCACGTTATAGGCTGATTATGTAAACAAACAGACGTGTTTCTGACCGGTTTGTTGCGCCGCTTCCTCTTCCTAGTGAGGGGTTGACATTTTAGGGACTTTATTTGCTGACTTTTGACGTTTAAAAAGCGTGGTTTCTTAGCAATATTTCACAAATTGATTGAATTTAATATCACCATAGATCTGCAAATAATTTAATTTAAGAAGTGTGGTATTGCTAGTCATAATTAGTCATGTAGTTTCGTAGGCCACACATCGCGTCGATGGAGGTACTTTGATTTGATTTGGCCTAGCGCGGTACGGAGTTGCAATAGAATAAGAAACCATCAGCTTATACAGGTTTTGTTACCTCTGCCATGCAACCACAGAACAGTTAAAAGCGTGCAGCCTACCGTACCTACGAAAGTGAACTCAAGTTAAGTTGCAATAATTTACATTTCAAATCTGTGTTAACGATAGATAACATCCTTTTATCGTGTGTAAAAGGAGCATCGGCATGTTTACGTACAGTTTACAGTCAGACGCTGCTCCGCATTCATTAATCTTGATACGTGGTCCGTTTTAGTGCCGACAGACTAAACTTTTGGGTTCAACACAATACATCAGTTCTTATTAATAATTCATGAACTGTAAAGGCATGTATGTTTATGCTTGTTTATATAACCACTGCATAGGTACACGTAGAGTTATACATAAATAATATCAGCCTGCTGCTGACTCCACTGCAGGTCTGCAGAGCAACGTTCTCATTTTCTCATACTGAAAATGCAGAACACTTTTACGTACAATATTAAATAAAATATGGCTACGTGTCCATTAAATTGTCCAAAGATATTTCATCATAAACATATTTTATCGTTCACGTTATTACGAATTTTAAAAGCAGATATAAAAGAGTTGTTGCTAGTTCAAAATTAACTGTTTTACCAACAAGTTTATGTAACTACGGGCTGATTTTTCAATCGAGAGATAATTTTTATTCGTGGAATAAAATTGACTTGTGACAGATTTTGTATGGAAGATCTGTCAAAAATTCAAAATTATTCCTCCGATAAAATTATCTGGCGTTGGAAAAATCGGCCCTTACTGACTTAAAACTGTTATTTGTTTATTTCATACTTCAAGCACTCATATTATACAACCTTTGGCAGCTGTTTTCAGATGTGCTTTGGAAGCTGTGCTTTGTATACAGGGTGGCAGGGACATCGACGCGCAAACTGTAACCATGAATTCAGTCCATGATTCTAGACTAGGGGTCTAGAATCATGTGCTGAATTCATGGTTCTGAACCTGCGTTGACATTTTACGTCGGTTATAAAAATCTGCTGTTTTATAGAAACGCGCAATACCTACGAAATCAAAACGTATGGAACAGCAAATTTTTTTTTTAATAACCGACGAACGATATCAACTCGGCGTGGTTCAGAATCATATACTTACTGATTCCATGGTTGGGCACAGTATGCACGTCGATTGTCCCGCCACTCTGTATACAGAACCTTTGGTAGCTGTTTTTCGAGGCCTTTCCAAAACCTAAGTACTAACTTTAGGAATATCTGAATAACTAGCATTGGCCCAATATAATTCGTGTCCAATTTAAAACGTCCTAATTTCGTTTTTCTTTGTTTCCAGGTAATCGTCAGCACAGATTCGTCGGCGGCAGCACGCGCCGGTCGTCTGAACTATGCCCACAATGATGTTCAAAGTAATTGCAACTTTTATGTGTCGTAAACCCGGGATTAGGTCTGGCGACGGAATCTCTCAGCTGAATTTTGATGGCCAAATACGTTCGCCAAACTACCGCCAACTTCAAAACTCCTATAAATAGGTGTCGAAAGATATTTGTGGAAAGTAATTTGTGGGACTTTCGTTAGATAAAACCTTTGTTTGGGGACTTTTAGGGCCTCCGTGGCCGTTCGTCTTCGCCGTCGCGAGGACTGCGGGTGGTACCTAACTCAACGTTTTTGCCGATTTGTCTCGGACTTTTAGGGTGTTTGAGGATTTGAATTGATAACAAGAACTAGAAAACTAATAAAACAAAAAAGCTTTGTGAATGTGTTTCGTTGTGAAGCCATTTTTATAAGATGTTTCTGTTGGAATTCGGTTTATCTTCAGTCCTCGGAACCTGTTCGGATTTAAGAGAAAAGCTATCAGAAAAATATCTTACAAAAATAATTCTGCCGAGCTCGTCGTTAACGAAAATAACTTCTCCGAACTTTGCTATTCTTGGGTTATATTCATCGCTCTATAACGTCGTGTAAGTTCACAGAAACATTTCAGTTCGTCATACATGCAAACGACTTTAGTTCTACTGTAGTAAAGTTTTCAACGAGAAATGATTGCTTTCGATACGTTATGCTCGAACTTGTTGATGGCTACACATTGCGCTGTAGCTCGAGTTTTGTTAATAAAGTTATGTTTAATATTAAAGTTTTTTAAGATATTTTTACGAAACATGTGCATATGTGCAACGAATCTTAAAGGTAAATGACAATGCCAGATCCTGCCCCAGCAATTTACAGAAAATGTAAATCAATGAAAATAATTGTAATGAATATAGAACCTTTTCCTAATAAATTGTTTTTCCTTAGAAGTTGCGGATTACAAATCAATAATAAAAGGAATTCAATCCCTGAAATTCCTTTTTGCTATTTCCTGTTTTCAGACGACTATCTGCGTTACGTATTACGTATGATACACAACAAATAAAAAGTTTGAAATACCTGTAAAACAAAAACTTATATTACGTACTTAAATGATCATTTAATTACTATAATAATCATGATAATGCGTAACGTATCACTTGTATATGTTGTTTTAATCACTTAAGATTATTATGCAAATAGTTATGAAAATCAAATAGGTTGTATTAAAATCATAGTTTTGCATAAATGGATTTTTTGTAAAGAAACGTTATTGACGCGCGTATGTCAAACTCAAAATGTCAATGTCATTCATTCTCTATCAGATAGCGAATAACACAGATTCTGTGTTCCTGGTGTTACTGTTGTTCACCCTCACGCCTCACTTTTTAACTGTGCTTTTTATTGTTTCTCCCTACCGGCGACTTTTGCTTTTGCCTACGGATGTCGATTCTTGCTTAGTCGCTGACTTTGTGCTACTTACCTCGGATTCTGATCATTGCTTGTGATTTGGTGAACGATGTTGTGGTCCATACATTGTTACTCTAGTGTCTACAGGTTGTTAAGACATGTTGTTGTTCATGGTGGTCTGAGGGTCACCTTAGGGTAGGTGAAATACTAGTTAGACATTTGAAAACCTAGTAAAGATAAGAAGATCGTCTTAGGGGTAACCTTAATGAAGTACCTAAGTCTTTAAACGAATCAATTTTTTAAACCAACCCTTGCTATTGAACGATAAGCACACTGCTGTTCATGTTTATCTGAAATACATGCATATTTAACTTGTAGCTTCCAAAAGAAGCTGTAATCTGTAATTCAAGTGATTACCTCAAACTAGCATTACACAGTATTGTTATTTCTTCATAGTAGCATAGAACAACACTATTATGAAAAGCAATATGGAAAACTACCAAGTTAGTTGCAACTTTAGATTCTCCTAAGAAAAAAAACCAACTACCTTTAATTAATCAAAGCCATTGTTATGCATTTAAATAATATTTTTCTTTGCAGTTGACATCAAGTGACGCTTATGTTTGCTATTGATGTTGAATGCGTGCCACTTGCCAGGTATCACATAGTGTTATTAGAGGACAACCGGACACAGATGAACAAGCTAAAATAGAGACCAGAACGGTTGCTGGTATATCGGCAAGCAATACCAGTGCCTCCACCACCACCTCTAGACCAACAGGTTCCAATAGCATCAACTGATGGAATAATTCTAGTCATATTTTGTTATTAGGATGGGACTGACCCTAAATAACTATTTTCTGTAATCGCAGAACGCCCTCGTAGGGATAGTACTATAATAATAACACATCAATAATTTATTTTTAAAATAAACTGCACCTAACCTAATAATTCATGTCTTTATTTTTTTTAGATTTAAACAGAAACCGCAAGTCCTACAGGCATTAAGAAAAATGTTTAGTTATCCGTAATATAAAAGCAATAAGATGCTGCATATTGCACGGTTGTAAATTGATTTTATTGAGTGGGTCAAAGTTCTATAGAGTTTCTGGCATTGTCCTTTCAAAATTCGTTTAAAACACCGGAAATAGGCGGAAAACTCAAAGAAAATATACTTTATTTCCCAAGATTCTATTATTATCCGACGTATAAAAGCTTGATTTAAGTAATTGACTCACGTTGATACACAATAAGATGATATGTTGGTTGATTAATTTGTAGCCAACAAGTTTGAATAGTTGTAGGCCAACTAACAAGCTACGCAGTGGATTAATTAGTTTAGTTTCGGAGACTGTAAGTGGTATACCGGTCGGAAAAAGTTTTTCACGAAGTAACATTAATAGGAACTTCTTTAACTACCTTTATTGGATTATTATGACTAGCTTTTTTGAACAGAATTTTAAGAAATTTCAAGAGATATTAATTGAAATAAATTGTAGTTCATTCAGGGCAATATAAATCAACGTAGGTATTTAAAACTATAAGGACACCCATCGTAAATCGCCAATAAAAATCCAACACGACTTGCAAACTTATTTTTAAATCTCCAGAGAGTGCTAAAACGGTTTCGCTGCCGTTCAGCGCTTTCCACCGGCCAGCATTATCGGACGGGCAATAAATCTGCCGGTCCGCACGATCGGACACGGCCCGGTCGGCACGGTAGCGCTTTGTTATAAGCAAGCTTTGATTTTATCAAGGAAATGCAAAGCGGACGAGAAAAATGGAAGGCATAATAGGAAAAGATAACAAGTGGACGAGGAAAATACTGTTTTTTCATGTGTTTACCTGATCGGTATCTAAACGTTGTTATATTATTGTAATGGGATGCCCCGTGATAAACGTGACGGTCATTTATGGGACATGATTGCATCTTTGAGTTTTTTCTTGTTACCGAATTTGGGACAAGTGTCACGGGCGGTTATCGGACATTGTTATTTATTTCGCTTGGGGTTTCATATTTACATATCTATTATTTTTATGAATGTCTTTTAAGAAATACTTAACAGTTATTAATGTAGGACCCGATCTTGACCGTAGGTTCCTATAGTTATAATTATGTAAGTATTTAAATAGTTATTTTGTTCGAATTCTGATTTTCACGAGAACATTATTTTGATGATTGTGCATAGTGGTCGACTCAGAAATTAAGCAGATATTCCGTGAGATACATTTGACTTCTTTTTCTTTTATAATTGTGCTGACAGTTATTTGGTCCAATTACAAAAATAAACGATAGACAAACGCAATGTAAAAAAAAAACATTAAAATTAAATAAATCCCGTTAGCAATCAAAACCAAGTTCCCGCCGTCACCATTACCCTGCTGCTGACACCTTCATTACCTGTCTTCATCCACCATCTCTTACATAAGCCCCCCCCCCACTTGCCCCCCACACTTGTAAACAGCCTGTCCCCTCCCACCCCTCACATTGTCTCATTGTGTGGTATCACACGTGCGATCAGTTTCCTCGTAATATGTACCACCGTCCTACGGGTAGAGGGTTGGAAGGTTCAAGATGGTACTGATTAGCAGCTTGGTTATGTTAAAGCCTAGGTTTTTATTAGATTGTGTGATCAGATGACTGCAATAAAATAACGATTTTTAATAGTCAATTTCTTTAAATGTGTTTGCAATGTCGTTCGCGTGTGAAAAGACTGAAGAGTTCTAGAGTTGAGAATCAACACGAGTAATGTACCTTCCATGCCAACGGAAGGTAAATTACTCGTGTAGATTTTGACATATTTTATTTTGTAAACACTGACGTTCCTGTGAAAAAAGATCCAGTTAGGTATGTTCAGGTGTGAGAAACAAATAACTTTCTTATAAGAAAAGTTTCTGCTCACACAACAGAAACATTATTACCAACAACACTTATTATTCTACACATTTTACGAACGTAATATAATCAACTTTTTAGCAGCTTGTTTACACCTCATCTCCCTCGTTTTGTTTGTAAGATTTCGGCGAAATAACACAACGTATACTTAACGTAAACATCTACGTTCGTCCGAGTGAGTGTGCGGTTTCCTTCCCTTTACGATAAGTGCATTAGCTATTCGCTTAAAATCTCGTGTAGTACTTACGTGTTGGGTTTTAAGCAACTCTCTTGGTTCCATTTTGTAGAATTGGTGTGAAAAATAAACTAGTTCTTGAATTTGTACTTTAACATTTAAATCGTGATCTTTATTTTTGTTAAACACTGGAAAGTATTAAAATGATTGGAAATGGATTTTAGTTGTATTATTTTGTAAGTCGTAGTGATGACTATTGCAGTTGCAGTCAAAGTAAACAAAAATAATCAAAAAGTTTAATCATCATCTGCCTAGCCTTTTCCCAACTCTGTTGGGGTCGGCTTCCAGTCTAACCGGATGCAGCTGAATACCAGTATTTTACATGAAGCGACTGCCTATCTGACCTCCGCAACACAGTTACTGGGTAATACGATACCCCTTGGAGAGGCTGCTTGTCAGACTTTCGGGCTACTGACGACCCGTAACGACTGTCAAAGATCCACGAATGACAGCCGGGGCCAACGGCTTAACGTGCTTTCCGAGGCACGGAGGGGTCTTGGTATGATCAAAAAGTTTAATACTAGATTTAAAAAAAAGTTATTACGACAGTCTACGTTCTCACGAAAAAATCTCAGGAAGCATTGTTTCCTTAGATTGTTTGTGAAACAAAGTATAGTTTACAGGACGAACAACCAAAACAAAACAAGTTGTTGTGTCCATAACATTTGAGAAAAAAAATACAACTTCTTTTTTTTACGTATCCTAGAATTTCCTTACACAGCCTTCCTCAAACGAATGCGTGTCAACAGTAACGAGTGTTACCATTTATTTATCCGACAAATAATAAAACACGCATAAGTACCGCCAGTCGCGGCACTTCGCTGCTGAATATTCATGAAGCCGAGCTCAGCTTCCCGCCTGTGCGAGTACTGCCAGCCTAAATATTTGTCTTGCTTACCTTATGGTAATATTTCTAGTGGTTTTCGTTCGGAACTTCAACAAAAAGTGCTGTTTTTTAGAGACTTAATTTCAACAGCGTTTAATTTTGTTGGCTTGTTGGTTGGTAATACTGAAATGAAAGGTTTTGTTGACTGTTTGGGGTTTGAAATTGTAGTGTGCTTAGGTTTTTTGAAGCGCAAAAAATCTCTAAGGACTTGCAAAATTAAAAATGTTGCCGGTTAATGTGTTAGGTACTAAAAATGTGCTGATTTTTTAAAACTTGTATGTGCTATTCCATTTTAATGGTTACATTTAGTTCACTTTGTATTTGTAAAACGAAAATTCTAAATCTTTAAATGTTAGGTAATAGTATAATCAATCAACTTAGCTTATCACAATCCACTACTTAAACATAGTTTAATATTTAGCACAAAATGGGCTTTTCTTGTCTAAAACTAACAAATCGAAATCGAAAATGAAATCGAGATTTTATATTATTGTAATGACAGCTTCAGTTATAATATAATTTCAGTGAGACTCTGTCTGAAACTTCAGCTGAACAAATTGACAGCTCAGCAGATCCCTAAAGTTAGCGATAGTAATTTAATTACATCATACCAGAGAGATCAGAATTTGATGAGATCGAGATTTCACCACGAAACTAATTTTAGGTATCTTAGAATGTTGGGTTTTGATTGTAAACTAAAGTGCTATTACTGTCTAATTCATACTACGATCACTAATACAACTGAAAATAGTGTTGATAATGATACATTTCCGACGGACGGTTACTTGTTACATTGTCATGTCATTATTGACGTGTATCAATCTTCTATTATTTAATACTAGCTGCGCCCCGCGGTTTCACCCGCAGAAGTTTCGCTCCCGTGGGAATATCGGGATAAAAAGTACCCTATATGTTAATCCTGGTTATAAACCATCTGTGTGCCAAATTTCATCCAATCCCGTTCAGTAGTTTTTGCGTGAAAGAGTAACAAACATCCATCCATCCATACAAACTTTCACGTTTATAATATTAGTAGGAAGTAGGATTATCATTCATCACAGACCTGCGGAGGTCCACGTCCAGGGCAGTCAACAACCTTACCACTGCTGGCGCTAATCGATTTGACCGCGGTTTGGGGTATTCTCGCATCGTTCATACCGATACGATACCAGTAGAATCACGATTACGGGTTCATTTGATAACTAGGTTTTGTCCGCGGTTTCACCCGCGTGGAGTTCGGAAAAGAAGGAAGCCTAGGAGGTTTTTATGAGTTCAGCCAAATTTCATGGTGATCGATCATGCGGTGTTGGTGTTTATCAATCTCATAATCATCATCCATTTTTATGTGTCAAGATGATATAAATGACTGAAACATACAACTATACACGTGTCATTGACGAATATTAACCTAAGAATAACAACTGAACAACAGCTTGGTTTTGATATTCACCTGTCAGCTAGTTGTCCATTATAGAGTTTACTTGAAAGTAATCTATCATCGCCTATCGAACTGACAGCTGTAGTTTATTTACATAGAACAGGAGCGACGCCTACACGTTGTTCGTTTTAATAAATACCTAGCCTCACCCACCAAGTAAAGTGGTTTTTAATATTCTGACCACGTATAATGCTGCTCCGGGAGGAGTGCACATTGTGAGAGCTAACTTTATGATACAAAAATAACTTAGAGAATCGGTGACCAGATTTGGATGATTGGTTCCTAAGGACCGATGAAAATGGAGTAAACGATTATGTTACTTCAAAATAGATATTTTAACATAGGAACGATTTCATTACGAGCTCTGAGGAATGAAGGCAGAATAAGTACAATACGGAGGTCAAAAAAAAATAGTCCTCCAGACCGTATTTCGGCCATGGCGGCCAATCTCAACAGAGACTAGCCTTCGGCGCGCGAAATATTATAGTACACAAGTGTGCGCGCAGACACAGGTGCACTGCCTCTTCTCTCACTCTCATAGTCCGTTGGGACGGCACGCAATACAACACGACTGGAGAGAATCAGGAGCAGGACTAACGGCTTAACGTGCTTTCCGAGGCGCGGGGGTCACACACCGCCAACTTCCGATCTCCGGGCTGTTACTTCTTCTTCGTGTGAGGCACGACTGAATTTTAAATCTTGAAGAAATCTTACTAAGAAATTCTTTTGGATAACCCTAATAACACTTAGCCCGAATTGGGAATCGAACCCCACGTTCCGCAGTCGCGCTCGCAATCACGAGAACGGGGTAGTTGAAACAATTATTAAAACATGATTGAAATAAAAACTTCGTTTAAATTAAATTTCATAAGACCGAAAAATAAATACACCAATTTAAAATGCACAGTAGTAACCCATTAATGTAACAACACATTATTCCTTCAGTTAACGTTAAACTAGCGGTTAAGTTGAATCACGTTTATGATAACACTCGCTGCGGTCGCAATGCGCCTGTAACGTGCTCACTGAGAACTTATGTAATACACGGAGCATAACAATTATGAACATAATTGAAATTGAAATAATAATTATGATCGTTTTTAATTTAAGTGTTTTTGAAAAATACTTTTGAAACCTATTGTATTGAAATCAGGCTGAATGACATTCGAAAAATACCAAAAATTACAACAGAGGGGCAATCTCGTAATTTTAAGAACGTTCACAGGCTGATCTCAGCCACAGTCTGTCAAAAAAACCTCTAATTTCCCTACATTTTGACAAGTTTTTGACATTTGTTTGTCGCCGAAATGAGACCGCGACTAGATTTTGAACGTTTTAAATTTTGAGAATTAGCCTTCTGATTAGCAACAAATACAAATTGCCAACGCGTGATTTTAATTTTGCATAGTTTAATAAACAGCTCACTGTAATTTCTCTATTTCATAAAACTTAAGATATCGCATTGTTCAACGTTCAAATCTACGTTGAATATCAGTGTTAAAGTTCCCATCTCATTCCTTATAAAAATTGAATAAGCTAAACAACCATTGCATTATAATCAAGAAATTCATTGCTATGTATCTCGTAGCACATGTCTACGAGACACCTACGCCGGGTGGACGACCGCTACGGACGCTACGTCGTAGCACACCTGCTACGACGCTACGTTCGTAGATATGCTAAGTAGTCTTTTGCTTGGTTTGAATATTATGAAAAGGTGACGTGACGTCACAGGTCAGCGACCTTCTAAATATAGAAGGGTAGAATTATGAATATATTTTGAACTAGAAATAGGGTCTGGATATTATCTAAAAGTGTGGGTTTGGAATATTTTAGAAGGTAGTAAATGTTTTTATTTAATCCTCTTATGTAGACCATTTTTGTTAGGAGTTCATTAATCATTTACGCAAACAACAAGTCCAAATAATTCATTAGTCGTGAATATTAAATATTAATAGATTACACCCTTTTAATGTACTCCTAATTTAGAATAACAAATCATAAATTAGAACTATAACAAGCCGGTACTTAGTGGAAACTAATTAAATCTGAACTCATTACCCGCCGGCTTCCGCTTATCGTCATAATGAACCGTAATAATTAATTTAAACGCAAAAAAACAACGAGATTACGTTATCGAGCCGATTGCGTTTTATCGGAACCGCGTACTATCGAGAATGCGTATCGATATAAGCGTATTCTCCGCAGTCGGGGAGCAGGCTTCAATCTGGTAAGACTAGTTGTATAGTTTATTAATTTAAGATTATTTTCCGTGAACATTTTATTATGTGTTGTTTTAATTTGTGTGCAAGACATAATTACACATATCATAATCATACATCTTTCGGGACGATTTACTGGTATTGCAATGATTTTGAGACGTCAGATATTTAGCCATGACCTTTAAAAACTTTGTAGTGCCAATTTTGTTGTGATTTCTGGAATCTGGCTGACATATCAAAACCATATTATGTTTAAATGCCCCAATAAAAGAAAAATACCTCATCCCAAATTGTTTTCTCCGAACTGACTTCAAACAGTTTGGGCCAGTCTCCCCGGGATCGTGTTGCGGACAATCTCCCGTTGCAATCCCAGAGCGACAAGAAAGCTTTAATTTGCTCTTTGTCGGCTTTGCCCGGGCGACGTGACACGCCGCTTTGCCCGGCCGGAGTTGTTAATGTCCTCGTTAAGACTGTTTTACGAGTTTTTTTCGTTGTTTTTGAAGACTATTAGGTTCAGTTAAATAAGCTGTAAAATGGAAAAAAATATGATTTGTAAAGTGCTTGGGATCGGGTTTCCATTATTTAAATATATTTTGAAGTGTAGGTATCTACCTGCCTACAGAGTACAGGGGCGGTATTTTTAAACAGCGGTTTCATTGTGATCATAAATGAAGTATTAATTACAAAATTTGTGCACTTTATTATGATGTAGACCTTTAGCAGGGTTTTGTGTAGAACAAAAGACAATGTCAAATGGTACCATTAGGCTAAATAAGTCATTATTAACAAAGGCGATGGTGACCTATTTCCTCTAAACGCTTTTGATACAGAACAATAAAATTAACAGCAAATACTCTGTGCTTTTCCAATCAGCGCTGAACAATAATCGGATTAACTAAACGCGACGTCTATTCCAATTTCGCTCAGTAAATAACAGTTATTCATACTGTAATACGAATTATATTGGGTATTGTAAACCATGTAACACGACCGTAAGTAGCATCATTTATCATCTTATTTAAATAAATATGTATCCTTAAAATAATATTATGAATTTGGGAGTAACTGTCTGTATGATACCTTTTCACGCCTAAACCACTGAATGAATTTCGATATAATTTGGCAAGGAGATAGATGGCATCCTGAGCAAGGACAAAGGCTAAGTTTTGTCCCGGTAGCACGTTCCCGTGAGATAATTTCTGGCGAAGCCGCGAGCAAAAGCTGGTATAGTAATACAAATTGTTGCATAGTGCAAAAGTGTTGGTTTCTTGCCTGCATACTAACCTTTTTTGTTGATTGTACTTGTAATTATCACTAATAATAAGTATCGCAGTTTTGCTTCTACGGACATTAAAATTAATAATATGAGATTGTTTCGAAAGGCGGAGGATCCCGGAATGTGGCTTCTGTCGTAATTCGATTAACTAAGTAACCCTTTGTTACGATGAAATAAGCGGGTCTATCACGGGCTGTTTCTAAAGCTGTTATTAGTGGTTACAATAGGAAGATTTATTTCAAGAAGCGTTGAGTAGGTGTACATGAGTAAAGAAATTGATCATGTTGGTGGTGGTGGACGGTGGTGGCATAATAGACGGTTGACAATCTGAATAAAAAAAATCAAAATGAAAGCCAAAAGGGATATAAGGTGTATAAGTAAAAACATTAGTTTTTTACACCGACCAATATTTTAAACATTCACTAATAAATACGAGTTCTGCCAATATTGATCATTTGACGGGCAACCGAGAACGACTGAACGAATGAATGGGATTGGGAATGAACTGCGCCCATCAATGGCTCTTCACAGGAGCACCGCTCGCAGAACTGCGATATGAACGAAAAGATTGGGTCAATTTATTATCCGGAAAATATATGGTGTTGGAAATAATATTCGCAGTAAATGGGCAATTTGCGTAAAGTCTCGAAACAATCTTGAAATTAACAAATTTTGTTTGTTTGAAATATTCTCTTTTCTTGTTGTTATAATATGTCCCGGTTTATCTCTAAAAAGCACTCTAAATGAAAAGTAACTAAAAATATATTATTATGCCATGCTGTAAAAATGTGTATTAAAACATGAACAGTGATA
This sequence comes from Apamea crenata, assembly GCA_949629185.1. Lineage (NCBI taxonomy): Eukaryota > Metazoa > Arthropoda > Insecta > Lepidoptera > Noctuidae > Apamea > Apamea crenata. The sequence continues at coordinate 630,030 of OX451365.1, read as the reverse complement.
TGGCTTGGAAAACATCAGTTTTATGGATATTTCTTTGTCACAAACTTAAGGGTCAGGCGGCAGGTGCGAAGTTTTATCGTCTTCCTCCATAGTGAATTGAGCAGTAAACTTTAACAGACTCGGATACCCTTAGACTAATATCACTTGAAAGGTTTTTTTTTTACTTTTTACATAACCAACTCAAGCTGTGTGTAGTAAAACTTTCGGAGTGGCTCAATTATTGTTGCGACAGCCAATAAAAAATGATCGGAAGAATGTATGCCACGTTATTTTCGTGGTTAGAAAGTTAGCATCATCTTCCTGCCCTTATCCCGTGTTACTCGGGGTTTTCTTCTTCAAGTAATTTAGGTGTCACCTAGTGTTTTTTAAAACGGTCATTTAAAATCAACAAGCATTTATTGGAGTAAGGCTGAGAATCACCACTTTTTCAACGTTAAAATTATATTACATAGTCTCCCAGAACGCCCTTCACCAACACCTTCTTCCTTGTCTTTTAGCTGAGAAGAACTGGCGCAACAAACTACCCAGCATCTGTCATAAGATAATTTGGTGAAAAATAACTATTTCACGTCTCGAATAAATTAAGTGAATTTTTACTTATTGTCGAAGATAAAACTTCGCTTGGTGTATGTGTGTGTCGACTTGTGCCCGAATATGTGATCCCTGTAACATTGAACCTAGATAGGTAGATATGTGACAGTCCACGCCTACCTAGGCTTGAAGGATCACTTTGACGACAGCTGGACTACGTCACTCCATGCTATGCCACTGCTGCACAAACGGAATATTTGATAACTCTCTCCATTTGAACGCACCGAATATGTTTTATTTTAAATTCAATTAGTTCCCGCTTGATTGCGCCTGATATCATTCTGTATATTGAATGTTACGTTTTTGTGCAAAAGAGAATATTTTATCAGTTATCTGTAACGAATGCAATTAGTTGGGTATTCTCTGAATTGGAAATAAAAGTTTATTGAATGTAATATTCGTACTGTAATATTCAATTCTGTTTTATTTGAATAGTTTTGAAAGTCTCTCAAAGGCATATTTTATTTCAATTGTTTTTGTAGGCAGGTACGCTAGCTTTCATAAGTTCTATTGTATGTTTTTTTTTTTACCATTTCAAAGTTTGACTCTGATACTGGGTAGGCCTAGCAACACCTGGGTCCTTTGGGAATGTATGACTTAGGCTTAGATATGTATATGTATATAAATCTTTTCTTGCCCTAGAAGGCTATTTAAACTCCAATGTGTCACGATTCTCAGTACTGAGGAACAGACTATAAAGAGAAAGAGAGGCTATTCAATTAGTTAATCTGAATCTACTTTCCTTTATAACTCCTCTGTTTATGACTCCTCGGTTTTGGCGAAAATAAGCGTTTCCTCAGAGTCCTCTCGCCTCAACAATATCCATTTCGGCGTTGGTTCCTCCACCAATAAAATAATTGTGCTCGCTCTCGCACGTGTGATAAATTACGTGTGTTTAGGATCCGTTGACTTAACAGCAGGGCTGCCCGGGAGAGAGCTGAGATTTTGTCTGAAGAATGAAAGCAATGAGTGTTATGTGTTATTACATGAATGCTTACGAAAATACCGGCTGTAGCTGGTCATAATTAAGTTATAGTTGGACTAATTTTGTATATTCTTGTTTACTTCTACAGTTGCAAGTCGTATTACTTTGTTTGTGGTGGATCACTTCCCGTTAGAGATAAGTCTTCAATTATAACTCTTTAATATAACTCAATAGATGAATTGTAGTACCTAAAAGTTAATCAGAAAGTGACAAAAACTTAAATGCTGCTCTTACTACAAAGTCTTTACTATTGGAAAAGTGAGCCTTTTTGAATCGGAGGAAGGATTTTTATTTGCATTTTGATTCGTTTTTCGGGACGTGTGTGAGTTATAAGGGTGTGATGTGGAACTGAGCTGGTTATTTGTTATTGACTGTGCGGTCTATAAGTTACAGAAGATGGAAGTTTTGAAGTAGGTAGATAGGTACTTGTATTTGCTTGTCATTATGTTGTTGCTTGGAAGACTTTGTTCTTCCACTTAAAGTTATCTTAACGACATCTTTACAGTTGTGTTAACTAAATTATTGTCTAATTTATGTAAGTGCTATCTTAAAGTACTTTGCTCCAATTCTAGAAAAACATTGAATTTGTGTTCTTTTCCACTTCTCGTGAACTGCGAGTTCGTGCCAATTGTTAATGAAGACACAACCACCCTGTAATCACATGTTCTGTCTAAATCTAACCGCTAACTACGTTGTGTAGCCAAAAGTACTTTGGAAGTAGTTCAAACGGAACCTTTTTTACACTTTTTAACTATCACCCGGTTTCTGAATAGAGAATTTTAAGTCGAGAACTTGCTAAACTCTAGTATTACTTAGGTGAAAGCAAAAGACGTAAGAAACCTTTAACTTTGAGCTGACATTGTAGGAATCATCTTATGTAATCACTTAGTCACCTTAAAGTAGGGTTTGACATGTTCTTAACTTCAAATTCGCAATTCAGAAACCGGGTGTAAGTCGTTTGACTAGATAAAACAAGTAAAGTCGACAACATACGAGTAGTTTCGAAAGTAATTTTTTTGTTGCTTTGGTAGTTCAATGAATCTGTAGGAAGGTAAACTCGGTAGGTGCCCATTACGCCTACGTAACACGTACTTAAGTGTGTATACCTAATACCTCGGTATATAAGTGCCATTGAGCACGTTACATTGGACGCAGACCGCAATGCGGAGATTATCGACACCTCACGCTTTTTGCAGATCATTTGGGTATTGACCTTTACGGGTGATAAATATAACGTTTTCTCGTTTTTCATGGCGAATATGTTGAGGTTTTGAGGGGCAGTGGGCGAAAATGAATGAAATATAATTTCCATTTAACTCTACAAAAAAGTAACTGTAGAACAACGTAACCGTTGAAAAAGTAACTTCATATTTCAGAAGTCGGTTAAAAACAAGTCTTTGCTCCTGTGATAATAAACTAGGCAAGAAAAGTAGTTTAAAATCCCATTCGTTTTAGATTATGAACATTATAATCTCATCTTCATTATTACTCGTATAAAATGTAGCTGAGAGGTGTTAAAGTAACGACTCTTAACTCTTCATTGAACTTAATTGCGGCGTTATGAAAAGTGTGTTTATATTAATAAAGAACATTTTTATCCCACCGCGCCTGCGCCTGATCTATACTGACATTTATTGTTATAAAGTATGAGAAGATGAAGGAAAAAGAACCAGGGAATAATGGGCCTTCATTATTATACTGGCCATATTTAAAAGCCTGTAGAATTGTAGGACATTATTTTACTCGAAAAAAAACCATTTGTAAACCCCATAAAGTAATAATCGTGAGTCATTTAGTGAACGTGAATCGTCTGTTTGAACATTTTATATGATGCCTGAGTAAGCATTGGTACCAGGAGGACATAGGATTGAGGGGTTCTTTTTGTAAGTCGATTTAAGAAAAAAAAAACCTTTCGCATGTCCCCGATTCGCTGGAGGAGGAAAAAATATTTTTTCTTGCCGTCTATGTGGGAATTTTCAGTACCTATCTAAGCGTCTTAATTGATATAAATTGGGTCGATCTGAATTGAAATATTGTCATTCATCTTGCTAAGCAGTCGTTTGACCCATAAAGTACACTGGTCTGTTAGTATGAATGAGTGTAGTATCCTGAGGGAAAATTCTCGTAATTTTAAGAACGTTCACAGTCTGATCGCAGTCCCAATCTGTCAAAAATACCTCTAATTTCCCTACATTTGGACAAGTTTTTGACATTTGTTTGTGACTGAGATGAGACTGCGACTAGATTTTGAAAGTTTTAAATTACGAGAGTTGGCCTTCTGATCCCAAATACTGTTAAAGTCATTCATTGTGGATTACTAGGGAATGTTATTTTAACGAATTGTGGATTACTAGGGAATATTATTTTAACGAAGCTCGCCTATTACTTAGAAATACTATGACTATTTTGACCTGTTCCAAATTGTTTTAAAACATTCACAGTAAATTCACGTTTAGTAACATCAACTCGAGTTGCTAATCAGCCTTCCCCCGCAGCACTTATTACGTATAAAAACCGCGTTGCTATCGCTATCCGCACTCTATGACAGCCATAAAGAGCTCGCTGTGTATAAGTTAAGTTTTTATTGCACCTCGCCGTGCTTAATACGTGGTGCAATACCAAGCAATGTCGGGCGATGGCGCAGAGGTGTGTTGGCAGCCAGCCAGCGAGCCAGCACGGCCAGTTTATCATGCTGACGGATTTTTATTAGATTTATTACTCGAAATATACGAGAGGAACTGTTGTGGTTAAATACCGAGAAGTTTCGGAGAATTTAACGATTCTACAATATAGTTGTTATTTTGAGTATTTGGGGTAGGTCGTGGGAAACGGCAGCTGCTGGGGTTGGCAGACGTCCGTTGTTTTAGTGTTGCTATTAAAAACTTAGATCTATTATTAAGGAGTTCCGTCTTTGAATAATACACCTAAACTCGATACATATAGGTCGATCTCAAATTAACTACCATCTATTAATTAGTCTTTCACACGCGAGTAATGAATAGCTCACTGGAATTAGTTCAGTCACTTCAAAGAGGATCATATTCAGAGCATAATTAGATAAATTGAATATTAATAGCACATACCTACATAATTGCCTAGCGACATTTCAGTATGAACATCAAACGTGTGATTAAATTGATAATGATATACCATCTGCCAACTGACATTTGCAATTTTGTTCACAAATCTTATTAAATTAGCAATTGGATTTAGGTACATACGTAATTGTGTGTGTCATTTGTACGACAGTTTCCAAATGTATTATTATATTCTTTTCTAGTATGTTACAGCCAGATTTTAACTCGCCTCATGTTCCGAGTCGCCATAAAGTTTGAATCGGGCTGTACTCTAACTTGGTTCAGTTTTTCGCAAAAGTAAAGTACTCTTTTCTATGGCTAAGCTAGGTATTTAAAAAGTGTCTGTTTGTTTTCACTTTTACTTCAGATATATAGAA